>CM034149.1:761315275-762005275 GCA_019776745.2 Taxus chinensis
TTTTGTTGGTCTTCCCATGCCTAGACTTTTCAATGATCGTTTCTTCCTTGTTCGGGCTCTAACCACGTGGAGATCCTGCACTCATTTGGGGACCTGCCTTTGTATTTTACCTTTGAAGTTGCACTGATGAGGCATGTGGAGGCTTCCGCTTTTATCGCACCTTTTGAAGGTGTAATGAGATGACAAATGTCACCTTCTGCGGTTCTTTTTCTTTTCTTTGAGTCAACTCGTTTTGGCCACATTATTTCTTGGGAAGGTATCGTAGTCAATCCTTCAAAAAATTAGAACTATCATGGATTGGGATAGTGCATACTAGTGTGACTGAGGAGCACAACTTCATGGGATTGGCAAGTTATTACACAAGATTTGTTCATGATTTCCCACGTATTACACATCTCATCACTTCCCTTCAGCCAAAAAGGGAAGATGTTTTTTTTGGTCAGATAGATTTGAGTAGGCCTTCATGATACTAAAGGAATGCCTTACGAAAACACTTATTCTAGTAGTGCTAAATCCATAGAGGGAATTTTTCTTGTGTACAAATGCTTATTTGGTAGGATTAGGAGGTGTTTTGATGCAGGATAGCTGTGTAGTAGCTTTTGAGTCTCTGAAAAACTCAAGGATTATGAGATCAATTACCCAAATCTTGACCCTTGTGCTTGCAATGGTAGTTCATTCTTTGATTCGTTAGTGAGAAATTGTTATTTTATGCAGGAGGTTCATTCTCAAGATCAAATAACTTGAGCCTTCAGCACCTCTTCATACAACCCTAATATCAACACCTGTCAATAGTTTCAGATGAAGCTCAGATGGTATGTGTGTATGATATGGAGATAGAGTATGTGAAGGGGAAGGATACTATGCATGTGGATCGACGCTTGAGTCGTCTGAGGACATTTGGTTATGGATGACAAGCAGTTAGCATAGACTTGAGGAGACCAGGATCTTATAATAGCTTCCAAATGACAACTTCTACCTTTCTGCTAGAGCAAATATCTAGTCTCAAATACTCCTTGAGGGGAACGTTTGAGGGATTAACACTAGAGTCCAGATGGACTTCTTCAAACATAGAGGTTTGATCTATGTACATAGGGATGGAGGATTTGAGACAAGTCATATCCTTGTTGAGGCACATCGTGCACCCTATTCAACCCATCGAGGTGTGAAGAATATGCACACCACATTGAGAGAGTTGTATCATTGGATATGACTACAGAGAGATGTAGCTTATTTTGTGTCTCACTGTCTTAGATTGTCAGAGAGAGAAGGTAAAGTAGAGAATTAACATCGAGAAAACCTTCTATATCCCATATACCATACCAAAGTGGAAATGGGAGACCATTGTCCATGGATTTTATTAGTAGGGATACCTATGCTGAGCTACCACCATGACATGCCATCATGGTCACAGTGGATAGATTGATGAAAGTGGCTTAATTTTTCTCCAGTGAAGATCACCTATACAACTAGTACAATGACACTGAGTATATTTTGATGAGATTAGTAAAAGGTTATATGACATTTCTATGGAAGATCATTTGTTACCGTAATCCTATTGTACACCTCTCATTTTTGGACATACCATGCAACATAATCTCGAGAATGAATATGAAATTCAGTACGTCCTATTACCCCAAGATAGATAGACAAAGATAAAGTGCAGGTGAATTAATATTTTAGTGGACACACTTTTGGATATACATTCACGGATCATTAGTCAAGATACGAGATGAGTATTTGTACTTGGTTGAGTTTTCCTACAACAACAACTTTCAGAGTTCTATTGTATCGACTCCATTTCAGGAATTATATGGCAGAGGGAGTGTAGGACACCAAATTGAGTTAGGACAGGGTTAGAGGATAAAGTTTCTCTTGGGCCAGCTTTATTATAGGACATGGAGCAACAAGTTGTCATGATTAGACAGAGATTGTAGGAGGCTCAGGATAGGTATAAGAATTATGTATATCAGAGGAGAGTTGAACATAGTTTTGAGGTGGGCACACAAGGTTTTTTCTTCATGTCAAGCCTCATAAGAGTCCTATCCATTATGAAAAAGGCTCTAAGATTGCTCCTAGATTTGTGGGCCCCTTTGAGATCTTAGAGCGGATCAGTCCCTTAGCCTACTAGTCTAGCTTATTGCTACCGAGATTGTTCTCACATCCACAATGTGTTTCATGTTTTATATTCTTAGGAGATACATTCTAGATCCTTCTCATGTATTGGATTGGATTACTTTGAAATTGCAGGTGTAGGAGAAGGGGCAGGTGATGGTGGAACCCATGCAGCATTTTAGAGTGTATGACCTTGGGCCTTTCAAGGCCAAGAGATTGATCAGGTGCACATCTAGTGGGATTGGTAATATGATGAGACAATAACTACATGGGAGGATTCCACGAACCTTTGAGAGAATAGTTCCCACACTTCTTCTAGTGACTTCCAAGAGGAATTCGAGTCTAATAGTGAGGGGGATGTAGTGCCCACTCCTCTTTGACATTGATCTTACTATTATTTTTTCTTACTTTGGATTAGAGACATAGAACTTTTTTATGATATTTGATCAGTAGACATTGATAGATGGACATTATTATATTTGATTAGTAGTATTTTGATTAACACAGTATAGATATTTAGAATTTTGGATATGTAGTGACTTAAATGATAGATTATATGCATGGATTGATATTTCAGTATTGATGATTTAGAGTTACTACTTTATATATATACTTAGACAAATTGGATTTTGATATATAGATTTTGATAGAGGACCTATATCTATTCTTGTGATCTTATTATTAATGGATGTAATGATAGAATTGAAATATTTTTTAAATAGTGAACAATTTAGTTAAATAGTGCTTGACTTTAGTGATGATTTAGTTATGTTATTTGATGATGTGATTTTTTGCGTATGTGTATGTACATTTAATTGTTTTGCATGTCATTGATATGGCCATGAGGCCAGAGACGTATTGCTTTGTTTTTTGCAGGAAAATTACAACACAACAAACAAAAGGGGATAAGAGACCAATAATGAATAAATTTGGGGTATTGACAATAGATGACCTTGGTAACTTGTCTCAGGTTTAATTATGTTGTTGTGTCACATGTTATCTTGTTAGGAAATGTACAACATTAGGGGGTTTCTCAACAAATGTGACTTCTTGAGTCAACTGTGTTGAAAACCATAGTTTTTATTTGCAGTCCATGTAAACTGTCGATAGTCACTGCAGATTTACTTTAGTAATGGGTATAGAACCTCCCATATATTGTCTAGTATAAAATATGCTGAAAAACTTTCCACAGTTGATTGATATTGATTAATTATACCTTAAATTGTGGGACTGTGAACAAAGTGGATATTTAATTTTTTTTAGATCAAAATCCTTGATATTATGTCCAATTATGAAAGGATTTTCCATTGGTTATTAAGGGGATATACTCGTACTAAAAATTGCATGTTAAACTCGGAATTAATATCAGGGGTACTACTTCTGCGAGGCATATTATGGAATAAGTTAAGCTTTTTCCACAGGGAAATGAATTTTACCTACCAGCTATCCCTATACGTCTCAAGTTGTCAACATTATACCCCATCTATGTTGTAGTAGTTAGTATGCATCAAAAGGTGCATATTTATTGCACTTTCCTACAACAGCAATAAATTGTTGACGAGGCTAGAAGGATGTGGATTAAGAGTAAATTCTGTGTAAGAGGCTTAAAAATTGTCCTCAACCATACAAAAAATCAAGCTAATGGGTTTGGTACATTGATCATGTGATGTGGAGTTGAGGAGTAGTGACCTTGGCATTCTACAGTGTTTAAGACACATTTCCCTTGTCGTCCCTTTTATCTATAAATGATACAAGATTATTTGATGGTGTTGTAGTCACATGTTAAATATTCCATTCTTACAACATGGAATATCTTGTATTAAATGGAGTTAAGTAATGGATACAAAAATGTCACCAAAAAATTTATGCTTGAGATGGGATCATGTAAAATAAAGGGAGTTATAAGGTAGGAATGATGTATTGGCATAGGGGTATACAATAATAAAAGATCAAAGACATAGAACTATGTATTTAAGGGTAATATGTTCTGTAAATGATTGTAAATTGATGACTTATATGTATGACATGTTGGTTTTAAGAATAAGTTCCCCATTTAACTTGAGGATGAGAAGCATAATGATCTTCATAATTTGAATGTACTCTTTAGTTAATTGAGAGGAACTAAGAGTATTGATAACTATGTCCTTCTGCAGCACTAGGTTTGACCATGTACTCTTTCTAAGACTTTTCACATGTCCCATATTTAATAGCATTAGATCTCTAGCAGTTACATGAAATTTCTGAGCTTTATCACTATGCTCTATCATCAATTATAAGAATATTATTTAGGATCAAAGTAAAATTAAACATAAGTTCTACATGACAGAATTCGAAGTATGTGATCTTTGCATTTTCTTGGAGGATTGAAGGATAGAAATCATATGGAGTTGTCGGAGGTATAAGTGAATCCCCATATTTCTGGTCCCTATCATTCGGCTTCGCTGACTAGACCATTTTAATGCTTGGAAAACTTCTATGTTTGTTCTTTTTACATCTTCATGTGCATTGCTTTATGTAGTAATCTTTCACCTTTCAATAGTTGATGTAGATGCCATGTAACACTCTTTCAACGTCTACCTTATTGCTCTGATTGCTTCCTTGTTGGAACTCAAGGGCCAATGAGGTTTATAAGTCTTACCAAATTAGCTACATATGGATTTTTGGTTAACGGTGGAGAGTGTTTTTTTACATTGGATCTACCCTTGTTAAAAAAGATTTTGTCAAATATCTAGATAGAGACAAGAATCTTAGATCTCAAGAAGAAAGTTTCGGAAGTAGTTGCCTAGCCGTGAAAGAGAGATATATTTTCGAGAATCCTGGTTTTCCTATGATCGGATATTTTTCTTGTTGTCTCTATTTTTCTGGAGGTGTTTTTCTAAAACCTCCTCATTTTAGGAAGCTTCCTCTTCTTGTAAATGTATTTCATGTAAAACTGGATTATGTATTGGATTTTTCAAAACAGTGTCTACTGTAGTGCCCACATTTTAGGCATGTGAAGTTGAATGTACAACACTATTAGTACCTCCTTCAACTTGTATATTTTATCAAGATTGTACATTGGATGTAATCTTGTATTTTAATGGGTTATTTATAGTACAACATGGGCTTCAATTATCATATTCTTGTAATATCACAGATGACAGTAAGGACCTTGAAATGGTCATCGACTCACATAAACACATGAAAACACCCTCATAGGCAAAGCTCGATACTTAGGGGTTGTCCTAATGAACGATTTACTAGCAATGCCCCAACCACAGAAAGAAGACTGAATGGATAGGAAAACCCACAACAAATCTTGGTGCTTTAATTGTTTTCTTAGTTATGGATTAACATTCTAATGAACATTGTGATTGTGAAAGGAATTATTTTCTTGTTTTTCCATCGACAGATTAGTAAGTTCATATTTAAAGGTTGAACTTATCGTTCACCCCCTTATAAGATGGTTTTTTATTCTTTAAGAAAAATTTTCCATAACTAATAGATTCTTAGTTTTACTCACGGAGTATTATGTTTCACTATGCATAGTAAACTCGATTTGACCATTTAATTATCTTGTCCTTATGTTAAGAATATATATTCTCATATATATATATCAATATATACCCTTTATACTCTTACAACAAATGTGAATGTGACTCGGTGGCCATATAGCGAGTCTTTAGTATTTGTAACAGAGGGTTTAAAATACAGGGCACCGGACCCACCCCAAACACATATCCTTGATCATGGGGTGGGAATGGGGTCAGTGACCTCTCCCATACAAAAATTCTAACCCAATGACTTGTGAAATTCCATTTAGCTGCTCACATATATTTACCCTATCAGTTTAAAACATGTCGTGACTCCATAATTGAACACAGCCAATTGTATATAAATCATAAATCTAACATTTGAAATTCAGTTATTTTAAGAGTATAAATTTTAAATAAAAGGTATAAGGTCTCCAGGAGTACACACACACACACACACACACATATAGATATGTATCCTATATTTATAACTCTTATATGCTTGTATTTTGTACGTCACATTATGGTCTTATTACCAGAGGATTGTCTTGTAGGGAAAGGAGTAATGCCCAGTGTCCTGAATAGGTTCAAACTCTAATGAAGACATATATGATTAAGACAACCAATAATGATTCATGACATTAACCCTAGGAGAGGGCTGGAAATGAAAATAAAATCAACCTAAAAATGTTTATATTCCATCCAACTAAACTTAAACATGTCTACGCCTCAACTATATGTGCCAGCATTAAGCCTCCATCCTCAAATTCTTTCTCTCAAAACGACCTTCTAGAAATTGACCAAGGTGTTATGTTGAGTAGAAAGAAAGGTAACACATTTATACTAAATAAGGATGCTAAGGGGTTCATTAACATGAGAGTTTAAGACCTAAGATTTAACTAAGCTCTAATTGACTTCCATCTATGTTGTCTAGGGAATCCATCATACAGGTTTGTCACTCGAGGATGAACTTTAAGTCAGAAATCTATGTTCGTATAAATTAAAAGTATGTGTAATTAGGTTACGTAAAGGAGGAGTTAGCTCTACACAGGGTCCAAGAAAAGTTTCGGATTAAAATGTGACTCCTATTAGACGGGTTTAGATGAAAATGTCATTTATACATACTTAAATTAAAGACAGATAGGCCCATAAATTGGGCTCTAATTTTCCTGGAAAGGGGCATGACGTTCCATCGAGTGTAAAGTTATAAGAGCGTAAAGTAATGGGAACTTCAAATATCGTGTTACGATAAGGAGTATCATGAAGGAATTTGGTTAAATAAAAGTTATACTCTGATATTTCACCCTTAGGATTTTAGAGTGAAATATTAAATGAGGAATCATTAACGAGATTAAATTAGTAACCTATTTTAGATAGTATGAATGCATGGAGATGACTCTATTAAGGGAATTTAATTGAACACGAAAGTATGCACTTGGAGATATTATTAACAATATTTGATTTTCCTTATATAAGTGATAATAACCTTGTTAGTTATGTGTACTATAACTTATTGAATTGAACCTAATATTTAAATGCACAGTTGTCCTAGTTGTCTAGATGCAAACCTTTTAATCAAAAAAAATACATTATCAACTTGATTATCCCTAAATAAGTAATGATTTTGAAACATGAGGTATACATTGGTACATACATGTGGGTGTTACAATAGAGATTCACATATAAATTACTAGCTTGACCTAATTAATAAATTGACACATTTGCACCTCTCTTCATCACTCATTTAGCAGCCCTGTAAACTTCATTTCGTACTTTTAGGAAGCTGCAAAAACTAAAAGGTTGGTTTTCATTTTCAACCACGGTTTGAACCCTTAACAAAGAAATGCTTATCCACCTTCGCAGACCTCTAGTATTTTTAATAGATAATTGCATGTAACCTTCAGTATGGGAAAAACACTCTTCTAGATAGTTTGTAACCTATTTGTCAGTGCTACGTTCCGTCAAATTTGGTGAATTCACCTTATATAGGAGAGCATGTAGGAAATATTTTATTGCACATTCAGCTATCCAAGTGCAGTTTTGGTTGAGGGTTTATCAGTATAGTTATGAACATCTCGACATATTCATTTCAACTTAAGTTCCTCCCTTTACAACATAAAACAACATAAACTCTAGGTTAGCCAAATAAATTCTAGGATTGATTCTAACGTAATAGAAACCAAAACATAATAGATGAATCATTACTTAAAATTTAGTTTAGTTTAGCATACGGTTTTGAAATTATACTATATAGAATACCAATTTCGCAATGCAACAAAATTTTACCGTGCTCATCTCTCATGACATCATAATATTTTTAGGGAATTCGAAAACTTATCTACTTGACGTATTTAATAATTTAAATATGTGGTTGATGATAAAATTGATCATGGTCATTATACAACATTAACAATTAGATAAATAGTAACTCTAAGAAGAGAATTATAGTAGATTAAAAACATCTGTAATGCCTCGTTGGGCGTCGATTTCCATCTCTTCCACCTGCCTCCACTGCCACTTGGCCGACTGTACTGGCTACCATGTTTTCCTTTCTGTCCTTGCGTGAGGGAGACGGGAGTGGGTGGAGTCACATTTTTCTTCACCATAATCTCTTCTGGGATCCTCTTTCAATGCGTACAGGTGGGTGTGGGTCTCGAAAATCATGTTGTGCAGGCAATATCCGTGGAGTGTTGAACTAAAATCCTCCTAGGAAAGTGTTGTGAGGAAGATTTGGCTGTATGCAGCAGCTACATGGTCGAGAGCTAAACTTATCTCAGAAAACTAGCAGCCTCCAGAAAGAGTAAGTGTGACAGCTGCTGCAGGGTGAGCCTAGGGAGCCGTGGATGTTGATCCTGCTGTTTCTGGTTGCACACGACCACAGTCGTGATCTGCTATTGCAAAATCTTGCAGCTGTAATAGAAGAACAAGGTGAGGCTGAGATTTTGTTCACTACTATTTCTATTATTGACCGGAAGTTTTCCAGCGCCTACCCATGGGTTAGATATGGTGGTTATAGATGAAGCTACAAGCTAGTGTAACAGGCGTGTTACCTCCTTTTCCCTTGGGTGCTGCGAGGCATGTTCCTGTCAGGGATCCACAACATTGTCCTGCAACTGTGATTAGCTAGGCAGCAGGCATGTTGCAGAGTAGTAGAGGCACTTTTCAGCACTTCCAATAGGCAGGCTGTCCAACTATGTTGCGTTCAGTTCAGTGTTGACTGCATCTTCAAATTCAGGATTCTCCTTCAAGATATTTTTAGCAAAATTGATTAACTGATAGTGTGAGTGTTACCAGGAGACCCGATTAAATTTATTACAGAGATTCTCTATTGAGACCTTACTTGTTGTTTGATGTAACTCATGGGAGAGAATCCCATAGGCGTGGATCTGTTTCATATCAAAATATTCATGAAGCACATTTTTCTTTACAATTATATGAGCATCTTCAACGAGTCACTATGTTGGCAGGCATAAAGGGTGCTGTTGGAATTATCACACCTTACAAGCTACAGCTGTACTGTTTACACCAAGAGTTTGATGTTGTCCACGTATATCACAAGAGGAAGGAAAGATTGGTTGTTGTATTTGAGGAAACAACTACTGGTGTTCACAGGCTATACCAGATGCAAGCTATTGGATCGCTGCTCTTCCCTACTATTAATGACAATGATTCTGTTACCAAGAGCAAGTTTAATAGCTTGTACGGATGCAGGCACTCTCTGCTAGATGGTCTGATGAGAGCCACTGATGTGATGATTGCTGGAAAGGTTGCTGTTGTCTGTGGAAATGGAGATATTTCTTCTGTTTCTTCGCCTTCACACAAGTTTTTACCTCCGTTGAGTTATTCCACTTCAGCTGCTCCACCGACAACGGTCTCTGTCTTCTCATAAATTGGTTTGCTGTCTAGTTTGTAGGCAGCTTGTTTACCATAATAAGGCTTTACAAACCCGATGCACACATCTTTACTGCAAGCCTTGCCTAGCTTATGTGCTGAGTACTACTAGGGCCTGCCCTTATGACGGATATTTGGTTACTGATACAGATTCAAAGGCATTGCAAGAGGCAAATCCGGTACTGGCTAATGCTTTAGACTGTGTGATAGTTCATTACCTGTACCCCCCCCCAAAGTAGCTGCATTGAAGCAATCTAGTGTTTGGACAGCCACGTAGTACATCCTTCTAGTCGTGCCTTCAAAAGGGAATCCTAGTGTGGTATATTGCAAGAAAAGACCAGTGAAGCAGAGGATAAAGTGAAGGGCGTGTGGCTGTAGCAGTCCCTGCTGGATGCATTAAAATAGGCAAGATAGACTAACCATATACATAATATGCTAGTATCTAATAACCTCTTGAAATGAAACTTTTTCTTTCTAGAAATTGGTTTAAATCTGTGATTTTGTAGATTTGCGTTCAGTACATGGTTAACAGTTTGTTACTTATGGATTTGCCTCTGTTGGTTGTTCTTGTTGACGTGATCAAACCCTTTTATATATAAAACAAACAAAGGTTCTTAATGTATGCTTTGATTGATCATATGAAATATATATATATATATAATTTAAAAGTTACTTCCTTCTGCAAAAATGTCACTGTTTCTTTTGTGAACCTGGGTATGTAATCACCCCTAGAACGTTGCAGCGTTGACTAGTATTGGTTTCCTGTTATGTTGTTGCCCTAGAGGAAAACATACAATTAAATTATTATTATTATTTTTATGATAAGCGTGATTATGCACTTCGTGTATTGTGAAAATTATTAGGGCTTTTGGAAATTAGAAGTTCAATATATATGCTTGTTAAGAAGGAAGTTTTGGGCCAAAAATATGTCCTAGGTTGATAGAAGGGCATAAATTATTGATAGAACCCCATTTTGATTCTACTCTTTCTATGAGTAAAATTTGATAAAATTAATGACCTTTATGGTGTTAAGATATGGTATGTTGATGATTCCTTATGTGATCGATTTAATCATGTATAGACATAATGCCTTGATGGAGTAAGGTAATATCTTTCACGGTTCGTGAAAGTTAAGGTTTTCATCAACTGGTTAAGGTAACATGAAGTTCCTTAATTTAGTCAAACTTGTTTTGTACTTCCTTCTTGATGAGTGACCTTTCATTGCAAATTTAGAATGATTGTGATGGAAGGTCATGAATATATTTTGTTGTCAAAAAGGGAAAAGAAGCTATGGAATAGTTTGTTTATGTGTCGAGCGTAATAATTGTAATAACATCGTTATAGAAGATCATTATTGGAGGATATCTATCTTCGATGGTATATTATGTGTTTAATCACTGCATAGGTTTCCATAAACTTAGTGATGAGATGTAAATTAAGGAGAGTTGAGAGACCTTTCCCTTTATATACATCGTTTATGATATTAGGAAGTGAGTTGATGTCGGAAAATTTCAACCAAGTCTATATTCATGGCTATGTTCCTCTAAAACGGGAGGATTATAAATCTAAGGTATTATGAAAATTGCAAGGATGTGTTTAGAATGCTAGATTTCCTACTCAACTTGGGTATTAATGAGGCTTGTCGCTATTCCGGCCCTGGTTATGTTCACTAGGTAAGCTGTTAGGCAATACCTATTCCAGACATTCTTACCGTCCTTTCCACTCATCCTTATTAGCTATGAAGTCACTTATTACCTAAGATATAATGGTTGTGGGTTTGAATATAAGATTTTCATCCTTTAAACCTTTTTGATTACATGATGGAACTTTGTTTTACCCTCGTTGTTCATTTATAGCCTATTAGGCCTATGGCCCTACAGAACGATTCCAAAACTATATTCTTTTTGGCAGCTAAGATCGGGTCTGGTTTTAATCTTTTGACTTCTCCTTGAGAATGTGGATTGATGGGTTACACCTTATATTTCAATCACGTAATCTACGGGATCACATAATTGAAATCCTAATACTCTCAACTCTTGTGTCTAATCATTTAAATTTCATAGTCTTGCGTATTTGGTTGTCAAACTTTTGTAGTTTTCGAGGTATTCTTCATAACTAAAACTTATGGATTTCTTCTTAGTTGATATGTTGAAAATTATATCTTGTTTCAAAAGGTTGTTAGAGGTTAGAACTTTGATCCATTTCCTGAAATAGAATGTTTCCTTTCATGGTATTGTTAGCTAGTAGCTTATTGTTGTTATGTATAGTCTTATCTTGCTCAGTTCTCGCGAACTGACTCAGGTTATTAATTGTTGCAGATGGCTTATGTGGTTAGATGATGGAAAGACTTGTAGATTATTGCATCAATCTTGGTTATGATGTTCCTTTGTATGAATGTGTATTATGTTATAAAAATTTGGAAAGGGCGTTTGGACATTTTAGAAGAAGGGTCAGTGCCTAGTAAATGTATTGTAGAGTATTGTTGTTGTAACTGTTGAAACTTTGGCTTGTTTGGTTATCATGTGAAAGATGAAATTTGATTACCGCTTGGTTATGGGATATTCTAGTGAATTTTAACCCTTAGTATAGTAGCGGGCATGTCCCATGTTTTTACTCTCTTGCTCCCTAATCATGGTTCAATAGAGATGGTATGTCCCTTTGATTTGTGCATCATGTTGGAATGAATTGATACAACCTTGTTTTGTTTCTGCAAACGAGTACTGTTAAACTTTTCTCTTGAATTAAAATGTTGAGTTGTAAATCCTCCTAAGGCTTAGTAGCAATGAGTTTGTAAGTACTATGAACTGAGCTAGATAGTCCTTATTAAAATTAAACTAATAAACATTATCCTTTTATGGTGAAATCTTAAATGACCTCATGGTGAAAGCAATGGTTAGATTTTAGAAGATGATAGGATTTAATAAGTAGGAGGGAAATCGATTAATTAAACCTTAAATCTCTCTCTATCGTTTGGAATGTTTTCCTTTGTCAAACTCAATTAAGTAAAGTCTAGATGGAACATTTAACCAATCTTGATAAACCCTTAACCTCAATAAAAGACGGATAGTAAACCATGTGACCCTGAAGCTAAATTCTGTTGTCCTGTTCTGTTAACCCTTGCCTTGATTCATGGTGATATTTCTTAAGCAAGGTCAAAATTTAATCCTTAAACAGGAAGGCTATTGTTATGAACCCTAAGTGGTACTTTCCACTCAATCGGAGCTTATGCCTTCGCCTGTGCAATACGGGTGTGGAACATGTGTTAGTGGCTTGAGTAAGTTTAATTAACCTTGTAAGAAATGGAAAATGTTCTAAAATCAAATGAATAAAAAGATTTGGACATCAAATTGATGATCCCGGTTTAGAAAGCTTGGCCTTAAGCTATTTAGTCAACCGTTGAAAAGAAAGAAGTTCTCCCTTGTGAAAAGAATTGTGTGAATCGTTACATGAAATTTTATAAGAACGTAAGTTAAGAATTAAGAGACACTTTAGTAAACAAGAAAATTTAACAAGAAATTCCTCATGGGATGCCCTGGCTGTGAGTGTGTCGTGTGGATTGGACTTCCATCTTGTCTTTTCAAAAGAAGAGTACATTGTCCTTGATAGGTGTGAACGTTTCCGTGATGACCTTGTGGTCTCCCCTGTAACAAGTGGTTCCTAGTGTTGGTTGTAACCTTGTGACGACATGTTGTGTCGTGTTGTGTCAAAGCAAGTCAAAAAAAAAAAAGTTATCCTGTATTTCACTGTGTTGTCCCTGTGTTGGTATTTTTGGTGTGCTACAACATCATTGAGAAAAAGTCCATAAGAATGGTATGAAGCCAAAGAATGAGATTATAATTTCTTAGAAGTTCCACCATAAGAGAAGGGTTTTCCTAATATTGTGGTTTCACCATACAAGAAGGGTTGTTAGAATCTTTTAAAACTACACAATAAGAAGGCCCACTACATGCAATGTACATTATATATCAAAATAAAAAAATAAAAATAGAAAATACTATTGTAGAGGGAATTCGCACTTTCCATTTTTTCTTCGTAGACTCATTAAGGGGAGAAAAATCACTTTAGACAAACCTTTTCATTTGAATGACTTGAAGGGTGTGTCTTCCTTTCAATAAATTTAGTAATATTATCCTAAAAAAAAGGGATGAACACAAGTATAAATGGAGCATAGCATAGGCAAGGCCATTGTAATAAGGCTTGCAATTTGATGTTTTGTGGACCCTTTTTTCATATTATAACTTGATTTTAAAATTTAAAAATATATTAAACAGTAAATTTAGACCAAAAGAATTTTATTTCAATTGTAAATATCATAATTTATATTATTTGCAAACAATATATATTTTATTAGTAACTTCATATGTATGATATATACTATAGTAAAATTAGAATGTAACTTGTAATGACCCATGCCATTGACAATTAGATAGATTGTAACTCTAAGAAGAGAATTATAGTAGCTTTAAAACATCATTCAGAAGAACCCCATAAGCATGGTATGAAGTCAAATCATCATTATAATTTCTAATAAATTCCATCATATGCGAAGGGTTGTCAAAACATTCAAGTTTCACCATACACAAAGGGTTGTTAGAATATTGTAAAACTGCACAATAAGAAGGCCCGCTACATGTAATGTACATTATATATCAAAACATACAAATAAAATTAGAAAATATTATTCTAAAGGCAATTGGCACTTTCTATTTTATCTTCGTAGACTAATTAATGGGAGAAAAATCACTTTAGACAAACATTCTTCATCGAAATGACTTGAGGGGCGTGTCTTCCTTTCCATAAATTCAATAATATTATCCGAAAAAATGGGATGACCACAAGTTTAAATAGAGCACAACATAGGGGAGGCTATTACAATTAGGCTTGCAATTTAATGGTTTGTGGACCTTTTTCATATATATTTGTTAGTTTCTTCGAACATATAATACATAATATAATAAAATATAATGTATTTAAAATTAGAATGTTTTTATCCATTTTAAAATATAAATAAAAAATTTGTAGAGTGATTTTTGTTTGAAAAATTTATTAGTAATTATTAATTTATCTTAAAATATAATATTATGGAATATGCTGTATTTTTTCATTTTCCTTTTAAATACCTTAAAATATTATTTATTATTTATTTCATTTGGACTATATTCTTCATTTGAAATTTTTTATTTATTATTTATTTGATTTAGATTATATTCTTCATTTCAATTTTGTAGTAACTAGAAATGAAAATGTTTCAAACAAAGATTAGAGGATTTTGATGCAGATAAAAATCTAGTTACAAACTAATTTTTTTCTTACATTATTTTTGTTCAATCATTTCTTAATATTCTTATTCATTTTCCAATAAAGGATATTTGAGTTTTTAGCATATCTGTTGAGTTAACGTAGCCGATGATCATTGTTAAAAATTTTTTAAAATGAATTGAATGAATGAACAAATCTCGTTTTTTAACTGATTGACAATTATAGACTTGAAATTAGCATTTGTATTTATGGAAAATTGCAGAGAATAGTTGATTAGGAAAATGAAGTAACCTGTAAAGATCTGTTCATATTCTGACGTTATCTGACGGCCCGCCGTCATGCACAGATGTCTATTTCGCCATTCTACAGTCTACGCTTCAATACTTTTTGTGGAAGCATACGCTGTCAGATTTTGTATTTTGTGCAGCTTAAAGAAGAGAATAGCTACTTCATTTTTCTCAGTGGAAGAAATTATGATTGTATTTTGTCTAATTAAGAACTGCAACTCCGATGATTACGCCGAAGGCCTTTCTTAAACCGGATCGAACCCTGCTGCCGCTGAAACACGCCATTAAAATGGACAATCCGGATTTCATTGGTCTTTGAAGCACGTTCATATCTATGCCGTCCCTCTTGAAGTCGCTGTCGAAATGGTTTCCACTAACCAGAAACTTAGGCAGACGAGGATACATCTTTCCAAACCCGCCATTCGAAAACCGCTCGGCTCGACAGAATAGCACCTACTTATTTATGCCGAAACTTCAAACTACGATTTCGCTTCTCCTGACGCTTTTTTGTGGACACGTTTTCTATCGTGGACTAACTCTTGTTCTCGTTTTCTGTCGTGAATCAACTCTTGATCTCGTAATAGAGTTTAGCTTGTGATTTAAGGACTTAGTTTGAATTCGAATTTGATTAGTATTTTCAGTTGACTACCAACCAATAAGTATTTTAATTTGATTACTTAACCATCTTTCTTGTTATGTCACTTATCATCTTCTTATTTGTTATAATTTTATTTTTCTTTATTTTTAAAAGTTTCTTATATTTTAGAAAAGAGTGTCTAATTCTCTGGGTGATGGTGTCGATGTAAGTGAGAACATTTAGGTCGGCCAGCTTCATCTTTTGTATTATAGGGACTTTATATTTTCTTTGTTTTTGTTCCTACTAAATATCATTGTTTGCCATCTTTTTCTTACCCATTTTTATCTGTATGCTCCATGTTGAAGTTGTTGTCGAAATGTGTTCCAGTTCCATTAACTAGAAATTTAGGTAGACGAAAATACGTCTTTCGAAACCCATTAATTGAAAACCACTCAAAGAATACCGCTCGGTTCGACAGAACAACGCCTAATTATTTATCCCTACCGTAGACAACGAATATAAAAGCATATTTATCGTTTTTCTTATGAATTGAGGAGAGACAGACACTAGGCATGATTCCACGGGAGTGTGAATTTTAAATTATTTTCCTTTGTTTGCCCTTAATGTCTTAACTCTTGTTCTCTTTTTCTATCATAACTAACTATTGTTCTTGTAAAGGGCGTAAAGGTGTGCCCTGATGATGGGGCATGAGTGCTCACTAGCCACCTGCTCAAGTTCTAATCCCCCAAGCCCAGGGGACTGGGTACCCTTGCATTTGAAAAAAATATTGTTCTTATAATAGTAATCTAATATGATTACGTAAGGCTTGTTTATGTATCTCTTGTTTTGCTGAAAATAATCGAGCTTAAAACTTAAAAGGTGGTCTACAAAAAGTTGCATTAAAAACAACTAGTGTTCTTGTAATAGTATTTTAATATGATTATGTAATTCTTGTTTGCGCATCTCTTGTTTTGTTGTGAGTGATTGAGCTTAAAACTAAAAAAAATCATCTACAAGAAGAAATAATTGTAGTTGGCTTTCAAACCTGGAACCTATTGGATTATCCTATTTTAATTTTGACCCCTTTATGTGGAAATCACAACCACATGAATTATGTGAGAAGATCGAGACGATATAGTGTAACACATATAGGAGATATTATTTGGTTAGAAACAATCTAAACTATAGAAAAGGTGTGGGACATATAGGTATATAATTCCCACCTTTTATTTCCAGCTTTCCACTCATGTCTTCATCTTATCTAATAAATTAAATGTCATGCAATCGAAAACCTTTACATTGTAAAATACAAAATAACAAATTCTTGGTGTTTTAAATGATCAAACTGAAGAGGGGGATGGGAATGGCATGTCGTGTCCTTCCGTCATACTATTATACATGTTGCAATATGACTTTTCCTTTTTGCTATGTTTAATTTCTTGAAAACGTGGGTTACCTTTCATTTCCATAAAAATTTCATCTTACATATTTACTTTAAATGTTCTCACTTTAAATAAGGCATCAAATTGTAAATATGATCTCCATATGGAGGAAATGTTATGCATGATTCACTACGAAGTCTAAATTTCAACATCCTTATCTCTGTCAACCAGTTATTGTTCGTATACATGCCATATTTACGTAAGAAAAAACTTAATCCACCTTCAATCAAATGGTCACCCACACCTGTAGTAAAGCATACTCAAATAAGGAAGTTGAGGCATGTAGTCTTGTTTACATTGGTAGAGTATAGCTATCACATAGTTACACTGAAATCTACTAGTTACATTTTGAAATTTATATCAACGTTGACCACATTCAATTTTAGGAGATTGTTGATGGTGAAAATGGGGATATAATATGTAGGGGAAAGGCCCTCATATTTGCACCCTCCATTATGTTGATAGATCTCCCATCAGTGTTGTTTACAACACTGCACCACTATCATTAGACGCTTCATTCTCTACATGATAACAAGAGTGTATAGTTTGAGCACTCTTGATTTCGAATATCATAAATTCTGAGGAGGAAAAATTTGTAGGTAATCATAGTTTTTTGATGATAATATATGATGATCAAGAACCTCTCAACATCACATTTTCAATGTAATCTACACTAAAACATGAGATGAAAATTCTAACATTTGTTTTATAATTTCCATTAGGTGATAAACATGTTGACATAACATCTCTTCCTCCCTAATTCATGCCCCACACTAGCACAATGAAACTAATAAATCTCAAATGGATGAAAATATTCATGGTAATATTAAGGGATGTCTCCATCTCCACTCTCATGCCCTAACCCTAATATTGCTGAGAACAATATTGTTAGTGGCAACGGTGAATTCTGGCTCTTGATTTGCAGTTTTTTATGAATGTACTCACCCAGGCCCATGCGATGGAGATAGGGGCATTTTGAATGAATGTTTTTGAGCGGCCACTAACCATGGAAATAATAACTTGGGAAAGGTTCATGATTCTGCTCATGGTAGAAAGGGCAACCCATCTCCAAATAAAAATAAAGAAAATAGTGTTCCATCTTTTCCTGTGAAATACACCTCTGTAGGGCATGGATTGTTACAATCAGGGGAGATAACGACTATCATTTGTTGTTCCCACTACTAAAAGAGGAATGCTCTTAAAACTCTCACAAAAGACTCTGGTGGTCAAGATAGAGGAGGATCTACTAAAAATGGTTCTTAGGGAAAAGGAAAACCTCTGTCAGCCTTGCCTCTTCTACATATTTCACAAGTTTTGGACTAAACTATCTTAGCTCAACAAATCAATTCTAAAATATGGAGGGAAAATATAAAATTCAAGATTGAGCTTTATCCCTAAGCTAAAGCTTATTTCATTGATGTCTTTGAAACGCTTAAAGAAATGGATTTAATATTTTACCAGTATTGGGTTTGGGGTGAACATGGGCTCATGTCAATGCCTTGGTATCCATCTTTTCATCCTTTAATACCTACCATATTTTGATTCACTTGTTAGAACTCCCTTTACAATTCTAGAACAAATCATGCCTTATTGCTATAGGAGATACTTTAGGATGTTTTGAAAAATTAGATGATAAAACCTATGAGTAGATTCATACAACTTATGCTAGAATCTTGGTAGATATTGACACCTCTCAAAAAAATTTAGCTGAAATTAGTCTGCAAATTGGTGAAGACATTGGTTACAGAGGATCAACTACAAATATTTAGCCTTCATAAGTCTGTGATGCTTTCGAACGGGGCATCTTTCGTATGAATGTGAGTACTCCAGATGTAAGCGAAGTAGAAAAATGACATGGTGGAAGGACTCTCCTCCTATAAAACTCTTGTTTAGTTACCAATTAGATATGGTTAAGGAGATTCCATCAAGGGTAGCCACTTCCCCTACCAATGAAGATATCCCAAACCTTCAAGAGAGTATCCATTTAATCCTCTCAACTATGTTGGGATAACACATGATTCCTTTAACCAAGAGGTCATTATTGTATCTACGATGGATTGCGCATCATTTCTTGAGGGTCACATTCCTCTCAAAAATCTCGAAGTTCTTCTTCCAACCTTCACAAAAGAATATAAAAAGGAGTGGATGGTAGTGGATAGAACAAAGAGAGGGAACACCAAACTTAAATCTGCCACCGGTTAGGACAAGGAATTATTCTGTAAAGATGTATCTTTCTTGTCTGTTGTCTGTTATTTCTAATTTTATGTGGTTTTTGTGTTAATTTAGTGTTGCAGGTTTTTTTTCTTCTTACTTCCTTTTAGCAAGACACTCCCTGCTTTTGTTCTTAACTACTTTATTTGGATTTTAGGCCCTTTTGCTTTGGGGTGTGGTCCCTACTTGTAAGAAAAACACTGATGTTTCTTTGTAAATTTGGTGTTTGAACCTTCTTTCTATTAAGATATGGTCCCTCCCAATTTTTTTTACCAATAATAATAAAAATATATATATTTGTAATAAATAACCTCAATTATAATATTAAAACACATCATGTAAGGAAATCTATGGCTAGTGTTCCATATGGGTGAATAATAATTACAAGAGTAGTTATTATCTTGGAAGAGTAATTCAGTAAATGTGTTAGTAAATAATAATTACATTATTAATTATTATTATCAGTTAGTAAATATTTGTTATAAGTTGTTATATTAAACAATTATAACAAATATATTGTTATGTGAGTTTCGAATACTCACGTAGATAGCTTTAAGATGGTTTAAGAGGTTATAACTACATCTCTATTTAGAGTGGAGTTATTACCTATATATGTGGATGTGTGTAATATTGAGTAATTATTTAATGAGATTGAATATGAATTATTATTTTGTGTTATATTGTTCATAAATAATAATTCTTTTGTGATGTTTTTGTAACTCCATTTGGATCATCCTCCACATCTAGTATCAGAGCAGGTCCAGCAAAAGGATCTATTCATTTGGTATATAATTGCAATTTTTTTATTTGATTCTATTTGAGTTCCTTTCTTCTCAAAGAAAGGAGGACATATAGTCAACCATAGCAGGCAAAAGACTACAACAAAGCTTTGCAATTAAGAACTGGCCCAAATTAGACTTGTCAACATTATGATCATCTCCCCATACGCATTAGGATTTGATTTTTTTTATGGTCATTTCAAAACCTACACCATCTTATTTTTTATAGTGATATCCAATAATTTTTCTAATCGTCAGCAATTCTGTTCCAATCACCAATGATTCCATTTGTGAAACACAATCGCCAACGATTATGGAAAATTGCCAATGATTTTGCTGAATTGCCAACAATTCCTAAAAAAATTCCAGCAATTCCATGCATCACTGCAAATATATTTAAGATATCTTTATGATGCATTTTACGTTTTTTAAAATGGAGCTCCATTTCTCAAGTTATCATCAAAACAATGAGTACTTTTGTATATCTTTGTTGATAAATGGAGACATAAGTAACACTGATAGATAAAATTTTCAAAAATAAATATTTTTTTCCTCATGGATGCATTATCTCTTGAACGCAATATATAATATATGATAAGTCCAGAAAAAATAATTTCTGGGAATCTTAAAGTAAGATATGAGAGAGATACTGAACCTAAAATGACTCAACCACAAAAAAGTTGAAGTTTAACTGCACACAAATATATAAATATCCTCAAATCCAAATCAAGATGAGATAACATCATGACACCAGAGGATGGAGGAATTGAAGGTAGGAGTTCAATCATCAACCTCTCGTCAGTTGTCAATGACAGGGCCGCATACCAGTTATTGCGGAATTTTTGTTGTGTGAGTATTTTCTTTCAATTTGTTTAATGGTCTTTCTGTTATGTTTTCAGAGTTCCAGTTTTAGCCTTCTTTATATTTTAGGTATTCTATTGTTGTTGTGTTATGTGAATAAGTCAAAATTTCACATTAAGGGGGAAACATGATCTAATGTTCCATTTCATGTTTTTTGTTTGCATTGTATGAGCATATTTTCCTATGTTATTCCATGTATTGAGATATTAATGAGGGATGATAATAGTGATTATAACATCATGATGTTGTTGTATGTAAAGAACTTGGAAACCTTAATTTTTTTGGTTTGTGGTAAACCACTTTGAAAAAAAATCATTTTTAGTTGTTGGTAAATCATATGCAAAACCATCACCTTTTGGTTTGTGGTACTCCACTTTGTAAAACAACCATTCTGAGTTCGTGGTCAACCATATGTCAGGTTTGTGATCATTATGTGAAAATAAACTATTCATGAAAGAAGTTTTAAGTTCAAAGATAGGTTTTCCCCACGTTCACACTAAGGGTAGAATGTTTAAAAAACTATAGTTAGTGATCCATGTTTGTGAATAATAATTACAAAGGTAATTATTATCTTGGAAAAGTAATTTAGTAAATAGTAATTACATTAGTATTTACTATAATGAGTTAGTAAATATTTGTTATATGTTATTATATTAAATAACCAACACAAATATATTTTTATTTTAGTTTGGAATACTCACATAGATAGCTTTGAGATGGTTTTGAGAGGTTATGTAGTGCCCAATTTCCTTTAAAACCTTTAGTTACTAATCATGATACTGTTGATTATATTATAGACATGATTATGGACCTTATTATAGTATGATGATAGATGTCAGATCACGGGTTATTGTTGACTTGATTCAGTTATGATGATGATTACTAGAGACACTTTAGATATTGATGATGGTATACTGTTTGACATGGTTATAGTATGGATGTTGTGTGGACTTGTGATATTTGGATATTGTGAGTAGACCTAGAAATGGAAATTATTGGATGATGATATAAGTGTTAAGTAAAATTATAAATGACATTGCTAGATTGCTTTGATGTTGTTGTGATTCACATATTTAGATGATTTTTGTTATTATATTTATATCATGTTTGGATGTTCTGATATGGCCATGAGGCCAAAGGAGGTATTTATGTTTTGCAGGTTTAAAATATCACAACAAACATCGGGGGATTGGAGACCAACCACATTGGAATTCTAGACGAATTTGACAAGGTCACCATGGCAACATTAGTATTTGTGTGTGTGTGTTTGTATTTTGTTAGGGATTTCTCATGAGGGGATCACCTTTGTATTGTGACCAAGGGGTTTTGTGTATTTTCTATTATTGTGGTTCCTTTTGTATTATTGTTTGTATGTATTTTATTAGTGATGCTTTGTACCCCTTTCTTTTATTTATTAAATTGTGTGTAGATTAATGTGAGAAAACATATGGTTAAAAGTTAATTAATCAAATTTGGATCATAAGACAAGTAATTAATGGAGAGTTGTTGGCTCTTTGTATCTATAATGATGTACGGGATGTGTAAGAGATGTGTAAGAGTTGTGTGAAGTCAGACTTTTGGAGCATAAAACACTCCACCTCCTTGGAAATTCGAATTTGTCCTTGGAGCCTAACTTTGGAGGCTTTTGGGACAAGTTAAAACTTGCCCCATACCTCTTAAATTTAATTTACCAACCATACCTAAGGTTGGAGGGTTGAGATTTTAGCCCTTTTATAATGCATTTTAATCAATTGCATGTTGCATGTTTTAATTGCACTTTTCTTGCTTTTTATTTAATCTCAGTCGTTTGGGGTGTGGGTTGGATTTTGGAGTGTGAAAGTAAATTTGTCATATTATTCACCCACCTCTTTATTGTGCCTTGGAAGAATGAAATTTGACTTTTGGTGTTAGAGTTGAGGATGTGTGATGTGGCATCCTACATGGATCCACATCATCCTCTTCTCCTCCCTCTTCTATAAAATTCAAACTGGCTTTACCTGGTTTTGGGGTTGCTTGAACTTTTGCATACTTTCTTATTGGGGCGCATTTTCTTGATGTTATGGGAGCTCTTTCTTTGGAGAAGATTTGTTTTTGAGAAGATTGGTTCATGCTTGTTGGCTTGGCTAATTTTTGGACTGTGTTTTTTGCATTGGGATAAAGCTTGTTGTTTGGAAATTTGGAACAATCTACGTCATGGAGAGGTAGGAGCTTAGCTCTTCTCTTATGCTATTATCTTCTTGTATCAATGTTGGTGTGAATGTATGTATGTTTTGGTTTATTTGTTAGTTGTTTGGGTAGACTGGCCATAGGAATGTTGTAGGAGAAGGACTATGGGGTTATATTCATGTGGGGGGCATAAGTGTGAATTCCAATGGCAGGTCAAAATTCTTGTGGAGGGAGTTTGGGATTTGGGATCCACCATGAAAAAGAAATAGCTTGCATTTATTTACTCGTTGTCGGGGGGGGGGGGCATAAGGAAAACTGTTGGGGAGGCATAAGGGGATGGCAAGGATTTGAAATGATATATATATATATATATATTATATGTGTATATATATATATATATACACACACATATGTTGTAGGTTTGTTATCAGGTGGTGATGCCCAATTCCCCATTAGGAGGCATAAGTACAACTTCCCCCATAGTTCCTTGCTCCTTTGTTCTTGCATGATGAAGCGTCAATGATGTTCTAGTCTGAATGTTTTTAAATGTAGTTGTAAACTACATGTCTATTGTTGAACTATGTTTTAATGTGAATATGCCATGTCGAAATAATGTTGTGTGTTGTGGAATCCTGTTGTTGCCATGGGTTGGATATCCATTCTCTTATTGCATTTGTGGTTGGGGCTCGGGGGCCAATGATGAAGGATGGCTTCTCCTATTCATTGGATGTTTTGGTTGGGTGGAGAGCGTTGCCTTTCCCCCACTTTTATTGTGATCAAATTGGAAGAAATGAGAAATCTAGCATGTTGCATTGTTCTAGAGCAGCTAAGATAAATATAGTTGTGACAATCCCTTGTGAAATGATATTTTATTGTAGCCCATTTCCCACTTTGAAGTGGATGAAATCTGTAATGTATTAAATTGTGAATGGAAAGATATGTATGTAATTGGTTATGAAAGTTGTACATTCAAAATGTGAAAGATATTTTATAATCTGTTGTTCTATTTATTGGAAAGAATGTGAAAGAATGACACGTGATGTGTATGTTGTATTTTCAAATCAATTGCAAAGGAGGTTGTATGAGTTGTCATAATTGAAGTCAATGGAAGTGATTACAACACCTTTCTTCATATGCATTGTTGTTCCATTAGAAATTAGAACATCAAATATGTGATATGGAATCCCTATTTTGGAAAAGTGGAAAAAGGAAGAAACATGTGAGATGAAACTATATTATTCTACCACTGTTTTAAAATATAAGATTTCGAGAAGGAATAATAGAAGGATGCTAGATTATTTGTCTTTAAATCATTTGATTGAATGAAGTAAAAACTTTATCAAGGCTAGCATGGAATGGAATTCAATGTGATCGTTCTATGGCAAAAGTAGATAGTTAAATCTCTGTTTGGAAAGGAAGAAATATGTATAAAGTGAGAATGTAATACAGTATTTTGCATCTTTTAGAAATTTGCAAAAATTGGAATTCAGTAGATGCATTTTGATGTTGAATAAGTTTTATTAAAACAACTAAATGTAATGCACTAGAATAGAATTGGAAGATATTCCATAATACTTGAAATAAGAAATATGACATATCCAGATCCTTTTTAAAATTTTGACTCTGTCCTGTTTTAAATTTCCAACTGGAAAATAATTTAATCCAAAATGCACAGTTTGAATCTGCAACAAATTAATAATCAATATTGAAATATTGAAATCTAGGGCATGCTATAATATCTAACTGAACTCATTTTGGCAACAAAAACACTAAAGGAAATTCATTATAAAACATTAGCAAAATCGGGCCTCAAACCGTTCACAGTCATCTTGCAGTCGTGTTGTTGTCTATCAATTGTTGGAAAAATTCAAATTAGTAAATCAATTGAGACAAATTAAACCTTCCTAAGATCATCTCTTAAATCCTTCCTAAGAACCAGTTCTCCATGTCTGTTGGGACATGTTGAGTGAAGGAGAAGATCAAATCGAACAAAAATTTAATAAGTTAAAATTTACCAGTTTGGCTTTTTAAAATCTTGCAGAACGTTTTTATGAAATTGACCCCTTAAAATTTATCAAAATCATAAAATTTATGACCCTTCATGTACAAAGAGGGCATCGAGAGCTTTCCAGAAAGTCCTCATTTTCCCAAAACCTGAGTTTTCTAGCAAATGTTATGGCCTTCTGAATGTTTTCCTCCCCTGGTGTCAAAAATATATATACTATATATTCAGGAAAATTTTCCCTGGCGGGCCCGCGGCCCAAAATTTTCCATTTGAAAACAAATAGGAATATATCTTGAAAAAAATTTGGGGAAAATTTTTTAAAATTTCCCCGCTGCCCTGCTGACTTGTAGCCTACCGAGATCTGCCACATGGCAGCATGGGGTGACAGCGGATAGAGGGGCAGAACTCTTTTCACAACCTTAGACTTTTTTTTTGAAATTTTGTTTGGAAATTTTTTCTTAATTTTCCTGTGGCCTTGCACTCACTTCCCTACCTCAAAGAATTCCAACTTAGGAGCAAATGCATGTGGCATCGCGACGCAGTTGGCAAAGGACCTGGTCCCTGCTTCCCTCTTATCCCCTTAGGGCATAAAATTTCCTAAACGCCTCCGCCACCACCGCTGCCTTCCCTCATGTTGGCCTAGGAGATGCCACGTGTCCCTTGTAAACTTGCGGGAGTGTGAGCCCAATACGTGTGGCTTGGAGGGACCTTGCGTGGGAGGATTTTGCAGGAGAATCTGTCCCGCCACCATGCTTTCCCCACACTGACTTGGGAAAAATTTAAAACACCATCTTTCCCTAGTTGACCCGCTAGACCCACAGCTGCGAGTGCGTAAAGTTGTTTTTTCTTGCCCCGCGTGGCAAAAATTTCGACATGTCTACCCATGGCCCCACTGACTTGCCCTTGGGCAAATTTTTCACCCCAAGGCCCGCCGGCCCATAACGGGAGTTTTACAAGGATTTAGGAGGACATTCTTTATATCATTGGAAAGGTGAGAAAATTTCCTATCCAATAGGAATGATTTATGGAAATTTTGAATTCATTAAGTGTGAGAAAAATCAAGTTGAAACTCTAATCCTATTAGAGAGTGGGTATGGTAATGGAATTACCCTCTGAACCTAACTAGAAACTTCTAACCCTAAAATTCTGGACCTTATGACCTCTAATTAATTATAAATAAAAGATAAGTATGTTCTAGTTATATTAATCTTGTTCCAGAACCTGTTAGTGAGTAGCTGTTGTCCTTGTGACCCTGGTTGTAGACACTTCTAATAAAAAAAATTATCCCATAATTTGTCCTACGAATCCTAGGTTGTTTCTTAGGTCTCAAGTGGGTTATTTTTAGCAAGCATCACAATGGTGGCATGGAAGTGATGGTTGGAAAATGCTATGGGCCATTGTGCAAAATAGAAAGTGGAGACATGGAAAAATGGACCCATACACACTATGAAGAGTATATAGAAACCAAACTCAGTGGAGAACATCACATAGTCTAGTAAACACGGAAATTGAATACCTCATTCCTTGATACATGAACTAACTCTTGGCTTTACTTACATGTAAAACTTGAGGCATAGACGGGACAGATGGGTCAGTTCACATTGACCTAGACTTACCATGACCAGATCAGTGCTGTTGAACACCACTCATATCTTGATTTACCTTTAGGTAAACCTCTCCAAAAAATTCCTTATTTTCACATTTTATATTCTGAGGAGCATTAGTAAGGTTTTTTGCAATCTTGTTCTGTATTCCTGATAGAGTCAACCTTACCACTTCAGGATAATTTATCAAATCGACCTCACGGAGGAGCATCGATTTTGAGAATTTACATTGCAGTGTTAGCTAGATCCCTGAGAAACCATAATGGGCATAGTGGTGACTGAGTTTCATTGGCCCATATTTGTAGTAGATGGTCTTGGATCACCATTCCTTAAGGATCACATTTTTCAGAAAGTACCTAGAGGCCATTAGACCAAAGTTGGATTTTTTAAAGTCACATTAAATTTTTTTAGATAATGCAAGGAAGGACCATCAAATTCAATCCTCCTCACATAGGAAAAGGATTTTAGGGATAGAGGCCCAGTTTTTTTCCTTTTAGCACCATGCTTCCAAGCTCTTTCCTGGATCTAGAACTACTAGGAAACTTTCATGTAGCGATCCAACTACTTATAGGATACATACATAGTCATCCTATTTGGAGGTCTAAGAAAATAATAAGCTCCATGATATAATTTATGATTTTCATAGTATACCAATGAACACACACTTTTATTATTGACCTTATTACGAAGATCCAAAATATGTGGCCTAGATTTGTTATGAATCATTCAGCAGCTGACTAGCTAGAGTTAAAAATTGACCTCACAACATGCATCTCCCATAGTGGTCTGAGTATGAGATGATATTTGTAGATCTAATGTAGTTTGAAGAATGAGTTACATGAATCATGGTATTTAGCAAGGTGTGGATCCAATAGGTTAAATCCGGGGCCTTTAGCTAGCAAATTGGAGGAGCGAGTACCGATCCAAAATAAATATACTAATTAGCTTACATCAAATCGAGAAGGCCTATTTCCCAGCAGAGGAAGCATCCCAGTGAAAGACCTAGCATAGCTATATTACCAAGTAATGGAGCCCCATACATTTGGGATTCTTTTCACTAAGAATATCCCCAAGGGAGATAACACCTGCATTCCTCAGGGACATGGATCATCCTTATCAACATTCAGTACGACCTATTTATACCACAATAGCATTAGACACCAGTTAAATCCAATTTTTAGAAGTTCACAAAGACTGGATGCAAAGTGAGGTTTTAGGGTTTTTTTTTCCTAGGGGTGAAATTAGGACACATAGGTTCCCAAAGAGCTACCCCCAGTAGGTGCATCACAAATATCAAATTTACCTTAGTAGTACCACACGCCGAATCATTAGGATCTACCCCACAGAACTCTATAGTAAAAGTTATACCTACTATTATATTTTTTAGGATTAAATTTATATTTGAATATGGTGTTACTAGACATTTTATAAGAGTATATCCCATTGAACCCCAATATACATGTTATGTACTTCTTTTACCGCAAAAGTAAAGCTTCACTATTTGGTAATATTCCTCATAAAAAATAAATAAGGGTATGATGAAGTGTATAGTGATGTGAGAACGTCTAGAAATACTCATTTTTCCAGAGTTTCATTTATTCCCATCAACTCTTCAATGGTAAGATGACTGGTCTCTCTCTCTCTCTCATCTCTCTCTCTCTCTCTCTCTCTCTCTCTCTCTCTCTCTCTCTCTCTCTCTCAATGACCATTCAATATTGTAAAGCAATGCTACCTATTGTGCAGTTAGGTTCCATCATAGTTGGGATGTTTAGATGGCTTCTAGAGTTTCCAACTTCTCTGTTTATTCACTTTAGTTCAGGACTGTCGTCATCTTCATATTTAGACCTTTCACCTAGCTACCTCATATCTCAACATCAACAACTTAATATTGGGCTATTTTTAGAGTACTTCATTGGGCATGGATATGGTTTTATGCATACATTTTCAGGATGGATTGTTTCGAAATATTTTCATTGGATCTTATCTCGATGATTTGGGAGTTAACAATTGGTACTATTTCCCAAGGATGGTCATGTAGAAACATTTTTATCATCACACTATGTCTCCTTTATGGATCACAATGCAACGTTATGAAATAACAAAAACAAAAATCTCAGGTGTAAGATGTTATAGTCAGTGACAAATCAGAGGATGGATCTAGTGGACCATCGTTAAAATAAACATCATGGCCTATTATGAGAGAATTGTAGATAACATAATTATAGGGGAGCTAATATGTGATTGCCACCCCCATTTGAGGATTGATTTTCACATAGAGCAATGGATCCTAGATTAGAGTATATTTAATAAGCACCTTCAACGGATGACCAAAATATTGATATCTGATGAGTTCAATTTGTAGCAAATATGAGGGCCTTATCAATATAAGGCCTTATCTGTCCTTAGTGTATCCCCTTAGCGTGTACCAATATGGATACTTTGTCAAGAAAAATTATGGATCATGTTTACGGTTATGTATTGATTACCATCTTCCCAATAATGTAAATGATCAAGAATCGTTTTACCCCTTTAATGAAATTGATGATTTCAGTTCCAATCGGCCTATTCAAATGGGAGCCACAACTTCCACTAACAATTAGACTCTTCTTTTGCCATTGTTTTCTATCAGCTGAAAACATTTCATCTCTAGACGGGCTATTGCATAAGACCACTTTTAATTCACTAGTCATATCACTTTAAAAATGGTTTGAATATATGCCAAAAAAAATATTATGCACTGATATAAATATAAGAAATTCAACATACCCATTCTACACATCCTCAAACTATAGTTTATTGCTTCATGTATTATATTCCTTGATGAAATTTTGATTTACATGAAGTACGTCGTGGGGAGCACGATGTGAACTCATCTAATCATAGTAGATTTCTGTCCTCCGAGAATTGAAACTTTACGGGATACTTAAGATGTTATTTAGTGTGCATGTATGTTATCATCTCCAGTTAAATTTAGCATGTCTCATGGTTTGGGTCGTATCTATCTTCATATTTTTCTATCGCAAATGAACCTTATAAAAGATTGGAAAGTGTGAATTGATTTATTGACCAAAACGGACTATTGTAAATTAAGTTATGCATTTTCTATAGAGTATTAATAGGTCACAACTATCAGAGATTCTTGTTCATGGATTTGATTCTCACATTACACAGCTTCATGTGTTTTCCTTTACCAGAGGAAAGGTTACCTTTTAATATTTGGTTGGTCATGGACAGGTCTGAGCAGGCCTTCAAATACAAAACTTATGTGGAATGTCTCACTATCCAATACCTATTCTAACATAGTGATAGATCCAAATGTTTCTTGAATTTTTAATCTTGCAACGGATTGATCCCTTTAGCATGTGCTTGGAGGTGTGTTGATTCACAGGGAATCCCTTCAAGTGTTTTTATGTAAATATCTAGCCAAAGCATCAAATATGTGTCGCCATTGATCCTTACACAGATTAGACCATTTTACAATTGATTGACCAACATGCATTAATCAATTTAGATTTGAGGATTGCAACTTTAAGGAGATTAATAGGTTTTTATTTTTCAGAGATTTGTTCAGGAATTATCATCATGATATTTATTTACCCTATCACTTCCCTTCAGAAAAAATTGCAGATAAGAAACTTTTTTATAATTGGACAGGTGTTAGTCATGCAAGTTGATCGAGTACACTTAAGTCATCATGTGAAATTATTTGATCTTTATTTGAAAGGAAAATTCATGTCACCTAAAAACATTTAGAGACATATAGTGCCTTTTGTAGATTAAGGCATAATATTATAAGATGTTCCTACTAAGGGAAATATATGTTGCATAAATAGAATAAAAATGCTTTTTAAAAATTTAAATAACATTGATTAAAGGAAAAGATCACACTAAAGGAATGTATCACTTGAGTCTCTACCTATTCAACAATGTTATACCAATCATATGTATCGATGGACTTGTTATGTGTCCATCAAAGGTGGGTACATGTTTCATAAAGGATCCATGGCCATTTGGTGTGGTGATTTCACGAATTGTTTGATTTACCAAATTTAATTTCTCTCTACTTAAAATTCATGGAGAACCTTATTATTTTAATATGCCTATTTGTCTCGCTAAATTTATTTTCTTTAGAAATTTATAATTTCCCCTTTTTCCAAGCTAGTGGCTATGGAATACCTTATCCCATCCTTCCTCGTGGGACTAAGGATTTGGAGATAGAGGAAAGTTGTCTGAAGATATCTAGATTAGTTTTAGGAAATATTGCATTGTTTTATATTGTATTCCTATCGGATGCCTAACACTACACTAGATTAAATAAATTGCTTAGTTAATTAATTTTTTGGTGAGAATATATGCTCGAATTAGAAATAGACTTTAATATTATAAGGTTGGCCTTAAGTTATGATGTAGCACCCCTTATGTTATAAAAGGGGGATGTTTGGCCATTATGTGGTATGTTGAATCTTATTATTTCTTCATGGTAAAGATTTTACCTTTACTTTCTCTCTCATCAAGGATAAAAAAACCTTGTTTGAGATCCCTTCAAGGACAAAAAACCCTTGATAGTGGAAATTTACTTGGGGATGAAAACCCTCAAGTAAGGATATTTGGAATCGTTGAATATTTTAAGGTATTTAGAGCTAATATATTTCTAGTTAGCCTTAGGTGACATGTATCATGATAATTTTAGTAGTTTTTGGATGGATTTATTGGTATGATTCTTGCATGGATGGGCAAGTAATAATTTATAAAGGTGAAAGCAATCATTTATTTGCATATTGAGCCAATAATTCATATTTTCCAACTGGTAAAAATTGCATATGAGTGAGGTTTGTATTGATTTAAAGGGTTTCTCCATGTTTTTTTTGTATTATTCAATTCCTCATAATTTATAATGGTAAAATATACAATTTGGTTATTTTAGGATTTGTATGGGAGAGAGTGTAGGACACCTCTTAGTCAGGACAGGTTAGAGTATAGGGTTTCTCTTGGAATAGTCTTGTTGCAGGACATGGAGCAATAGGTGGTTTTGATCAGACAGAGACTACAAGAGGCTTAGTATAGGCAGAAGAAGTATGCAAATCAGCATAGGATGAACTGTAGTTTTGATGTGGGCATGAAGGTTTTCCTTCATGTCAAGCAACACAAGAGCCCTCTCCATCACAGAAAAGGTTCTAAGTTATCTCCTAGATTCATGGGTCCTTTTGAGATTGTGGAGTGTATCGTCCCTTTGGCCTACCATCTAGAATTGCCACACAACTTGTCTCATGTACTTGATGTGTTTCATGTTTCAGTTCTTAGGATATATGTTGCAGATCCTTCTCATGTGTTATATTGGACATCATTGCAGGTGCACGATCAGGGGTAGGTGATGGTGGAGTCTGTTTGCATCCTAGATCGTAGGACCCTAGGCCTTTGAGGAAGAGAGGTTGATCAGGTTTGGGTTGCAGTGGGACAACTATGATGAGAGTGCAGCTACATGGGAGGATGCTACTTTTCTACGATGTTCAGTTTTCACATTTGTTCCAGTGACTTCCAGGAGGAAGTTGAGTCTAAGGAGAGAGGGATGTAGTTCCCACTTTCCTTTGACACCTTTTGTTACTAATCATGATACTACTAATTATATTATAGACATGATTATGGACCTTCTAATAGTATGATGATAAATGTTAGATCACGGGTTATTGTTGACTTGATTCAGTTATGATGATGATTATTAGAGACACTTTGGATATTGATGATGGTATACTATTTGACATGGTTCTATTATTGATGTTGTGCAGACTTGTGATATTTGAGATTGCGAGTAGACCTAGAAATGGAAATTATTGGATGATGATATAAGAGTTGAGTAAAATTGCAAATGACATTGCTAGCTTGCTTTGATGTTGTTGTGATTCATATATCTAGATGATTTTTGTAATAATATTTATATTAGTTTAGATGTTTTGATATGGCCACGACGTTGAAGGATGTCTTTGTGTTTTGCAAGTTTAAAATTTCACAACAAACATCGGGGGATTGGAGACCAACTACATTGGAATTCTAGATGAATTCAACAAGGTCACCATGGCAACTAGTATTTGTTTGTGTGTTTGTGTGTGTTAGGAATTCCCATGGGGGGATCACCTTTAACTATGACCAAGGGGTTTTATTTATTTTCTTTTATTTTTGTCCCTTTGTTTATTTTTGCATGTGTTTATTTTGTGATGCTTTCACCCTTTTCATTAATTATTAAATGGTGTGTAAATTTTGTGAGTAATCATATTGTTAAAATAAATAAATCAAATATGTCATAAGATGACAATTAATGAGATTTTTTTGGCCATGATTTAAAGTGATATAAGTATGTGTAAGAGATATGTAAGTGATGTGTAATTTGAATTTTGAGTGTGAAACACTCCACCAATAAATCAAATATGTCATAAGATGACAATTAATGAGAGTTGTTGGCCATGATTTAAAGTGATATAAGTATGTGTAAGAGATATGTAAGTGATGTGTAATTTGAATTTTGAGTGTGAAACACTCCACCTTCTTGGAAATTCGAAATTATCATTGGAGGATGACTTTGGAGGCTTGTGGGACAAGTTAAACTTGTAAATTTAATTACCGACCATACTTATGGCTGGAGTGTTGAGATTATATTTTTATAATACTTTTTGAGAACACAGATTATAGGTTTTAATTGAACTTTTCTTACATGATTTAATATCAGTCCTTTGGGGTGTGGGTTGGATTTGAGTGTGTAAGTAAACTGTCATATTATTCACCCACCTATTTATTATGCATTGGAGAATGAAGTTGACTTTATTTTTGGGGTTGAATATGTGGGATATGTCATCCTACGTGGATCTCCCTCATCCTCTTCCCTCCCCTCTTCTATAAAATTTGAACGGATTGCCTTGTTTTGGGGTTGTTTCATTTTGGAGACTTTATTCTTGGGAAAATTGCTTGTTGTTTTTTGAGCTCTTGCTTTGAAGAAGTTTTCTTTTGGAAATATTATTGGCATGTTTTTGCTTGGTTGTTTTGGATTTCTTGCATTGGGATAAAGCTTGTTGTTTTAGAACTTAAAACAACTCCATCATGGAGAGGTAGGAGCTTGACTCTTGAAATGTTATTATTTTATGAATGTAAGTATTAATGTATGAATGTTTTGGCATGTTTTTTGGTTGTTGGGTAGATTCCCTAGGAATGGTGTAGGAGAAGACTATGTGGGTATATTTTGTGGGAGGCACAAGTGTGTTTTAGGGAGGGTATAAGGGTGGAGGGAGTTGGTATTTGAGTTCTAACTTACAAAGAAATAGGTTACATTTCTTTACTCATTATGGGGGGTGCTATACGAGGTTGGGGAGGTATAAGGAAATGTGAGGAATAAGGCATACTTGGGGGAGGCATAAGGGCATGTCAGGGATTTGAAATGATACATATGTTGGAGGTTTGTTTCTCAGGTTGTGATACCCATTTCCACTTTGGGAGGAATAAGAAACAACCCCCATAGTTTGTTGCTCCTTTGGATTTCTTGATGAAGCCTCAGTAATGTTTTTCATGTTTTAATATAGTTGAAAACTACATTGTATTTTGGAACATGTTTTTTTGTGATTATGTTACTTGAGTGCTTGTGGAAGCATGTTGTTGGCATGAGTTGGATCACATATTTTATTTATTTGTGGTTGGGTCTCAGGAGCCAAGGAAGAAGGAAAGATTCTCCTCTTCATTGGATGTCTTGGTTTGGTGGAGAGCATTGCCTTTCCTCTACTTTTGTTGTGATCAAATTGGAAGAATGAGAAATCTCCATGTTGCTGTTCTGAAACTAAGATAAAGATAGTTTGACAATCCCTTGTGAAATGAAATATTATTGTAGCCCCTTTCCCACTTGAAGTGTATGATCTGTGTATTCATTATAATGGAAAGATACTTTGTATTGGCAATGAAAGTGGAAATTTGAAATGTAAAAGAGTTATACTCTGTATTCTTTTTTGGAAAGAATGTGAACGAATGACACATGTTTTATATGTTGTATTTTGAAATCAAATGGAAAGGAGGTTGTAAGAGTTTCATTTGAATCTGCAACAAAGGAATAAAAAGTGAAACATTAATTTGGGTATAATAATATCTAACTGAATTCATCTAGACTTTAACACTTAAGGAAATTCTTATAAAACTTAGAAAAATCGGGCTGAAACCATTTTGCAGTCGTGATGCTATCCAGAAATGTAAATGTTCAAATTAAAAATGAATCAAACAAATTGAATCTTGAAATATCTCTTAAATACACCTATTTTTTTTTCATGTCTATTTGACATATTGAGAGAGGGACAAGAACAAATTGAACAAGTTAAAATTTACTAGTTTGCACTATAAAAGTCTACAAGTCATTTTAATAAAATTGACACCTTAAACTTATCAAAATCAAATATTAATGATCCCTGAGTAAAAATCATGTCGAGATATTTCCATAAAGTCCTTGTTTTCCAAAAACTGAGCTATCTATCAAAAGTTATGGCCTTATGAAGTTTTTCTTTCTTGGCGTAAAAAAACAAATTGGGAAAAATTTCCTTGGCGGGCCTGTGAGCCTGAATTTTTCTCTTAGCTCTTAGGAATTTTTTCCTAATTTTCCCCTATGCCCTACCGACTTGCATCCAATCAGAAGATTCCACATGGCACCACAAGGCATTGATGGAGGGGCGGATATATTTTTAAATTTAGCGCTCCCGAAAAATTTTGGGAAAATTTTTCAAATTTTCCGTGCCACCCGCTGGCCCACAGCCAACTAGGAACCAACACGTGGCATTACGAGGTATCAATAGAGGTGTGAATGAATGCTACCCTCTTAACCATTTAGGGCATTAAACTAATTTTCTCCCCACCTCCTTGGCTTAGGAGACGCCACGTGTCCCTTGTGGAAGCGCAGGCAAAAAGTTGGCTTTCACCTCGTGTGGGAATATTTTTCAAAATGTCTCCCACCACCCTACTCTCCCGACGCTAACTTGGGAGGTGCCACATGTCCTTAGTGGACTTGCGGACCTATGGGTGTACAGGACCAAAGTGTTTTTTTTGCCCCACATGGGAAAATTTCCAAAGGACTCCCCGTGGCCCGCCAGTCCATAACTTGAAAAATATGAGGAGTTAGGAGGACTTCTATATATCAATGGAAAGGTGAGAAAATTTCCTATCCAATAGGAATAGTTTAGGGAAATTTTGAATGTCCTAATTTTGATAAAAATAATGTTGGACCTTTAAGCTTGTTACAGAGTGGGTATGGTGAGGAATTACCCTCTGAACCTTATTGTACCATCTAACCCTAAATTTTGGACCTTATGACCTCTAATAATTGTTAATAAAGGAGAATTATGTTCTAGTGAATTAGAATTGTTCTAGAACTTGTTAGTGGAATTTTTTTCCTTGTAACCCTGTTGTAGATTATTTTAATAAAAAAAAATTATTTCATAATTTTCCTAATTAATCCTAGGTTGTTCTTGGGTCTCAAGTGGGTTGTTTTTTGCGGGCATTATAGGTTATAGCTACCTCCTTATTTATAGTGGATTTATTACCTATATATGTAAATGTATGGAATATTGAGTATTGATTGAATGAGATTAAATATAAATTATTATGCTTTGTTATATCGTTCGTAAATAATTCATCTTTTTATGATATTTCGATAACTCCTTTTAGAACATCCTCCACACATCAATCATATATACCTCATTTCTACCTTAAACTTTAATTGGTATCATCCTCGCATTGGAAATTACACTTTTACTGATCTTGACTGGATTCTTAGAATTTTATTAGTAATGAAATTGTAATTGATTTTGAGATCAAAAGGAATCAATATTTGCATTGAGGATCCTCTGAGAACAAACATGAATTGCCTCATGTATCCCATTTAGAGTATTTTGATTCAAATTTAGTTATATCAAGTAGCTCCACACACATCTGATGAGATCACCTAACTTTTCCTCTTCCCTTGACTCACAAAGTTTTTCTCTTTTCTTGAGGTGGGTAAATATTGTATTGGAAAATTTTGTATATCATTATATCAAAATGATTATTATAATTCATGATAAATAACATGAATTATAATATTCAAACACATCAACCATAAATGCTTCAAGCCTACCCTCCACTTTTCTCGAAATCATGCTCATATCGTAAATTATACTTTTAATGAGCTTGATTTGATTCTGAACATTTAATTAGTATTGAATTTTTATCTAGTTTATAGATTAAAATCCATAAATATTTACATTGAGGATACTCCAAGCACAACCATTTATTCCATCATGGATCGATTTTTGATTATTATGATTCAAAATTTATTGTATCTAGTAGCTCCACACACCATAGATGGAATCACCCAACCTTCTATCTTCTCTCAACTCACCCACTTTATTTCTTTACATGAGTTTGGTAAATATTGTATTGCTCAACTCTCTAAATGAGTATATCAAAAGGTATATTTTGATTCATTATAAATAACCTAAATTACAATATTCAAACATATCAATTATATAGGCCTCATCTCTATGCTACACTTTTCATGGCATCGTACTCACTTTAGGAATTGTAATTTTATTGATCTTGAAATGATTCCTAATTTTTTAGTATTTAATTTATATCAGGTTTTGAGATCAAAAGGAATCAATATCTACATTGAGGATCCTCCTAGCACAACCATGTATTGCATCATGTATCCAATTTTGAGTATTACAATTAAAAATTAATTATATTTAGTATCTCCACACACCATTAATGGCCTCACCCAAATTTGTATCTTCCCTCGACTCACCCACATTTTTTATTTGCATGAGGTGGGTAAATATTGTATTGGTAAACTCTCTAAACGAGGATATCACACATGTTGTATGTGTCCCTAGAAATTGACATTCCATCTAACATCTCCTTAAAATTTAGTCAATTGACATCCATACATTCAATAGATTCCATGCATTTCGATCAAAGAAATAACAAATCCTAAAATTAACGTTTTCATATCTAACATATGCTGACGCTAAATTTCAAACATATGCAACTGTCCATATCTATAGGAAATGACATAGGAGACTCTTGGTTGGAAACAAAATATTTGCACTTAATTATTTACTGGAATTTTCATCTATTAACATTAGAAATATTGATTGACCCATCCTTGTTTTGATATAAGATATTTCTATTGTACGTTGCCTCAACAACCTATGCACTAGACCATGTTTCTCTTTCAATTAATTAAGGAAATTGACATGTAGTTCATATGTACCCGGTGATAACAAAGAATTTTTTTGTATTAGTTCCCCCCACTATTCTCACCTTCACTGTACATCTCATACCTAAAACCCCTACTTCATTCCCATCTTCCTGCTATAATGTTTCCCTCCCTAAAATTTACCTTCTTCACAACATCCCCTTCAGCATCTTGATTGCACAATTTTGATGGGAGTGCGAGTTAATAACAAATAATGTGATGGATTTATGATGAAAAATTGATGGCCGAAATTTTATTCACATGTGGAAATACATTAATTAAAGTAATTTTAAAAGTTCTCTAATGAATTCTAATAATTTATTAAGGACACCAATACCCAAAATATTCGAATCATTATAGATCCAAATTTATTAAATTGTTAGATTAGTCACTATCTTATATCTTATTATGAAAAATACAAAAAAATCACTAGGAAAAGATATAATATTATACGAAAATATCCATATAAAAAGGTAGATGGGTATAGAGGTTTTGATTGCTTATGAATGTAACACTTATAAGAAATAGGGCTTATGTACATAAATTAATAAAATAGAACATTTGTGGAAAATTATACATATACTTCAAATGAATGTAGGATTAGCTTTTAAAAAAGTATAAACTGCTTATAAAAATGTGGGTTCAAAGAAGTATATAATACGAATTTAGTTTTTAGATCAAATTGCAATAGAAAATTTTAATGGATAAAAATTTAAGATAATCACATTAAAAATTATAAATTAAAGTTTATTTTGAGAATTTTTTTTATCAAAGGGATGATTTGAGGTTGATTGGAGAGAATACATGATTAGGGAGAAAAATGGTAACTTTTAGATTTAAATTATGAGAAAGTAATTTAATCATAATCTCAAATAATTTCTTCAAATTTTTATAGTCATTTTTTGGGTACTGTCTTATTTTGTGTTTGTGTTTTTTTAATTGATAATAGTTAGAAAATGCTCCAAGAACCATTACAAAATGATATAATAATAAAACTCTCAGGAGACAAACAAAACAAACCAACAAAAATTCAAAGAAGCTTGACTAAATCCACCAATAAAGAGAAGAAAATAGAATCTCAGTTCGAAGGATGAGATATAAGTTTCATGTGTGTTGGTTCTAAGTTCTGCTTTGAAGAAATTATTTTCATATTTTAGAATACCATCCACTCTTCCTTGTTAATATCATTATTAGAATCCTTCCCACATGGAATAATAATATCAATGAAAGAGATAAGCCTAAAAAGAAAATCAGAAACATGAGCTTTTTCCACCACCATCCTAGGAGGGGTAGTGGTGGATTGGCTCAAATCTTCAGGATGAGGAGCCTAAAGAGGATTCTCACCCATCACATGGGTGGATTCAACCTTCGAGGGAATCTTATTAAATGAATCAACTGAAGGAGTTTCCACTATGTAGTGTGAAGGAAAAGACCCCTTCCACCATCCCTTCTTAGAAACACTTCTAATCTAGGATCGCTCACAATCCTTCATCAAATGAGTTTTTTCATAACACCTATGACAACGAAAAGAAATTTTTTCATATTCCAATTGTTGCATCAAAACCATTTCACTAATCTTCAAATTAATCTTATCAGCAAGATCATGAGATACATCCAAATCCACCAAAATCCAAGCATAAGAGGTGTGCTCATGTTTTTGGAAAAAAAGTCAATGTGTTAAATAATTTGATTATTTTGTTTTGTTAAGTTGAGTGTTCTTAACACATCGTTAATATTAGAAATTTTATGTAGTTATTTTTCAAATTCATCTTCTTCTTGATAATATTGATTATGTCAATTGAATGTCTTAAAAATCATAAGGAAATATGAACTTTATTAGATTTTTAGGTCCTTGGATAATATACAATATCAAAAACACCACACAAAATTTATAATGCAATGCTTTCGTAATGTAGTCCAATGATAATACAAATTTTATTCAATATGCCCTTTCATACTAAAATTAACCCTGGAGGATTAATAAATGACTAAGATCTACTAAAACTCTTGAAATTTTTCATTAAATGCTTCAACTAATTGTTTATCTTCTTTTTCTACATTATCATAAATAAACTAATGCACTTATTTTTATATAAAAATTCGGTATTCAAATTAAAAAGATATAATTGAAATACATTAACACATTAGAAAGCCCACTTCCCTACGACACTTAGTTGATTTTCATTTTGAGTTATGCAGACTTTGGATATGGACATGACTTATACTTATGTTGATTAGCATGATGTTTTGTGACTAGATGCATTTGGATTATGATTGGATTTTGTTTTCAGTATGACCTACACTGACTCATGGACAGACTATTGGATACCGATATTATTTTTATATGGATATATTGCATGTGTTCTAACATTGGATTTCTTCGCCATGATGAGTAGAATGTAGTTGTTGAATTTACATTACTATAATTTTGGATAATGATGAAATGCATAATTAAGTTGTGATTTAGACCTAGAAATAATGATTGATTGAATTACGTATAGATGTTAATAAATTTCATGCATATGGTTATTTTGGATATTTTGACATGGCCGCAAGGCCGAAGGAGGTATTTTGCATTTTGCAGGAAACACAGCATGATCACAACCATGAGGGGGATTGGGAACCAAACACAACAGGATGTCGGGTGGTTACAACAATTGGTCGTCAAGGCAACTAGTAAATTGTATTGTGTTACCTTTGTTCTTTTATGTGTTGAAGAAAATTTCCATGAGGGGGAAATTTTCTAATGTGACCAAGGGGGTAAGAATTTTATTTACTTGTTTTAACTTACTTTAGTAGGTGATTTTATTTGTGATGTTTTTTCTTTTTAAAATTACTTTTGCTAAGTGTGTTTAGATTAATGTAATATCTTGTTTTAATTTTTAAGTTTTGGAGGGAAGTCAAGTGGGTGTAATTAATTTTGATGGTTGGCTCCTTGAGCCTTGTGTTTCCTCATGTATTGAATGCTTGGTTTTGAGTGTTGACCACTCCAAATCCTTTGAATCTCGAATTTGAGATTGAGGGCAATTTTGGGGGACTTGTGGGACAAGTTAAACTTGTCCCACACTTCCCAAAACCCCTTACCAACCATATCTATGGGTTGGGAATCCAAAAAGGGGATTATTTATTGTTTTGGGAAGGGAAATGTGACTTTGGAGTGCACTTGTCTTCATTTTGCATTTAATTGTGCCTTAAGACACATGGGAAGGGATGGATGTGGATTAGAGATGTCATTCAACCCAACCACCCATTTATGGTGTTTTGGGATTTGAGTTGACTAAAGGGAGGTGGTCTTGAGGATGTGTGATGTGGCATCCTACAAGGAGCCACATCACCCTCACTCTTCCTCTTGTCTATTTAGGGAAATTTCCTCTCTTGTTGAGGGGGTTGGAGTTTTGTTTTTGTTTTGTTGAAGAGTTCTCTTTTGTTATTTTTGGGAGAGAAAAGAATTGGGAGAAAGAGAAAAAGAGAGTGCTTGGACTTGCATGCTTGGATTGTTTTGGGAGGGAGCTTGGACAAATTTCTTGGTTTAGGCTTCTCCAATGGAGAGGTAGGAAACCCTCTCCTTTGTTTTGCTTTCATATTATTGTTGCTTCTATGCTAAAATTGTGAAAAATGCATGTTTACTTTGGTGTATTGTGAAAAATGGATAGAATGCTTATTGTGTAGTATAGGAGAGGTCTATGGGAATACTCATGAGGGAGGCATAAGAGTAGATTAGGATATTGTGGAGGGAGTTTGAGAGGGATGCCCATCTTGGGTAAGAATGTTTACATTCTTACCTTGTCTTTGAGGGAGCCATAAGAGGAGGGAGGCATAAGAGTATGGGAGGAAAAAGGGGTACTTGAGGGAGGCATAAGAGTCATAGGGGCTTGATGTTTTATTGTGGAGGGTTTTGGATGGGCATCTCATCTCAATTGGGAGGCATAAGGAAAACTTTCCCATAGTTCCTTCTCTTGATGGCTTGGATGAAAGCCTTGTTGTGCAAAGTATTGTGTTATTTGTGTTTCCTTGTTGTTTTCCTCATTTTACTTTGAATGTTGTGAAGAAATTGTATTGTGGAAGCAAGTATTGTTGCCTTGAGTTGGAGACCACCCTTCATTGTGTTGTGTTTGGGGCTCGGGGGTCAATGGAGGAGATTGCTTCTCTTCTCCATTGAGTTTTGGTTGGGAGGAGAGTGTTGCCTCTCCCCCTATCTTGGTTGTGATTGGAAATACTTGGAACTTGGAGCATGGATGAAGAACACCTTGGAGCACAAGAACCTTGTTGTTGACAATGTAAAAACATCATGCATCTACCCACCTTGAGTGGAGGAAAAATGTAATATTGTTTGCTTTCTTTAGCTTCCATTATTGCAAATATGTTTTCCACATGAAGTAGGACATGTTGTAAAAGATTTGAAGGAAAAGTTGCATTGAAATGATAGTATTTCTTACTCTAAAAATTTATTGTAAATGTTGTTGAATTCTTGTGGAATGTTGGAAAGAAATTACAAAAGAAAATATATTAAAATTTTGTTTGAAGTACTTGGAAGTGATATGTTGGAAAGGTTAAAAGAATAGTGCATTATCCCTTCTTTTATACTTGATGGAAGGACTCAAGTTTTCAAATAGTTTTTAGTATGACAATGAAACTTTGTAAGATCTAGTTCTTTTATGCTTTCTTCATTTATGAATCTAATACAAGAATCCATTACAAATTAATAAAGGGAAATGAAATTGATTCTTTGAAAACCCATGTTATGTTATTGATTTGTGAAGAAAGAAATCAGGTAAAGTTTCTAGCTTAATAAGTCACCACCACATTTCAATAAAAAGGGAACTAATATTTTAATTATTAAACATGTCTAAGAGAATTAAGTTTGTCCCTTATTAGAAACTGTACCATTAGTGGAGCAGTTATGAAACATGTATGCATCGACTGCCATGTATAGAGCAGGTCGCTTTGACAGTTTTTGAGTGTCTCAAGGAAAATGTGTGTTTGTTTCTTACACGCTGTGTAAATTCTCGTTTCCATCTGTGCGCCAGCAGGTGAAGCACTGTGAAGGGCAAGTGAATTTCCATGGCAAGCCGATTTAAGCTCTCTGCTCTCATGTTTTTTTTTTTGCCTGCTGTTTATCCTTTAGTTTGAGTGCTTATTGGCAAATAGAACTATAACAAAGCAAACCTGTGGCAGTGCCATAATCTCTTCGCCAGAACTATTACCATTAGCTCCTTAAAGATACTATTTTCTGACAGAGATTAGGACAACAGATTTTGAAATTAGAACACTGCGAGTGGTCTTAGCTTCACAAATATCAAGCTGGATGGCAGGCCTCGCAACTGCCCAAACAAATGTAAAGTTAGTCTCAAAATCAAGATCAGTCAATCACCCTTAAATCGGGTCTAAGAGAATAACTGTTAATAAAAAAAAAGAAGATGATACGTTTCAGTAAAAATGCCTGATAGACAACTTGATACACAAAGCACTGACTGCCACAGTGAATATTTAAATTGTTGCAGTGCTTGCAAAAACGGTACTAAACAGATAGGAAATCATAGTCTTAGCTTCACGAATATCAAGCTGCATGGTTAAGGCGCAACTGCCCACAAATGTGAAGTTAGTCTCCGAACAGTCCATCACGCGCCTTTAGTCTTAACTCCCTACCCCCCCCTTGATACGTTTCAGTGATATTACAACCTGATCAAAGCACTGACTGCCAGTGAATATTTAAATGTTGCAGTGCAAAAACGCTACTGATCGGATAACAAAATAGTTGGGCAACCTGTGGAATAAGAAAAGAAATGCAGGTATATGCAAAGGCTGGGGAAAACGCGGAGTGTTTTCACAAATTAATCACAACCAGATGGATCAAACAGCGCAGCCAGAGTTAATGTTTGTTGGGATCTCGCCATACTGCGGTGCAGCCCTTCCTCCTCCTCACGCCTCTTTAATCTGGTGGACATGGAAATTTATCTGCCTGACCGTGGAAGACCCGAGCTCATTAAATCTTTTCACGCCTGGAAACCAGATGTTCCCCAGCTTAGGAAGGTTACAAACGAAATTGGGCTTCGTCTGGTTGATAAAGATGCAGTCTTCCAACCCATTTTGGGTGAAATGTGCTCATTGGTATGTTTCTACCATGCTCCCTGCTTGCTAGTGCGCTTCCACACCGTACCCGTGTGGCAGGCCAGGACAGTAGGAGAGTGTTTAGTCGAATGAACAGGTAAGATTTCTAAAATCTAAAGTATTGATTGGGTGGCGGCCAGGTTGCTTCCTTTACGCAACGAGGGGGTATTGATGGTAAGGAGGTGGTTAAGACACCCACCGCCCCCAACCAAACAAATTTAAACTGGTTGAAAATACCTTCCCCCCCGAATTGACTCTTGCATTAAAAATTCAGGTTTCAAATATGTGTATAAGCTTGTAGACGGATTTGTATCTATATATTTTGTCAATATATCTTTATATACCACTTAATTTTTAAAGTATTCAATCCCTTTAAAGAGATGCCCGAGAACATATATTAAAAGGCTTCTAAGCGTTGAAATGCTTTACCTTACAAGTCTGTTTTTAGAAGATGAGGTTAACTAGTTAGGAGGCGGAGTATTAATTACTATGCTAAATAACATTGAAATGCAATAAAATTTTCAAATAATAATTGCACTAGAGATAAATAAGGTATTATATATACCTAACCATATAAAATTATACAATGCAATAAAATAGTAAGTGCCAGATAGGTATATCGTAATGACGAATCCCTTCACTTATATATTGTGGAGTAAATTATCGAGTGTGAGATATAATAAAAATGTGTGTGTGAGTGTGTAGTATCTGTGTTTTGCGATTATCACATTAGTAAAGCTAGATTTATGCATGTAACTAGATATAGTTCGATATATATATATATCATATAATACCCTACTATTTTTGTTCGAATATGCCAAATTTAAAAAAAAAAAAAAATTTGTCGCATTTTCGGGACGGTTTGTTTTGCGGTGTGTCGTCGTCATCGTGGTCGTGAGGGTGGCGTCCATCTTTTGCGTCGTTACATTTTGGTATCAGAGCCAGGGGTTCGAAGCTGGGACCCTTGGGCACACGCTGAAAACGTGAAACAGGAACACTTAACTTAGTGCAGAACTAATACTTTTAAAATATAAAACCATAATGTTGATAATTATAGTAAACAGCAAATTTAGAAAACTGACACAAGACCTAGAACAATGAACTAACTCTCGCCTTGATCTGTGCAGGAGGCGCGGATTGGGCGAGGGGTCTCTTCACATAGACCTAGACATACCACCGCCAGAGCAGGCCGTAGCAGCCCTTCTGCCTCAGATTTTGCAGACACTCCAGGATGTCAATGCCGCTATACGCGGAGAGCCCTTGGGAGGACGACTTGCTAGACATAGTTTGGAGCCATCAGTAGATGCCCAGGCATCCCCTCGACACAGCGAGGAGCACAGAGCAGAGAATTTCCGTGCAGAGTCGGCTAGGGCAGAGTCACCACAGAGAGGACATGGGGACAGGATCTCAGGACATAGGGACAGGTCTCGGAGCCCTAGACAGAGGGAGGAGCATACAGAGAGATCTAGGAGTCCTCATACGTCAGCTGCAGACCATATCAGGGAGATCCTGAAGCTACGACCATCTCACTATTCGGGTGATACAGGTGGTTTTCAGGCAGAGGCCTGGTTGGTGAGCTTGAGCGGATGCTTCAAGCTCTGTCCTTGTAGTAGCAACACGAAAGCTCATGTTGCGATCCATCTTCTGAAGGATGGAGCAGGAGTCTGGTGGAGGACCGAGGAGCAGAAGCTCCATGTTGACTTAGAGACGATTACCTGGGAGCTGTTTGAGGAACGTTTCAGGAGCAGGTATTTACCAGGAGATTTATACAGCAGCGCATAGACGAGTTTCATGACCTCCGTCAGGGATCGATGACAGTAGCTGAGTATGAGAGTCGATTTCTGGACCTACTCCAGTACGTTGACTATATGTAGGATGAGCAGGTACGGATTCACAGGTTCATTCGGGGCCTGAACTTGGATTTAGGTGGCGCAGTGTGCATTCACTGCCCACAGACATTAGCAGAGGCCGTGGAGAAGGCCTATATTGCAGAGGAGACACGGGGGAAGACACAACAGGCTAGAGACAGAGTTCGGAGCCGTATCCAGCAGATGCAGGATAGTAGGTCGAAGGGGTCAGTTCCTCCTCCACGGGGTGGACAGAGTTCAGGGCAAGCTTCATTCAGGCCACCACAGCAGCAGCAGCAACAGCAGACCCACCCACCTTACCGACCTCCTCAGAGATTCGATGCACAGAGAGGACGTAGTATGGGGCCTCCTCCTAGGGGTCCCATCAGGACACAGGGTGCACCGAGAGCTCAGTCAGTAGGAGCTCGTCAGCAGAGACCTCAGCAGTCCATAGCTGGATCGTCAGGATCTGTATCTCAGTCATCTAGAGTACCAGCTGGAGCTGCTTCCCACTGGAGAGGACCAGGCAGCTGTTATGGTTGCGGAGTTGTTGGACATATTTGGAGAGATTGCCCACATAACCCTACCAAGGGTAAGACACAGAGCTCAGAGCCTAATGTTGGAGATATGGCATGGAGTCATCGGATCTACGCAGCGGTCGAGAACCGCCAGGCTGAGCATCAGAGTACTATGATTGAGACGACAGGTAGTGTTGGTGGTATTTCCACCTCTATATTATTTGATTCTGGTTCTTCTGATTCTTTTATTGCACCATCCTTAGTAGAGCGTTGTAGGCTGGTGGTAGTTAGGCAGGGCCGTAGTTGGGACATTGAGATGGCTTCTGGAGCCAAGATTTCTGTAGACTCCTTAGTTAAGGAGTGTGTAGTGGATTTGGGACCCTTCACCACTACTTCTGATCTTCGGATCCTTCCATTAGGATCTTATGGCATCATTTTAGGCATGGATTGGTTGTCCACTCACAGAGCTAGAGTGGATTGTTACCATAAGACTATTGCTTGCATAGATGATCTTGGAGTAGAGTCAGTGATATCAGGAGTTAGGAGGGCCGTATCCATTCGCACCATCTCCGCTATGCAGCTTAAGCGGTGTGCGCGATAGGGTTGTCAGATGTTTGCCATTACGGTTAGTGACAGATCAGAGGATGAGTCAAGAGGACCTTCCCTCGATGATCATCCCATCTTATCAGAGTTTGCCGATGTGTTCCCAGGGGAGCTACTGGGATTACCTCCCCCACGTGAGATTGACTTCCATATAGATCTAGTTCCAGGCGCAGAGCCTATCTCACGAGCACCCTATCGGATGACTACTCCTGAGTTATGTGAGCTCAAGTTGCAGCTTGAGGGCCTTCTGGAGAAAGGCCTAATCCGTCCTAGCGTATCCCCTTGGGGTGCACCAGTTATCTTCGTAAAGAAGAAGGATGGATCTCTTCGGTTGTGCATTGATTACCGTCAGCTGAATAAAGTAACGATCAAGAATCGTTACCCCCTTCCACGCATTGATGATTTATTTGATCAGATGAAGGGGGCTACCATTTTCTCCAAGATAGATCTTAAGTCAGGGTACCATCAGCTCAGGATTGCGGAGACAGATATTCACAAGACAGCTTTCTGCACGAGATATGGCCACTACGAGTTCACAGTGGTACCTTTTGGTTTGACGAATGCCCCCGCAGTGTTTATGAGTTTGATGAATGGGGTATTCAGGACCTTCCTTGATCGCTTCATGCTTATCTTCCTTGATGACATTCTGATTTACTCACGCACACGTGAGGAGCACGAGGACACCTTCGCCAGGTTCTTCAGTGTCTTCGCGAGCAGCGCCTTTATGGGAACTTGGAGAAGTGTGCGTTCTTTCAGCCTGAGGTGCAGTATTTGGGCCACGTATCATTTTGGGGAAGGTATCACAGTTGATCCTTCCAAGATTCGAGCCATCATGGATTGGCCAGCACCCACTAGTGTGACCGAGGTGCGTAGTTTCATGGGTCTAGCAGGATACTACAGGAGGTTTGTTCAGGATTTTTCCCGAATTGCGCACCCCATCACTTCTCTTCAGCGGAAAGGGAAGAAGTTTGTATGGACAGATAGATGTGAGCAGGCCTTCAGTACACTGAAGGAGTGCCTCATGAGAGCACCTATCCTTGCAGTGCCAGATCCTCATGGAGAGTTTTTCGTATGCACAGATGCTTCCTTGGCAGGACTTGGAGGAGTGTTAATGCAGGAGGGTAGAGTAGTTGCCTTTGAGTCTCGCAAACTCAAAGATTATGAGCTCAATTATCCAACCCATGACCTTGAGCTTGCAGCAGTAGTACATGCCTTAGTGCGGTGGAGACATTTTCTTCTTGGCTGGAGATTTACACTCAGGACTGATCACTTGAGTCTTCGCCACCTCTTCACGCAGCCCAATCTCAACGCTCGTCAGCGGCATTGGATGGAGTTACTCTGTGAGTATGACATGGAGATAGAGCATGTGAAAGGAAAGGAGAATGTGGTTGTAGATGCCTTGAGTAGGTGGAGACATGTGGCTATGGCCACCTCAGTAGGCACAGATTTGCGGAGTAGGATCTTGCAGCAGCTTCCTCAGGATAGTTTCTACCTTGCAGCCAGAGCAGAGATTGAGTCTCAGAGACCCCTTGAGGGGAGATTTGATGGATTTTCATTAGAGGCAGATGGTCTTCTCAGACACAGAGGTCAGATTTATGTTCCCAGAGATGGAGGCTTGAGACATGATATTTTGACAGAGGCTCATCGTGCACCTTACTTAGCCCATCCCGGGGTGAAGAAGATGCACGCCACCCTGAGACAGTTGTACTTTTGGAGAGGACTTCAGAGAGACATAGCTTCATTTGTATCCCGCTGTTTAGAGTGCCAGAGGGTGAAGGCCGAGCATCAGCATCCAGCTGGCCTTCTCTATCCTCACGCCATACCGGAGTGGAAGTGGGACACCATTTCTATGGTTTTCATCGTTGGGTTGCCGACGTCGAGATACCATCACGACGCCATCATGGTCACGGTGGATAAATTGACGAAGGTAGCTCATTTTTCTCCAGTGAAGACCACCTATACAGCTAGTGCAGTGGCACGAGTATATCTTGATGAGATTGTCAGATTACATGGGATTCCGTGGAAGATCATTTGCGACCGCGACCCTTTGTACACTTCCCATTTCTGGACCACCATGTAGTATGCCCTCGGGACGAGGATTAATTTCAGCACAGCTTATCACCCTGAGACCGATGGACAGACAGAGAGGGTGAATCAGATTTTGGAAGACATGCTCAGGATGTACGTGATGGATCATCAGTCGAGATGGGAGGAGTATCTGTATTTGGTGGAGTTTGCCTATAATAATAGTTTCCAGAGTTCTATAGGCATGGCTCCTTTTCAGGCATTATATGGTAGAGAGTGTAGGACACCTCTTTGCTTGGATAGGATTGAGGACAGGGTTTCTCTTGGGCCAGCATTATTGCAGGACATGGAGCAGCAAGTTACCTTGATTAGACAGAGATTGCAGGAAGCACAGGATAGACAGAAGAAGTATGCAGACCAGCATAGGACAGATCGCAGTTTTGAGGTAGGCACGAAGGTGTTTCTTCGTGTCAGACCGCATAAGAGCCCTATCCATTATGGAAAAGGTTCTAAGCTTGCTCCTAGGTTTGTGGGTCCCTTTGAGATCTTGGAGCGCCTTGGCCCCTTAGCCTATCGTCTAACACTGCCACCTAGCTTATCACACGTCCATGATGTATTTCACGTTTCTGTGCTTAGGAGATATGTTTCTGATCCTTCTCATGTACTAGATTGGACTGCATTACAGGTGCAGGATCAGGGGTAGGTGATGGTGGAGCCCATATGCATTTTAGATCGTAGGACCCTGGGCCTTTGCGGCAGAGAGATTGATTAGGTTCGGGTCCAATGGGATAGGTACGATGAGACTGCTGCTACTTGGGAAGATGCTACATCATTGCGAGCTCAGTTTCCACACTTATTTCAGTGACTTCCAGGAGGAAGTCTAGTCTAAGGGGAGGGGGATGTAATGCCCACTTCCCTACGACACTTAGTTGATTATCATTTTGAGTTATGCAGACTTTGGATATGGACATGACTTATACTTATGTACATTAGCATGATGTTTTGTGACTAGATGTATTTGGATTTATGATTGGATTTTGTTTTCAGTATGACCTACACCGACTCATGGACAGACTATTGGATACTGATATTATTTTTATATGGATATACTGCATGTGTTCTAACATTGGATTTCTTCGCCATGATGAGTAGAATGTAGTTGTTGAATTTACATTACTATAATTTTAGATAATGATGAAATGCATAATTAAGTTGTGATTTAGACCTAGAAATAATGATTGATTAAATTACGTATAGATGTTAATAAATTTCATGCATATGGTTATTTTGGATATTTTGACATGGCCGCAAGGCCGAAGGAGGTATTTTGCATTTTGCAGGAAACACAACATGATCACAACCATGAGGGGGATTGGGAACCAAACACAACAGGATGTCGGGTGGTTACAACATTTGGTCGTCAAGGCAACTAGTGAATTGTATTGTGTTACCTTTATTCTTGTACGTGTTATGAAAATTTCCATGAGGGGGAAATTCTCTAATGTGACCAAGGGTGTACCTAAGAATTTCATTTACTTGTTTTAACTTACTTTAGTAGGTGATTTTATTTGTGATGTTTTATCTTTTTAAAATTACTTTTGCTAAGTGTGTTTAGATTAATGTAATATCTTGTTTTAATTTTTAAGTTTTGGAGGGAAGTCAAGTGGGTGTAATTAATTTTGATGGTTGGCTCCTTGAGCCTTGTGTTTCCTCATGTATTGAATGCTTGGTTTTGAGTGTTGACCACTCCAAATCCTTTGAATCTCGAATTTGAGATTGAGGGCAATTTTGGGGGACTTGTGGGACAAGTTAAACTTGTCCCACACTTCCAAAAACCCCTTACCAACCATATCTATGGGTTGAGAATCCAAAAAGGGGATTATTTATTACTTTGGGGAGGGAAATGTGACTTTGGAGTGCACTTGTCTTCTTTTTGCATTTAATTGTGCCTTAGGACACATGGGGAAGGGATGGATTTGGATTAAAGATGTCATTCAACCCAACCACCCATTTATGGTGTTTTGGGATTTGAGTTGACTAAAGGGAGGTGGTCTTGAGGATGTGTGATGTGGCATCCTACAAGGATCCACATCACCCTCACTCTTCCTCTTGTCTATTTATGGAAATATCCTCTCTTGTTGAGGGGGTTGGAGTTTTGTTTTTGTTTTGTTGAAGAGTTCTCTTTTGTTATTTTTGGGAGAGAAAAGAATTGGGAGAAAGAGAAAAAAAAGAGAGTGCTTGGACTTGCATGCTTGGATTGTTTTGGGAGGGAGCTTGGACAAATTTCTTGGTTTAGGCTTCTCCAATGGAGAGGTAGGAAACCTTCTCCTTCGTTTTGCTTTCATATTATTGTTGCTTCTATGCTAAATTTGTGAATAATGCATGTTTACTTTGGTGTATTGTGAAAAATGGATAGAATGCTTTTTGTGTAGTATAGGAGAGGTCTATGGGAATACTCATGAGGGAGGCATAAGAGTAGATTAGGATATTGTGGAGGGAGTTTAAGAGGGATGCCCATCTTGGGTAAGAATGTTTACATTCTTACCTTGTCTTTGAGGGAGCCATAAGAGGAGGGAGGCATAAGAGTATGGGAGGAAAAAGGGGTACTTGAGGGAGGCATAAGAGTCATAGGGGCTTGAGTTTTATTGTGGAGGGTTTGGATGGGCATCTCATCTCAATTGGGAGGCATAAGGAAAACTTTCCCATAGTTCCTTCTCTTGATGGCTTGGATGAAAGCCTTGTTGTGCAAAGTATTGTGTTATTTGTGTTTCCTTGTTGTTTTCCTCATTTTACTTTGAATGTTGTGAAGAAATTGTATTGTGGAAGCAAGTATTGTTGCCTTGAGTTGGAGACCACCCTTCATTGTGTTGTGTTTGGGGCTCGGGGGTCAATGGAGGAGATTGCTTCTCTTCTCCATTGAGTTTTGGTTGGGAGGAGAGTGTTGCCTCTCCCCCTATCTTGGTTTTGATTGGAAATACTTGGAACTTGGAGCATGGATGAAGAACACCTTGGAGCACAAGAACCTTGTTGTTGACAATGTAAAAACATCATGCATCTACCCACCTTGAGTGGAGGAAAAATGTAATATTGTTTGTTTTCTTTAGCTTCCATTATTGCAAATATGTTTTCCACATGAAGTAGGACATGTTGTAAAAGATTTGAAGGAAAAGTTGCATTGAAATGATAGTATTTCTTACTCTAAAAATTTATTGTAAATGTTGTTGAATTCTTGTGGAATGTTGGAAAGAAATTACAAAAGAAAATATATTAAAATTTTGTTTGAAGTACTTGGAAGTGATATGTTGGAAAGGATAAAAGAATAGTGCATTATCCCTTCTTTTATACTTGATGAAAGGACTCAAGTTTTCAAATAGTTTTTAGTATGACAATGAAACTTTGTAAGATCTAGTTCTTTTATGCTTTCTTCATTTATGAATCTAATACAAGAATCCATTACAAATTAATAAAGGGAAATGAAATCGATTCTTTGAAAATCCATGTTATGTTATTGATTTGTGAAGAAAGAAATCAGGTAAAGTTTCTAGCTTAATAAGTCACCACCACATTTCAATAAAAAGGGAACTAATATTTTAATTATTAAACATGTCTAAGAGAATTAAGTTTGTCCCTTATTAGAAACTGTACCATTAGTGGAGCAATTATGAAACATGTATGCATCGACTGCCATGTATAGAGCAGGTCGCTTTGACAGTTTTTGAGTGTCTCAAGGAAAATGCGTGTTTGTTTCTTACACGCTGTGTAAATTCTCATTTCCATCTGTGCATCAGTAGGTGAAGCACTGTGAAGGGCAAGTGAATTTCCATGGCAAGCCGATTTAAGCTCTCTGCTCTCATGTTTTTTTAGCCTGTTGTTTATCCTTTAGTTTGAGTGCTTATTGGAAAATAGAACTATAACAAAGCAAACCTGTGGCAGTGCCATAATCTCTTCGCCAAAACTATTACCATTAGCTCCTTAAAGATACTATTTTCTGACAGAGATTAGGACAACAGATTTTGAAATTAGAACACTGCGAGTGGTCTTAGCTTCACTAATATCAAGCTGGATGTCAGGCCTCGCAACTGCCCAAACAAATGTGAAGTTAGTCTCAAAATCAAGACCAGTCCATCACCCCTTTAATCGTGTCTAAGAGAATAACTACTAATACAAAAAAAAAAGAGATGATGATATGTTTCAGTAGATATGCCTGATAGACATCCTGATACACAAAGCACTGACTGCCACAGTGAATATTTAAATTGTCTGCAGTGCTTGCAAAAAGAGAGAGTTTCTCTATTGCTGTGTCGCCTGTCCGACTCCAGTGGCAGGTGGGGATGTGGTTACCCGCCATGGACGCACGCCTCGTAGCTCAGAAGGTTACCTCACCCCTCCTCTGGCCTGTACTCCGTTTCCTTTTACCATTCCCTGCTCTCCTCACGCCCAGGGTAGGAGACAAACTGGTTTTTTCCACCTTCAATGGCGCCTGTAGCTTGGTTGCATTCAACCGTTGGTATGTTTCTCCCATGCTCCTGCTTGCTGGTGCGCTTCCACACCCCTACCCACGCGGCCAGGACAGTAGGAGAGTGTTTAGTAAGATTTCCAAAATCTAAAGTATTAATTGGGTGGCAGCCAGGTTGCTTCCTTGCACACAAGGAGGGGGTATTGATGGTGGAAAGGAGGTGGTTGAGACACCCACCGCCCCCAACCAAACAAATTTAAGACTGGTTGAAAATACCTTCCCCCCGAATTGACTCTTGCGCATTAAAAATTCAGGTTTCAAATATGTTTATAAGCTTGTAGACGGATTTGTATCTATATATTTTGTCAATATATCTTTATATACCACTTAATTTTTAAAGTATTCAATCCCTTCAAATAGATGCCCGAGAACATATATTAAAAGGCTTCTAAGCATTGAAATGCTTTACCTTACAAGTCTATTTTTAGAAGATGAGGATAACTAGTTAGGAGGCGGAGTATTAATTACTATGCTAAATAACAGTGGTTTGAAATGCAATAAAATTTTCAAATACTAATTGCACTAGAGATAAATAAGGTATTATATATACCTAACCATATAAAATTATACAATGCAACAAAATAGGTAAGTGCCAGAGTAGGTATATCGTAATGCGTGAATCCCTTCACTATATATATATATATATATATATATATATATATATATATTATAATGTAGTAAATCGCGATGTACGTAATGTAACTAGATATATATATATATATATATATATATATATATATAATAAAAAAAATTAAAAAAATAAAAAAATTGTCGCATTTTCGGGACGGGTGTTTTGCGGTGCCGTCGTCGTCGTCGTGGTCATGAGTGTGGCGTCGTCTTTTTGTGTCGTTACATGGATGATTGATTGCAAATAATATATTCACATTTTTATGGGATCAAGACAATACATTCAAAGACTCTAAATAATAAATAAGTTGTAAACAAGAGAGAAAATAGGTGGAAAAAGAAAAATACTCCAATAAAGTAATATTTTAATTTTTAATTAATAAATAAAAATATCTTTAAATTATAAATAAAAATTAAGTGATAGTTACCAACCTAAGAATAAAATTTAATTTTTTGCATGGACATAGGAAAAATTCACCATTCAAACCAATTCTTAGTAGAAAATCCCATCTCCCCAAAAAATGTAAATAAGAAAAACAATTCCAAAATAATATTTCTTCTTAAACACCATAAATAACAAGATCTATGTTTAAGTTTATAGTTTTTACACTAACTCATCCAATCCTCTCGACCAAGAAACACATGCTTGAATACTAAACATTATTTAAATGTCTCCATATTAACTATTTAAGTCTACATTTTTTGAGGCGTATAATTATATGTTATTTGTATGTATCCAGTACAAAGGAGGATGATATTTAAACTTTATTTTTACTTCATAACTTTGATCTCATATCACACTAGAGGGGCAGTGGGAGGAGACGGTTTGGGCTGGCAGTGGAGTGAGGGATATATAGGGAACATGATGTCGCATGGTTAAAATGTGTAAATAAAATTTACTCCAAGTATGATGTTGCATGTTATAAACCATATTACTAAGCTCTGTCTTATATTTTTTCAAATTTTTTTGTTTGGCACCTTGATATCACTTATAAAAATTTAACATTTTTTAATTCTTATTTACAATTTTACTTGATACTCTTAAATAATTCATTTCATATTGAAGTTTAAAAATTAAAAATTCTCTTGAATTCACTTATATGAAGAGAGATTTTTAAATCTAATTTCAAAAAAAAATCTAGAACTTATAAGGAGATGTCATGTTAACTTAAAGTGTTAATTGGAGACACTAAATCATTTAATTTTTTAAATAATCAATATAAATTTAAATATTTACATTAGAAACTACTTTTTTTTCTTGATCATTCCTCATTTAAAATTATTTTCTTACTTCCCTTGATCATTATTTAGGTGACATTTTGACCTCTTTAATAGAATTTACCATTTCATAACCTTATTTAAAATATTATGTAATAAAGTCTGAGTTAATTATGTAGAAAGGCGTTCCAAATAGGAGCGATGTCTCTTGCATCAAAAAGAGATAGTGAATGGATGACGATGAGGAGAGGAGAGAAAACATTGATGTACATCGAATCTACAGCCATTGGTGTAGCAATCCTTGTGTCAAGCAATTGTGTGAAAACCCTTACTTAAACCCCTCTGTCCTCTTAACACTGACACATGTTAGGACAATCTTTTTAATTAAGGATAAAGGTTTTTTGGTAGGGGTCCTACCTTGGTACAACCAAAAAAGGGGTCTAAACACCGAGATGAGGCAATAAGAACATAAACAAACATGCATGGAGAAAACCAGAACACCTATAGAAAGAGCAACAGACCAACTACTAAAACATGACACAACCAAAATACAAACACCACAGAACAACAATTACCCAAAAATAGAACACAATAGAATCAAAGAGGCACAAGATCTAGATATCATTTGTACATCCTACTTATGATTCTATTGGAGGGTGGAATGGATTTCATATGTTTATCTCTTTTGGATCGAATTGTGTTCCAATCATCATCAACCGTTCCCATAATCCCATCTCCAAAAGTCGAATTGAAATATTCCCTATAACATCCACCATCCCAAAAGTCAAGGATATTGAGGGATTTAGGGTGAATCACGAACATCAAGGAGTGAGGTAATTTTTTAATAGGTAAAACAACTTCAAACATACCCTTCGAAAAGCGCTGAACAGTCCACTTCCTACACTTTTCCTTGAATGATTCCTCAAGCTCAATCTCCATGACGATAGGGGAAATAAGTTGAGTTCCAAGAAATTTTTTGAAATGCATTTGATCCTTCATGTTAGTTTGTGTTTTACAATCAAATACATGATTTTATGCCATTTTCACTTTGCCCATGTCAATTTTACCGAAGTGCACCAACTCTTCCATCTCTTCAAAAAAACTCTTGCCCGCAACAAGTTTATCATTTTCCCCAGCATCCTCCACACCTCCGCCTTCAAAATCCACCTTGGAAGCTAGATTTGAGTCATGATAGGTGTTAAGCTCTGCCTCCAAATTAGCTTTGTTGTCATTATCAGATTCATTCTTTTGATCCATGTCATTTCTACCTAATTCAATACCTCCATCAATAATAAAAGGTGAGTCAACGACTATCATACAAACAACATCAGACACTTGGTCATCAAACCCTAGAGTGTTGTCCCTTGAATATGAAAAATTCTTTAGCACAGGTCCATCCGAATTCCCTTACACCACCATACGAGGTGTAGTTGCGTGCATTTGCATGTGCACAGGTGCAATTGGTGAAGATTATCGACTTAAAAATGACATGTCCTGGGTTTAAATCTTTTTGCTATTGCCGACACAGAACATACCGGCAAGATAGGGCCTTTCCCATCATACTCACACCCAACTTATTCTCATTGATTACCAAATGGGATGAGGACAATTTAATATCCCCTAAACAAGCTAATGCCATATCCGTCGACATAGACCTATGACCCAAAGGATGCCTCTTCCTAGCTGAGTTGAGAGGAGTCTTAAAATATTTCATCATTTAGGCTTGTGGGGCATTACAATAGCCTGCACCATGTCTATTATGAATACACTTCACACAAAAATTGTTAGAGTATTTATAAATCAAATCGAGCAGCCAAACACCATGTTTAGTCACCTACTTAATAGAGGTAGGGGCGGGTTTGTTATTTGTCATGTTAATCCATAACCTTCTATGGGTCAACCTCATTTAAGATTTATTAGTTTCACCAAGAGAAATATGGGTTCTTAAATCCCTAACAATTCCCAAAAGAATCTCAGGCTACTAAAAATACAAGGGAAGAGCCAAAATCCTCAGCCACACTAGGAAAGCATTAAGGAAGGAGTAGCCTGAGAAAAAACCATGTGATCATTTGGCCAAGTTCAGAACAATTATTCCAAAGAACCATGGGCCTTCCCGAAAAACCTTGTGAGAATATTCTTCAAGGATAAAATTAAGAAGAAATGCTTATTGGGATAAGGAAATAACTTCTAAATTACCTTTGGATCTCCATTTTATTTGATTCCAGCTCCTCACTGCTTACATGGTTGCATGAGTTCCTACAAACCTACACTAGAGAGCATGCATGTATCTAAATTTATCTCTATCTATTAGATCATTTGGAACATAAAGAGAGGGGAACTCCCAATTTTAGGAAGGCAGAAGAAAGGAATATTAGGAATGGAGTTACCCTATACCATTTCCTACCACTGAAGCTTGTATAATGCCCCATTCGGTGTTACTCCTGTTCATACTTCGGTGACCTTGTTGCTAAGCATTGAACGTTGTTGTGCTCCGAAGTTGACCATTAGCTGACTTCGACCTTGTCGCAGTGAAAAATTATCACCCTCCCTCTCCATCTTGCCTTCTCGAGTCGTTATCGGCACCTCTGTATGTGGACCTTGTAACGTCCTATACGATTAACCTATTAAAGGAAGATCTTGATGTCGCATTGTTAAGCTTGACCGTTGGTCATTATTAATGTGAATAATATATATATATATATATATTTCTCTTTATTAAATTAATAAAGAATATATATATAATATATAATAATGATAACAGTGATACTTTTTTTTAATTTAATTGACGATCGACCTTTATTTTATAGTATTATTATTTTACCTTGTTGTCGATTATCATCGATATTTTATATTAATTGTCTCTATATTATTTCTTTTTGGTTGTTTCGTTCTGATCGTGCCATAGACTCAAACCTCATTTCACGCTAAGGAAAGGGTTACCCCATCTTGGCACCATGGTCGGTCATTGCTCTGTGTTCGCCTTCGAACATTAACCTCTAGTTTCTCCCCTCGGTCATTTAAGCCTGCTATCATGTTGTCTTAATCATTTATTAAAAAAAAAAATGAATTTTGCTTCCTCCAGCATGCCCGTCGTATGCAATTTAATCTCTTGGTTGGCGTAGGATTAATTGGTTTCCCTTCTTCCTCATTTTCTTTCGTATGAATGCGTAGGGGGTTGTGTGTGTGGCACAAGTTTAGAAGGGGGTTATTGTTTTGTGCCCAAATTTTTGACCCCTCCACCTACCACCTCTCACCACTTCAGCAACGAATTGGCCCTTTGTCATGTGGCCTCCACCAATGAATTTATTGGGCTGAGCATAATCCTTTTCTTTCCCTTGCAAAATATGGTTTTGTGCTAATGTTTCAATTGTTTGAATTTTTTTTCCTTTGGCGTGGAGGGTGGTTGAGCACCTGGAAAATATTTTAGTGCATGAATTAATGTCACCCACCCTGTACTCCACCTTGTTGGCCAACTTCCTCATTTAATTGGCTTCATTGACTCTTTGGCCTGCGTGTTCCTTTGGGTCTGGCCGTGTGAGATGGGGGCCTTGTTCCTTTGGGAGCTGAAACATCTTTCCTGGCGAATTCCTTTTAGATGGAAGATGGGTGCATGGTGAGTGTTGGCCTTCTACCTCCTATTTGTATCTTATCAAACTCCTCCTTTTTCCCACGTATGGCAGGTTTGAAAAAAAATGCCTTCTTCCTTTTTGTTTGTTGGTCGTATGCTTAGATTGTGGTTCCCCTCTTGTTTTCTTCCCTATCTTTTCTTCAGCCTGCAAACACCTTGGGTCTGGTTTTGTGGTGGTTTAGAGACCCTTGTGGAGGTTGGACGCAGTGCTTTGTTTGGGCTGGGATGTTTTTTCTACCTGTTTGCTAGTTACCTTGCTGGGGAGGACGTCCATACCTTTGTCAAAGCTCCTTTCTAGCACTGGCTGCTGTGAATGCTGGTAAAGGTGAACTGATCATATTTGACACCTATTGGTTGCTTTTGGAGATCCTTCTATGCATATCCTGCAAAGATGGCATCCCTTGAAACCACATCTATTTGAGGCGTTTGGTCAAGCAGTTTACCTGCTTTATGTTCACTCCCACACTTTGCTTATGTGGCCCTTGAGGCACCTACGACTCCATTTGGCATATTTGTTTTCCCTTGTGCTGAGAGGGATATCATGTCCTGCTCTGATCACCCCATTTAGATGTAGGTTGGGAGTACATTTTCAAGGTTGTGGAGTCTAGCATTCCTCCTTTCAGATTCGTTTCCTTTTGGAGTTCCTGGGCCTTTCCATTAAACCCATTTTTGTGTATTCACTGCCATCAGGGTAGTCCTTGGGACCTCTTTTCTTCAGACAGATGCACTCGTGGTTTTGAGAGTTCCCTGTCATGCCAACTATGAGAGTATGTGGAGGTTTTAGCACCCATGATGTTTGTGGACAGAGATTCAACCCGTTGAGTGTTGTTGTTGGTCGGTGAGGTGTTTATGCAACGGGTGGAAGCTAAATTTCAGGCATGATAAGCCCTACACCTTAATTCTTCTGCTTTTATCTAAATGTTTTATTAAATGAACTTTTCTTTTCTTGAAAATATCTCTTTGAGTGGGGTTATTGTGTGTGATTTTAAACTGTGAACTTCTGTAAGTATTGTTAAAGGAAACATTTTTATCCTTATAACTTGGATCCTGATTTTTATCAGGAGAAGGATGTATTCTATGATTTTGTTTGATTAGAATTGTTGGCGTCCTTGATCCCTTAGACTTATGTAGAAATTTTCTTGTGTATTCAATATGTAGCTTGATCACTTGAAGTGCATGTTGTGTTATAATTCTCTCTCTCTCATCTTGGCTATATTAGTATGAGTTGATTTGGTGGATTCTTGATTTCAGTATCTTGGTGGACCTTTCTGGAGTTCCCTATCCTTATGTTGTTGTGTCTTGTCAATGCTAGAATAGACCTCCTATAGGCATGCTCAGTGACTACTTTTAATTCCTGTGGAATTGTTTATCTGTTTGATGGCATCAATAGTTAGACCGTGAAAGGGACTTTGTTTGAAGGGACATAGGTGACAGAATTCCATTCATGTTAAGCCATTTTTGATTGTATACAACTTCCTGTAGATAGTTGATAGGATGTGGATTGTAGTATAGTGGAAAACTTATGGCATGATTGAATTGACAGAGATTGTTGAAGAATGATTAGGAGTTCTTTTCTTGTTTTTTTTAATTTAATTCCTCCCTTTAAAATATGGTTGTAGTTTTAAATATCATCGTATTGGAAATGACTCTCATAACGAACACACTGATGAAATTAGTAGGGTTGAAATTATTGACTTATTTTATAGGAAATTGTTGTCTAATGAGTATTAGTGATTTCTTTTCCATTGTTGGACATGATAGATTTTGAGCAGTCTACTTAATCACCCTTACCTTGAAAGTTTCATATGTAATTTATCTGGTCTTGTTTCAACTGACTGAGTCTTCCTCACCTTAGTGTAGGAACTTGTTCTGGATCAATCCCTCTTTTGACTTTGCGTTGGGCCCTAAAATAGTATAGTAGTTGATGAAATGTATTTAGATTTTGGTTTATCTTTCAGTGCTTCCAGGTCACAAAATTTTGAATAAACATTTCTATATTGATTAGAGAATGGTAGTTGTTCAAGACTTGTGCTTCTTCTTGAAAAGTTAGAATATGTTTAGTTGAGGGACTTGGGTTGTGATTTGACTGGAAGGATAAGGTTAGCATAGGACATATGAATTCCTCCCTTCCCAAATACCCATGTTTAGATTATTAGCAATTGGTAAAAGTGCATATTGGTGTTTGAAATAGACTCAACATGGGATTGAATTGATGAGATCGTATTTAAATACTACTCCTTGTTGGATCTATGAGATTTATTTTTCCTTATTGTTTTACTGGAAAGTATTTTCGCAAATTTTAACCTGCATTTCCAGGGTTTGTTTCATTAACAACGGTTTTCTTTCTATAAAACAGTTAGGTAACAACACAATGTCTTATGTTGTAGCTCTTATCATGCTCAGTTCTCGCGAACTGACTCAAGTTAATACTTGTGCAGATGGCTTATGCGAGTAGATAAAGGAAGGATTTGTAAAGGTTTCATCAGTTTGTTTTAGGAAGTTCCTTGTATGAATGTCTAATGTGTTGTAAATATTGGAATGGTACTTGTAAAGGAGTTTAGAAGGCCCCTTGCCTTAGATTTTTGGTTTTTTGAAATAAAGATGTCTTATCCTGTTGTAGCAAAACTTGTAATTATCTTTGTGAGGAATAAAACTACAATCATCACCTTGTTATGTGTATTTTCTTTATTATATTATTGCAGTCATGAAAATGTTGTAGCATGGCTTGACTAATTTTGTTACCTTCTTGTTCTCATCCAATTCAATCGAATCTTTTGTCACCTTTGGATTGTGTTGCCATGTCGAGTAGAAATGTTATAACCATGTTTAGTTTTCTCGATGAGTAATGGTAATTTCTTCATTTTGGGTCATAAAACTTTCATGTTTAATAACCCTCCATGGTATCAGTACCAATGCTATTCTAGGCATGTTTTAGTGGTTGGGAATCCTTTTCTAAAGATAATCAAAATAATGAAATAAATTGAATACATAGATGAATAAATAAATAAGATAATAATGAAGTTGTACTTGGTTGATAAAATTAAGAGTCTTTAATTGGAAAGAAAGTGGTTATCTACTGGTGTAAAAGAATCTACCCTCGCTAACCTTAAGCTACAAATTAAACTTTATTGTCTTGGTTGTGAAACGATAAGTATTCTAAAAAAAGTAAAATCATTGTTGGTTTTTGGGGTTATAGTTATGTCTTAGTTAGTAGGGGAGTTTGAACAAGAACATTTTAAGTCTAATGCTTCCATTTTTGGGAACCCCTTGTGCATCCTTTAGCGAACTTAATCAAGAGAATGCTAAATGAAGTTTTTACCCAAATCCAATTGAACTCTTAAGTCTCATTAAAAGACCAGTTAATAACTAAAGAGATCATGATGATGAAATAAATTGACCTTCTCACTTTAAATCTTTCCATAGTATATTGTAACCTTCTCTTAAGCATGGTTAATAGTTGATTCTTGCACAAGGAGGTTGTAGTTCTTAAACCTTATGGCACTCCACTTCAGTTGGACCTTACGCTTGTCACCTTGTGCAAGGGAGGTCTAAATCAAGATTTTGTAGCTTGTGTTGGTTTAAGATAATCTTGTGGGGATTGGTTCACCCCACCTCCCTTCTAGTGTTAACCTAATAACTGATCAATCCAATAATTGTCACATTAAAGATGATCCTCTTTTGGAAATTTTTACCCAAGCCTAATGTATCTAAGTGTAAAAGAAAGGATTCTAACCCTTGTAAGAAGAATTTTCTCAAATCAAACCTGAATCTCCTAGAACGTAAGATAAAGTTTGAAGGGTCGTGTTTCAATAAAATAAATAACCTTAAGAAGATGTTCCCAGTGGGTTGTCCTGAACTGTAACTATGTACTGTAGTTGGGTTCTTTGTGGTGACTTGTCAAAGAGAAAAGTGAATTGTCCTTGATGGGTGTTGGATATTTCCGTGTTGCCTATGTGGTCATAGTTGTGTCAGGTTGTTTGAAAAGTTAGTTGTAACCTTTGTGTCCTCCTGTAATGTCATTCTATACTTCGAACAAGTCAAAAGAAATTATCCTAGATTTTTTCTTTGTTGTCTTGTGTGTCTAAAATAGTGGGCGTTACAGCTTCCTAGGATGTCTTCACAGTATCAGGGGAGGAACAAGAGAATTCTTTCCTACTAGTGAATTTGACCACTCATTCCTATCCATCTCGAGTATCGTTATTTCCCAAGTATCATCGGGGAAATCAGCAGTGATAAATTTCTTTGAATGAATGTTGAAGCACACTGAAGAAATAAGCATAAATACTTGTTAAAATAGTAATTAAAAGATGTTCATAACTGCTACCAAAAATAAAACCTAATTTAATAGGTATACATGAAGAAATTTTATTTATACATGTTTATTATGTTAGAGGAGAATGGAATAGTTGGTAGAGACATCTGGATTAATTGGTAGGTGAAGATTTTAATGCTACACCAATGAAGATCAAACAAAATATTATTTTACATATGAATCATTCCATATTTTCCAGTCAGGAAGTGTGCATAAAACATGTAAAAATATAGGTAAGGTTATAAAATCTGGTCATAATTTATTATGAGGCATAAGTCTCCTTCATATAATCAATCTATGGTTTCCTCTCTCACATTCATGCTCTATAAAAACATCTCAACATTCATTTGTATGATCCTCATGTGTGGATTTCAATAATACATTAAGCTTTTGGAGTAATAGTTTTTTACATTTAGTACCAGAGCGACAACTGAGGATAAAATCCCAGAACGGGTGGAAAATTCAGCTTTAAAGTGTTCTCTCAGGACTCGTATAGGGTAGGGCGTGGTCCCGTTATACAGGCACACATATATCTCAGGTTTCAGGCTATAGAATATTGGTGGTATTTTATGATCCTCATGTGCACATTTAACTAATGCCTCGAGGGTTGTGTTTAATCAATGGTATTTCATCTTTTTTTCCATGATAATGTTGAAGGTTTCTAGCTTCCACGATGTGATGGCATCAATTTTATCTTCACAAAATTTATTATACCATGGTGGCTCAGTTTGGAGTCATTTAGAAAGAGAAAAAAAACTCTCTATATCTTTTTAAGCTTGGGAAGAGTTGATGCTATGAAGAAAATGATCAATTGTTTTCTTTGTAATCTAATACATTGTTAAATATATTTAAGGTTTCTTATTTTTGGTAAAAATAACTCCAAACTGAAATCTACATATGTAAAGCCATGTTACATTGTAGGGTATTATAGACATTGTTTTTTGTCACCTAGGTGAACCAAAACACATTAATCACATCATCATTAATCATATTAATATCCCTATATTAAGTAAATTATGTTTTACCATCATAACTTCTCATTTATCTCACATAGCGTTCTATTTGCCCTCCTTTAACAACCTGAATCCAACCTAGCCTAATTTAACCTACCCTTCCTAATCCCCTAGTTGCTTCCTACCTAGAATCCTAACCTCCAACCACTCATGAAATAACCTTATTCCTCATAGGAGAAGTGGTTTCAACCATTTTCCATTTTTTCCTTAATTGATTTTTAACGTCTCCAGAAAAAGTGATAGTAATCCATTATCGCTAGCAATGGTTGTGGACACTGACGGTCCTATTTAAACAACCTTCATGCGCACTTTAACAGTTAGACAGGTTACATAGACATACTAGACTATTGTTATGTTTCTGAGCCTCGACACAACACTACATTTCAAGAAATCCACACTTCGTTGTCATTGATCAGAGAAATCTCGTCAAATCATCAGTCAACCCCTTGGACCGTAATCATCCTCTTAAGCCTTCAAAAAGGATAGGATATTTATCTTTATCATTTCCAATTATATCTTAGATAATTTATATTCTATAAATCATCATCTACATTATCCTCCATAACCAATCTTCTTTTAGTCCCTCATTTAATCATTTGATAGAATTTTAGAATATGTACAATTTTAACTCTGATCACCATTGATTCCCAATCGTCATTGATCACTATCTTAATACCATTTGTTTCTCATTAGCCCTTTATACTTGTCAAAATCCTTATTTTCTACATCTCCTTTTATAAGGGAAATATAAGACGTAGTAAAAGAATCTTGTAGTGCCCACTCCTCTTCAACATTGATATTACTATGATTTTTTCTTACTTTTGATGGAGGCATAAACTTTGTTGTCATATTTCATTAGTAGACTTTGATAGATGGACATTATTATATTTCATTAGTATTTTCTTAGACATTATAGATATTTTGATTTCGGATATGTGGTGACTCATTATTTGAATTATATGCATGACTTGATATTTCAGTAGTGGTGATAATCTAGAGTTATATCCTTCTACATATACTGACACATTGGATATTGATACATAGATTTTGTTAGACAATCTAGTTAGGCTTGTGATCTAATTGTTGTCGATGAAATGAAAGAATTGAAATATCTTTAAAATGTAAACAATTGATGAAGTCACTTGATTATAGCGATGATTTAGTTGTGTTAATTGATGATGTGAATTGATATGTATATGTACATTTTCTTGTTTTGATGTCATTGATATGGCCACGAGGTGAGAGAGGTGTTGTTTTGATTTTTCAGGAAATTACAACACAACAAACAAAAGGAGATAGAATACCAACAAGTAAAGAATTTTAGGTATTGACAACATGTCACCTCGGTAACTTGTGTTTTTGGTTTGTTGTTATAGTTTTAATTTTTTTTAGGGGGGTCCCTGTATGATGGAAAAGTAACAAGTGAGCATGGGAATCTACAAGTAACTATTCCTCGCACCTGACCTCTCGAGGTCATGCCGAGACAGCCGGTGGGAATGGACTATGCGTGGGATGCAAACAAGCTAGTTAGGCAATCTTATGCCTTCGACATGCACTAGTGGAATCTGCGAATCTAAGGTAAAGAAGGCCCTCTTAACCTGAACTAGTGTGATAGATCGGTGGGGGAGGATGATTTCTCGAAGGCTCTAATCAATATCGAGCTATGGCACAATCCAGTCTATAGGTTGTGGGATATGGGGAAAATGACTAGGGATTGTTTCATGTATATCTCTAGATAGGATCATAGGATGGATGATGGATATAGTGGACTCTTCAGGTGATTCTCTAGTCTAATCCAAAAATCCTTAGCTTCATTAGCTGCTATATCCAACAAGGATAACTATGTGATGATGATAGGTGGAAGTGGAGTGGATCTAAATACTAATGTGTGTAAGCTAGTGTAAACATCGGATTGACCTGTGGACTCGTTGGGTTGTGGGATTTGTGAATCACAACCGTAGATTTGTGGTTGTTGTGGACCTGCTATGGTCATGTGTGGAATTAGTCCCTAATCCATAGTATTTAATAGTCGTATGCCTTTTCGGCCTCTATGTTTAGAACTACAAGTTGTGAAATCTTCTCAGAGTACCTTACAGACATTCTGGCAACTTGAATTCTTAAGCTAGTGTCTATATTAGTGATAATGTCTCCTACATCCGGCTATGGAACCAAAGGGTCACAACCAAACGTTTCCTCTCTTTCAAGCCCCTCTATTGTCATGTAGATTTTTATCTTGGGTAATCTGTAGTTTGGCTGGTTTGACCAAAATGTGTGTGCTTGGTCGTCTTCTATGTTTAACCCTCTTAACTATGCGCTGATTTGTTGTAAGTCTGTTGTTGTTCAGAAGACTTGGATTCTAAGATTCTGATCTTTATCAGCTATTGCTATAACAAGATTGGGTTGAGGAATTATTGGCTCGAATACGTATTCTCTGGGCTCTCTAGGTCCCGTGATTGTCATGCAAAAGAGAAAATGTAAATCTAAGTGTAGCAGAGTAAAATTAACTTTTTATAGTATATCTACGGCATATATAACTTCTCTATTTTGGTAATTTTGATGAAATTTTGAACAGAATGGAAAGAGCAATTTTTTTAAAATATCTAGAAATTAACAACTAAACTAATAATTAAATTAAAACAAACAAAGCAAATGAGTATAGCTACTTGCATGTGTAGTTGTAAATCTATTCTAAATAACTAGATAACTGATCTAATCTATTTGAAAGACTCTCGATCCTACCTTAGAAGTGAGGAGTGAATCATAGTTTCTCAGAAACTATCAATCCCCACAGCTTCCCTGGTAATATCGAAAGTGAGATTAACTGAAATGAAATGATTGAATACTCTATTTGATATGTTTTAACTATAAATTTGAAATCTTGAACCTGGATTTTACAGAACAATGGCGAATCCTGGTTGTGTGTGGCTTTGTCCCCTCAGTATGATCTCCTTGTTCCTTCATGCTGACGTGAATCCAGAAAAGTGTGTGATGTTAGCATCAAAAAAAGTTGGTATCGAAATAACGGTAGCTTAGGATGTAGACTGAATACGTTGTGACTAGGAGAGGGATAGCGCAAGAGAACAGAGCTTGACTTAGGAAATTCCTAGTGGGATTTATTGTGAGTCATACAACATAAAATGTCCAGAAACTGAAAACTATCCTGCTGGATGAACAAGACCTGCAACTTTAATGGCATCCTACTAAAAATTAAACTATCCTATTCCAATGAAATAGTAACTACACTCGCACAAGAAGAGCATGTGGCTTCCTAACAGCTAAACAACACTAACCAAGGATACAACAAATGAAACTATGAATCCTAAGAAAAATTAAAAGGCTAAGCTATTGAAATGAGAAATTGAGAGGCAAACTTGAGGGGCGATTTTCTTGAGCATAAGCCAACAATTTATAGAATTCCCCATTTACCCAAAGGTGAAAACCAAATTGAACGCTTTAACCATAAACAATGCCAAAACACTATTCCAGGGAACCATAATCATAAATACAAGAAAAGGAGGTGAAAAAAGGTGTTAAACGTTGAACTTTCATGTGAGTCGCATTAAAAGAACATTTTGTAAAATGCGTGAAGGACTGCCACCTAGGCAGGGTGGTGGTTTCGTCACTGAAGACTAAAACGCAAAGAAAAGGAGGGGAGAAGAGAAAACAAAGCACGTAAGGGCTAAGTGGGTCATGTGGGATGTTAATGCATATTAGAGAGCTTTTTCGGATCCTTAACACCTCGCGAGGAGACCTGAATCATCATTGGGGCATGTGTAATGTTGTTCCAGTGGTGCAACACCCTATAATTTTGGGCACGTACATATTGCCCCCCTCGGAGAAGTGTTTTAGCCATGAAGAGGGGTAAAATGGTGGGTCTGAGTATGGCAGTCTCGAAATGGGAAGTAAGAAATTATACCTGATATGCGCGTGTGTTGAAATGATGCCTCCGAGATTCCCGCTACCATTTATGTGGGAATAAGAACTTACCTCCGTTGGCACTCCAAACCTACAAAAAAGGGGCATTCAAAACAAGTCAAGATGCTATATATGTAAAAGTAGGCCCATTTTCCTATTCATTTACACATGTCGATTTGATTGATTTTGAGCTCTGGGACCCATGGTGATGGTTTCTAATGCGAGTATAGTCAAAAAGTTCAGGACGAGATTGTGATCATGCCTCCACCAACAGAACATTGAACCACAAGATCATAGGTTAGTTTTTCTCGATTTACCATTTTTATCCCCAAAATGTTAAAATGGTGAAATCTTTGTCATAAGGGGATTATTTTTGAAAATGTCAATTTTAATAGGGTCACTTAGGGGGGGCGCCTAATGGGTAGGCTTTGTTTTTGTTGAAATAGTCTTTATTTTACATTTTAGGGCACGTGACCCGCGTGGAAATTTGGGACATGACCGCCACCTTGAGTAGGGTGGCGGTTACATGAGCACCGCCCTGATCAAGGTGGCAGTTACAAGACTACCACCTTTAAGGTGACAATTACAAAACAGCCGCCCTTCTCAGGGCGGTAGTCCTTCACAGAATGCATAAACAACACTTATTTGAATTCATTTTTGTGTTTCTAGTATTCTTATATGTTTTCATTATTTTTATAATGTCGTTTAAATACTAACTTACTTTGTTTTGTGTGCTTTTGGGTGCATGCAGGTGAAGGAGGAGTATATCCGATGGAGCCGAGAGAGAGAGAGAGTGTGTGATTGGCTTCTGGTAGTATTAAATGCCCTTTCTCTGGATGAGAAGGACACTCTTCAGAGCACTGGTATATTGCACATATCACAGGTCCCTCATGTTGCACCTTCTAGTCACATACTTTGTGACTTGTTTTCATATTGGGATGTTGATTAGAACACTTTCTGATTTCCAGGAGTCATAGGTGAGTGGAACATTACTTTGGGGGATGTTTATCACATCTTGGGGGTCCTGGTCATTGGGAGACGACTCACACTTGAGAAAGCAGGTTCATGGGCTTAGATAACACAGTGGGCTTCATATATGGGAGACGCAGTTATCTCTACTGGTTCGAAGAAGGGGGGTGAGGGTCTGATCTATTCCTATCCTACCTATCTCCTTGATTCGGAAGGCCATTATGGGGATCCTTGCCTCAAGATTGATCAGGGAAAAGGGAGGAGGACACTTTACTTTATTGTTGGTCACCCATCATTGCACAGATTGAGGGAAATGGAAAGATTTACTTGGGCAGTCCTTGAGCCATCCTTATCATGATCTATACCGAGTGGTTCATTTACAGGGGCAGTCCTTGAGCCATCCGACCCTGGTTATGAGCTAGGTCTATGAGTGTTTCATCCCCTATGGGAGAGGTGTAGAGGTGACAGATCCCGGAGCCGTGAGGGTAGCCAGATGGACAGATATGTCAGTGCTCAGAGCACCCAACAAGCCAGTTGCCTCCTTGACCACTGATGATATGGAGGCCACACCCTATCAATCCATTGTAAGGTTATGGGCCGAGGAGGCTCTTACTTTGATCTCTTGCTCCACCATAAGGTAGCTTGTGGATAGGACGGGGAAGGTGGAGATACATCCTTTTGGTTGAGTGCCTCAGCAGTTTGGCCTTCCTTACATGGGTATGCTTCCCCCAGTGGTGCCATTATACAAATCGGTCTGAGAGGCTAGAGGAGGTCCTAGAGGCCGGGGTTGGATATTTGTTTTTCCTAGTGTCCCCATTGTAGCTAGGAGGGTAGTATGTGCTTGAGGGAGAGCCGGTGCTCCTCAGGAACCCTTACTTCAGATTGTCACTGGTCCTGCCCATAGCAGCGATGACCCCATTGATATAGACTCTAAGTTTGAGGATTTCACAGGGGGACAGACAAAGGAGGAGACCAACGATGAGGTCAGCAAGTCAGGTGGAGAGGAGGACAGCGATCCTGAGTGGCATGACACTCAGGATATTTTACAGGTGGAGAGGGCGGAGCAGAGTGTGAAAAGGGTGACCCTAGCTTCAGAGGAGCCACTTTCTCAGGGCTTGGGAAGAGAGGGTGAGTCCATAGTAGGATGTTATGTAGCCCCAGGCAAAGGAGGAGTGCATAAGTTAGTAGCAGCATCTGTGGCAGATGCTAACCCTAGAGATCCATCTTGGATGCCCAGAGATCTAAGTGAGTTATAATCCTTCTCTTTAATGTTTTTTTTTAGCTATGATTGTCTTAGTTGCTATCTCTCTTTTTTTTTAATTTTGTTTTTATAGTTTTAGAATTTTACTTGCTTTGTGGTTTATCTAAACTTAAATCCATAGATGGCCACATGGTAGAAAAAATTTGGTTTTCGGGGTTTTGAGCTCTCTTGGAATTTTTGACATCTGATTCATTTGTTTTTGACTCAAGATTTCAAAGGTTTATTTGAATTGTTTTCTTATGACCTTCAACGTTTATTTGTCAAGAGGACCCCCTACACCTTGCCCCATGCTACTAGTAAGAAGCATGGGCTTATCACCGTGGACAAGGTATAGGTAAGTAAGGGCATTCCCATCCTTTCCAAACCCTACGTCACTAGTTTGATCTATGTTTGACTTATATACTTGAGAAAAATTTCAGTATGTTCTTATTTCCAAAGAGTTATACATACGAGATAGATGTGACACTATGAAGCTTCTAGAACAGACCATAGGCGAGACACCTATCCTAGGGACAAACCAAAAGTGAGAACAAGCATGCAGACCTTGGTATGGTTACCATTAAGACTTTAAAATTTCTAGCTTTATATGGATGAAATGATTTTGAAATGGTGATGATGTTATGAAAATGAAGAAGTATGATTGGAATGCTAATGTCAATACCATCAGAAGTTTGTAATGAATTTCTTTGAGAATAAGTTCCTTGATCACAAAATTGTACGAAACAAGTGGACAAAATGAACCTAACTACATGAAGATGCAATGTAGATATAATTATACAAATAGTGTTGGTTGCTTATGCATAGAATCGTTTAAGGTGTAGGGAATTGACAATTTCACCAAATTCCTCACCTTCTAGTGTACATAAGAGATATGCACCATTTCCATAGTCTTTTATGACTCGGTATGGGCCCAACCATTTGGGCTAGAATTTCCTTCCTTCGCCGGTCTTTTTATCGATCTGGCTGTCTAGTCTTAGAACTAGATCTCCTTCATATATATCTCGTTCATAGAACTTTTTATTATACTACCGGCACATCCGGTCAACATAGACTGTATGCTATTGTTCAGTGTCTAGCCTGGCCTCATCTAGGATTTCTAGTTGAGAGAGACATGCTTCTCTATAAGCTTCTTCATCTAGAATCCCTTGTAGTGAGATACGGAGACTAGGTATTTCAACCTCAAGTGGGAGAACTACTTCTGTTCCGAATACCAATGAGAAAGGAGTTGCTGCTGTGGGTGTTCTTATTGAGGTTCAGTGGGCACACAAAGCTGGGTATAACTTTAAATGCCAATCTCATTTATTTTCTTTTACCGTTTTAAGGAGAATAGCTTTTAATGTCTTGTTTGTTGCTTCAGCCCATCTGTTGGCTTGAGGGTAATACAGGGGGGCTGTATGATGGCTTATTTTAAATTTATTGCATAATTCATGAACCTTTTCATTCTTAAAAGAAGTTCCATTATCTGAGATAATGATTTGTGGGAAACTGTACCTGTAAATGATCTGGTTCAAATTGAACTTGGTGATCATGACACCTGGTACAGTGGTAAGAGGCATAGCCTCTACCCATTTGGTAAAATACTTGGTGGCCATGATTATGAAGTTATGGCCATCTGTAGATGAGGGAGAGAATTTACATATCAAATCTAGGCCCCATGTAGAAAAGGGTCATGGAGTTGCGATTGGTTATAGAGCTTGTGCAGGCATGTGAATCTCATGGGAAAATTCTTGGCATTTATGACACTTACGTACAAACTCTACTGCATTGTGCTCTAGAGTGGGCCAAAAATAGCCCATCCAATGTATTTTGCAAGCAGTGGCATGACCACCAAAGTGGCCTCCACATATTCCACAGTGAAATTGATAGAGAATCTTCTTGGATTCTTTTACGTCAACACACCTTAGAAGCATTCCATCAAAAGCCTTACGATACAACACTTGTTCTATAATAACGTATTTAGCCATGATAATGCGTAACCACCTTCTTTGTTGTGGTGTAGCACCTTCTGGATATGCATGGCCCATGATATAATTAATAAAATGAGTATACCATGGACATTCAGAGATGGGAGGTCTAGTTTCAACGTAGTATATGCATTCATCAGGAAAGTCCATATCTACTAGATCACCTCCATCTAATGGGTTATCATCTAACCAATCCGCAATGATTTGTCCCTTAATGGACTTCTAATTTACAAATGTTAATTTGAATTCACCCATTAAGGTTATAAAGCATCCAACCTTTTTAGATAAGGACCCTTGCGTGAGGAAGGTTTGTAAATGGTCTATTTTTACAATGACCCTTGTTTCTTGATTTAGCATGTAATGTCTTAAGCATTTGGTTGCGAAGACTATGGTGAGTCATTCTCACTTTTCTTGCGTATAGCGTGTCTCATAATCGAGTAATGTTTAGCTAATAAAATAGATCACACGTTCTCTCTTATCATCATCTTCTTGAGCCAACATGCAGGATAGCGAGACATTGGTAGCTTGCGAATATAAGATTAAAGGGCAGTCTGGCTTAGGAGGAATTAGTGTAGGTGGTGACAACAAGAAATCCTTAACTGCTTCGAAATCCTCATCGCAGTCTTCAGTCCAATCAATACTGTACTCTTTCTTGAGTAGATTGTTGATTGGATGAATGGAAAAGTTTAAATCTGGGATGAATCTTTAGATTGCACTAAGTTTCCCAAGAAATGACCTGATTCCAGATTCATCTGACAGTGGGATCATTTCAAGAACAACCCAGATTTTAGCTGGGTCTACATCGATCCCTCGTGAAAATATAATGTAACCTAGGAGATTCCCTCCTGTCACACCAAATACACATTTTTATGGGTTTAGTGTGACTCCATATTCTATTAAACATGAAAGAATGATGCGGAGCACTTCTGAGTGATCACAACATTTTTTGGATTTGGCCAACAAGTCATCTATGTAGGATTCCACGATTTTGTGAATAAGATCATGAAATATATGTCATTTCCCGATGGTATGTAGTGCACCAGCGTTCTTGAGACTGAATGGTAGAACAGCGTACCAATCAGTTCCCCAAGGAGTTATAAATGTGGTTTTGGCTTGGTCTTGTTCGGATATTCTGATTTGATTATATCCTGAGAATCCATTCATGAGAGATAAAATCTCAAACCCAGCTGTTGTGTCAACGATGACATCAATGGATGGTAATGGGAAGTCGTCCTTGGGGCATGCTTTGTTAATGTCTCAAAAATCTATGCAAATGTGTATCTTCCCATTATTTTTGATAACGGGAACGATATTAGATATCCACCGAGAATAATCAACTGGCTTGATGGATCCTACTTGGAGGAGTTTCATTACTTCTTCCTTCACTATGAGAGCAACCTTGGGTTTCATTGGCCTCAATTTTTGTTTAACTGGCTTTGCATCTGATTTGGTGATGAGGTTGTGTACCATGATGTGTGGTGTAACCCTTGTCATTTTTTATAATTAAATGCAAAACCCTTCTGATTTTCTTTGAGGATTCGAGTGTGTATTTCTATCTCTTCTGGAGTTAACGAAGATCCTAGTTTTAAGATCTTTGGTTCATCCTCCGTTCCAATGTTAATATGAATCATTTCTTCAATTAAAGAAGTGTTGCCTTCTTCAAATTCAGGCGGGGTTTGAGGTAGTTACAGATTGTCTCCATTCTCTACCATGAATATGCCTGAGTTCTTTTTGTGGGGGAAGCTCTATCATGGGATTCCCGAAGTAGGAAGATGAATGTGGGATTATGGACAAATATACCACGTGATGGGTGAGATGTAACATTGCATAGGCGTTTAAGTAATCAAGAGTAGCTCTATCACTATAAACGTGATCCATGCTAGTAGATTTGTTCTTAGCTATGTTCGTTAAAAGTGGGTTTGCGACTTTCTTCACTAATGGTTCAGTGCAAAGGGATACTATGAAATGGGTGTCCTCCAACTCACTGCTTGGAGTGAAATGTGAAGCTAAGGTTGCTATCAAATCTACGAGAAGATTTTGTTCTCGCGGGATTGCTTCAATTGATATGAAGTCAAAATCTTTTCTCAAATCTAATACTACTATTTTGTAGAGCTGTAAGTGTTTAGATCTAGAATCATACACCTCAGAGTCTTAGTTTTCTAGTAGTTGAGAAACTCCTAACACCCTGATGTCAGTAACACCAAGTTTTTTAGCTAGGATGAGGCCAAGGAGGAGGGCTTCATATTCAGTGCCATTGTGTGTACATTTAAATTTTAATTTAAAGGAAAATGGTAAGATCTTTCCTTCGGGAGAAGTAAAGATCACACCTATCCCAACCCCATTACGACATCTAGTGGCATTGAAATGGAGAGTCTAATATTTTGTTGGGAAGATGGACGTTGGGACATTTGCTACGTCAACTTATGCAGTTTTGATTACTTCTACCATGTAGAGATCCTCTGCTGGAAGAGAACCAACACCTAGGGTATATCCCATGCCTACAAAATCAAATGGTAGGAAAATTCATAGATCCTATTCTAGCAATTCAACAATATTTGCAGTAGTTCCTAATGATATTGTTTCAAAAATTCTAGCCTCATCCTTGAGGGCTGGGATATTCTTGACTAGGCTCATAGTTTCTAGTTGTGTAATCGGTACCAGCTTTTCTTATGGTTTCACATCGGTTGGTTTATTAAGTTGGTTTGTTGGGAGTTTAAACTCAGAGTGAACGCCCAACCTTCTCTTTAAGTTAGCTAAGTGTATATCGAATAGTTTTCGATCACATTTGGCTACGAATACCTTTCCTAAGTGCAATAATCTTAGTTCTTGGAATAATGTAGAAGGGATTGACTTCATAAGGTGTATCCATGGTCGGCCGAGGATCATATTATAGTTGGTTTCCCGATCTATAATATAAAACCCAGTTAGGAATTTCTTGGGTCCTAAGGTGACTAGTAGTATTATAATCCCAATTGACATTTCTTTAAGGCTATCATAGCCTCTTAGCGTATTCCGAGTCATGGAACCATTTGTTTCTCCATACCCTAGCTTTTGAAGGAAAGAGAAGGGGACTATGTTAACTTCTGCCCCATCATCAACCATTGTGCATTTAACGTAATTGTTATAAACCCACACTTGTAAATGTAAGGTTGGATCACCTTTGCGTGCAATCTCAACTTTTGTTAGCATTTTTTTTATTTCAAATATAAACTCGGTATCCTTATTCAGCTGCCCTGGAGGCTGGATATTAAAGTTTATATGGTTTACCTATGTTTCGGGAGGTGGAGTGATGTTAATTAAATGACCTAAACCTAATGCTTCTAAAAGAGCAGCCTTGTGGGTAGGAGAGTTCTTCAGTAAGTCCAAAAAGTAGATGTGAGAGAAGGTTTTTGTTAGGTCATTAATTAAATCATAGGCGCCTATAGGTTTTACTAATATTTGTTGGATGTTATCGGCCCCTAGTGGGTAACTTGGATTTGGCTGAGAGGAATACTCTCGTGTCCTTGTTACAGCTTCTACGTGTAGTTCAATATCTAACTCCACTAAACCGACTATCTTGGGTCGTGGCTGACTCCCTAATTGTGGTGTAACTGGTGGGTTTAGTGAAGTCGAGGCTTCATGATCATTGTTTCTTTCCATTACGCTCTTATTTTTCCCATTTGGATTTAATTTTTTGTTATCATGATGTTGGAGCAGATCGTTGAAGATCTTGAGGGGTGCGTTTTGAGGTTAAACTACCCTTGTAAAAGTATTTGGCGCTGGTGATGCGGGATCTTCCAAGAACATATCTATGAAAAGTTGCCTTTGTTCCTCTGGCATGCGTTGCATGAACTAATTGTAATCACGGTAAGTCCTAGTGTCATGGCCTCAAATTTTGTGGAAACCACAATACGAATTGGGATTGTAATTCCTAGGTTGCTGGTTTGGTACATATTGTGGTCCAAAAATCTGCTCAAACCATTGCCTATTAGGATTAAAGTTTTGCATTTTTTGTTTTTGGTTTTCGTTTTGGTTTTGATATCCAATTGAGTTTTTGTTTGGACCCTGTGTCTGGATCCACCTTTGTTGTTGTTGTTGTGGATGACTAAAATCCACTGAATTGATTGTTGGGGTAAAGTTGTTGTTTCGTTGATTATTAATTGGCGGTAAAGTATTTAAAAAAATTTCCTTTTTATCTTGGTCAGTTATTCCATCTATGGTTATGCTATGATTTTTGTTAAGGATCTTAGGTCTTTGATTAACGTTTGTGGTAGTAGGATAAGTCCTAGTATTCTAGCTAGGGGTGATTAGCCTCCCATTTGTTCCATACGTCTTGCGACCACTATCTATTGCCACTTGATCTATTTGGAGAGCGCTCTCAAATACTTCATCGTAAGTCCTTAGTGGGAACTTCTGGACTTCTTCCTTTACCTCTCTACTAAGAGAATGAAGGAATAAATTGCATAGTTCCATTTGGTCCATATTTGGAGCACTTACCGAAGAATAAAGGATTATACAACATCTTTGGATGAAGTGAGAAACAGATTCATTGTGTTCTTGTTTAATGTGTAAGAACTCCCTGATTCCTATTCTCAACAGTTTGTTCATGTCAAACACCTTGATGAACTATGAAACGAGTTGTTTAAACGAATATATGGAAGCTTTAGGTATTATGTAATACCAATCGAGGGAAATGCCTTCTAACGTTTTGGGAAATATTTTAGCAACAACCCCATCCCAAGGGAGCAGTTCTCGAATAGCTGTGGCAAAGGCCTTGATATGTGCATTCGGGTCTCCTTCCCCTTTTTATTTGGGTAAATCGGGAAGAGGTATTGGAAGCATGATGCTTCGTATAGTGAAGTCTAAGGGTTCTTTCAAATATTTTCAATAAGTCCCTATCGCATAGGTTTCGATGATCGATGGTGCCTACCGAGGGGGTGGAGGTGGAATGGGTTGTTGATATAGCACAACATATGCATTTGCAGGGGTATAAGGAAATCCCTGTGGTTGAGAAAACATGCCAGGAGAGGAGAAAACATCTCCTTGTGGTGATTTGGAATACATGTTTAAGTATGAAGGAGTATTTCCTAGGAATGGATTATTTTTTACTAGACTGGGAGGTAACATATTCGCCACCGGAACAGTGTTAGAAATGGTGGTTCTAGTTGGCATTTGTTTTGAATACTGAGGAGGCATGCCCAATGTGCCTATTCCTGTGAGGAGGTATACTTGGCTAGGATGATGTGTAGGATTGTAATTTCCTGCCTACATAAATTGAGAATTTTGACTTGCTTCAACAAGCTCTAACCCTCTAACCTTTTCTACTAAAGTTGAGATGACTTCATCTGGCGAAGTTATAGTATTTTTCCTTAGTGGTATTTTTCATATATCCTAAGGTTTTATAGGCATGTGGTACCCTGCTATGAATTGATAGATTCCTTGCCATGTTTCCCCGAGGGTATTTCCTATAGGTAGCGGTATGGAGGTGTTTTCTTGAAACGAGACCCCAGGTTGTGTTTGTAAACTTCCTATAGGCGGGTACATACTCCGAGAGTGTTGTTCATTCCTGGCATAACGCACTAAATGTTCATCATCAAAAAAATGGATACGGATCCAATTGTCTACTAATTTGTGTTCTAAGCAATACCTGAGGAGATGAACCAAATTATCCTATAAAAGTCATGGCATCCGAGCCTGAAGGCTCTGGGTGTTGCGTTTGAGCGAGCTGATCCAACTCCTCTATTTGGAAAGAATAACTATATCTAGTCCTTGGGGGTGGAATTTGTGTTGACAATTAGTTAGTTGAATAATTTTCACCCCATGCTGAGAGCGAGGGTGATGGTTGTTTATTCAGTTGATCGTAATATGCTTCAAGACCTAGGAGAGGTCTACCATATGTGTCGAATCCTGACATAATTGGGGGGGTATATTAATACTCGCAAAATAATGGGAAAGATTGAAGGTAGATGGAAGAAAATGAAACACTAAAAGGGGAAAGGCGACAGTGAAAATACTTTTCCTTTCACACCAGGTTCACATCAGCTTCACCAATTTTGTTCGTGAAGCTGATGTGAAGGCTAATGAGGTGGAAAACATGAAAACATTTCTTGTTCACATCAGATTCACCATTTTTGTACGATGCAAAACTGACAAGCGAGCATGGGAATCTACAAGTAACTCTTCCTTGCACCCGACCTCCCAAGGTCATGTTGAGACAGCTGGTGGGGATGGACTATGTGTGGGATGCAGACAAGCTAGTTAGGAAATCTTATGTCTTCAACACCCATTAGTGGAATCTACAAATCTAATGTAAAGAAGGACCTCATAAACTGAACTGGCATGATAGATTTGTCAGCGAGGATGACTGCTCGAAGGCTCTAATCAATATCAAGCTCTGGCGTAATCTGGTCTATAGGTTGTGGGATACGGGGAAAATGACCTGGGATCGTTTTGTGTATATCTCCAGATAGGGTCATAGGATGGATGATGGATATAGTGGACTCTACGGGTGATTTTCCAGTCTAGTGAAGAAATCCTTACCTTCGTTAGCTACTATATCCAACAAGGATATCTATGTGATGATGATAGGTCGAAATAGAGTGGATCTAAATACTAATGTGCGTAAGCTAGCGTCAATGTTAGATTGACTTGTGGACTCGTTAGGTTGTGGGATTTGTGAATCACAACTGTAGATTTGTGGTTGTTGTGGACCTACTATGGTCATGTAGGGAATAAGTCCCTAATCCCTAGTATCCAATAGTCGTATGCCTTTTCGGTGTCTATGTTTAGAACTACAAGTTGTTCAATCTTCTCAGAGTACTTTACAAACATTCTTGCAACCTGAATTATTAAGCTAGTGTCTATATCAGTGAGAATGTCTCCTGCATCTAGCTTTGGGACCAAATGGTCACAACCGAACATTTTCTCTCTTTTAAGCCCCTCTACATTCATGTGGATTTTTATCTAGGGTTATATGTAGTTTGGCTGGTTTGACCAGAATGTGTGTGCTTGGTCATCTTCTATGTTTGACCCTCTTAACTATGAGTTGATCTGTTGTAAGTTTGTTGTTGTTCGGAAGACTTGGATTCTAAGATTCCTATCTATATCAGCTATTACTGTAACAAGATTGGGTTGAGACATGATTGGCTCGAATATGTATTCTCTGGGCTCTCTAGCTCCCATGATTGTCATGCAAAAGAAACAATGTAAATCTAACTATAGCAGAGTAAAATTAACTATCTAAAGTATATCTACGGCATATATAACTTCTCTATTTTTGTATTTTTGATGAAATTTTGAATAGAATTGAAATAACAATTATTTAAAATATCTAGAAATTAACAACTAAACTAATAATTAAATTAAAACAAATAAAGCATCTGAGTATAGCTACTTGCCTATGCAGTTGTAAATCTATTCTAAATAACTAGATAACTGATCTAATCTATTTGAAAGAATCTTGATCCTACCTCAGAAGTGAGGAGTGAATCATAGTTTTTCAGAAACTATTAATCCCCATAGCTTCCCTGGCAATATCGAAAGTGAGATTAACTGAAATGAAATGATTGAATACTCTATTTGATATGTTTTAACTAGAACTTTGAAAGATTGAACCTGGATTTTATAGAACAGTGGCGAATACTAGTTGTGTGTGGATTTTTCCCCTCAGTATGATCTCCTCATTCCTTTGTGCTCACGTGAATCTAGAAAAATGTGTTATGTTAGCATCAACAGAAGTTGGTATCAAAATAACGGTAGCTTAGGATGTAGACTGAATACAATCCGAGTAGGATAGGGATAGCACAAGAGAACAGAGCTTGGATTATGTAATTCCTAGCGGGATTTATTGCGATTCATATAACATAAAACATCCAGAACCTGAAACTATCTTGCTTGATGAACAAGACCTACAACTTTAATGGCTTCCTACTGAAAATCAAACTATACTATTCCAATGAAATAGTAACTACACTAGCATAAGAAGATTATGTGGCTTCCTAACAGCTAAACAACACTAACCAAGGATACAACAAATGAAACTATGAATCCTAAGCAAAATTGAAAGGCTAAGCTATTGAAATGAGAAATTGAGAGGCAAATTTGAGGGGCCATTTGCTTGAGCATAAGACAACAATTTATAGAATTCCCATTTACCCAAAGGTGAAAACCAAATTGAACTCTTTAACCATAAGCAATGCCACAACACTATTCTAGGGAACCGAAATCATAAATACTAGCAAAGGCGGTGAAAAAAGCTGGTAAATGTTGAACTTTAATGTGAGTCGCATCAAAAGAACATTTTTTAAAATGCGTGAAGGACCGCCACCCTGAGTAGGGTGACATTTACAGGACCACCATGGTAGTCATGAGACCGCCACCCAGGCAGGGTGGCGATTTCGTCACTGAAAACCAAAACAAAAAGAAAAGGAGGGGAGAAGAGAAAACAAAGAACGTAGGGGCTAAGCGGGGCATGTTGGATGTTAACGCATACTTGGAGAGATTTTTCAGATCCCAAACACCTTGTGAGGAGACCTGAATCATCATTGGGGCACATGTAACGTTGTTCTAGTGGTGCAGCACCCTACATATTTGGGTACGTACAGTCCCCATTGGAGAGTGGCCTTAAATGTGACCATGTGTAAATGTTTTGTTTTCGGCTTTAATTTTTATTATTTTGTGAGTATGTGATTTATTATTGTTGGTTAATGTGTTCTTATTTTAGTTGATTAATCTTGTTAATTAAAGTAATTTTGGATGTGACCAAGGGGTATTTAATTTGGGCGATTTTCTTTGAATTTATTATAGATCTGAAAAGGATTTTATTGGTTTTATTGTTGTGTACTCAACCTTGCATGTCAAACTCGTATTTTTCCTTAATGTCTATTTTTGAAGCATTGTGGGATAAGTTAAGCAGGTCCCACACCTTTAAAATTCTCCTACGAACTATACCTAGGACGTAAGGGGGTCAAAATTATGGTGCATTATGTGATTTAGAAGATAAAAAGGAGAAATTGTTGCCCCTTTTTACATGAGCTTTTAATTTTTTCCATTGGAATAGTGGCTAATGGTTTTTTATGTGGAAGGAGAAGTTTTCACATTCTCACCCACAAATTTATGAGCTTTCGGTTTAGTGCTTGACCATGTGATGTGGATTTGAGGAGAATTGATGTGGCATCCTACTATGGAGCCACCACACCCTCCTCTTCTCTTTTTCTTTTTATTCAAGTTTATTTGATGGTTTTTGGGTTACACGTTTTATTTTTCATTCTTGCATTTTGGATGAGCTTTCTTTTGGAAACCTTTCTTTGAAACTTGTAAGATTGGTTTGTGCTTGCTTTGGACTTGGAAAATCTTGGAACTTGTGCTTGTGGATTAGATACTCTTGCAATGGAAAGGTAGGGACTTCACCGATGTAAATTTTTATGTTCTCTTTTTTGTGTGCAAATGGTTGTAGATGAATGATTGTTGTCTCTTCTGGTTTCGGGGATAGAATGGCCTTAAGGTTAGTGTAGGAGAAAAAAAGGGATTTATTGAGGGAGGGATAAGAGTATTACGTTATTCATTTGGAGGGTGTTTGGGTTGGGTGTATGATCTTGTGACAATAAGAAATATTTTTTATTTATCTTGATATGTTTATTGAGGGAGGCATAAGAGTTTTATAAAGGATAAGAGAAATTGAGGGAGGGATAAGATTTTTGTTGTGAAAATTGTCTAAATGAAGATTTGGAGGCTTTCAAGGTGGGCTCTTAACCCATTAGGAGGCATAAGTGATTCCCCATGTTTCTTCTCTCTTTCTTGGCTTGGATACTGAGCCTTTGTGCTTCGGAAAATTGTATGTTTGTTGTTAGTTTTGTATTGTGCTTATTGTGTTGAAAGTTTGTGTGAATGATTGTTGTTTAAGCCACGTAAAAATTTCCTTTGATGCTTGATACCTCACATTGATTCATTGGTTGGGTCTTAAGGGCCAATGACGAGGATGGATTCTCCTTCTCATTAGATTATAGGTTGGGTGGAGAGAGTTGCCTACTTCCCCCTTTTTGTTGTGTGATTAAATCATGGAGAAATGGAGGAGCTCAAGATATTACCTTGGAGAGTGTTGTGTTGAAGATTATCAAATAAAGAGATAATTTTCTTTGTAAATAAATTTCCATGTTGTCTCCACCTAAGTGGAGGGCCTGTAACTTGGATTTTAAGAGTTCCAACTTCTTGTAAATGTATTATGTAAGTTTTATTTGTATTTATTATCAAAACTTTATACTTTGGAAAAGAGGCAAGAGAAATTGAATTTGCTGTTATGATAATTCCTTCAAACTTGTAAAATTTAACCAAGAGTGCATTGATATAATCTTTTATTTTATTGAGTTAGTTTCTTGTAAAATGAAACTATTAAGACATGCATTATTTTATTTGAAGTATGGACTTTGAAAGGGTTTTGTATTGAAAATAAATTTTTCCCCAAGCTAAAATTTTATTTAAAATTTGTATTATATTGTAAATCGATTTTGAAAGGATAATGTTCTTGTATGGAAGCATGTGTTGTTTTTCTTTCTTGAATCATTGGTAAACTAGATTAAAAAGAAAAGGAATAAGTTTTACTATGAATACTGCATTTTCATTTCATTCAGAGGAATATGTAAAAGGAATGATTTAGTTAATCTATAATAACTTTTTGTAAAGGAAATTGTTACTACTATCCCACATATAAAGATAGAAACGAAATTTAACAAGTTACATATTCCCTATCCTTCATTTTAAAATAAATTTGAATTGAATGTGTAAATTAGGGTAGAACAAAATATGTAATTGTAGTAATATAATTCATATATTTATATATAACGTAATTGGATATTAAATAAAATCATATATATATATAACTAAAATTATTAATATTTAAAAACTTTACATACTTAATATTTTGTAATGGCTTTAATGGATTATAGTTTATATTATTATAAAAAAACAGTGGGTTTGCATTTTGGTTGGGCCGAATGAGCCATGTTTGGAGTTTATTTAAACTAAATAATAGTGTGGGTGGGGCACCGCCCCACCCCAATGTTTTTAGTTTGATTTAAAACATATGGGGTGGCGCCCGTCTCGCCCTACCTTAAATACTCTATAGGTAGGCCATGACCTCCTATTTGTCACCCTATGAGTGTTGCATTAGGTCCCCATTTTTGACGACTTATCAATGTGCTCTGTGTGTGGTAAATCTATATCTATAAAATTAGGCCATATAATCAAGTTGCCTTACAATGCGGCTATACTGTGAAATTTATACCAATAAAAAAAAATCACCAATGTCTATATATATGTAAGTTGTATGTGTTTAACCTATTACTACCATGTGTGTGAAATGGTGTGTATAAATATGTGTGTGTGTAAATTGAGTATATATAACAAATCAGGCCATCTACATCAAGTTGGTGTATATCTTAAATTTGGCTTTATTTATAAGCATTTATACAATAACAAAAATCACCAATAATATATATATATATAACCCATATACAGGTTGGCTTATTCAATTCGACTATATCTCTAAAATTTTATAAATAAAAAACAATCACCAATGTGGTGGTAGTGTAAAATCCCACACCAAAATATGCAAAATCCTATAAATTCATCCTTGTATATATATCATGTTATATTAGAAATAAAATTAGGAGCTATGCCCATACGCAAATGGGGTAAACTAAATAAACAATAACAAGAAATACAGGAAAACCCTAAAAGAGGGATACTTAAATTAACTCTCCATGTGTGTATCCATCCAAGAAACATGAGCAACCTTCCATGGCCTCAATACTCCCAAAATCTGAAAACAAAACAAAATGGAACCAAATGAATGAGTTTAGGGTAAAAAGAAGAATAAGAAGATTTCATAAGGAGTTTTTAGGGCAAATTGATTAAGAAGGGCCCAAAATGACTAATCTAATGGATGAGATTTCACCCTAAAAATGTAAGTGATGTGACCCTACCTTTTTTGGGAATGGAAACATTAATTTAAAGGTTAGGGTAATGGGTTGAATGGGGCCAAATGGCTAGGGTAAGTGGTTACCTTATCTTTAGGTTATTGAGTAAATAAATGACATTAGAAGTATAAGCCATAAATTAAATAATTGTGAAAGGGGTAACATAGATAATGTTTTAACAAGGGTTAATTATTTGAAATTTAAAATGTATAGTTAGATGACCTCATGTGGGGATTTGGTATTAAGTTGTTAAGTGAAGTAAGAACCAAGCCAAATTAGAAAGTATTGACCCAAATTGTTACTTTAAACAAGGCGAAGATAATTGAAAACCTAGAAGGTGCATTTAAACATTAAATCGAGTTGGAATCAAAGTAATAATAATTAAATTTTAATTTAATTATGAAAACCGTATGAGTATGTGGAATTCATTAATGGTGAAATATTTAAACCTATTTACTGGTTATCTTGTTCCAACCTTTTCTTATATAATATGCTTATATACAAAAATAAATATATATATCTATATATTTTCCTATATTAATTATTTATTTTTCCATTTTAATTATTGCATTTTATCTTGGGTTTTGTGCATCGAAAATTATGGGCGTTACACTTGGTATCATAGCTATGAGTTAGACGCTTGGACCCTTGGGCTCACATAAAAACACAAACAGGTTAAACTAGCACAACCTACAACGAAATCACACAACATTGCATGATATTATAAAATGTATAAAACTTAGTAATACAGAAACAAAACATAGATGATGATAATCTAACTCTCCATCCTTGTTTATGTAGGAGGTGTGAACCAGACTGAAAGGATATTATCACATGGAGTTAGATATATAACCTCAAGAGTAGGAAGTTATCCACTATATTACTACAAATCCTATATACATTACATGATTTCATATGTATATATACTGAGGTGGAGCTGTAGGGAGACGAGCTAGGTAGCATGATAGAGATCCATTAGTAGAGGATCATATCCCTTCATGAAACAGTAAGGAGTATAGAGCAGAGAAGTCCCATGTGGAGTTAGCTAGAACTAGATTCACCATAGAAGGGACAAGAAGATATGGCTATAAGGACAAAAAGATAGATCTCAGGAGCCCTTGGCTCAAGGGATGGTCATGTAGAGAGACCTAGAGTTTGAATGAAATAAGTTGTAGATCATATAAGAGAGATATTGAAGCTATGCTTATCCTATGATACTAGTGATACAAGAGGATTTTAGGATGAGTCTTTGATAGTGAGCTTGAACGAATGCTTAAATTTGTGTCCATGTACTAGCAACATGAAGGCTTGGAGTAGGAATTTGGTGGAGGACAAAGGAGCAAAAACTCCAAGTAGATTCTGATACAATTTCATGGGACCTCTTTGAGGAGTGTTTCCGTAGCCAGTATATTTCTAGGAAGTGTATTGAGTAGAGGATTGACAAGTTTCATGACTTGCGATAGGCATCTATGACTATGGCTAAGTAGAGAGTCAGTTTTTGGACTTGCTTCAGTATGTTGACTACTTTTTGGAGTAGCAGGTTAGGACTTATAAGTTCATTACGGGCCTGAACGTTTATTTGGTAGGTTAAGTATAAACTCATTGTCCACATCCTTAGTTGAGGCCGTTGAGATGACATACATTGTACATGAGACTAGGGGAAAGACATAGCATGCTAGGGATAGAGTGAGGAACCATATTCAGCAGATGCATGATAGTTGGTCGAGGGGGTCCTCTCCTCCTCCTCGTGGTGGACATGTTTCAATAGAGTCTTATTTTGGGCCACCACAACAACCACTTCAGTAGTAGCAGTAGTAGAGTCATCCACCATTTAGAGCTCCATAATTATTTGATGCATACATAGGACGAAGTATAGGGCCTCCTCTTAGAGAACCCGTTAGGACACATGGAACACCTAGAGCTCAGTAGTTTAGATGCCATTAGTAGTGGCCACACTAGTCCATGGAAGGATACTATGGATCAAAAACACAAATAACTAGAGCACAAGGGGGAGCTTCTTATTTTTGTAGAGAGAATGTAGTTGTTATGGATGCATTGTACATAGACACCATTAGAGAGAGTCTCCATAGAACCCTAATAACAAGGGTAAGGGACCAATTTTAGAGTATACAGTTAGTGATATGGTTAAGAGTCACATGGTTTATGTAGTGGTAAAGAACCACTAGGAAGAGCATAAGGGTAGAGTAGTAAAGACTAGAGGTAGCATTGGTGGTATCCCTACCTCTATATTGTTTTATTTTTTCTCTTCTGATTCATTTCTTGCACCATCATTAATGGAGTAATGTAGGTTAGTGGTAGTTATGGTGGGCCTTAGTTGAGATGTTGAGATGGATTTTAGAGCCAATCTCTATGTGGAATCCTTAGTTAAGGAGTGTGTAGTAGATCTAGGTCCCTTCACCATGACCTTGGATCTATCTTGGACATGGATTGGTTATATGCACATAGAGCTAGAGTGTATTGTTACAGCAAGGTTATATCTTGTATAGACGATTTGGGGGTATAGTCGGTGATATTTAGAGTTACGAGATCCATATTTATTTACACCATAGTTTTTATACAGCTGAAGTGGTGTGAGTGTCAGGGATGTCAGATGTATGCTATCATAGTTAGTGACTAATCGGAAGATGAGAACCATGGACCATCACTTGGTGATCATTATATTTTGAGGTAGTTTACATATGTATTTCCAGGTGAGTTACCTTTTTTAACTTCTCTATATGAGATAAAATTTCATATTGATTTGGTTACGAGAGTGGGGCCTATCTCACACACACCATATAGGATGACTACCCCTGAGCTATATGAACTCAAGTTGTAATTAAAGGGGCTTCTTTAGAATGGGCTAATCCATCCTAGTGTATCTCCTTGGGATGAACCCGTGATTTTTGTGACTAATTAGGATGGATCTTTGCATTTGTGTGCTGACTACAGATATTTAAATAAAGTAACCATCAAAAATCATAACCCCCTTCCATGCATTGATGACTTATTTGATCAAATGAAGGGGGCTAAAATGTTTACCAAGATAGATCTTAAGTCTGATTATCATCACCTAAGGATTGTGGAGGGTGATATCCATAAGAAATCCTTTCGCATTGAATATGGCCACTATGAGTTCACAGTTGTGCCATTTGGTCTGACGAATTCCCCTACAGTATTCATGAGTTTGATGAATGGGGTGTTAAGAAATTTCTAGACCTTTTTTTTCTCATGTTCCTAGATTATATTTTGATTTTCTCACATATGCACGAGAAGAAGCTTCGTCTGGTTCTGCAGTGTCTTTGAGAGAAGTAGATTTACAGAATCCTAGAGACGTGCACATTCTTCCAAACATACCTTTAGTATTTAGGTCACAATATTTTTGGGAAAGGTATCAAAGTAGATCCTTCAAAGATTATAGTTATCATGGATTGGCTAGTGCCAACTAAATTGACCGAGGTGCGTAACTTGATGGGATTGACAGCTTATTAGAGGAGGTTTTTTTAGGATTTATCTTGTATTGTACTTGCCATCACTTACCTTTAGTGGAAAGGGAATAAGTATTTTGGGTGATATAGATGGAATAAGGCCTTCATATAGAGATCTCTTCATATGCACATATGCTTCATTGGTAAGGATAGGGGGTGTATTGATATAGGATGGCTGTGTAGTAGATTTTGAGTCTCACAAACTCAAGGATTATGAGCTTAATTATTTGACTCATGACCTTGAGATTGCAGCAGTTGTCCATGCATTGGTTTGATAGATGGATTTACTTTTAGGAAGGAGGATCATTCTCAGGATAGGTCACTTGAGTCTTCGACATCTCTTCAAATAGTCCAATCTCAACGCCTGTCAACAATGTTGGATGGAGCTTATTTGTGAGTATGATATGGAGATAGAGCATGTGAATGGGAAGGAGAATGTGGTTGTCAATGCTTTGAGTCTTTGGAGGCTTTTGGCTATGGTGGAAATAGTCGGTACAAACTTGAGTACCAGGATCTTACAACAGCTCCCACATGGCAGCTTTTACCTTTCAATATGACCAGAGATAGAGTCTCAAAGGCCCCTTGAAGTGAATTTTGATGGATTTAAATTAGAGTTAGATAGATTGTTATCCAAAATTCACCCCTTAAGGTAATTTTGATAACATAAATCAGATTATTCAGTCCTGAGGAAGTAGATTGATTCAAGGCCCAAAATCATGTTTTTCGAGGTCCCCTCGGCTTTTTTCTAACTCTCCCACCCAAGAAGAAATCCCAACGAGTTAGAAAAAATGGAAAAAATGCAAAAATAAGGTTGCAGGACTGTTTTGAGGCATTTCAGGTCTGAAGGGCTCGGGTCGTACCAGTTCGGGCTGAACTGAAGTTCGTCGTACCAAGCTTGGGGCCGAAAAAGCAAGAAAATTGGCTAAGTCAGACATTTTTGTCCCAGGCAGTCCGCGGGACAGTTGGGACATCAGGACGTGAGGGACGTGAAAAGCTGAATCGGCCGAAAGTGCAAAAAATCGTCAAGTTTTTTGTTTCGTGCGGTTTTGGGACAGCCGGGACAAAAGTACGTGCGGGACACAAATCAGCCGTTTTGCCAATAGATGGTCCATTTCAAGCGGTTTAGAGATATTTGTCCCAAATAGTTTGGGACATCTGGGCCAAAAGTACGTGAGGGACGCAAAAAGCTGAAAGAGCCGAGAGTGAATGGAATCTCGCCACGTGTATTCACTGCAAACAGGAACAAAGAATCCCGAATCGGCCGAAGCAGGAGATTTTCGTCTGGGACAGTTGGCACAAAATTACACGAGGGATGAGCAGGATGTGAAAAGCCAAAGCGGCCGAAGGAAAAAAAGAAAAGTCAACGTTTGACCCGTGAAACTTCAAACGGCCATAACTTTTGACTCCGAGCCTCGATTTTCACAAAATTGGACTTTCTGGATTGAGCATGACGTCCTCTACGCCACAAAAAATTGGATTTCTTATTTTTAACAAGGTTATATATATTTAAATAAAATAAACATATTCAGCTCCAGTCAGTTAATGCTCATTCCCGTCAAATGACAAAAAATGCCTGCCAGACCCAAAATAGCTGCTTGCACTTTGAAGGCCATAACTTTTGCATTTCTCAACGAAATCGCACAAAATTGGTACCGTTGGAATAGTGGCTCCGATCCCAATGTAAAAAAATCAAGAAATTCTAGATTTGATGTGAGTTTGATCAATATTTTTAAGAAAACGTGGCTGGGTTCGTAACAGTGTTTTATTTGGTGGTTGGGAGTGCAATTAAGAGGCATGGTCATCATTCTTTCTCTGCTGCAGCACCTGGGACAGTATGGGGAGCCTTTTTTAAGTAATATATAATCATTTTACTCCATTTAATGCCTCTTACAAGTGGTTAAAGGATAGATTTCGGGATTTCCATTTTCCCTTCTCTTTCCCTTCTCATTTTTCTATAAATTGGAGTGTTGGGCTCATTATAAAAGGAGAGGTAGTTTTTGTAGCGAAGGACTGCCAAAATTGCTTTGTGAAGCAGATGTGTTATAGGCCCTTGTTTTGGACTCTTTGCATGGTGATCCAGGCCCTTATCTTGTAATAGATTGAACTGTGCATATCATGAAGCAATAAAATATAAGTTTGTGGATATATCTTCCCCTGCTGTGTTTTCTTGCATTCTTCTTGCCCCTTCAACCTTGATTACAAGAATATTGTGTCTATTATTATGTTCATACAGGGATCCATTATCATTGTGTATGTTTGAAATATTGTTGTGAATGTGTTTTGCTAGATTATGGAGAACTGTCATCACCTCTTCTAGTGTGCACTTTGCTTCTATATTTCATGCATTTAAAGACTATTCTCACACCCTCCTTTTCTAGTGTATCACTGCTTTAGTGTAGGCTTTCATTTTATGCATTCTCTCTCCCGGGTCCCTTGGAAATTTAGATTAGAATAGTTATTTTCCCCTGCATTAGAGTAGATTGTGGCAAGTAGTTTAGGAGCAAGAACCGGCTTTCTCTGGAAGTCTATCTCAAGTAGCAAGTCCTACAACTTAGAGATAGTACCCATGTTATCCAATCACACCGTGAGTTCAAGTATATGCACTTGTATAAATAGAGGGGTGCTGTGATTCGGTGATAACATAGACTTCTTAGAAATAGGGGTTATATTTATGTACCCAGAGAAGGAGGATTATGATAGGGCATCCTTGTAGAAGCACATCATACACCCTATTCAGCCCATCCAGGGGCGAAGAATATGCAGGCCACTTTGAGACAATTTTATCATTAGAGAGGGTTACAGAGAGATATAGTTAGATTTGTGTCCTATTATTTAGAGTGTCAGAAGGTTCAAGCCGAGCATCAACATCCCGCTGGTAGTTTATATCCTCATGCCATACTACAGTGGAACTGGGGACACCATTTCCATGGATTTTATAGCAGGGCTATCGATGTCAATATATCACCACGATGCCATTATGGTCATGATTAATAAATTAAAAAAATTGGATCATTTTTCTCTAGTAAAGACCACCTATAAATCTAGTGCAATGGTGTGAGTGTATGTAGATGAGGTTGTCAGACTGCATGGGATTTCGTAGAAGATTATTTGTGACTTTGATCCCTTGAATGGTTCACACTTTTGGACCACTATGCAGACAATTCTCAGGATGAATATCATGTTCAGTACAACCTATCAAACTGAGAAATATTATAAGAGTGAGAAATATTGTATGAAATATTATAAAATTGATTCATATTTTAAAGGATATGCATCGGATGCAGGTCATGGATTATCAGTAGAGATGGGAGGAGTATTTTTACTTGGTTGAGTTTGCATACAATAACAAATTTCAGCGCTTGATTGGTATGGCACATTTTTAAATGTTATATGGGTAGGGAGTGTAGGACTCCACTGAGTTGGGATAGGTTATAGAATAGAGTATCTCTTGGGTGAGCTTTATTACAGGATATGGAGCAACAGGTTGTCATGATTACATAAAGATTTCAGGAGTCTCGGGATAGAAAGGAGAAGTATACAGATCAAAGTATAGACCATAATTTTGAGGTTGGCACAAAGGTGATTCTTCGTATCCATTATGAAAAAGGCTCTAAGCTTGCTCCTAGATTTGTGGGCTCCTTTGAGATGTTGGAGTAGATCAGTCCTATTGATGCGTAATCATAGCACCCTTGATTCCTTGTAAGTTAATGGTTGAGGAATTTAGTTTGATTTTTCAAACATAGAGTTATCCCAAAGTTTAGGACTTTACAATTGGGATAACCCTCTGGAGAAGACCAACTTCCTATCCTATCCTAGTGAAATTTTTTCCAAAGTATAGAGAGTTGCATATCTAAACCTAATTTAATATTTCCAAGGAGATAGAGATAAAGAAAATGCATGAAATTTAAAATCTACTCTAATGGAAGGTGATTCACCAAGAAGGATGTTGGACAACCTGCACAATAAATAAAGCACAACTAGAATCTTGTAATTAAAGCATAACACTGCACAATAATTTTCATGTGATTAAATACTAGAAGAGCTGAAAAGAACACAAAAGAGTGTTTAGAAAATACATGAATCAGTTTATATTGCTCCCAAAATTGATACAATACACCACACTTAAGATCAAAGGCACATATTTTTCATTACAATATCTAGTAGGGAGGTTTGGAGTCTCCACAAAATATCTTATAGACAAGAAGAAAAAGCAACGGGCATATAAATGGTGTCCAACCTTTTGAAATTATCCCCTACTCACAATATATAGGAATAATACTAGAAGAGAGAGAGAAAGAATTTGAAATATTTCTTCAACCACCCTAAAATGCATTAAAATCACCTGCAATAATGATGAGTACCACTACAAAACCCATACCTCCTTGTACCTTGCCCTTTTGGGGAAGAAAGGAAGCCCATACCTTTGTAATTTTGGTAGTTGTGAAACCTTGAAACATTCCTTTAAAATGGAAAACTATATTTTTTTCATTTTGAGAGCTTTCCAAAAAATCCTATTTTGTGCAAATTTGAGTTCCAAGTCAAAAGTTATGGCCATTTGAATATTAGGGTGCAATTCTGCAAAAAATATCAGTGGTTGATTTTGCATTTTTGGACACTTACCCTGCATCACACCCTCTGAAGTTTAAAATTTCCATGTTTGGGATTCAAATATTCACAAATTTTTACTTCAGAGATTGTAGTTACTATTCACTTGGTGGGTCAGCTCGAGAGTTCTGAAATGCCGAACCTTTGAATTCAGAATTTCAAACTTAAGAGTTTGGACTTCGAAATTGTATTACATGACACTGTTCACCTTCTCGCACTCATCGACACCTCTGAAGCTCATAAATCCTGAACTCTGAAATTCAGAGTTTGGGTTTCAGTTTTTGACCCTTCTCATTTTCGGACTCCATTTTGTCGAGTTCCCAAAATCCACCTTCGAAGATGACCCCCAAAATGGTTGACCCTAAAAAGGCATTGACCTCTGAAAAATCCAAACGCTTTCAGAATTAAGGATTTCGGGAGCTTTCAGAACTTTTGAGCTCAGCGATTAGGACTTCTCCAATGCTGAGCTTTGAATTTCCTTCATCATTGACCTAAAAATGGGAGTCGTCCCCAAAAAACCCCCGAGCTCTTTCAGAGTTTGGGTTTTTGGGCCTTTTAGCTATTTTTTAAAGTTTTTCATGGTGAAAACTCTAAATCTCTCAATCCGTGAAGTCTTAAAAATTTTGACTTCACACATTTTATGTTATTTGAATTTCTCAGCCATTTACACTACCGAATCCTCATTCTTTGGCTCAATGAGTCATTATCGACTCGAGCACGACCCCTTGTGATCATTTAGTGTCATTCTCCTACTGATCGGATCCTTGACTTGCCAATATGAGATCCCACGGCTAAATTTATCCTTCCATTTTCTCTCTCTAAGGTATTGTTTGTCTAATTTTCCCTGTGGAGCAAAATTGGATAACAAGTCTCTTAGCCTACTGTCTAGCCTTATCACCTAGCTTGTCTCACATCCATGATGTGTTTCATTTTTATTTTCTTCAGATATACTTTTCATATCCTTCTCAAGTAATGGATTAGACCGCATTCCAGGTGCAGAAGCAGGGGTAGGTGATGGTGGATTCCATGCACATTTTAGAGCTTACGACCCTCAACCTTTGAGGCCAAGAGATTTATCAAGTGCGCATCCAGTGGGATTGATACAATTAGACAACAACTTTGTGGGAGGATGCTACACCATTGAGAGAATAGATCCCACACTTATTCCAGTGGCTTCCAAAAGGAAGTCAAGTATAAGGGGAGAAGGATGTAGTGCTCACTCCTCTTCGATATTTATCTCAATATGATTTTTTCTTACTTTCGACTGAAGACAAAAATGTTTATGTCATTTTTAATCAGGTAACTTTGATAGACGGAATTTATTATATTTAACTATTATTTTGCAAGACATTATAAATATTTTGATTTTGGATATGTGGTGACTCATGATTTTAATTATATGCATGGATTGATACTTCACTAGTGGTGATGATGTAGAGTTACTACCTTCTATATATATTTACACATTGTATTTTGATACATAGATTTTGCTAGACAATATATCTAGGATTGTGATCTTATTCTTGTTAATGAAATGAAATAATTTAAATATCTTTAAATTGTGAACAATTTTTGAAATTACTTGATTGTAGTGATGATTTAGTTGTGTTAATTAATGATGTGAATTGACATGTATATGTATTTTATTGTTTTGATGTCATTGATATGGCCAAGAGGCCAGAGAGGTATTATTTTGATTTTGTATGAAATTATAAAACAACAAACAAAAGGGGATAGGAGACCAACAATAAAATAATTTTGGGTATTGGCAATAGGTCACCTTGACAATTTGTATTTTTGGTATGTTGTTATAATGTTAATATTTTTCTATGGGGGTCCCCATTGGGGGGTGGCCTCAAATGTGACCATGGATAAATTTGTTGTTTTCCCTTTTCATTTTCTATTATTTTGTGAGTATGTGATTTATTATTGTAATGTGATTCACTTTATTATTTTTAGTTAATGTGCTCCTACTTAATTTTATTAATCTTATTAATTAAATTAATCTAGGATATTGCAAATAGGTATTTAATTTGGTAGATTGTCCTTTATTTTATCATAGATTTGAAAAGGATTTTATTGGTTTTAGTGTTGTGTACTAAACCTTACATGTCAAACTCGTATTTTGGTTTAATGGGTATTTTTGGAGGCTTGTGGGAAAATTTAAGCTTGTCCCACACTTCTTAAATTCATGTACCAACTATACCTATGAGGTAAGGGGTAAAAATTAGGCCCCATGATCTTATTTGGTAGCTAAATAGGTGAAATTATTTCATCTGCTTACATGAGCTTTTAATTTTGTCCTTTGGAGTATGGCTAATTGTTTGAGTGTAAAAGGAGAAATTTTCACTTTCTCGCGCACCGATTTATGAGCTTTGGGTTTGGTGTTTAACCATGTGATGTGGAGTTGAGGAGAAGTGATGTGGCATCCTACATGGAGACACCTCACCCTCATCTTCTCTTTATCTATTTATTCGCATTTATTTGATGGTTTTGGGGTTACATGTTTTATTTTTCACTCTTTCATTTTGGAAGATTTTACATTTGGGATCCATTGTTCGAAGCTTATAAGATTGTTTTGTGCTTGTTTTGGACTTGTATATCCTTACAACTTGTGCTTGTGGATTGGATACTCTCGCAATGGAAAGGTAGGGACTTTACCCATATATTTTTATTTCTCTTTTGTGGTGCAAATGGTTGTAAATGAATTATTGTTGTGTTTTTGTTTTGTGGATAAAATGGCCTTCAGGTTGTGTAGGAAAAAGAAAATGGGGATTTTTTTTAGGGAGGGATAAGAGTTTATGTTATGCATTTTGAGGGATTTTGAGTTGGGTGTCCCACCCTGTGAAAATAAGAAATATTTCTTGTTTATATTGATATGTTAATTGAGGAAGGGATAAGAGTTTGTGGGAGACATAAGAGAAATTGAGGTAGGGATAAGATTTTTGTTGTGGTTGTGTAAATGAATTTTTGGAGGGTTTTAAGGTGGACAAATAACTCATGAGGGGACATAATTGATTCCCCATGTTTCTCCTCTCTCTCTTGGCTTGCATATTGAGCCTTTTTGTTTGGAAAAATTGTATGTTTGTTGTTATTTTTGTATTGTTCTTATTGTGTCTAAATGTTGTGTGAATTACTTTTTCTAAAGCCATGTAGAAGTTGCCTTGGTTGCTTAATACATCCTATTGATTTATTGTTGGGGCTTGAAGGCCTGTGAGAAGGATGGATTCTCCTTCTCATTGGATTATAGGTTGTGTAAAGAGTGTTTCCTACTCCCCTCTTCTTGTTGTGTGACTAGATTTTGGAGAAGTGGAGTAGCTCAAGTTATTACTTTAGAGAGTGTTGTATTGAAGAATATCAAAGTAAGAGATAGTTGTCTTTGTAAAAATAATTACATGTTGTCTCAACCTAAGTTGAGGGCTTCTAACTTGCATTTTAAGAGTTCCAAAATTCTTATTAATTTATTACATAAGTTTGATTTTTATTGATTATCAATAATGTATATTTGTGAAAAGAGGCTAGAGAAGTTGCATTTGTTATTATGATAATTCCTTCAAAGTTGTAAAATTTAACCAAGAGTGCATTGATGTAATATTGTATTTTATTGGGTTAGTTTCTTGTAAAATGAAACTATTAAGAATTATATTATTTTAGTAGAAGTATGGACTTCTAAAGCGTTTTCTATTGAAAATAGATTTTTCCCTAGTCTAAAATTTTATTTAAAAGTTGTATTATAAATAAATTTTGAAAGGATAGTGTTATTGTTCAAAATTATTTGTTGTTTTCTTTCTTGCATCTTGTTAAAGTAGTGTTTCACCAATTTCTTTATGTTTTCGAAATGTGACAAAATAGATAAGCGTAAGGGCCAAGAAGGAACACATATTATGTTGGTTGGTTGGAGGTTGATGCGTGCATTCTGACTTATCAATCCGATGCTGACTGTGAGAGATTCCTTTTGGCTCGGAGGAATTACCTGAAATAGAAAACAAGATCACCACAGAAGAGTTAAACCATATATCACCGTGGATTGATTAGCGTGTGCTAGATCCGGGAACTGTGATGCTCCTTAGAAGGATGTTAATCCACTATTTTTATAAAAAAATATGAAATAACTAAAATTATTGCATAAATGAATCTAGTGCTAGTATTTTGATTTGGGTACCTGAGATAACTATCACCGTTGATCTTCTTAAATACTAAAAACTATTGAGGTCAATATCTTTGGATCAAGTTGTAGGTTCTTCAGGTGGTCTGCAGGTCACAGATAGGCTCTTATCAAGGTTAGGTAAGGTTTTTGGGTTGTTTTAGTAGGTTGTTGCTTGCTAGTTTACATAGTATTGGTATACATAGAGACTGGCGTCAGTTGGGTATGACCGATCATGGTAAGTGTTATCCAAAATTCACACCTCTCAAGGTAATTTTGATAACATGCATCAGATTACTCAAGTCCCAGGCAAATAGATTGATTCAAGGCAAAAATCATGTTTCTGGGGTTCCCTCAGATTTTTTCTAACTCCCCTTTCCAATAAGAAAAGAGCGAGTTCTAAAAAGGGGTGAAAAAAGTTGCAAAAAACAAGCTCGGGGTAGAAAAAAAATCATGAAAAATGGCTAAGTCCTAGTCCTCGCAGTAGTCAGGGTAGTTGGGACATTAGGGCACGAATCGGCCGAAAATCTGCTAGGCAGTCTATGCAGCACTTGGGACGTCGGGACACGTGGGACGCGAAAAGGCGAACTGGCCGAAAATGGAAAAAATCGCCAAGTTTTGTTATCACGCGGTTTGGAACATTTGGGACAAAGGTACGTGAAAGACGCGGATTGGCCGGTTTGGCGCAAGTCAGTCCATTTCGGGCGGTTCAGAGAAATTTGTCCCAGGAAGTCTAGGACAGCTGGGACAAAAGTGCGTGGAGGACGCGAACTGGCCGGTTTGGCCGAAACAGAAGACTTTCGTACTAGGACATCCGGGCCAAAGGGACGTGTGGGACGCGGAAAACCGAAAGAGCTAAGAGTGAATGGAATCTTGCAAGTGTCTTCACCGCAAACAGGGAAAAGGGAGCCTGAATCTACCGAAGCAGGAGACTTTCGTACTGGGACATCCGGGCCAAAGGGACGCGAGGGACACAAAAAGCCGAAGCGGCTGAAGGCAAAGAAGAAAAGTCAACGTTTGACCCGTGAAACTTCAAACGGCCATAAATTTTGACTCCGAGCTCTGATTTTCATAATGAGGGTAGATATATTTAATTAAGGGAAACATATTCGGCTTCAATCAGTTAATGCTCATTCCCATCAAATAACAGAAAACGCCTGCCAGACCCAAAATAGCTACCCCGCACTCAGAAGGCCATAACTTTTGCATTTCTCAATGAAATCACACAAAAATTGGTACCCGCTGGAATCGTGGCTCCGAGCCCGATTCAAAAAAATCAAAAAATTCCAGATTGGGTGAGAGATAAATGGATATTTTTTATAAAACGTGGCCGAGTTCATAACAATGTTTTATTTGGTAGTTGGGAGTGCAATTAAGAGGCATGGTCATCATTCTTTCTCTGCTGCAGCACATGGGACAGTATGGGGATCCTTTTACAAGTAATATATAATCATTTTACTCCTTTTAATGCCTCTTAAAGGTGGTTGAAGGACAGATTTCGGGATTTCCACTTTCCTTTCTCTTTCCCTTCTCTTTTTTTCTATAAATTGGAGTGTTGGGCTCATTGTAAGGGGGGGAGTTTTCAGATAGCAAAGATCTGTCAAAATTTCTTTGTGAAGCCAATGCGTTGCAGGCCCTTGTAGTGGACTCCTTGCATGGTGATCCAGGCCCTTATCCTGTAATAGATTGAATTGTGCATATCATGAAGCAATAAAATATCAGTTTGTGGATATATCTTCCCCTGCTGTGTTTTCTTGCATTCTTCTTGCCCCTTTAATCTTTCTACAAGAATATTGTGTCTATTATTATGTTGTTGCAGGGATCCATTATCGTTGTGTATGCTTGGAATATCGTTGTGAATGCATTTTGCTAGATTATGGAGAACTGTCATCACCTCTTCTAGTGTGCACTTTGCCTCTGTATTTCACACATTTGGAGACTACTCTCACACCCTGCTTTTCTGGTGTATCACCATTTTAGTGTAGGCTTCCATTTTATGCATTCTCTCTCCCTAGTCCCTTGGAAATTTAGATTATAATAGTTAGTTTCCCCTGCATTAGAGTAGATTGTGGCAGGTAGTTTAGGAGCAAGGACCATCTTTCTCTGGAGTTCTATCTCAAATAGCAAGTCCCACAACTTGGAGATAGTACCCATGTTATCCAATCACACCGTGAGTTCAAGTATATGCACTTGTATAAACACAAGGGTGCTGTGATTCGGTGATAACAGCTAGGTATAAATGACGATAGTTATGGGTGACCAGTGTTGGTAGAGGTGGGATAATAAGATTCAATAAGATTTGCTAATTGGGTTTGATTTGAGGTTAGGTAGAGAGGTGAAGTGTATGAGGATCTTAGAAACACTCAGAAAGGTACAGAGGTCAGGTATAGGTGGTTTTATGACGTGGGTTGAGGAATGGTTGGGTTTACAGGAAAGTAAATTGTAGGGGAAAAGGGAATGCAAGTAGGAAATTGACGATAGAAATAAAGAACCCAATAGACTAAAGTAGAAATAGATGATGTAGGAGAAAAATGTACTTACTATTGTCCAGGTCCAAACGCTATGTGGTGGTCATGATTGGTTGGTGGGATGGAACTTGGTGCTGCAGTGGTGCTTCCTAGAATGTTACCGTGAGTGCAATACCTTTGGATCTATCTTGGTGTTGACTATGGTTGTATGCAGGTATGAAAAGGCTCTTGTTATGCTTGCATGTAGTTCTCTTCTCATCTCCTTGATCTCAAAATGTTCCAACCCAAAAACAAGGTTGCCAAGGTGAATAAATGGTAACCCACGACGGTTCCTGGTTGATCAGTGTTGGTTAAGGTGGGATTCCCTAGGTTTACTAAAAATGGTAGATCTCGCATAATTTGGGTTAGGTTCATTCATTTATCCATGGATTCGAATGGATGTTATGTTTCAATGAGTGGGAAGATAGTTATAGGAATAATAGCCTTTGAATTTTAGCATTGAACTAAGTCTTATTCATTTATGGAAACATGCTATGAATAGGTCAATGTTAAGGTGTCTAGGTGAGGTGGGAATCTATTTAATTAAAGTAATTAAATTAATAATGAGGTGAGGATGGGTATTGATTTAATTGTAAATAATTAAATTAAAATTAATGTAGGATATAATGGTCATAGTTAGGTGAATGTGTTTAAGTTGGTTATTTGAAAGGGGACCAAGGGGATTGTGACCCAATTTTGGTGTCTACAACTAGATTAAAAGGAAAAGGAATAAGTTTTATTATCAATGATTTATTTTCATTCCATTCAAAGGAATATGTAAAAGGAATGATTTAGTTAATCAATAATAAATTTTTGCAAAGAAAATTCATACTACTATCCCATGTATATTGATACAAATGAAATTTAACAAGTTACATATAGCTTATTCTTCATTTTAAAATAAAATTGAATTGAATGTTTAAATTAGGGTAGAACAAAATATGCAATTGTAATAATATATACTTATATAAATTTTTCATATAAATTTATATTTATATATATATCATACTTATATATATTAAATAAAATCATTAATTTATATCATATATATAAACTAAAAATCTTAATATTGAAAAAATACATACTTCAACAAATGGCTTTACTAGATCATAGTTTATATTATATATAAAAATGTGGGTTTGCATTTTGGTTGGGCCGAATGGGCCATGTTTGGGGTTTATTTAAACTAAATAATAGTGGGGACAGGGCATCGCCCCACCCCAAATACTTTATACCATAATACCATATAAACTCTATTTGAGCATAGGCTACAAATATTCCCTTAGCACATGTACTAAATGACATAAATGTTGCACAGTGGTTTGGTTGAACCCCTCTCATAGGTAATATTATAGTGTATAATATTATATATATAACCCTGAATTCTTGTGGATATCTCTATCTAAAACTAGTGATAAAATGGGGGGAAAATCCCATACCCAAATGGGGTAAATATATATATATATATATATATTTAATACAATAAAAAATCAAATACAAGCCAAGGATTGGGGATGGATGAAAATAAACTCTCAAAATGTGTTTATCCATCAAATAAAATTGAGAAACCTTACATGGCCTCCATGGTCCCAAAACATGCAAAACAAAATGGAGAAAATTAATGGGTTTAGGGTAAATAGAAGAATAAGAAGACCTCATCAGGATTTTTTATGCATTGATAATCTAAAGACCCAAAATGACTTAATATAATGAATGAGAATTCACCATATAACTTTAAGTGATGTGATATTTGTTAGAATGGAAAATTATTTTAAAGGTACTGTTATCCAAAATAAGCTCATGCTTATTTTTGGTTAACTGTACCCTTTTTCCCTCCTTTAGTGCTTCAATCCAATTCTTTAGATATTCTAAGCTCTCAAGGTTTCCTAAAATCATCTTCATCGGGTGGGAAATTTCTTCCCCTTTCCAAAAATATAAAGAAGTCCTTCTAAATCCTCATATTTTGCAAGTTACAGGCCAGCGGGCCTTGGAAGGTATTTTTTCCCAAAAGTGGACTGGCGGGAGATTTTGTGACTTTTTTCCCAAGTGGAAATTTAGGCTGAAGGGCCCGAAGAGGGAAATTTTCCTGAGTAAAAGCAGGACAGTGGGTTTGTGGGGAGTTTTGGAACTTTTGTGCTTTTAAAAATAAGGCACAAAGTGAATTTTCAGCCAGCAAGCCCGTGGGGATCTTAAAGCCAAAATAAAGAAAAATGCCTAAGGCCCGCAAAAGGGACACGTGGCCATGTTGAAAATTCAAAGCAGGTCAGAGGGTCATTGGAGGTAGTTTGAATTTTTTCCCCCAAAATGGAGTAAAGTGAAAAAATGACCCACAAGCCTTGGAGTGAAGTTTTTCCCAAATGGAAAAACTGAACCGCCAGGCCCAAAAAAGTTTTTCTACCAAAAGTGAATTGCGGGGCCTATGGGGAAATGTTTACATTTTTCATTTTTTGGTGCCAAAAGGCATAAATTGATTTTCTAGCCCGCGAACTTGTTCTTCTCACTAGTTTTTGCCATTTCTTTTACAGATACGACATAAATATTCAAATAGACATATCTTTCGACCCAATGCCCAAAATTCAAAAAAATTGGCACTGTTAGAAGGTCTCGACCCTCCTCTATGCCACATAAGCATAAAATATCATTTTTAGCAGGTGTTGGTGGGTGAAAAAATGGGAAAATGTCTTTCAGGCCATCAATATGGGATGTAATTGTTTCAACAACCCAAATTTGATTTGACTCACTATTCTTCCTTCTACAAAATGCCAAAGTAGACATGGAGAAGAAGATTTGACATATTATATGCAGGTTTGCAGGGATTTAATGGTGGGTGGTTGAATTCTCAAAACAGGGTCCGTTTTCCTTCTTTCTCTTAGTTTTTTAATCATTCCAAACTTTGATATATTATAACACTTCTCATTTGAGAAGTGAGGAGAGACATTCTAGGTATAGGGGAAAACTCTATCGAATTTGTTTCCCAACTCCATTTTGAGTTGAAAACTTTCTTCTACACCTACCAAGTGGATTTTTGCCTTTGAGAAAGAATGTAATGGTCTATGCACCTTATAGAGAAAATAAAATGTGTCTTGTGGTGTTTCTTCAACCCTTTGCATTGTTTCGTTATCTCCCTGCGTCTCCCTTTCAAATCTATTTTCAGTGCATGTATTTCACATTTCCAGGTGAGGGGTGTTGTGTTTCTCAGAGTTTTGATCATGGATTTGGATCTAGGTTCGTGTCACTTCTGTCTAAACTCCCCATATTCTTTTTCCCCTATTTCATCCTCCCTCATCAAAATATCTCGCAGTTCCTTTTGTGGTTGATCACCACTTTAGTGTAGGCTCTTTCACCCTCTCTCTCTCTTAGTCCCTTTAGAATATTTAGATTAGGATTAGTTAGATTTTGCCTGCACTGAAGTAGCTTGTGGCAGGTAGATTAGGAAATGAGAACTGGCTTTCTCTAGAAGTCCATCTCAATTTTTTCAAGTCCCACAACTTGAAGGATGGTCCCATGTTGTGCAATCAGACCAAATTCCCCAATCACATCTAGTCTATTTGGGGGTGTTGTGATTCCAAACTAGCATTTTTGGCATGTCTGGTGGGACACTGAGGTTATATTTTCTCATCTTTCCATGGTGTCTCATTATCAATAGTGAATCTTAAACCACCATGTGACCACACTAACAATTTTGGAACACCTGGTGGGACAGGTTTGAAGCACCTTACCACTTCATTTTATCAAGTTGATGTGTTCTTGGTGAGATTCAGCCATTGGAGGCACATGCAAAGCACATCTCATGACTCCATCTGGTCAAAAACCCAATCTCTAAAGTTGCAAAACTTTTTCCATCCATTTTCATTCATTTTCTTCCACATATTTCATTTTCTTCCATTCCATGAGGTTGTGCAATCATGACTTCATTTCCATCTTGGAATTCACACTTGCACTTGCAGAAATAGTGTAGTCCACCTCTAATGTATTTCACAACTCCTCCAGATCAACATTATGATCAGATAAACATCATGCTTACCAATATGACAATTTCCAAAACTAGTTTGGCTATGGAGCTTATCAATAACAAAGGTATGCATAAAATGACAATAGTCGAATGGAGAATGTTAATCTGCTGGAGAAGATTCAAAATATTGAGGTTGGCAAGGTTCAGGAAAGGGCTACAATACAAATGAAGGTGTTTCGAATTGTTTTCAGGGAACATTGTCCATGGGGAGGCCCTTTTCCAAGACATTTCATCCCTCAGAAGAATCTTGAATTCATGTCTGAAATGTTGCCCCTAACTTGCACAGTCGGCTTAGGAGATTGAGGGTTATGAGTTAGACACAAGAGAACCTTGTGAATGATTAATTCAGTCACTAGCTCCTTGTCTACTTCCCCAAGTGTTGATTTCCCTTCTCCATCTCCTAGTCTTCCACCTCATCTTAATTATTCTACCCCTTTTCCCTTCCAAGAAGTCATTCCCTCCAACTAAACAAGAATTTCCACTTCCTTTCTCCACCAAAAACAACAACAAAACTAGTTGAATCTCAATGTACCCCTCCTCTTGCATCCCCAAACCCATGTTGGGAAGAAACTCAAGAATACAGTCAAGGAGGAAAACAAGAAGAGGAGCCCAATAGAAAATAAATGACAAACAATCTAAAGAGTTCAGCTACCAAATTTTGGTTTACAAAGATCCCCTTGATGGTTAAGCCTATAGAGGAGGTTAAGGTTGAAGAGCTAGTGGTGGCTAAGGTTGAGTTTGCAATGGAAGAATAATAATCAGCTCCAAGTCCTATTGAAAAGGAGCAACTGGAAGAGGTCAAATCAGAGTTAAAGCCACTTGATGAAGAAATCATTGTTGAAGACCTTTTTCTTTCCTTTGAAGGGCCTTATTTGATTGATGAATCCATATTGGAGGAGAACCATACAGTTTCAGAGGCTCCAAATGCGGAGCATGCCCCAAAAGGACCTTCAATTATTCCTCCCAATTCATCCCCTTCAAGCTCTGATGTTAAAGAAGAGTTTGAGCTTTCAAAATTCATGCTTGAAGATGAGGGGAACGTCATGGTGAGAAAGTTTCAAATTAGGAGGACACCATGGAGGAGGTTAAGCACATGCAGTAGGATAATAAGGAGGCATATTATCTATCAGATCTGAAGGATTGTTTTGATGGAGAAGATCCCATTGATATCACATCATTTTATCATCCATCATTCACCTTCCAAGTACATGATCATATTGCCATGAAGGAGAGAATTCAAGGACAGAAGCCTACATTTCACAACATCCCTCTAGAACCAAGGTTGGAAGACATGAATCTTCCATGTTCTTCACAAGAGGAGGAAGGAAGAGAGCAACATGATTTCATCATCTCTTCTACACCATCCATCCAAGAAGATATTCCATAAGACTCCATTCTTGGAGTTAAATATTAGAGAAGTGGGAAAATTCAAAGGATCACACCTTTCCCAATTAGGTAGTTGGTTTCATTGGAGCCAAGGAAGAAGTCAAAACCAGTCATGTTTACTCTTGAGCATGAGGATGAGTTTCAAAGCACCAAGTATCAGATGTAATACCTCTTCAATCCAAATACAAAGAAACTAAAAGAGGTATTTTTCTTGTTTCCAATTGACACCTTGATGATTTGGGTGGAGGACTAACTTATATTAAGTTTTTAACTCATTCAAGCAGCCATATTCAATGTCAAATCATTTGCATGGTTCCTCCTTTTGAAAAAAGGAAGCTACTTCTCCCTACCAGTTGCAGGATTTGTTTGAGCTCTCTTTCTCTCTCGTCAAGATAGAGTAGGTAGGTTTTCTTTCAGTAGAATAAGTTCTTGTAAACACTCTATATATTCCAATTGGGGTGTGTATGATTTCTAATTTTTAACATAGAGTGTCTTGATGTTTTATTGCTCTTGCACAGTACATTGAAAATCACATTTGGAGAGATCAACCCCATTTTTCAGTGGTTTCCAAGTGGCTTAGGAATGAGATTTTCTAAGTTCATATTAGATTTGTGTTTACCAAGAAGACTTCATGCCCAATGGATGCTTCAAGGAAACTGATCTTTTCATCTAGTAGGAAGATGTTCCCTATGAGTCACCAAATGGTTAACTACACCCTTTTCCCCCTCCTTTAGTACTTCAATCTTATTTTTCAAATATTCCAAGCACTCAAGGTTTTCAGAAAGCATCTTCATTATGTGGGAAATTTCTTCCCCTTTTCAAAAATATAAAGAAGTCCTTCTAACTCCTCATACTTTGCAAGTTATGGGCCGGTGGGCCTTAGAAGGTTTTTTTTCCCAGAAGCGAACCGACGAGAGATTTTGTGGCTTTTTGCCCAAATAAAAAATTCAGGATGGCGGGCCCATAGAGGAAAATTTTCCCAAGTAAAAAGTTGGTCAGTGGATTAGTGGGAAGTTTTGGAACTTTTTTTCTTTTGCAAATAAGGCACAAAGTGAATTTTGGGACCGCAAGCCCACAAGGGTCTTAAAGCAAAATAAAGAAAAATGACTAAGGCCCACAAAAGGATACGTGGCCATGTTGAAAATTCAAAGTGGGTCGGAGGGTCATTAGAGGAAGTTTGGAGGCAATTTGAAATTTTTCCCCAAGAAGGCATAAAGTGAAAAAATGTACCGCACCTCCGCCGATGCCCAAAGAGCCACGTGTCAATCATCAATTGCATGTGGGTCGGTGGCCCTTAGAGTGAATTTTTGCCCAAATGGAAAAAGTAGACCATCGGGCCCAAAAATGTTTTTTTACCAAAATTGAATTGCAGGGCTAGGAGGAAAATTTTGCATTTTTCTGTTTTGGGTGCCAAAAGGCACAAAATGAGTTTCGGGCCCACGAACCCATTCTGTTCACTGGTTTTTGCCATTTTTATATGGACCTAACTCAAATATTAAAATGGACATATCTTTCAACCTAATTCTTGAAAATAAACAAATTTGGCACCATTGGAAAGGTCTTGACCTCCTCTATACCATGGAAGCATAAAATATCATTTTTAACAGGTGTTATTGGGTGAAAAATTGGAAACGTATTTCAAGCCATCAAGATGGGATATGATTGTTTCGACAACCCAGATTTTATTTGATTCAATATTCTTCCTTCTCCAATAGGCCAAAGTAGACATCGATAGGAAAATTTGATAAATTATAGGAGGATTTTTAGGGCATTAATGGTGGGTGGTTGAATTCTCAAAATAGGGTCCGTTTTCCTCCTTTCTCTCTATTTTTTTATCGTTTCAAAATTCTATATATTGTAACATTTCTCATTCGAGAAGTGAGGAGAGACATTCTGGGCATAGGGAAACTCTATCAAATTTGTTTCCCAACTCCTTTTGACTTGAAAAATTTCTTCTACACCTAACAAGTGGATTTGTGCCTCCGAGCAAGAATGTAATGGCCTGTGCACCTTATAGAGAAAATAAAATGTGATTTTGTGGAGTTTCTGGAACCCTTTGGATTGTTTTTTTTTCTCCCAATGCCTACATCCAAGTTACAAATCTATTTCACATGTACAGAGGAATATAAAACAAATTTTAGAGGTTTAGGGTGATCCTGTGTTTCATAGGAAATGACTTGATCATGGAAACCAAATGAAGGACTAAGCTTTCATGCATCTACATGAGGAGACAGTAAATACAACAGAGTCTGCAATTTAAAGAATTCCCCTGAGGAAAAATGGGGCAAGATCAGAATTGAGCACCAACACTGCAACTTAAGAAGCTGTGCACGTGGCCTTTACCTCTGCAAGGAGTTTAGTATATTGAGAAAAAATCTTGACAACCTTTAGCTCTCTCTCTCTCTATTTCGTTCGCACGATTAGATTAGGCTTCGTATAGATTATAAAGCCTGCATTGGATTGTCTTGTCCATCATGTAGAATGTGAGTTAGAGTCCTATAGGACCAACTTTCTCTGAAGGCTCCATCTCATATTTTTTCAAGTCCCATAACTTGAGCGACTAGGTCCCAGGGTGCTTGTGCAATCACATAACATGCCCTACTCACATCATTTCAATTTTCTTAGGGTAATCTGTGCATCCTTTCACTTTTCAGGGTTCTTATCATCGGCTTCATGGGGCCACTTAATTGGGTGTAGGATCAGTTAAGACCTTAGCCTTCAAGTTATTTTCTCTTCTCAATGAGCATCCTAGAATTATAAGGATTCTTCTCCAATTATTCCTCCAGGAATATCACTCTAGATCATTTCTTCTGAACAGTCTAGCCTCAATCTCAACTGAGACTTTGTTGAGTGCATATATAGACTGGCCTCATGTTGACAATTGTTGAGAACTCACCAAGAAAATTTACTCCTAAGCCATCTTTGGCACCTTCATCAGTTCTCAAATGACTTACTTATAAACTTAGGTTCATCAACATGGGACTGGAAACACCTAGAAGGTGATTTAAATCTAATATGATTGGTTCAAAGTGGATAATAATGCCTTCTTCATTCAATTACGACAGTCATAGGAATGATGTGGAATTTTTTGGGTATGGTGGCTCTAGAAGTGTGCACCTAACACCTTGCTGGTGGTTATCATTAATATAGCCCATCCCTTTCCCTTGTTAAAAAAATTACACCATTTCCCACCTAATTCATGCAGCCCTTTGGAATTCTGTACCATCGAAAATATGGGCGTTCCCACCCATTGGTGTTTCATATAATCTAAAATATAATTAAACACTCTCTTAGACTTCCATTTCCTTCAAAATGGTTCATCTATGCTCATAGGCTCCAACTCCTATAATCCACCAAGTCCTTAATCGATTCCTGACACTTCTAACTAGTCACAAATGGTTGATAGTTCCACTTGTACACCTTAGTGGAATAAGCTTGGGGTTCAAGAACTACATTGTTTGGTGCTTACCTTAATCATAGCTAAAACCCCTTTCCAGTGTGCATGGATTCATATTTCCTCCTCATCAGTTAGGAAGTTCTCTTCATCTTCCTGACTCCTCATGAAAAGTGTACATTATATACTGGATGGTCCCTAAGCAACCTTTCGGCTCGTCATCATCCCTGTCACTAGTGTAGGCCTCTAGGCTGCTTTGTTTCGGATATCAATGGCATCATATACTTTTCTGCCACCTTCATACTCCTTCCTAGACTGGTCCTTTCAAGTGTAGGAGACAACTATCCGTTCCCTCTAAATAGGTAGTTTCTTAATAGGATATACATATTCAAAATTGGTGATTCATTGGTGTGTGAGGGGCCCTTCATGCTCTAGTGCCTCTTCTTCTAGGGTATCTTTCACCTGTGAAGCTGGAAACAATTCTTCCATTAATGTGCGTACAGTCACTAGGATTATCACTCGCATTAGGTAGTGCCCATAGATTGTGCTAAAATTTGCACACTTCAAATACGCCTCACTTCTGCACTAGTCACCTCTTCTCTAATAGTCGTAATCTTCTTTTGGCATGGCCTATCTTGAAGGTCCCTATGGTGTGTCTTTCCTAGAATTGAGATATCACTCTCCGGATCAGGTTACCATTTTCTCGTAAACTTAGGCCTTATCACAATAGATATACCCTAATGTTGCCCTTCCGGTGATCGGTAGCATTGTTGGTGACTCTCATCATTTGTACTTCATGGATACATACAATCTCCAATTATTGAATGCTTACCTCTAGGGTATACGAGCTTGTCCAGAGTAAGCTAAAAATGGTGGTAAAATTTAATACCTCACTAAGGTTGAACAATATCAGCTTTGGTACTCCTCTGAATCAGTTGACCCCTGCTTGGATACCTTTATCTCAGGTGGTGATCTCTTTAAAGGTAGCTTTGCACCATGCACTCTTAGCTCTCGAATCTGTCAATGTAACACCTCACCATTGCAGAAATGTTGATAGCACTGACAAACATTTCCTCTTCATTCATGAGCATGGGAACGCTAACGATCAGGGATCACTGCCAATTTCATTCCCTTAACCGATGGAAATCACTTACATTACATTTGATCAAAACCACTTTTCTACGTGTGCCTTGTCAGAGTCCATAATGGTCACCTAGACCTTGATAGTGCAAAATCACAGCACCCCTGGATGTTGATCAGATTTCTAGGTTGATCACTACTTGCATCCAGTGTGATTGCATAACATTGAATCCATTCTCCAAGTGTGAGACTCGTGCAAAAACGAGAAAGGAATCTCCAGAGAACGCTGGTTCCTACTTCCTAAACTACCTGCCACAAGCTATTCCAGTGCAGGCAAGCTAATCTAATCCTAATCTAACCATGCCAAGGAGACAGAGAGAGAGAGAGAAAAGGGAAAAATAGAAAAAGCCTACAGTAAAACAGTGATACACCAGAGAAGGAGAATGTTGAACATCTATCAAAACTGTCATGGGACAAGGAGAGGTGAGTGATGGGAAGGATGGACAGATGTATCACAGGCCCAAGGATAGATTTCTCACAGAAAACATCCCAAAACTCCATGAACACAGCTCCAAACCTGCAATGAACATTCAAACGTGACACAAATACCTACAATGAAGAGAGGCAAGAAGGAAGACAAGTGAAAAAATGCGCAAGGATGGATAGATGCATCACGAAACACATTTTTGTTGCTTCAGAAGTTTACACAGAACATCATTTTAATAGTAAAAGAAAAAAATGCCATTACAGAGAAGGGGAGGAGGTTCAAACTCCATTTTCAACCCTGGAGAAGAAAAGAAGGGAGGGCAGAGCTGAAAAGATGAACAACCCCTTTTAAAAAATGAGCCAAATCTGGCCTTTTACAATGCATGGGTCGAGCCTCAGGAGAGAGAAAACGTATAGAGAAAACATGCAGTAGCCCATTCCTCATTGACCAAAACACATTCTTCATTAAAATCAGCATGGTTGCATCCTTGGCCATTCATACGACCCATTATGCATTAAACTGGTTATTGAGAACGTCACTTCTTGCCGTGCTGGAGAAGAATGTGACCCATTTGCATTAAAACTGGTTGTTGAAACGTCAGTTCTGGCCATTACCACGTGCCAGAGATGTTTCTTGATTTTCTCTCTCCAAACTAAACCAAAATGCAAGCTTGACCCCAGAATCATGCAGATAATTTCACCAGCTTTCCATTGATATAAAGAACGTGAAAATCTGAGCTCTGGATCGAAAGTTATGGCGATCTGAAGATTTAGGGCAAAAACAGGCCAAAACGGATCGGCGGGAAAAATTTTGAATTTTTTTTCCCATGCTCAATGCCACTTGGATGACACGTGTCAGGCTCTGATCTCCATCCGTGGGCGTCATCCTTTGAAAATTTGACTTTTGGAAAATTTTCCTTAATTCCCCCTGCGCCCCGCCACTTGGACACGTGGCACTATTTTATTGGTTCGGGCCTGAAGGGCGCACTTTTTACCTTGCGAAAACACTTAGGTACCTTTTCAAGTTTTTCGGCCAAAACGTTTTTCTAAATTTCTAAGTCCTCCCTAAGCTCCGCACTTCCACCACCTTAGTGCCACATGGCCGATTTCATTGGCTCAGGCCGCCCTACCAAACCATTGCCCTTTTTTTGGCTGCCCAAAAACACTTGGGTCAAAATTTTCGAACCGCCTGATTCAGGCTTCCTTGCCTGTTTGAGGTGAAGGACACGTGGCATCAGATTCTAATTCGTTGGCGGCTCTTTTGGCTTTTCGGGTCCCACGTGTCCCTCACGTACCTTTTTTGGCCTAGATGTCCCAAACTGTCTTGGACAAAATTTCTCCTATTCACCCGATTCGGGCTTCCCTGTTCCTCCTTTGAGGTGAAGACACGTGGCGAGATTTCCATTGGCATTGGTCGGCTCTTTTAGGTTTTCGCGTCCCGTGCGTACTTTTGGCCTCGGATGTACTCTATTTGCTGAACCCTGGACTGTCCCAACTTTCCCAGACTATCTTGGACAAATATCTCCTGAACCGTCTAGAAATGGACTGACTTGTGCCAAACCGGCTGATCCGCGTCCCTGCGTGTACTTTTGTCCCAACTGTCCCAAACCGTGCGAAACGAAGACTTAGGAAATTTTTTCCCTGCTTTCGGCCATTTCGGCTTTTCGCGTCCCACGCGTCCTGACGTCCCAACTGTCCTGTCAAACCTCCTGGACTAGGACTTAGCTGATTTTCGGCATTTTTCGCGGCCCCAAGCTTGGTACAATGAACCTCAGTCAACCTGAACTGGTATGACCGAGCCCTTCAGACCTGAAATGCCTTAACACAGTCCTATGCCCCAAGTTATTTTTCTGCATTTTTTCACATTTTTCAAACTCATTGGGATTTCTTCTTGGATGGGAGAGTTAGAAAAAGCTGAGGGGGACCCCGAAAAACATGATTTTTGGGCCTTGAATCAATCTACCTTCTTGGGACTGAATAATCTGATGCATGTTATCAAAATTACCCTGGGGGTGAATTTTGGATAACAATTTTGGTGACTCAGCGGGGTCATCTGCCTGCTAGATGAAGTTACCAGTTGCCTGAAGCATCCATTGGGCATGGAGTCATGAGTTATAACCTGGAAACTGATCTGAACTTTGAAAACCTCCTCTCTGAGCCACTTGGAAACCCACTGAAATGGAGTTGTTCTCACCAAAATGCCACTGAAATGGACTGTGCAAGAGCAAAACCAGCACCACAAAAACTATGTACAAAACTGAAAATCATACATGCTCCAAATGGAACATGCAGAGTGTGCACAAGCACTTCTTCTACTAAAAGCAAACCTACCTACTCTACTCTAACTGGAAGCAAAGGCAAGCTAAACAAACCCTGCAATTGGTTGTGAGAAATAGCTTCCCTTTCTCAAAAGTGGCAGCCATGCAATTGATTTGGCATTGAACATGGCTGATTGGATGGATGGAAAATCAACAAGAAGCTGGTCTTCCACCCAAATCATCAAGGTATCAGCTGAAGGAAAATTCAATACCTCTTTTAGTTGCTCTGCATTTGGATTGAAGAGGTATGACAGCTGATCCTTGGTACTTTGTAGCTCACCCTCATGCTCAGAAGCAAGCATGACTGGTTGTGACTTCTCCTTTGGCTCCAATAAAGCCAAATACCTGATTGGGCAAGGTATGGTCCGTTTGATATGCCCATAGCTCTGATTTTCAACTCCAAAAATGGAGTCTTCTTGTAGACCTTCTTGAATGGATGGTGTGGAAGCAATGGTAGAATCTTTGTGCCCTTTCTCTTCCTCCAATGAAGGACATGAAAGATTAAAATCTTCCAATCTTGGTTCCAAAGAGCTGCTATAAGATGCAGGCTGCTGCAAATGAATGTTCTCCTTCATGACAGTAGACTCAAGTGTTTGGAATGTGGATGATGAAAGAGAGAATGGTGGAAACTCAACCGGCTCTTCTCCATCAAAACAGTCCTCCAAATCTGACAGATAAACTGCCTCATGGCTGTCCTGCTGCAAATGCTCCACTTCCTCCATGGTGTCTTCTTGATCTGTAACTTGACCACCATGGTTTCTTTCACCCTCCAACATTGAGTTTGAGAGATCAAACTCCTCTTCAGTACTAGAACTTGAGAGAGGTGAAGTAGAAAGAAGAACTGAAGGTTCTCCTGTAGCCTGCTTTGTGCTCAAAGCCCTTGGATCTGCAATTTTCTCCTCCACAACTAGAATGTGCTCCTCTTCTTTTGGATCTGGAGCAGCTTCTCCTTTCTCTACTACTTGAAGACAATCTTGCTCTTGATAGAACTCTTCCTCTAGCACGAAGTTTTTCAAGTCAAACTCTTCAATCTGCTGCTCTAGAGGACAAGTTGGGACTGCAAGATCTTCTTCTGAGCTTTCTTCCTTTATGGCTGATTGTGGAACTTGAATTGAATCAGCATTCCCTTCAAATAGAGTGCCAACATGGACACTAATTTCTAAGACAAACTGACTGCTGATCTGCTTCTTCTTTTTGCTCTTCTTCTGCTGCCACAAAATCAGTCTTAACCACCATTTGTTCAACCTTAGCCTCTTCTGTAGGTTTAACCATCAAGGGGATCTTTGTCATCCCAAATTTGGCAGCCTAAACCCTCAAGTTGTCTGTCATTTCTTTTCTGTTGGGCTCCTCTTCTTGCTGTCCTTCATGGCTGATTTTTGCAATTTCTTCTTCCCCACATGGAATTGGGAATGCAAGAGGAGGGATGGGTTGTAACTCAATTGATTTGGCAATTTTTTGTGGTGGTAGAGGAGGTGAAACCTCTTGTTTCTTTGGGGGAGAGCGTATTTCTTTTAGCTCTTGTGGAGGGGATGACTGTTTGGAAGGAAAAAGGAAAGAAGAATTGAGGTGTGGTGGAAGAATGAGAGGTGGAGACATGGGATCAACATTTGGGACAGCAGATGGGGAGTTTAGAATTTGCAATTCCAAATGAGATGATGCTGCTTGAGTAATGGGAAGAGAAAAACCAGATGATGGTGTAGAACTTACCCATTGACAAGGTTGTTCAACAACAAGTGTATAGGCCTCTATTTCTGCTGTCCATTGTGCAAGTTGGGGCAGCATCTTCATCATGAAGTCCAGCTTCTCCTGAGGGCTGAAGTGTCTTGGAAAAGGGCCTCCCCATGGACAAGGAGTCCTGCTCTGAAACCAATTCTGAAAGCTCTCATTTTGATTGCTGTTTCTCTGAAAAGACTGCACTCTTTATCTTTACCTCCATCTATATTTAAGGAGATATAATTTTCTCCACACAACTCCTAAAACAACTCCATGCATCTTGTTTTCTCACAAAACATATTGATGATTTGTCTTCATTATATGCATACTCTTGCTCCTTGGATAAGCTTCATAATATTCATGTTCACACTACCAAACTATCCTAACAATTTTGGCATTGCTGCTCATATGGGTATGCATGCTGATTTTGAATTTTGTTCAAAATGCTGATTTGGAGGATTTAAAAAACATGTTGGAGGTGGGAAACATTCCTGCTATTGTTGAAAATGTGAATTCCATGATGGAAATGAAGTCATGATTGCACAACTTCATGGAATGGAAAACAATGAAAGGGATGGAAAGAAATATGGATGGAAATGGATGGAAAACAGGTCTGCAACTTTAGAAATGGGTTGTTGATCAGATGGAGTCGCCAGATGTGTTTGCAAGTGCCTCCAAAGGCTGAAATCTTCACAGGAACACACCAACCTGCAAAAGATGAAGTGGAAGACCTCTAAGGTCCCACCGGGCGTGCCAAAACTGTTAGTGTAGAATCACAGCACCCCTGGATGTTGATCAGATTTCTAGTTTGATCACTCTTAGCATCCAGTGTGATTGCACAACATGGAATCCTTTCTCCAAGTGTGGGACTTGCAAAAATGAGAAAGGAATCTCCAGAGAAGGTTGGTTCCTATTCCTAAACTACCTGCCACAAGCTATTCTAGTGTAGGCAAGCTAATCTAATCCTAATCTAACCATGCCAAGGAGACAGAGAAGAGAGAGAAAAGGAAAAAAAATAGAGCCTACACTAAAACAGTGATACACCAGAGAAGGAAAATGTTGGACATCTATCAAAACTGCCATGGAACAAGGAGAGGTGAGCAATGGGAAGGATGGACAGATGCATCACAGGCCCAAGGATAGATTTCACACAGAAAATGTCCCAAAACTCCATGAACACAGCTCCAAACCTATAATGAACATTCAAACATGCACAAATACCTTCAATGAAGAGAGGAAAGAAGAAAGACAAGCAAAAAACGAGCAAGGATGGACAGATGCATCACGAAACACATTTTTGTTGCTTCAGAAGTTTGCACAGAACATCATTTTAATGGTAAAAGGAAAAAATGCCATTACAGAGAAGGGGAGGAGGTTTGAACTCCATTTTCAACCCTGGAGAAGAAAAGAAGGGAGGGCCGACCTGAAAATATGAACAACCTTTTAAAAATGAGCCGAATCTGGCTTTTTACAATGCATGGGTCGAGCCCAGGAGAGAGAAAACATATAAAAAACGTGGGAGCCATTCCTCATTGAATGCAGATGCATTAAAACAGCATGGACATCCTTACAGACACATGTCCTGACATTTTTTGGCCATGCAAGAGAAGAATGCGACCCATTTCGCATTAAAACTGGTTGTTGAAACGTCAGTTCTGGCCATTACCACGTGCCAGAGGCGTTTTTTGATTTTCTCTCTCCAAAATCCATCAAAATTCAAAAATTACCATGGAAACATGTAGAGAATTTCACCAGATTTCCATTGATATAAAGAACGTGAAAATCTGAGCTCTGGATCGAAAGATATGGCGATTTGAAGATTCAGGGCAAAAACAGGCCAAAACGGATCAGCGGGAAAATATTTGAATTTTTCCCATGCTCTGCCACTTGGATGACATGTTTGAGGCTTTGATTCATCTATGGGCTCATCCTTTGAAAATTTCTTTTGTGGCCCTTCCTTAATTTCTTGCCACTTGGACACGTGGCACTATTTTATTGGCTCGGGCCTGAGGGGCGCACTTTGTCCTTCAAAAATTTGGTATTTTTCACTTTGGGAAAATTTTCCCATTTCTCCCCCACGCTCCACCACCTAAGTGCCACATGGCATGATTTCATTGGACGCGGGCCCTTCCTGACCATTTCCCTTTTGTTTTTGCCATTGGAAAACTTTTCAAAATTTTCCCGTCGGGCCGATGAGGTGAAGACACGTGGCGAGATTTGATTCCTTGGCGGCTCTTTCTGCTTTTCGTGTCCCACGTGTCCCTCACGTACCTTTGGCCTGGCTATCCCAAACTGTCTGGGACAAATATCTCCGAACCACCCGATTCGGGCTTCCTTGTTCCTGTTTGAGGTGAAGACACGTGGCAAGATTACATTCGTTGGTGGCTCTTTTAGATTTTCGCGTCCCGCACGTCCCTCGCGTACCTTTGGCCCGAATATCCCAAAATGTCTGGGAAAAATATCCCTGAACCACCTGAAATGGACCGACTTGTGCCGAACCGGCTGATCTGCGTCCCGCGCGTACTTTTGGCCCAGATGTCCCAGACCGTGTGAAACAAGACTGAGGCAATTTTTTCCCTCTTTTGGCCGATTCGGCTTTTCACGTCCCACGCATCCCAACATCCCAAATTTCCCGCAGACTGCCTAGACTAGGACTTAGCTGAATTTCTTCATTTTTCTGGCCCCAAGCTTGGTACAACGAACCTCAGTACGACCCGAACCCTTCAGACCCGAAATGCCTTAACACAGTCCTGCAACCTTATTTTTTGCATTTCTTCCATTTTATCAACCTATTGGGATTCCTTCTTGGATGGGAGAGTTAAAAAAAGGCCGAGGGGGACCCCGAGAAACATTATTTTGGGCCTTGAATCAATCTACTTGCTCGGGACTGAATAATCTGATGCATGTTATCAAAATTACCCTGGGGGTGAATTTTTGATAACAAACCTTTTTAATCATAGTACAACACCATCAATAACTTATATGCCTTTTCCTCGATGTCCAACACCTTTTTAAAACTCTATTTTGTAACATACATCAAATTTTGCACACATTTTGGATATCTTCCTCTAACCCTTTGGTCACACGGCATCACACATCGTCATGAGAGTGCTCAAATTTGATCCTCTCCATGTAGTGGTCCTCTCAAAGCACACATCTATAGGATTTCTACATTATAATCACCCTCCTATTCCCCATAGTATCCCTCTAAATCCATATAGTCCCCCTCTCTACCAAGACCACACTACACATGTCAATGGATTATTATAGAGTGTATGACATGTAGTCATTAGAACAATAGATGTTTAGGTCTAAGAAGTGATTTTTGTTTCCTCCTTCTCCTCATGCTATTAAATGGGACAGGAACTTGATCCTATTTTAGCTTGTTGTGGTATTGGTGGTACATGATGTAAACATAATATCATTGATAGTATTTCCCTCTTTGAATATCAACCTGACACTTCGATGTAGAAATAAATGTGAAACACTTCTTTTTTCAATGTTGCATAACTACATTTCTTTTCCAATTGTTATTTTTATTGAAAAGTGGTATTTCTATTTTTAGGCCACATATTTTAATATAACATGACATTTCTCTAATTATCTCTTTTGGATTTGTTCATTACAAGGTCAACTCTTATGGTATTATTAGTAAAAATATCTCATAAATAAAAAATTATGCTCTTGATAAAATAATAAATCACACAAAGTTTTAGTCTAATTTTATTTGATGTATCACTCATATGACCAATCATTAAATGTGCTCAGTTATTAATAGTTTTTCATGCATTTTTTTGTTTTCCTTCACTTAATTAAGGTTAAAACTTAAAGGAGAGGTTACAAAGTGCTACAACATTCAAGTATTCCTTTCCAATTTTGAACGTACTAATTTTCCCCATTTAATAAGGTAAGTGAGAAAAAGATTATAAAGTGGAGCATGCAAGATAGGGAAGGTTATTTGGTTAATAAGAATCTGATATGTGTAATAGGTGTACGATATGCAAGGATGTTGTCGATGAATTGCCCCTTTGTTTGACTTGTAAAGTATGTAGGATAAGATTATTCTTAAGCTCCATACTATTTTTTTTTAGTAGACTCCTGTTACTCAATATTTATTTCATCATATCATACCCAATAGTGAAAAAATATCTCCTTATCTCCTTGATAAGAAACATATATTTGATTAAATGGTCTCATTTTACTCAGTACTTTTTTCATGGTATCATATTTGACCCTAAATTACTACATTTCTCATATTATCTTTTTAATCTTTTTCATTTTAATCATATTTCTAACATGTGGAAATTGGATATTTCATGAAATATGTCATTATTAATGTTCTACATTAGCACCAACACTATGTCGATACAATTCAAACATCATTATTATTAATGTTCTACATGTTTATGCTTGTCTACTTTCTTTGAAGTGACATCGCTTATGACACCTCAAAGAGGGGAAAATGTAGACACCTAAATTATGCTTACACTTAGCATTTACTCCAATTCAACTAATTGACAACACTTTGTTAATCAACCCTTCTTCACTCCATTTTCGGATGCCCATTTATGACACCTTCTCGGTTGTATTCTTCCTATAATCAGGTTATTTGGCTAAAATCCCTCTTATTAGCTAAACATTCCTCTTTTCGACCATTCAGAACCTCCCTAGTTCTCTCTAGACCACTTCTATTGGCTTCGTAGGCTATCTATCAGTCATAATTGGTTATCCAGACTCCTCCTAACTCTCAATGAGTCTCTAATCACTTGCTAATCAAGTTTAACTAGCCTAAACCCTAGTTAACTAGCCTAAACCTAGCTTAACTAAGCCTAAAGCATGTTTATCCTAATCTAATCTAAAAGTGTTTTTTGAGCTTTAGTCCCACATGCACCCAAATTCCAAACTCTTCCAAACTAGAAACTATAAATATAAGGCTAATCCTACCAATTCAAAGACACAACTTTATAGAACATAAAGTGAAAACATGCCTAAGAAAGCTTAAGAACTTATTTACATCAGCCAAGCTAATAAGGCATTTTATCTTGGGTCATCAACCATTAAAATAGCTTCATCTTGAACCCATGTTAGCTTAGTAGGCATATTTTTGTAAGCTTTCAAAAATAGAGGTTAATGCTATTTGTTAGATTTCTAGTTTATTTCAAGTTTTAATACATGCAAAAAGGATTCCCTTCTCATTTCTTATCATATGGTCCATTGAGGGACTTTGCAGAAAGCTTTGGGGTCTTACTCCATTTCAATAGCTTTCGCAAAACCTTTCATTGAACACAGAATCTTGGTCAGGCACCACAAGTTGCAACACAAGCTATACCTTTATCTAAAGGTAGGATATCTTTAATATTTTAGTCATCTTCAACCATCAAACAAACACCACCAAGAAGATTAGAAGCTACTACTTCAATAAAAAATACTCCATCATCAGATAGCCCTTTGTACCAAAAAACAAGAAGTCTTAGTGAGATTTATAATGTTGATACAACTAATGATTTTTAAGTTTTTGCATTTTTTTCTACAGCTATAGATTCGATATACTTTGAATAGGCTATAGACAATGAAGTTTGGCTTCAATCCATGGATCATGAGATAGATGCCATAGATAATAATTAGACATGGGAATTAGTAGATTTTCTAGAAAGAATAGACATGATAAGAGTGAATTGGGTCTATAAGACTGAATATATTGTTGATTGTAATGTACAGGAACATAAAGCAAGGTTGGTTTCCAAAGGTTTTTCACACCAATATGGAATATATTACAATGAGATGTTTACACTTGTAGCACCTTTATTATATGGACGTAAAATCAAAATTCTTGAATGGTTTTATTGAAGAAGAAATTTATGTGAATAAGAAAAAGGTTATGATATTGAAGGTCATGAAGGAAAGGAATACAAGTTGAAAAAAGTGCTATATGGTCTCAAATAAGAACCTAGAGCTTGTTACAATATGATTGATTCTTATTTGATACAGAATGGTTTCAGTCACGGGGGGTTCATTATCTAGGAAATATCCTAGCACGTGGGTTCATATTGAGGTAATTAAAATTAATAAAATTAAAGTCAATATACCGGTGGATATGAGGGGATGAAAGGGTTTAATTTATTAATGTATTGAATCTGGTATTGGGGGTAGGTTAGAGAGGTGGGCCAAAGGAAAGGGAGGTTTAAATTTTATATAAAACTAAAACATTTGAACCCAATTTTTAAAAAGTAAATGCCTTACAATTACGAAAAGAGTGTGGTCATAAATTAAATTATAATCTCTTTTTTAATAAAGAAATATCAATTAAAAGATTCTTAACCAAGAAATAATAAGATGGTAGAAAACTAGGATTGAGAATGCTTTTCAACACAAGTGATCTTATTTCACCATCTTAATTATTTGAAGAACTATTAATAAATGATTAAAGCTTGACATTTAAAAGATGATTTGTAATAGGTTTTCAATGGCTTCAAACTATCTTTCGAGAGGAAATGCATATTAAAAAAATTGAATGAGCAATATAATATATTTTCTATTTCATATATTGGGGTAGAAATAAAAAGGGGTAAATAAAATTGCAATTGAAAAATGGGTAAGTAAGGTACATGGAAAAAATAAGGGGTATTTTCATTCTAATAATATAACTAGAGGGGGTATTATCAATTGAATAAGTAGAGGTAGAAACTAGAATTATGGGTATTCTTTAATACCCTTTGTATGCACGTTTTATACCATACATTTACTAGGTGAACCCCCCTGTGGTTTCAGTTAGAGCAACAATGATCCTACCTTATACATCAAGATCAATGAGCAAGGAATTTTTTTTATTATTTGTTTATATGTGGATGATTTAATCATCACTCGAAATCTATCTACAGATTTTTTCAAATCAGCTATGAAGAAAGAAATTGAGATGACAGATCTAGGGCTCATGCCCTATTTTTTGGGCATAGAAGTTCATCAATCAGAAGTTGTATTTTTTATTTCAAAAACAAGGTATGCAAATAATGTTTTGAAGAGATTTAACATATTAAATTTTAAGCCAACACCAAAACCTATTGTAGTAGGTTTGAAGTTAAGCAAATATGATAGAGGATCATTTGTAGAACCAACATTGTTCAAAATACTAGTTGGAAGTCTCATGTATTTGACGACCACAAGGCCAAATATTATGTATGGTGTGAGCCTCATCTCAAGGGTCATGGAATCTCCAAAATATCCACATTCGCAAGCTGGAAAAAGTATTTTGACGTATGTATGTGGAACTAAGAATCATGGAATTTTTTATTCAAAATTATATGAGTTCAAACTCATAGGTTACACAAACAATGACAGTGCCAAAAGTATTGATGAAAGAAAAAACATGTCCATCTAATCTTTTGACTTTGGAACATGTGTAGTTTCATGGGCATCGAAGAAGTATCCCATAGTCATACTATTTACAGCAGAGCAGAGTATGTAACAGCAAAAGGAGTAACATATGAGGATGTTTGGATGAGAAGAGTGGTGAAAGATTTGAGGCAGAATCAAGAGGATGCTACACAATTATTTTGTGACAACTATTGAGAGATAACATTGTCCAAAAATCATGTGTTTCACAAGAGGAGAAAGCAAATAGAAATGAGGTATCACATCATCAGGGAGTTGGTTAACAATAAATAAATTTGTCTTGAATTTTACAAATCTAAAGATCAGTTTGTTGTTATCTTTACAAAAACATTGGGAAATGAATTTTTTGAGTATTTGAGAAGTTGTTTGGGAGTTTGTGATCAGGAATATGTCAAATATGGAAGTTCACACTCAACTTCAAAAGAATAAAATTTTGAAGGTAAAAATTAAGTGGGAGTGTTAGAAAAAACAATTTAATTTTTCCGTAAGATAAGAAAAACAAAAAAAAATTACATGCTTTTTATTTTTTAGGTAGTTCGCTTTTAGATTCCTACTTTTAGGAAAAGAAAATAAAGGAAATAAATCAAAATCTTTGTATTGCACAAAATCATGTGTTTTTGAGCTCTTTTTTATGAGATGAGTGTTTTATTGTTAGATGAAGCCATCTATTAAGTATAGGCAATTGTAAGTTATTTGATATACCAAACACATTCAGAGAGATTGTATTGATCTAAATCCCTAGAACTAGAAGAAGAAATATTTGCATAGAGGTGTTGATCTGAGTTTTCAATAATATGTTTTATTTGTAATTCTTTATTTTAAGTATATTATTTGTTAATTTATGTGCTCAATTTCTACAATTTCGTGTATAATATTTTGCATGATACTTAAAATTTTATGGTGGATATGTGGTGGAGATTTCGTGCAGAACTTTGGAGACGAAAAACATTATTTGCAGGGTAATATGACATGCACTTTACTGTAAAAATTCCGATTGGTAGTTAAAATCTAGCGATGCTTATTCTATATACACCATGTACACGTTACTCAAGGAGTTGGACATTAAATGAAAAACATTGAGATTATAAAAAAACCCATTTCCCCCATATTTTCTAAAAATAATATATTTCTTTTATTTTTGTATGATCTAGTTGTTGGCATCATGCAATTGATGGACAAGTTAACAAAGTTGATTGTATGACTCCTTGTTTTCTCCTTGATATGGAAAATAGTTTAATAAGACCTTCAAGACATGTTAAAATACCTTTCAAATACAATGCCCACTCTAATACCAAATCTGACGCCCACATTTTACAAACCTAAATACAACAGTAATAATACCAAGATTAAAAAAATTGACTTACATTGCTCTCTACAAAACATCACAAGGTTCTAAGTACAGGAACTCAAAAATGCATATGACACTTACACAAGGCATCAAATCACATAAACACATGACAACACCATATACATGTCGACGCCACACTTTCCCACATGAATGAATACAAGCAATAATCCCAACCACAAGAAAAGGGACTCAAGGATTGGTAGACCCACAACACATCATCACCATGATTACGTCATCGTTACGATTAACATTCCAATAACATTATTATGTAAGAATATTTTTCTTCCTTTTCCAACTACATAACCATAAGTTCATTCCACATTCAACATACAATTTGACCATTTAATTTTTCTTTTTATCACTTATGATAATCTCCATAACTTACATAATTATTCTCCATATTTTAAATTACATATAAAGTTCCTAACTATCTCGCTCTTATGATAAAGGTTTGTTTCTAAAAATATGTTTAGTTGACATTTAATTTTACCCTCATTATGCAAGGGGACAAACCATAAGTTGTCGAGGGATAAATAATACGATTCAAATGAGGTGAAGGTTCAAGTTTCCCTTTCCTATAAACTTCCTTCCATTAGAAGCACATTTGTTGACATACTATGGTTGTTTTGGTTCCAAATTTAGTTTGATTCAATTAAGCATTTACATGAAATAATTTTATTTTATTTTATTTTTAGTGGACTCTATATTGGCTCAAATGCGTAGTCCCACCAAGAACAAATTGTAACTATTATTAACAAATGTCAATGCTTAAATCAACCATGACGACTTCAACTGAAAATTTTGTTCCTAAACTATTATCACCTATACTCTTGTTTCTCATTTCTTTTACATGTTTTCTTAGGTTTCTTTTTGGCATCATTTTTAACATAACCATTTACAAAAGTACTTGTTTAACATCTTAAATAAGTAAAAGATTGGAAACACTATAACTACACATGAACCCCAAGTTAACCTCCTAATCAAATGAGGTTTAGTTTGATTCCAATTGCACCTAAGGATCTATGACTGAAGTATATATGAGTTTAAGGTGAGAGGACATATTTATGATAAACAAATTTTGAAAGACCAAGGTGTTATGTTGTTAATAACCAAGGTAGCATATCTAGATGAGAGAAACTAAAGAATTTATTAAAAGGAGTTTAAGTCATAGATCAACTATTTCACTCTCTCCATTTGTGTTGTTTGGCGGTCCCACAAGGAATTCATTCGATGAAAATAAAAAATTCTATATTGAACTTTGTAATACGTATTAGTCTAGACTATGATACTAAGGGATTAATAGTTCTACTTACTTTATAAATGCTAAGGTTACATTGTAAATTCGTTGCTTCGAACAAGGACTCTTAAGGTGACTTCCAAGGTGCTCTTCACCACTCAATATTGTGTTTCTTCGAGTGAAAGTGTTTAATTTCATTCTATGGTTTCAATTTCTTCTATGGTTAGATGGATCACACATGAAGACATATTATGCACGAATCTTATACTAGGGTTGAGTGTTTCGATTAAATCTCTTTATAACATTTACAAGGTAAGAATACAACACACTAATTAATTAATCATTTATTGAACATTGAAAATTAACTACAAGATATTAACTTCAAATTTGTTTACCATATATATATATATAACCTTTTTACGATATGTAACTATGAATCAAATTGAACCTATGATTAAATTCACATTTCTGAAGATATCCCTAAAATTAGCATCTCGTAAATATTAGGAAATTTCAAATATAAATTTTCTATAACATGAGTCTATATTATACTTAAATTCATTGTAAAATAACCTATATAAATTACAATAATAAATAACGAATTACACATCACCTTTTCGCCAATTTTCTTCCATCTTGCAAAACCATGTGAGCTTGAAATCAATGATCAACCACTGGTATGGAATCTACCCTAATCTAACATAATTAATTTCTTTAGTTCCCATTTATATATAATAATAATATTAATTTTCATTTGCAAGAAAACGTTTAGAAACATGTACTCATTTCATTCTATTTCACTTCATTTCGTAACCAGAGAGAGAGAAACACTATTTTTGTAAAAGTCAAATTTCACACAACAAGCCACAAGATAGTGTTCTAAATATTTATTTACAAGTGTCATCAATTTTCTATAGTGGTTAGGCAACCTGACATGGGTCGTACAACTTCCTTCTTACATTTTCCTGCTAGCTACAAAACGTTCAATTAATGCTCGGAGGCTAAGAAACCAACTTCAAACATTTTCCTCTAAAGAGAAAACACACTCTGAGTAAGTTTCTACGTGTCCTCATATACACCAAGAATTCATAAGAACTAAAAGAATTCAGAACTGGTAAATGGTTTACAAATTGTGACATGCTTTCAAGAGTCTCCAGCTGTAATTGGTTCAGTTTGACCTAGTCAAACTACGACCGAGAACCTACAAAATGGATTTTCCAAACTATCAAGAAACGTGTTTTTCCTAAGACTAAAAGTTACAAGAAATTTCCTAATAAGAATACTATAGGTTTGTGAAGACGGATAAGCATTTCACTGTCTAGGATTTAAATGGAGGTTCAAAATGAAAGACACTTTTTAGTTTTACTAGCTTCTTACAACTGCAAAACGGTGTAACGGGGCTCTGATAAGGGCATAAAAAGGTCACAAATGTTCATTTTTGATCAATCTAAAGATTGAGATGACACCTCACATAACAAGGTACATGAAAGAAGCTTAATCTCCCCTTTCAAGAGTTACAAAGGTTACTTTACAAGTCTCCGTAAGTCATAATTTATCTATTTAAACCAGGAGATGGTCAACATATTTACCTGGAAGTCAACTTGAACTTGTTAATAAACAAGACCGTACTGATCTAGTTTTTTAGGAAGTTCTCTAAATCACCTCAAAATGACGGTTGAAGTTCATGGTTTGCTACAAAATGGTTAGTTTGATTGCGTGAGTTACAATACGATGTTTTATTGTTTTTCATCAAGTTAATATAAAACAATTAAATCTTATGATAATCCTAAGCTTTTAAAATTATATTTCATCGCAAAAGGGAAACTAAAGTATGAGAATTAAGAAAGACAAGGAGAGATGAACCATGCTTGGAAGAATGAAGCCAATCAAACCCACGGGTTTCAGTTTAGCATCTCACATAAGCAATTTATTGAATAGTTCATGATCATCCACAATTTTACTATTTCTCCTTTGCTTGAAAACCTTAAAGTATTTTCCAATGTGTTGGTACCCAAATTGATTCTCCTTCAAATTCTGGTATCATCACAGGTTTGGCAGGAAGCTTATAGATAGATAGATCATAGTGATTCATTTTGTAGCCAGGGATAGGATCTAATTGGACCTCTGTCACTCAGATGTGGAGAAATGGATAACATCATGAAAAGGGTTTCATCTATCCTCACTACTTTATGGTTGTGCCTTTCAACCAGGGTGAGAGAACCCTTTTTTAGCCTATTCTTCATGGAGGAGATGGGGAATTCCTTCCTTGTGAAGTAATTAAGAAGACCTTGAAGAAAATATGATCAATACAACAAAACCTAACCCTGACGAGTTGTCACTCTAGATAATGGAGATATTTTCTAAGAAAGTTATAGGCCACTGAAGACAATGAAAGCCTAAGTTTTTTTGCATGCTTTTGTAATGGAAATTATGCATCAGTATACACACATGAAAAACAAGGGTAGCATGGCAAGGATTAATTGTTTTTGAATAATTTTGGTGGATGGTGAAGTAGGATAAAGTTGATCATACCAAATATTTGAGAATTTTTACAAAAATGGAGAGCTAAAATAGAAGAATGCTTTAGAGGAGTTAGGATGTCCCTTTAACTGGAATATGTGCCTTCAATGGAGGCTCGAATCAACACTTTTCACATAAACTTCAAGTATCCAAAATGAAGGCTCAAATTGGAAAACTTAATTAGACATTATCAATCTCTATTTCATCGCACCTAAGATACCCTCAACGGCTAAAAAACAATCTTATAATCATGCTAGGAGTCACAGTGATTTTAAATTTGTTTATTTCACTATCAAATGAAAGCTCTTCTGATAAATGAAATTACAAATGCCACCAAACTATCACAAGGATAAGATCTTATGTGATTCACATAGATTTCAATGCAAGATTGCAACAGGGACAAGAAAAACTACTTGTAGACATTCAAATATGAAGGAAACACAAATTTTTCACAAAAATAACACAGATTAATTCAAGTTTGGTTAAATTTATCAGTAGAGGAAAGTTTCTCAAACAATCTCAGAGCTTGTCAATGGCTATACACTCCTAACAACTTTGAAATGATCAAATTTAATACAAAAGTGATAAATAGGTTTCTTCAGATGGTTTCTCAGAAAGACGGGTTCTCTCAAGATTTTTCTTATAAAATTAGTTCTGACCTCGAACACTCCAACCTTCAACCGTTTTTACAGAAAATTCATGCCTATTTACAACATTTTACAAGAGAGCCTTTTGCCCCCTAAAAATCCAAACATTGAATGCACCAGTGCTCACCATGATTTTCGATCACGATTCCTATAATCAAATCTACAAAAATTTGTCAGGTGCTCAAGGGGTGGAATCGTTCAAATATCTCCCGCATTCAATTCCTTCTTCTGGTAGATAACTTTTCCCTCTACTCACCAAGCACTTCCACCCCGAATTTGTCAAATCTAGTTCTTTGGGTGCTGTGGAAGAAAAAATGGAAGATCAGATCGAGCCCAAGGTCAAATCTCATCTTAATGGTAAAATACAACCCCAGATCTTCCTCACCAAACTTATATATCAAATATACTCCCCTTTCCTATTTAGCATGCAAGAAATATAGAAAAATCATGAAGAGTTGCATTTGCAGGAGCTCTAGAGTGAAAATGGCAGAAAAATATATGATATAGATGCACAAATGCCATTGATTTCTATTTTGAATTTGGACCATCCACGTGGGAGATCCACTTTTCCTTTTAAAACTTTTGAAAAAATGTAAAATTTTCACATTTTTCTCTACACCTCCTCCTTTGAGAAATGATTTTGACACATGTCCTAAGGTGGGTCCCAGAGAAACCACTCTCTCCTTTTATACTTCAGCTACTTTTTTCACAAAAGGAAAATTTTCCAAATTTCCCCCGAAAGCTTGCACCTCTGTCATTGACTAGAAGAAAATTTTGACAAACCTTTGTCAGGCTTGTGGGCTATTTTTATGTTTTAATCCTTTTGGTGAGAAGAGGAAAAAAATCAAAGTTACCTTAGATGGTCCACCCCCCACCTTTTGACTTTTCAAACTGCCACGTATCACAATGGGGCATCTTGAGATGGTCCCCAAAAGTTGAAACCTTGAATGAGTGTGGGCCCTTTAAGAAGTTACTGAAAATTCTAAGGAAAGAAGACCTGACAGAGACCTCCACATGTCTTTATGGCACAACTTCAAAAAATTCAAGGCTTCAAAATGACTCGGTGGTGGCGTGCTTCCATTTTATAATTTTACTCAATTTTTCCAAAAGGGAAAAATATCCAACTTACCTCCGAAGGCCCGCATCTCCACCTTCAACCTTGTCACATGTCCTTCTGCGGGGTCAAAGTAAGACTTTTTCCATGTCACTGAAAATTTTCTTTATTCAAAGCCTTGTGAGGCCATGGGGTGGGTTCAATTTTTTTTCCAAAGTAGCCTAAAAGAACAAGTTCAAAAGTAAACCCACCACACACCATCCAATTAGAATAAGCCACGTAAGTGTCCAAAGAACTAATCAAAATTGAGCGAAGCTATGGGACCAAATTTTCCCTCTTGGCAAAAAAGAAAAAGAGACAAGTTAAAGAATTTGCCCATTGTCCCCTGACCAAGCAAAATAATCCACGTTTTTTGTTGATGCAAGGATGTAAATTTGACTGGGAGAAATGCCCATCAAACTGTAAAATGTAGAAAAATGACCATTTGAGCCTGGAGATGAAATTTTCTCTAAGGACAGAGAATTTAAAAATGTTACAAGGTTCAAATACATTCCTCCGAGCTACATCCATTCATTTTTCCTCTAATACAGAAAATTCTGACTATGGAAAGTGGAAAGAATAGGAGATCCTGAGTTTTAGATGAACGAAGAACGAGAGACCCAAATTACAGACCTTTTCCAGACAAATAGAGAGACCAGGAAATAACCATTGATCCATACATGATCCTCGACCAAGGAATAGATTGATTACGAAAAAAAAAGGAAGGCAGAGACTTCTCAGGCACAATACAGGGAGATAAAATATGGAAGAGGCTGTAAATGGATAGATTTTCAATGGAAAAATGGGGCAAGACTACTTTGAGCACCAACACAATGAACCCACTTTGGAAAGAACCCATAGTAAAACTATAAGTTTAAATGGTATGCCGAAATAAGATTTGAGAGCCACTAAAAGTAGTTACCATAGTCCTCACATTATTATCTGATCTTCAATAACCAAGAATATAAACCTAGATTGGCCAACACATGTTTCATGGCATTTGATGATAATGTTTTGAGCTCCCTCGGGATAGCCAACATGACTAAGAGATCCATACATACCCACAGATAGACTTGTTGTAGATGCAATGCAAAAATATTTGTTGACACCAATCATGGAAATCCCTTCATTGAAACTATAAGCTTCTATCAAATACAAACAAATAAGAATCTTACATGGTTAGGAAAACTCCATGTGACCATATCTCTCGAGGCACTTGTTAGGCAGACCACAGATCCAGGTAGGTATCCATATTTACCAGGGCACCTGCAACTATTAAAATCTAAAAACTCATGGTTGATTTACATGCTAGATGACTAGGTGCAGCTCTAAGCTTCCTTGAATTTAATTAGGATGGGTGTATATGGTAAGGATGGATGGATCTACAGCTGAATATAATTTTTAACATGTATACTAGAAATCCTTAGACTCGGGCTATTGTGAATGTATTTACCATAGGAAAACTCCTGAGCCTGAGAGGAGAACTAAAAACAAGACTAACAAAAACAAAACTGCATCATATTTATTGAACAGTAGCTTCCACCATGTTATCGTTCAACCAATTTATGGCACAAGAATATGGTATCCTAATCTTTTGAGCACTCCTTAAAAGTAAAATATACATGAGTAAGAAACTAAAAATCATAAACCAAATAATACTCTTTGCGAATGAGAGTCGATAAACTTATGAAGAGAATAGAAATAAGTCCAAGGCATTTTCTTGAAAAATTCAAACCCTTTTCCACAAAATTCAATCTACACAATTTTTGGCATGTTGCATTCCACATGGCCATCATCCTTTTTTGGTGTTTCAGTAAAAACTTTCACATGCCAAATGCATGCTTCCCCAATAGCATACATATCTACTAGTAGAACTTACAACAAAACATATGAGAAAATCCTCATTTTGGCATAGGATGGGAGGAAGCCAAAAAAGGTGAATTGATAAGGATGGAGCTCCTCTTTGTTCCATACGTGATACCAGTGTCACTTTCTTATGAGGGAAACCATGCCTTATGAGAAATTCCACAACATATTCCCTAAAAAACTATCTCATTCTTTCACACTGGTGAAACATTGTAACAATGACCCTAGTTCTGAGAGAGGCCCTTGTCTTCATTTAATTGATTACTGCTAAATTTGTAACATGTAGTGGGTTTCAACATGTATAATTATCCTCCAGGATCTCAAATAAAATCAAACTGATTGTTTTTTTAAGCTAGAGAAATGACAGGACTGACTGGTCGGAAGCCTACCCATGTTCCCTGTCATCCCATCTTCCACTAGTCTCCATCTCACCTAAAAGTAATAAATTTCTTCCATTTTATTAATATTTAATTGATGAATTACATTTTCTCTCCCCTTTAAAGAGAATCGTCCTCTGATTGCGACACAACACTAAATCTTGAAGGGATATGAAGAAAAGAAGTTCAAAAATGACACATGTCATTTGCCAGGGAAACAACTTATTGGTATAATGTGACCACAAGGAAGCAACTAAATTTGGCATATATCATAAATTTTAATTTCATGTGAAGATTGGTAGTTCTATTTTTCTTTATTACTTAGTATTTTCCTCTAAATTATTTATTAATCTCAACTCTTAGTATTTCATTATTTAAGATTTTAGTTTTCTTATGTTTCAGTAGGTGCCCAACAGAACTGACATCGGACATTGCATCACAACATCAGGGAGAAACACAACACTAATGTTTTACAAGACAATATTGTTATATACTTCCATGATTGTATCACATTAAAATAACTCAACCAAACCATAAATCACACAACATATGTAGATATTACACATGCCCCTAACAACAACAATACTCATAATATAAGTAGACTATGACAACATGGAATTCCCAACAACTACACATATAAATGGTTTTCACATAAATTGAAACAATAATTATAGCTACATAGTTTCAAGATGGAAGCAACATCACTAGACATTACCCAGACTCATAAGAGTACACGTGACTCCCTAAACTAACTCCACACATCATAAGACATCACAAAACAATCTCCATATATCTCCCAAAGCATCACAAAAAAAATACATATACCTCCCAAGAATCACAGAACAAATCCATATATCATCCCAAAGCATCAATCACACACACAAAAATATCTTATGCCTCCCTCAACTCTTTTATGCCTTCCTTAAGTCTGCTAAGCCCCCCTCAAGTCTGTTATGCCTCCCTCAAGTCATAAAACAAAGATAAATTTTCCTTTTAGCTCCAAAAAAGAGGTCAGTCACCCTATGTCCTTGGGCACATAAGGTCCCAACACCTCTAACACAAGTGACATAATAACTTGTAGTTCAACAACCCGCTAGTTATCTGTAACTCTTTGGCGCATACTGCTATACAATGAAGTAGGTTCCATAGGTTCCACCACTCCACAGTGAATCCCATGACCCTATTCCAACACATTAATACATTACAACCAACATAACAATCCATTTCAAATGCCAAGTGGCAACAATCCTAAGCCTTGGGCTAGGTTATAAATTTTTTAAACTTGAAACGAATATTTAAATATAAGAATCACCAATGGACAAATAACCATAGTTAGTGTAACAACCTAATAAAATGCCCTAAATATAAGAACATATCAATCAATAAAACTGCTGGTTCTAGCAAGAAAAGGGAAAGTGTTCAATTTAAGAATAAAATACATGTAGCAAAATAACACATCACAATAACTATGTGGCCTTATACAGCCACCAAAGTGGCACTCAACAAGTTGTTGATACTTGGACATCAAGCGTGAGCTCATAAAATAACATATCAAATAATACAATTGTCATCATGTCTGTCTAAATCATCCCTCCACCACTTCCGCAAGGCATCAACATAGTCATAAATACACTTAGGTTGAATCCATATGATAATGATATAGGGAGAGATAAAGGAGTACAATTCACCATTTTTTGAGTGTAAGGTGTCTGAAAAACACAATATGCATGACACCCATTGAGTAAGTGTCATACATACAAAACAAACAAAAGTGGGTTTTCAGCCTATGTAAGACTCCACTTCTTATCTTTTACTTGGCATCGAGTGTATTGGTCAATGGTACACACTTTCCTCACTCCAAACAAATTCACCCTTTTACCTATTTTCCTTAGGGTTAGTTAGTGTAGGGTCCATAACATAACACATAACTACATCACTAACACAATGGTCATTCACAAAAATTAACCATAACAGCTTACGTGTGGTATATACACATGGTATAACACAATCATTACTTTCACAGGTTATACAAGGTATAAAACAATCATTACATTCATAGATTACAATACATCACATTACCTTATTCTGCACCCAAAGTGCAATCACTATGCACTAAGGATCATACATTCACCATATGCCCCTAAAACACGACATGAACCATCACATATTACATGAATTATACGGATGAGGAGCACAAAGTCTAACCTTACAACATATAGTCAATTGACAATACAACATGGTTGCACAAACATTCTTCATCACAACATGATGAAGACATCATGATAAAATCCAATTCACTTTACACAAAGATTTTTATGCAATACATCAATACACCTTCATATCACATAATACCAAAATTCTCTAACACTCCACAATCCACAATAACATTCTTTTTCACACACAATAGGGTAGTTACATCAGATGTGAAATCTTCAAAGAATCCATGAAAAGGAGAGAGAATACACTAATCACAAACACATCAACATGATAAATAAAATATGCACTAAGTTCCATACACAAAATGTGCTTTCATCAATATCACAATTACGACATAGTTCACATCACACTTATATCACATTAATATTCTAATTTCTACCACCACCATGAAAAAACATCACAACTCTAATCTTGCTCAGAGGTTAAAGAGTGTAAACCTTTGCTCTAATACCAAATGTAACACCCACATTTTACACACCCAAATACAAAATTAATAATACCAGGATAAATATTGTCTTGACTTACATTACTCACTACACAACACCACAAGGTTCCAAAGTAGAGGAAGTCAACAATGCATATGACACTTACACAAGTCATCAACTCACATAGACACATGACAACACCATATACATATCTGATTCCACACTTTCCCCAATGAATGCATGCAAGCAATAATTCCAACCACACAAGAAAAGGGACTTAAGGATTTGCAAACCACACAACACATCTTTACCACGATTACATATTCCTTATGATTAACATTCCAATAAAATTGTTATGGAAGAATAATTTCTCTCCCTTTTCCACCTACATATTCATCAATTCATTGCACATTTAACTTATAGTTCAACCATTTAAGTTTGTGTTTTATCACTTATGACAATCTCCATAACTTACATAATTATTTTCCATATTTAAAATTGCATATGAAGTTCCTAATTATCTTGCTCTTATTGTAAGGGTTTGTTTCTCAAAATATGTTAGTTGATGTTTAATTTTACCCTCATTATGCAAGGGTACCAACCATAAGTTATCGAGGGATAAATAATACGATTCAAAGGAGGTGAAGGGTCAAGTTTCCATTTCCTATAAAATTCCTTCCATTAGAAGTACATTTGTTCATGTACTATGGTTGTTTTAGTTCCAAATCTAGTTTGATTCAATTAAGCATTTACATGACATAATTTTATTTTATTTTATTTTTAGTTGACTCTATATTGACTCAAATGCCTAGTCCTACCAAGAACAAATTGTAACCATTATTAACAAAATTCAATGCTTAAATCAACCATAAGGACTTCAACTTAATTTCATTTCCTAAAACATTATCACATATACTCTTGTTTCTCATTTCATTTACAATGTTTCTTAGGTCTCTTTTTGGCATCTCTTTTTAACATAACAAGTTACGAAAGTACTTGTATAACATCTTGAATAAGTATAATATTGGAAAAAATATAACTACACATGAACACCAAGTTAACCTCCTGATCAACTGAGGTTTAGCTTGATTCCAATCGCACCTAAGAATCTACACCTTAACTATATATGAATTTAAGGTGAGAGGACATATCTATGCTAAACAACTTCATGAAAGACAACGGTGTTATGTTGTTAGTAACCGAGGTAGCACATCTGGATGAGAGGAAATAAAGATTTTATTAAAAGGATTTTAAGTCATAGAACAACTATTTCACTCTCTCCAATTGTTTCATTTGGGGTTCCCACAAGGAATTCATTAGATGACAAGAAAAAATTCTAGATCTAGCTTTTTAAGACTTATTAGTCCACTAGAATACTAAGGGATTAATAGTTCTACTTCCTCCATAAATGGTAAGGTTACATCACAAAGTCGTTGCTTCGAACAAGTACTCTTAAGGTGACTTCAAAGGTGGTCTTCACCACTCAACATGGTGTTTGAACTTAAGAGAAAAAATTCTCCTCGCTGTTACCAAACCTAGAAGGAAACCACATATTCCAAATAAAGTTGGACCATGTCATTCCTAAAATATGGGTTCATGACAATGTCATTAAACATAATGAAGTTATGATGGTAAGCTCAAACTAGGGGTTTTATTTGCCTGAAATAGGAGGTTCCATCAAGTGCAATTGTTTATGTTCATTCTATGGATTCAATTTCTTCTATGGTAAGAGGGATCACACATGAAGGCATGTTATACATGAATCTTATACTAGGGTTGAGTGTTTCAATTAAATATCTTTATTACATTTACAAGTTAAGACTACAACACACTAGTTAATTAATCATTTATTGAACATTGAAAATACACTACAAGATATTAACTTCAAATTAATTTACCATATATATCAAACCTTTTTACCATACGTAACTATGAATCAAAGTAAACCTATGATTAAATTCACATTTCCTAAGATATCCCTAAAACTAACATCTCATTCATATTAACAAATTTCAAAAATAACTTTTCTGTAACATGAGACTACATTATAGATATATTCATTATACAATGACCTATTTAAATTACAATAATAAATAATGAATTACACATCTCCTTTCCGCCATCTTTCTTGCATCCTGTAAAACCATCTGAGCATGAAATCAACGATAAATCACTGGTATGGAATCTACCCTAATCTAACATAATTAATGTCTTTAGTTTCCCATTTAAATATAATATTAATAATCATTTTCATTCACAAGAAAATGTTTAGAAACATGTATTAATTTCATATCATTTCACTTCATTTCGTAACCAATGAGAGAGAAAGAGATAGGAAAGAGAGATAAAAACTATTTTCCTAAAATTCAAATTTCACACAATAAGCCACAAGGTAGAGTTCTAAACATTTAGTTACAAGTGTCATTAAATTTCCATGGTGGTTAGGCAACCCAACATGGATCATACAATTTCCTTCTTATGTTTCCCTTCTATCTGCAAAATGTTCAATTTACTCTCAGAGGCTAGGAAACCAACTTTAAATGTTGTCCTCTAAAGAGAAAACACACTCCAGGTAAAGTTCTACGTGTCTTTCTATACACCAAGAATTCACAGGAATTGATGGAATTCAGAACTAGAAAATAGTTTACAAACAATGACATGCTTTCTGGAGTCTCCAGTCATAATTGGTTCAGTTTTACCTAGTTAAAGTAAGACTGTGAGCCTACGAAATGGATTTGCCAAACTATAAATAAAAGTGTTTTTCCTCATGCTGAAATTTCAAGGACATTCTTTAATAAGAATGCTAGAGGTTTGTGAATACGGATAAGCATTTCACTATCCAGGATTTAAAAGGAAATTAAATACGAAAGCCAACTTTTTAGTTTTAGTAGCTTCTTACAACTGTAAAATGGTGTAATAGGCCTTCTATAAGGGCATAAAAAAGGTCAGAAATTTTCGTTCGGCATCGATCCAAAGGTTTAAATGATAGCTCACATAACAAGGTATATGAAGGAAGATTAATCTCCCCTTTCCAGAGTTTCGAAAGGTTACTTTGTGAGTCCCAGGAAGTGGCAATTTATCTATTTAAACCAGAAGATGGTCAACATATTTACAGGGAAGTCAACTTCAACTTGTCGATAAAACAATACTGTAATGATCTAGTTTGGTCAGGAAGTTATCTAAATCACCTCAAAATGAGGGTTGAAGTTCACGGTTTTCTACAAAAATGGTTATTTTGATTGCGTGAGTTACGATATGACATTTTATTATTTTGCAACAAGTTAATATAAAACAACTAAATCTTATGGTGATCCTAAAATTTTCAAGTTATATTTTATCACAAAAGAGAAACTAAAGTATGACAATTACAAAATACAAGGAGAGATGAACCATGCCTGGAGGAACGAAGCCGGTCAAACCTGCGGGATTCAATTCAGCATCTCACTTAAGCATTTTATCAAACATTTCATGAGCATCCACAATTTTACCATTTCTCCTTTTCTTGAAAACCTCAAAGTATTTTCCAATGAACCCATCTTGTAAATAATCAATAATAATACCTCAAATTTAAATGGTATCCCGAAATAAGATCTTAGAGCCCCTCAAAGAAGTTAGCGTGGTCCTCACATTTTTATCTTATCTTCAATAACCAAGAATATAAACCCAGAATGGCCAACCCATGTTTAATGGTGTTTGATGATAATGTTTGGAGCTCCCTTGGGATAGCCAACATGACTAAGAGATCCATACATACCTACATACAGACTTATTGTAGATGCAATGCAAAAATATTTATTCACACCAATACTAGAAATTCCTCCATTGAAACATACGCTTCTCTCAAATAAAAATAAATAAGAATATTACATGGTAGGGAAAACTCCATACAACCACATCTCTCGAAGCACTTGTTAGGTAGACCAAAGACCTAGCTAAGCATCTATATTTTCTAGGACACCTGCAACTATTAAAATCTAACAAATCTCCCTTGTTTTGTATGTTGGACGACCAGGTGTAGCTATAGGCTTCCTGGATTTGAATTAGGATGGGTGTACACAACAAGGCTGGATGGATCTACACTTGAGTATAATTTTCAGCATGTATACAAGAAATCCTAAGATTCGGGATATTGTGAACGGATTTACCATAGGAAAATTGTTGAGCCTAACACGCAAAATAGAAACAACACTAACACAAACAAAAATTCATCATATTTAATGAACAATAGCTTCCACCATGTTATCATTGAACCATTTTATGGCACACGAATATGGTATTCTAATATTTTGAGTAGTCCATATGAGTAAAAGCTACATGAGTAAGAAACTTAAAATAGTAAACCAAATAATACTCTTGGCGAATGAGAGCAGATAAACTTATGAAGAGAGAAAAAATAAGTCCAACGTATTTGCTTGAAAATTTCAAAAGCTTTTCCACAGAATTTAATCTACACAATTTCTGGCATGTTGCAGCCAACACGGCCATCATCCTTTTTGGGTGTTTCAGTCAAACATTTCACATTCCAAATGCATGCTTCCCCAATAGCATACATATCAGCTGGAGAACTTGCAACAAAACATACGAGAAAATCCTCATTTTGGCTCAGGATGGGAGGAAGCCAACAAAGGTAAATTGCTAGGGATGGAGATCTGTTTGTTGCATACGTGAGACAATGTCACTGACTTGCGAGGGAAACCATGCCTTCTAAGAAATGCCAAAACATATTCCCTGAAAACCAGTCACATTCTTTCACCCGATCAAACATTGTAAGAATGCCCCCAGTTATGAGAAAGGCCCTTGTTGCATTTAATTGATTACTTCTAAATTTGCAACATGCAGTGGGTTTCAGCATGGATTTGGCCTCCGGATCTCAAATAAAATCTAACTATTATTTTTTTTAAGCTAGAGAAATGTCAGGACTGACTGCTCGTCAGCTTACCCGTCTCCATCTCACCTAAAAGTAATAAATTTCTTGCATTTTATTAATATTTAATATAGACATTACATGTACGACCTCTCCTTATTTTCTCCTTGATATGGAAAACATTTTAATAAAACCTTTAAGACATGTTAAAATATATTTAAAAAAAATTCTCCAAAACATAATTTTTTAAAAACTAGACTATTCTATCAAAGCTACTATATTAAAAAGTTTCACGATTTTCTACCTACGTAGCAAGTAACTAACCTCAAGAAAAGATAGAAACATCACCCTATCTCTCCAAAATGATTTTAGAAAGCTAAAAGCTTATCATATGTGAATGATTTGGTCAATGGTTGGAGACTTCGGTTCATTCCAGACCCCTTACTATATTGCCCTTCCAAAATGTTTTGCTCCCTCTAATTTCACTTCTCAAATGCATCCATTTAGCCATTTCAATCGCACACCTTACATGTGATTGTTAGTTTAGGCTTGTCATTTGAAACACATAATACAATAGTCTTTTGCAGCTTTACATCTTCTGAGAGCTGGATGAGTCACAAGATATTACCCTCTGCTTAGAATTAATACCATATTATCCTCTCAATCCGATATTTTCTGTTAGAAATCCAACTTGACAGTACACTCAAAGATCTGACAATTGACGGCGTGGCGTCAGATCATACCATCAAGACGTGAAAATTACCCTTCTCCCTTTGGCACATCGTTCTCGTCTTTACTATTATGTACCAATTCATCAGTCTCAAATTGCAACTCAGGTGTCTTATTCATTATAAAGAAAAAACCAGTGGTCCTCCTGCGGTAATATTTCCTTATCTTGGCTGGCACGTCTGTTATTCTGTCTGAGTGGTCTTAACCATTTTATCTAAGAATTGAAAATGACATTCTCGTTTGCCATTGCATTTGTTTAAACACACGTTTCCATTTTGTTAATTTAATATTATGCAACAAAGATGTAACTATATCTGTTTATCTTCAATATATTTTCATTGTATTGTGAAAAGAGAAATAGGTTAGTTTCTTTTAATTTTTCTTCTCAGCTTGTTATTCGTTTTAGTTTTATTTTATTTAAAAGAACACTTTGCAGTTTGACGTGGTTATCTCCATCTATAATTGTCGTCACTAAATGGACATTAGGAGAATTAAGAATTAAATCAAAGTAGGTAAAAAAATGATCAGCCGGTGATCAAACGAAAGAGCTAAGATAACCGTTGAAAAGAAGGAATTGGTGAAAAAGGTATAAAAACAAAGGATAGTGATGGAACTAAGAATTACGAAATTTTAACACAATAATATAAAATATGTTATGTTGACACTACTCTAAAGAGGCCATACGAATGCAGCTACGTTGTAATTTGAATCCACAATGCTATCCTATGTAGATTGCAACTCATAACTAAGAGGATAAATGAAAGGGGTTATAGGAAAATAAGAAGCTAAAATCAAGTAACATAAATTCTAAGTATCTAAGTTTTAATTTTATTATTTTTGGTTTGTTTAATTACTACTAACCATAAATGAATTTATTTAAATAAACAATTTCAAAGAATGTTTTTTATCTATTTTTATAGAATTTTACTACTCATTCAATTACACAAATTCATTCTTGGTTCAGGTGGCCAGAAAATCCCTTGCATCCCTGCCACTTGGGAAGGTGAGTACCCTACTTTATACATCCCAGATACTCTAATTTCTAGAGCCGAAATAAAATTCAAATATTCTCTTCAAGGAATTTTTTTGGGTATCCACCCAAATATTTATTCTGTTAGAAGCTAGGCATAAAGGAAATGGAAGCAAAAAGGACATCTGCACCTTGTGGTTTTGGCTCATGATTCCTTTCTATTCTATTTTCTGTTGGAAGAAGAGTTGATTAAGGTTTTGCAGGACGTTCCCTGGTTCTTTTGGAAGACAGTCTTGAATTTTTACAAATGGGTCCTTGAAAATTTCTTTGGAAAATCTCTTCCTAGTTCCTTACCTATCTACGTGAGGTTGTCTTCTCTTCCTGTGGAATTTTGGGAGCCTTAAGTGATTATGGGTATTCTCAGAGTTTTTGGTATTTCACTTGCCATTGACCACACTACAAGGGCTTGCTCCAGAATGATAGTTTCTAGATTTTACATCATTATGTCGGCTGATAAACCTGTTCCTTCCTCTATCTTGATAAAAATAGGACGTGGGGTTTTGTTTCAGGATCTAGTCTTTGAAGATACCTCCAAATTCTATGCCAACTATCAGAATGCAAGACATAGAGAAAATATTTATAAGGCACTGCGGGCATGGGTTAAAAAAAGCAAGTGACGAGAGAGATCAATTAGTGGTAGGAGAGGCTCTGCACAACATGTTGGTTAGGGGTTCAAACCTTGCTCCTACTTTGAGATTTGGGGATAAGTGTGGATAGCTTGATAATGTAGGTTTGGAGCCTTTTAAAGCATAGGTGGAGGACACATGCCTTATTTTTATTAAAGTAGTGGAACCCCCTTCCTTAGCTCCATCCCCGATTGGCTCATCCTATGGCCTCTACATTGTGGACGAGTCCAACTTGTTCCCTAATGAGCAATCCATGGTTGTGGAGCAACATTCAAAAAATGGTGGGAGTGATACGGAAGGCAATGAATCTATCAAGGAGGTTGAGGATGTGGGTAAGGATGTTGATGAAGGACCAGTGGATTTCCTAGATCCTGGTAACAATGAAATGGATTTACCTATCAAAGATCCGTGGAATTTTGCAACCAAATCTATATAATTAGATGATCTAAAATAATCTCTAGAGTCCCCTATTCTAGTGAGACCAAATGGACCAATGAATTCATTTAACGAAGAAAAATGTAAATTTTATGGGGAAAAATAGAGTATTAGTTCTATAGTGTAGATCACAAGGATCCAATGGATTGTGATAGCGTAATGGCTCAGCACCAAAGTTTGTTAATACAAATATACCTTAGAAATAACTCCACCAAAAATTTGATCCTAACTTCCTCAAGTTACTCTAGTTTTTGTAGCGTGAGGGATATAAAAACTATATCAATTCAACATTTTGGGGTGGAGTTTTCAAAGGTTTGGATGATGGGTGGAGCACGATGCAATCTAGAAGAGATAAATGTAAGCATATAGTTTTACATTGTCACATAATAAGGAGTGGATAAAAAAATTATCTTGACCTAGCGCCCCCTTTGGTAATTTCCTCTTATATAACGCCCACATTATACACACACAAATGCAACAATAAAAATAATGGAATTATTTTTTTTACTTACAGTGTAGTATACATAACACTAAAGGAGATCACTTAGGATGACACACAACACAACATATATTTTCCAAGACAATAACTCGGATAGGTAACAAGAACCACATGACGCACATCAAGGCCACTTATTTTTTAAATGACCTGGACCAACATAACCATTCAACAATAGGACACACTTATTGATAGGGTCTTCCCATGGCACGATATTTTAGGATAACACATATATTACAATCATGCTTCAATCTTTAACTTCAGTCTTAGAAAGCTTCACAATAAGTGAATCATACATTCCCTTTCCTCCTTTTTTTTGCTATATTTCCTCTATATTGATTAAAATTTCACTTTCAGAGTATCTCATTAAATAAGGGACCATCCACATTATTTAAATTACTTGTTTAATTCACTTATTTGTTACTATGTTATTTATTTACACACAAGGCTACTAGGTATTACCCATTGGATTCACATCTATGGGAATGCATCTTGATCCAATATCATACCTCTGTTACACAACAAAAATTAGTGTAAATCAAGAGGATGTGAAGTTCATTTTTTTTTTGTTTAAGGATTTAGGGTCACATTTCTTTCAATCATTTAGAATTGGATAATGGATTTAGTATCCAATAAGTATTATATGAATGAGGTTCTTTCCCACGATAAGAGTGTTTAATCACATTACAACGAAGATCATTTTTTCAATTTACATGAGGGATAACATCGCATTCTTACGCTCCCTAAGGCCAAGCGTCAATTATAATTTTACTATATTTATGCTCCAACAGTTAATTAGGCATTCAAAGGCTCTTAAATTTGCAACATACTTCCTTATGTTTTGTTCTAGATTATGTTTCCTCAGTATATTTTATGTTGAACAAAGAGGGTTTTCCCTAACTAGGTTCATATGCCTTTTTTAGTGAAGTGTGTAACCTATTTCCTATTAGGGGAATCTGAATCCTTTGGTAACCACTTGTTCCTGTCTTAGGGGGATTTATCTCTAAGAACATTATCACAGTTTCACATCATATATGGATTACATAGAAGGAAAAGGGGGAGGACAAGATGGAATAGTCCATCACTTAAAGGTTTAAGGTTCAGATTATAGTTTACACAACCTATATCTCACTTCTCACCACAAGATGATTTAAAAATTATATGATAATGACCTAAATTTCACCTTTATCCAATGACATCATCTAATGGTTACGTTTTCACAAACTAATTTATAACACTACAATGTCGTTAAATTTCGTAATAAAATATTAGTATTACACCATAAAAACCCAAACATAATTGAGATTAGGTATCGATCCTAGTTATGATCCCAACTCTTAAAGGTGACATCCAAGGTTAGTTGGTGATCTTTTCTACTCAACATGTATGTCGATCTAAAAGGATTTTATACTATGCTTAATGTTCGTTTCCAAAGGAGCACTATCTTGAGAAAACACATTCTCCTTACTACACACATGATTACAAGTCCTAGGAGGGGACCACATACTCGAGACAAAGTTTGACAGTGTCATTCCTAACCATTTGTATCATGACGATGTCGCTAAGCATACAAAAAATGAGGATACACTCGAGCTTGGAATCATATTTACTTAAGCTAGAAGGTGTTATCAAACGTAAATATTTAAGTTCATTCTAAGGTTTTAGTTTCTTTTTTGCTAAGAAGGATCATGCGAGAAGGGTAGAGATGCACAATTTTTTATACCTAGGTTGGTTGTTCAATTTATATTTCTTTTCTATATTTTCTAGTTACATAACAAAACACTATGGATATTTGATCATAAATTTCATACCAAGAATGCACTATAAGATTTTAAATTTGATTTCATTTAACATACATATGCAACTTTTAAAATACAAATCTTAGGATAAAAATAACACCAATGTTTAGATGAACATTCCCCCTAAATGCTATCATCTTAAAAATGTTAAAAAAAAATTACTAATAAACATTTCAATACTTCGCCAAATGTTGAACTATCCTCTATAATATAACTTGTAATAAATATCTAACACATTTTTCTTTAGCCATATGTAAATTTGAATACAAAAACACCTATAGTTGAATACACGTTTCCCAAACCACCCCTAAGACTAGTATCTTATTCATATTGCCAAAATTTAAAAATAAACTTTAGTGTAACATAACAATACAATTTTTTTCATTAACATATATACATTACAATTATAAAAAATTAATTACAACCACGTTGTTTCGCCATCTTACTTGTATCTCACAAAACCATGTGAGCATGAAACAAGCAATAAATCGCTAGCATGGCATTCTCCTAAATCTAGCATAATTAGCGTTTTTAGTTTTCCATTTACAAAAATAATATTAATTTGTACTTGTGAGTAGAGGGTTAGAGAAACATATTCATTTCATTTCATTTCACTTCATTTTGTAACTATGGGGAGAGGAGATAGGGAAGAGAGAGAAACATTATTTTTCCAAAAGTAACATTTCACACGACAAGCCACATACGAGAGTTTCATACAGTTACATATACATTTCAAAAGTTTTCATGATAGTTTATTGTCTTGGATTGGGTCTTGTGACCTTATTTTACATATTTCTACATGTTGCAGGAATGTCTCAATTTGGCTCGAAGGCTAAGAAACAACATTTAAAAAATATGTTTCGATAAGAAAATCACAACATGTAAATTTCTACTTGTCCTCCTATACAGTAAAAATTCACAGGAACTAAGGTAATTCAATAGTGGAGAATGTTTTACAATTGGTGAATGGTTTTTCGGAGCCACTTGTCATAATCAATCAAGTTTGACCTAGTCAAATATTGACCGGATGCCTACGAAACCTCTTTATCAAACTAACCAAGAATTTTCTTTTTTGGAACCGAAGGTTCGAGGAAATTATATTGTAAAAATAATGGAGGTTTGCAAAGGCAAAAAAAGGATTTTTTTATTGAGGGTCCAAATGGTGAGCCGATAAGAAATCCAAATTTTCAATTTTAGCAACTTCATAGTAGTGCAACACGGGGTAACTAGGCTTCTAAAGGAGCAGTGAAGAGAGCACAAACAACTGATTGGGGTCAATATAAATATTGATGTGAATCTCCCCATAATAAGGATATCATACAATATTTGAGACCTCTTTTCCAGGGTTCCGAAGGTGGTTTTGAGAATCTCTAAAAATTGAGTTTTTCTAAATTTGCAAGGTAACTAAAAATGGTTATTTTATTTGATGACATCAGCTAACTCTCACCAATAACGGTGGACATGATTACCCAATTATTACATCCTGGCTTAACAATGTGTGAGGTTATGGGAGGAATCTCTTTTGATGGTTGTGGTGAACCTTTGTTATACAATTCACAAGGTAAAATTTGTTGTTGTTTTAAACTATCTAGTTTGGTAAGATATCTAAAAGTATAATCATCCACTAGTTTACAATTTCTTTTATATAGAAAATAATAGAACCAAAATACAAAAATTATAAAATATTAAGGTAAAGAGACCATCCCTGAGAACGATGAGTGAAGCAGGGTATGAGGGTCTCCAGGTGGTTTATACTCATGATCCGTTGATTCCACCACTTTACCACATGTCTATGATTTCTACCCTCTATTATGCTTATGGATTCTTTCCGCCAATACTAAATCTCCCAAGCATTTGTAACTATAGTATCTGATAGAAATATTATTCAATTTGTTTTTTAGATCCATACAAATTCCAAGGCTCTCATTTTGGCACGACCTAAAGGAAATATTTGCAAACATTTCAGAGATCTAGCTTTAAATCTACCAGTTGCATATTCTCAAATTTTTCTAAATCCTTTTTTTAAAACCCATTTCGTGCATATCCAAAATTCAATTTTGTCCACTAAAACAACGTATTTTCTTTAAGACATTCTGTCAAACAATTCACCTTGAGTGTGTAAGGTTCCACATTTGCATACACATCAACTAGAGCATTTGAACTAAAATATCTAACAAAAATCCTCTATATTTTATGCTTATGGGATGTCCATATATTGTTCCAATAGGAAAATTAAAATTCATTAGGCTTAAGACTTTTTTGTTGCATAGATGAAACATTTTCAGTGGACCATGAGGAACCCCATGTCCGGTGTACATTATTGTAGCTGTCCATGAGAAGCCACCTCATTCTTTCATTTGGTTAAACATTGTAGCAACATCAATTTTTTTTTTTTGAGTTACCCTAACACATTACCTCTTAACCTTACCTTACAATGGAGATCTTAGTGCTAAAAACTTATCCAAGCACATAAGCTAGTAATAAACATTATAGTGAACTAAACGCTCTAAAATATGCAAAACAACCGAGTTGAGCTACATAGAAGTGACCAATAAAACAAAACCAGTGTCAGATATTTATGTGAGAGGAGCCACAACGATATAAAATGTCACAACACTGAGACGAGAAAGAGATAACATGACCAAACTAAGATACAACGACATCTCCCCCAAGTTCCAAACAAGACCCAATGGAGATGCAATTACATCTCCATAACCAATCATGGTGGAGATGGCCTAATGGATGGGTCAAATCTAAGCTAAGAGGTTGCAGTGCTAAGCTTGAACATAAATCTAGTATGGAAAGAATGAGCTCTATCATTGAACAACCAAGTTAGGTAAGTGAAAAAAACTCTAAGCCCAGATATATGAATAACCAAGTTGAACATTGGAATTCCGAGCTCTCAATGAAATAAATTACCACAAAACGATAAACATAGAATAAGCGTGCTTAATAAGAAATGAAGGGAGAGTCAAATCAATGTTAGGTCAACAAGTTAAGGTCTATCCCATAATGACAACATTGAAACATATGAACTGAGATAGGAAGTGGGACATAAGCAAGAAGAAACCAATTAGATATTTGGAGTCATGACCCAGTGTGTAAAATTATAAATCACAAAAATATTACAAAACTTGAGTAAGATGTTGCAGAGTTTGATGGTGATAATGGGCCAAAGTGAAAGAGGAAGAGTGAAAGAGATAAATATTGGCAAGGACATAAGTGGGATAGCAGGAAACACACTTTCAATATAGATCGAGACTTAAATAAATCAACTCGTATATATTAAAACAAGGAGATATTTTTTGCAAGAGTTTATCTTTGCATGAAGGACTAATTTGATCCATAATGGCTGATTTTAGGTGAGGTATTGGTAAGATCCATGTATAACTCTCTCCACACAATGTTAAATTTATTTCATTTTGATTGATTTTCACTCACTGCAATTGTCCAATTACTGTTAATATTGACAACATTGACTAGTTTTTAGCATGTTTACTACCTTGGATTCTAATTAAATTTTTCGATTTATTATGCAAAGGAAATGATAGGTCTAACTGGTCATTAAGGATGGGACACCCATGCCCTATCCACATGCCACCCCACCTAACCATCTCTTCCATCAATTCCATTGCCCAATCACTTCACAAAATATATATCTTTTAAATTTTATTTTTACTATAAATTTAAAGTGGGCACTACATTTCCCTGCCCTTATAAGATCATCTTCCTTGATCAGACAAATAATTGAATCTCGAAGGGTATGTAGAAAAGAAAGTCAATAATGACACATGTTGTTTAACAAATCAAATTGTTCGTCTAACGTGACCACAAGATTTAAGGCAAGTCTTAAAGATTTCTTAATGTTCTGAGAATATTGGTAGTTAGTTATATTTTTCTTTATTACTTAGAATTTTTCCTTTATAATATTTCTAAATTTAAAACTCATAATATTTCATTTAAAAAAATTTAATTTATCTATTATTGAGGATGCCCAAGTGAGACTAACATCACAATACCATATAAAGGTTAAACGCAACACTAATGGTTTTTAATATATTCGTTATTTGATTTTTCCCCTTGGGTGAATTTAGACAAACATGACCTCACACAAAGAAAATAAAATGATAGATTTGGCCATGGGAGCTCACATTTGAGGCTCAAGGTGAGTGAGTTGAAGTCGGTCAAGCACATTGCAAGGAATATTAGGAGTTTGAGCTGGTTCAGGGAATGAAGAATCTCTAAAGTCTGAAATCAGAAATTTGAAGGTGAATTTGTTCAGTGGTGGGACCAACTGAAAAATGGTGAAACCCAGAGATAAAGAGCGCAAAGCTCTAAAATTTGGAGGTCAATGCATAAAAGGCAGGTCAATTTTGGAGTTTTGGAGTCTTGGGAGCTCACATTGAACAATACCACGTAGTGTGGAGAAAAGTCAAAAACCTGAAGTCCAAAATATGAACTTTAAGGTTTCAGGAGTTGGAGTTAGTAGTAAGGTCAAACAGATTAATATTTCCTAAACCCCAAAACCCGAACCCCTAAAATCTTGAAACCCGAATCACCAAAACCCTGAAACCCCGAAACCCAAAGTCCCAAAACCCCAAAACCCGATGTCCCAAATCCTCGAACCCCCAAAACTAAAAAGGTCCTAAACTCGAAGTCTGAATTTTGGACTTTGGCATTTCGTTATTTTGGAATGTTGAAATCCTTGTGCCCAAAAATAAAAACTTGAAGTTCGAAACCCAAAAGTTTGAATTTTGGAATTCAATTTTTTGGAGTTTCAGAGGTTTCATGAACTCATGTTGATGAACAATAACCCAAACTTTGAAATTAAAATGCCTGAAACTGTGAATCCTAAAAGTCTAAAAATTTTGATTTCAAAGGTTGGGATGCATTTCAGAGTCTAAAAAAGAAGATCAACCACCTGTATTTATTACAATATTGCACCCTCATCTTTAGATGGCCATAAATTTTTACTCGAAGCTCGGATTTGTACAAATTTGCACTTGTTAGAAATCTCTTTGTTTCCTTTGAACAACTGGCTTTCTTAATTTTAGTGAGATTAAGTACTTAAAAAGGAAGAAATGTAGTCCTCTATTTTAGAGGGTGTTTCTAGATTTATCACCTACCAAAATGATGAGGCATGCATGGGCTTCCTTTCTTTTCCAACAATGACAAGCACATGGAGGCACGGGTTTTGCAGTATCATCGATCATTGTTGTAGGTGATTTTAATGCATATTTGGGTGGTTGAAAAAAGTTTTTGAATTCCTCTCTCCTGCTTCTCTCATTCTTCCTATATATTTTAAGGAGGGGCTCATTTCAAAAGGTTGGATAATCTTTATTTGCACCATCCCTTCTTCTCTTATATGAAGTGATCTTGTGGAGTTATAACCTCCTACTCAAATTGTAAAATGTAATTTTTTCCTCTTGGCCATTGTAATGCACTGTATCAAATTTGTGGAAAAATCATATAAGTATGTGGATGAATTTCAACCCTCTTTTGTGTTCATTGCATATTTTTGATCTCTCATTACAACTTTGGTTAACTGTGCAATTTACATTGTGTTACATGCTAGTTTGTGTTTACTGGTGAATGAATTTGAGATAAGAAACTGATTTGTGTTGATGTCCATCCTCTTCAATCTTGTTTCACATTCATTTCCATGGAAGGAAATTTATTCATCATTCCCTTTAGTGCATCATCTCATGTATATTAGGTTTAATTTTTTGTAATCTTTTCAAACATGTCTCGTTGGCAAGTTAGAGTAGATTTTAGGATAGATCCTCTATAATTTGAATGTGTGTATCAGAATAAAGGAATAGGAAACAAACATCATCTGGAGTGTTTTTCAAATTTTAAATTCCCACACTTTGGAAAAAGCTCCATGTTATGCAATCACACTAACAGTTTCAATCTATCGAGTTGAAACAATTAGGGGTGCTTTGATTCCACATAAACAACATAATGATATGTACTTTCATTAATATATTACATCATAATAACTCAACCAAACCATTCAAATAACATACACAATCCAAACAACGTAGTACTTATTACGCATTTACCTGACATAACATTATTCGTAATATAAGAAGACTACTACAACATGGTATTTCGAATAGGTGCACATATAAATGTTTCATGCAAGTTGAGACAATGATTTTAGTTATAATGTCAACAAGGTGATCAAATCATACTCTCAACGAGGAGAATCAATCCTCAACATCACAAAACATAACCAGACTGACACATACTGATAATACCAACTCCACACACCTAGAAAAAATGACAAAACAACTCCATATACATAAAAAAGCACCACACAACAACTCCATATACCTCCCAAAGCATCAAAAAATAACTCCATATGCCTCCCAAAGCATCACACAAAAAATCCATCCATGAACACAAATATCTTATCCCTCCCTAAAATCTCTTATCACTCCCTTGAATCTCTTATCACTCATTTGAATCTCTTATCACTTCCTCAAAGAGAACAGTCACCCTATGGCCCTAGGCATATAAAGTCCAGAAACCCCTGACATAAGTGACATAATAACTCATGGTTCAAAAACCCTCTACTTATCTGTAACTCCTTGTGGCGTACCTCTATATAAAGAAGCAGGTCCATAGGTTCAACAACTCCATGGTCAATCTCATGAGCCTATTTCAATACATTACGACATCAGAACAAGAATAACAATTCGTTTGAACTAAAAACTAGAAAAATTCCCAATCTTTGGGCTAGGCTATATAAAAACTATATCTAAACTTGAAAAAAAAAATTAAGACTAAGTAAAAAAAATGTCTGAATAGCCATAGTTAGTGAAAAAACCGCATGTTAGTTCAACCAAATAAAATTTCCAAAATATAAGAACACATCAATCAAGAAAACGGTTGGCTCTGACAAGAAAAAAGATAATGATCAATTTATGAATAAAATTTATATAGAGAAATAACACATTCCAATCACTCTATGGACTCATACGACCACCAAAGAGGTACTCATCGAGTTGCTGGCACTTGGACATTGAGCCTTGGCTAGCAAAAAAACATATCAAATAATACAATTGTCATAATATCTACTTGAATCATCCCACCATACTCCCACAAGGCTGAACATAGTCAAAATCACATAGGATTGTTTGATGGAAAACCTAATAAGATAGACCAAGCAATGACAGTTTGCATAAGCTAAGCCTAAAGTGGTTCACATCCATAATATACATACAAGCTCGATGTATACTAAATAGATAGAAGTGGGTTCTATGTCTAAATAAGACTCCACTTCCTCACTCGTTCTCGGCTCAAGATTATGAAAACTTGGTCAACACCTTCTCTCTCCACACATACACTCATAACGATCACCTTCCTTAGCATCATCTAGTGTAAGGTTCAAAACATAACACATAACTAAATCACTCACACAATGGTAATTTATGCACATTAACCATTTCATCTTACGCATGGTATATAACACAATCATTAATTTCACGAGTTACAATACATCACATTTCCACATAAATCATCCAAGGTGAAAGTACTACATAATAAGGGTAATAAAATACCCATATGCCCCTAATTTATGACATGAATCATCTCATATTACACAAATTATATGCATGATGAACACAATGAATAATACTACAACATAAAATAAATTGCAAGACAATATGGTGCTGTAGTGCCCACTTCCCTTCGACCTCATTTTGTTTTGTTGTTTTTTGAGACTGATTACTTCACTTATGGATTATTATGGCTTCTTGATTTAGCATGCTAGTAGATATCATAGACATTGGACTGTTAGTGATTTGATCTTTATATGATGCATATGGTTTACTGGTGGACATTTGATGACGATATTTGTATACTTTTGACAAGGTTATTTATCTTTAATTATGACATGTGATATGTTTAATCATTTTGAGTAGAACTTGATAATTGGAATAATGTGATGATCGTTTTGACATAAATGAAATGTGGAATAGAAATGTGCTAGAAAGTGTTAGTGATATCGTACTTGCATAGATGATAGTAAATCATGTGTCGTTTATTTTAGATTATATTGTATATTTGGCATGAATGTTTTAATGCGGCCAACAGGCCAAAGGAGGTATTTTATGTTCTGCAAGTATATTATATTCACAACAATATTGGGGAGTGGAGACCAACCACATTGGAATTCGAGAAGAATCCAACTAAGGTCACCATGGCAACAAGTAATTGTCTGTGTGTTAGAATTATCTGGTTAAGGGAAAATTGTGACCTAGGGGTCATGTGTTGTTTTGTTTTAATTTTCCTTTTTATTATGTTAGTATTTGTTTCTCTTAGTAAGTGAAATTTTACTTGTATTAGTATTCATACTCTTTGGATTGGATTTTACCCCTTTGTTAGCCATGGGTTGTAGTGGCTTAATTATGTTAATTTGAAATTGTCCTAAACTAATTAAAAGATGTGACCAAAGAGAGTTCATTTATTAGGATGTGATTTACTTGGGATTTTGTGTGGATTGATGTGTGTTTGAGTTTTGAGTGTAGCACACTCTACCCCACATGGGAAACTCGAATTTAGCCTTGGAGGCCAAATTTCAAAGCTTGTGGGACAAGTCAAACTTGTCCCACACCTCTTAAAACCCCATGCCAACCCTACCTATGGGTTGGAAGGCCAAATTTAGGGTCTTTTAGGTGTTTTGGGGGGATAAAAGGGTAAAATATTAATTGCACTTCCTTTCAAAATTTAATTTTGTCCTTTGAGGGAGTGGGCTTAGTTGGAGTGTGTAAGGTGCTTGCCTTTCTTTCAACTACTTATTAATGGTGCATTGGAATTTGATGTTGACCAAATGATGTGGAGTGGAGGGAAAAGGAGGTGGCATCCTACTTGGAGCCACATCATTCCTCCCTCTCTTTCTTTATTTATTTGATCCTCTTGTTTGTTTTGGGGGTTGGAAGTTTCATTTTTTCAGTCTTTTGTATTTTGGAGAGGAGAGGATTTGGAAAGAGTTTGTGAATTTTTGGAGCTTGTTGATACTTGTGGGAATTTTGTAAGAGCTTGTGGATGCTTGCTTGATCTTTGGAGGGATTTGAGACTTCATACTTAGAACAAGCTCTACCATGGAAAGGTAGGAGCTTCACCTTTGTTGTATTATGTTTTCTTCTTTTTGTTATATGAATGAGTACATATGTTGTGTTGAATTTTGTTGTTGCAATGCTTGTTGGGAATGGGTAGAATGCCTAAGTTGGGAGTGGGAGGAGACTATGGGGAGTTTACTTGAGGGAGGCATAAGAGATCATGTTCTTGAGGAGGGATTTTGGGTTGGGTGCCCACCTTGTAAGAGAAATGCTTGCATTTTCTTCTCGTTTTACTTTGAGGGAGCCATAAGAGTTGAGGGAGGCATAAGAGTGAATGGAGGGATAAGGGGTACTTAAGGGAGGCATAAGAATTGTTAGGGGTATTGTGTTTTGCATTGGAGGCTTTTAGGTGGCACCCATTCCCATTGGGAGGCATAAGTGGCCTCCCCATATGTCTTACTCTTATGGCTTTCTGATAAGCCTTGTGACTTGTTGTTGTGATGGTTTTCCCTCTTGTTGTGTTGTAAATCTTGTTTTGAAGGATTATGGAATGAATGTGAAATGTTATGTTTAGTTATGTGGAAGCTAGTAGTTGCCATGAGTTGGATTTTCTCCCATTGTGATGTGGTTGGGGCTCGGACGCCAATGGAGAGGATGGCTTCTCTTCTCCATTGGGTATCTTGGTTGGGAGGAGAGCATTGCCTCTCCCCTTATTTTGGTTGTGAATCAAGCAAACTATGGAGGAGCCACCTTGTTGATATATGGAGCATTGGAACCTTGTTGATGACAATGTGAAACCACCATGTATTTTACCCACCATGAGTGGAGGAAAAATGTAAAAATGCTTTGTATTTTAGCTTGCATTATTGTAAATTTGTTTCCACATGAAGTAGCAAATGTTGTAACAAGATGTTGAAGGAAAGTTGTTTTGAACTTCATTACTAAGGTTGTAATGTGGATGGAATTAAAAGTTGAAAGAAAGACAATCTATTTATTCTCTTTTAACTTGGCTTGGAACCTCACATGAGTATGTTGATCTTGTTGACATGTTAGTGGATCTTGCTTTAAAACTTAATGGAAATATTGTTGGACTTTTTTGTAGAATGTTAGGAAATTTACAAAAAACATACATATTAGATTTCATTTTGTTGCTTAAAAGAGATGTATTGAAAAGTGTGAATATTAGTGCATATTCTCTTCTTGTATTGTGGATGGAAGATTTAATTTTTAAATGGTTTCCATTATGCCAATAAAGTAATTTATGTCCTAACTCTATTATGTGTTTCCTCATTTAAGAAATTCTTGTAAATCCATTTGCAAATTGTAAAGGGGAAATGGAATCGATTCTTTTTTGAAATCCCATGTAATGTTTATTGAATTGTGTAGAAGGAAATTCTAATGCAAAGACTTTAAACTTATTAAGATCATTACTCAATACTCCTTAATGCTTAACAAGGATACTAATATTTTAAATAATATTGCATATTAAAGTAGCATTAAAAGTAATGGATTTACTATTATTAAATCATATTAATACCAATATACTACTAATGTCTCTTTTATATTAACAAAGTACATTAATATGAACCGCAGCCAAAATTTTTTATCAATTATATATGAAATGGAACATACACATGTACAAGTAATGTATGTGCCTCCCTAGGTCCTTGAATGATCTTATTTTTTTTGGTTGCGGAGCAAATTGTGCTCCATGAGTATTCTGATCTAGAACAGATCCGCCTCCTTGTGAGTCTTCTCTATGAACTACATTGTAAAACAGGTGAGGTCCCTATAGAGAATCTCTGTAATAATTTTCTTCAGGCTCCTCGTAACACTCCCTCTGTCCCTCGCTCATTTTAGACATTAATGTCTTGAAGGCAGATCCCAAAATTTTGAGGATGTATTCGATACTGAATAGATAGCAACATAGTTAGACAGACTGCTTATTTAAACGCCCTCACTACCTGACTATCCCACTGTGCAGGCGCGACTATGGATCCCCGCCAAGCACACACCTTGCAGCACCCAATGAAAGTGGAGGTAACTCACCTATCTCATGCACCATAGCTTCATCTTCAACCACCATATTGTTTCCGCGCGGCCAGGACAATATAAAATAGCAGGCGACTGTGTGGAGTATTGGATTTGCAAATCTAAGTGATTCAATGTTATGTGCGGCCCAACAGGAACTAGTTAACACGCAAGGAGAGGGAGGGAGTCTTAAATTTTGTCAGGTGGTTGTTGAGCGACCCACCACCCCCAACCATAAAATTTAAGCATAGTTCGAATGCTATATCTTGACAAATAAAGAACCCTAACATTCAAATACGAGGCCTTATGTTTGAGTATCCTAGCTAGTCCATGCATAATAGTCAAAGCATTGTAACATTTAAATAGGAGGTCTATCGGTTTGAGTCGTAACTAGTCCAAAAAAAATGTACAATTATATCTCCAACACTTTCTCTTAAATTTTGTTCAATGTCCTTTACTACTATTCATATTTTTATATTATAGTATAACTTTTCAAGACATTCCACTTAGATATCTTTCTAACAATTATAAATGAATTTAGAAAAGCCTCTTTTTAAATTTTTTTTACTTTGCAAACTCGTATTTCTCTTAACTTATTACAATTAAATCACAGTTAAATATGAATTAGTTTTTGTTTACTTCTAACTCCATATATGTTTATTAGTTTTTATATCAATAAGTAGAAAAGTGTCTTGTCTAATGTTAAATAAGTTTTCCCATTAGAAAGTTTTTTCTTATATTAGATGACATTAAATGAAAATATCCATTAACCATTTATATACCTACTTTAAAAAAATTGATGTCCTAATTTAATATTCAAATCTTAAAGACTTTATGACTATATATATATTTTTTAATTTTTTCAAAATATTGATTATTATAAAACATTATAATTTTAATCTGAATATCCCTAAAAAAAAAATCGAAGTCTCAATTCTAATATTCATTTCATAATAAATTATATCATACTCTAAGGTTAACATCTAGAAATATTGTTATTATGATATTATCAAACATTAGACTAATCAACTCGAAAGACGACCCTTCTTAACTTTAGTGAAACGTCGAATGAGATTAATTTAAATATCTTTGACCTTGAATCATTATCGTGACTTTTGTAGTTTCGAGCCTATATGCAGGCACACCCTTCAAAAAAAAATTATTCCATAATTTTTTTTAACTAAATCTAGGTTCCCCTTGAGTCTCTTGCGGGTGTTACAGGTGCCACACACAATTCATCGCTACACAATCATGACATTACGATACAATCCAATTCACTATACACAAATTATATCATGTAACACATCAGTACACCTACATATCAAAGAATAACAAGAAACTCCAACACTCTGCAATCCACAATAACATTATTTTCACACACACCAAGGCGGAAGATCACACATGAACTCCTCATTGAATCAATTAAAAGGAGATTCAATTCTCTCATCACAAGAACATAAACATGATAAAAATATACACACTAAGTGACATACACAACATGTGCATTCATAATATCACAATTACAACATAGGTCACATAACAACATATATCACATTACTCTTCTAATCTCAAGCATGACCATGCAAAACCATCACAACTCTAATATGTCCCAGAGGTTGGAGAGCATGAACTTATGCTCTGATACCAAATGTAACACCAAAATTTTAGACACACAAATATAATAGTAAAAATACAAAATTAATTTTTTTTACTTACATTATTGTATACATGACACTATAATAGAACAGTGAAGACTACACACAACACAAAATATGTTTGCATGCACAATAACCTAGATAGGTAACGTGAACCGTGTGATGCACATAAAGGCCACTTAATTTTCTAATGACCAGGTGCAACATAACAATTCAACAATAGGACACACTTATAGATAGGTTCTTCCCACGACATGAAATTTTAGGGTAATACATTTTATACAATCATGTTTCAATATTTAACTTTAGTCCTAGAAAGGATCATAGTAAGTGATACATACATTACCTTTTCCCTTTTTTATTTCTTGATTTTCTCTATATTAATTAACATTTAAGTTTCGGAGTATCTCATAAAATAAGGACCATCTACATTATTGCAATTACTTTTTTAAGTCACTTGTTTGTTAATATGGTAATTATTAACACAAAAGGATGTGAAGTTCATTTATTTTTTATTTAAGGATTTAAGGTGACATTTCTTTCAATCATTTAAAATTGGATAATGGATTTAGTACCCAAAAAGTATTATATGAATTACATTCTTACCCATAGTAAGAGTGATTTATAACATTACGAGGAAGATCATGTTTTCAATTTTCATGAGGGATAACATCCCACGCTTACGCTCCCAAAGGCCAAGCATCAATTATAGTTTTACTATATCTATACTCCAAAAATTAATTAATGATTTGAAGGATCTTAACATTGTAGCATACTGTAGACACTTAAAATTGGTTACTCAATTTAGTGTCTCTCTCATCCATTTACTTACTTAGGTAACCTGGGGCACGTTTTACGTCACCAACTATACCCTTGGGATATTATCCAATTTGTGATTTAATCACTTATTCCAAATTTAATTCACCCCATCACATCTTACCCATGAGTGATTAAATATTAAATATTTGATTACGCTTTTTCCCATACATCTTAATCACTTATCTACCCCAAATTTATTCTATCTATGTACCACATCTATTTTTCCTCTTCCCTAAGCGGGATATTTCCCGTATTCGGGATAAATCTTATCTTTCTTGAAATCGCTCATTTTGGCCATCTCGGAAGTCTATTCCGCGATCGGCACCGAGCCATATGGTCGGCGCTGATTTTCTAGGAGCGGCGCCGATTATAAAAGCGAGTCCAGAACTCAGTTCTAGAGACCGAAAAAGAGACCACAAACAGAGAGCGAGAGAGATACAGGTTGTGAGAAAGAGAGATCTTCTTAGCATCAATTGTGTCAAATTAGGGCAGATCCTGTCCGAATCAATGCCTGAGAGGAGCACCGTTACTCTGTCCCTGTCACATCAGCATCGCAAACCACCATTTATAATCTGGTGACTTTGTTCCAGTGTCTCGCCAACTTCGGCACATCCAGCAGACCACATTCATCTTCTAATTCCCGAATCTTATCGCACAGTCCCTGATTGATCGATCTGTTTTTAGTCGACGCCGATCTCACCCAGTCGACGCCGATTAGTCTCAATCGACGCCGACCACATCAGTCGACGCTGATTCTACCCAGTCGATGCCGATTTCCCTGCAGATAGGTAAAAGGACACAGGTAACACAAATTCAGCATTATTTCTTAGTTCCTTGTTTTCTGTGCTTTCTGTCTGCTGTTTAGATTCTGTCTTATTACTACAATCAGAAGATCTAGCTTTTTACTTACATCTTTTATCATGTATGCTTATTTTCTTAATTGAAAACGTGGACTGACATCCGCCGAGGAAGCTTATCGCTTCCCGGACCTGCTTCTCGGGCAGTCCACCTAAATATCTTTTAACGTGGTCTTTTTCTGTCAAGCATCGGTGTTTTGCAGGATACACGGATCTATTGTGCGAGTTGCTCGTGTGCGCCCGTCTTATCTACATCGGCTTCCTCATTTGTCTACATCTTCGGATCTTATCCATCAGGTATCGATTTTATTGGAGTTTTTCAGGGTTTTTGTGTTTAGTTTGGTGCATTAACTTGGACAGGTAACAAGCGCGAAATTCTTGATCTACATTCTGGCACGCCCGGTGGGACATAACCAAAGTCCCTTATTGGTAAGTTCATTTCCTTCCTAGTTTTGAACTTTGTTCCTTCTCTTCACTGATTTCTATCAGTCCTATTTGAGCATTTCTTTTCATCATTTCAATCTTGCTTTTTTTTAGGCGAAATCGTTATCTTCAAAAAATTTTCTAGTTCCTTAAAAATAGAGATTTATGTTTCACCGTTATCTAGATATATCTTTCTGGGTTTTCTTTGGTGTTTGCTTAACCTCTTCTTGCGGAGCACTTTGCTTGTTCGTGGGATTGTTCGAGGGGAAGAGCTCAACAACGCGCTTTTTGAAGTCCACACACCTTGGAGAGCTAAATCCACAGGTATTCCTCTTTTTCGGTGTTTTCTCCTTTTTAGGATTTCTTTGTCGGTTGCCTATCACATCCAAACACTTCAATTTTTGGTGCTTAAAAAGAAATTAATCGCATTTGGGAAAGAATCTGTTTGACTTGTCTTCATCGAAATCAAACACTTCGTTTTTAAGTGCTTAAAAAGAACTTTTTCTTTGTCATTGCTGCATGTTTTTCATCTAGTTTTAATTAGGCTGGAAAATTGATCAAAATCGGTAGTGACACTATTTGATTTTTATTTTTCACCCTTGCACACAAAGCCAAAATCACTAGGTATAAAGCATTTAAACAAAATTCCTTCCCTGGCCTCGCCTACTTGGAAGTGATATCCAAGAGGAAGAGCCTACGCGGTACTTAGGCCGCACTATAAATTCACGGAAGATTTTGGTATATATTGGCAAAGCACCCGACTCCCTTATCGCAGCGGTGTGTGAAGTGCGGGGGTAGGCCCCTATATCAAGCCACGTACCGGTCTTTTACTGAAGTGCCTTCGGGACTCCTCACCAAACATTACCCAAACCATCCTTAGTTTGGCTATCTGAATAGTTCCTGTTCTAAAAAGCCTTCCCTAACATTTTCTTTTATTAAAAGCATCAAAATTTAAAGGAGATAATCACTTGCGCTGCTTGAATTGTCTGTGCATTAGTTAGGTCAATCTTCTTTTCTGCGTGTTTATGACGGTTATCACTCGGTCACAATCTAGAAGAATGGCTCAACTGGTTCCTTCTTCCTCTGAGATCACCACTAGTGTGGAGGTTTCAGCATCCCCCCAATCTTCCTCGGGACCGCTGTTAGTTGGTTCCCCATCCTGGTCATCTAATCCTTTCTATCAAGCCAAGGCAATCCCATCACGTCCAGCTTCCCCTAGTCCTTCGGAAATATCATCTGGCTCGGAGTATGTTCCCCGCGGGGATCCTGAATTCCAGGCATTCCTTGACCGCAATCCGATAGCCCTCATGGACTACCTAGTACACAAATCTATTCAAATATCTGATCAAGGACCACCAATCCAACAAGTGTACGATTACCCTCGTGGATCATCCCAAGCCTTTGTAGAGCAGTTTGCATCATCGCTCTTGCCTCAAGTCACGGAGAAGAGCGAGGCCCCTATGCCTCCCTTTTCTCTTCCACCTACCATATCGACTAGTTCTCAAATAGCCTTACCTATTCCTAACACCGCAGTTACCTCGAGTATTCCACAACCTACTTCTGAGAAGTCTTCTGCCCTGGCTATAATGAATGCGTCTACACACCCACATATTGCTGTTAATTCATCTATGCCCTCCATCGTGTCCCAAGGTCAATACCTCTTCATGAGCCAACCCCCTCCGAATAGTCAGTTGGCTCCTACTTCTCATCCTCTAGGGGGTCTTTCTTCCAATATTCCAACAACTGTGACCTTCACCCATCCTCTAACATCGGCACCCTTAATACCTAATCCGGCAGTAGAAGGCCCCTTTCAGGTCTTGTTCCCCAACATGTCCAATCCAACCAACACCCATGTTCCTCAATCTATCCCGATCCAATCAACAAACATAGGAGTCCACAAATCACAGGCTCCATCCGTCACCCAACCTTTATTTTCTCAACCACTTATTATCTCACAGCCTGCCTATACGCAAGCTATCTCACAGCAAATACCCCACCCAGTGTCACCCAGAACACCTGGTTATTCCTCTTATCATCCTATCCATCAACAGATGAATCCTCCATTGACACCTCAACAACATCCACCACTTACTTCTTATGTAGGACATACCAATATACCTCCTCCTCAATCTGACGTGGTTCAAATTCTCTTCAAGAAAATCGCAGACTTGGAAGCCTCCGCAAAAGGGGCTCATCCTTCATACTCCTTTGAAGAAGTGTGTAATGAACCCATTCACCCCTCAGTAGCTTTCAAGCCTTATCCTCCCCAATGGGAACTTCCTAAATTTTCAAAATTTCATAGTCGGGAAGACCCTCAACAACATTTTTGAGCATTCAAACATGCTTGCTACCTCATAATCCAGGATCAGGAGCTTATGCTCCGTACCTTTCCTATGTCTCTAGCAGGACCTGCTTTAGACTGGTACAATAACATTCCTCAACATTCATTGTTTTCTTTCTCTCAATTGGCCCAAATGTTTGTTGAAAACTTTTCAATAAATATCGCGCATAAGATCTCGATCACAGATCTTTATAACATTCACCAATTCGATGATAAGTCTATTGCAGACTTTGTCACTCGTTGGAGAGGGATAATCAACCAATTGTCTTTCTCCCTTCCTCAATCCCAACAAATCGATTTGTTTACTCGATCTTGTGCTAATCACATTTCTTCTACTTTAAGGATCCAAACTTTTCATACCTTTGAAGAAGCCTTCACGATGGCACGCAAACTTGAATCTTGCGCCATTGAGCAAGGGAAGCTAAAACTTCGCTCTAAATCTAAACCAGATTTTTCTCGGTTTACCAAACCAAATTCTTCCCCTTCTAAAGACAAAAATCAAGGATCCACCAACGCTATCGTATTAAAAGCATCACGAGCCGACAATACTTCTAATCAAAAACCACGAAGAGACCCCTCATCTTCTCAAAAAGGGACTTCATCATCTCGATCCTTCGCTCCATTGGGGGAATCATATGCCTCTATCTTAGAAAAAATGTTGGAAGTTCGCATGATCGAACTTCCCCCCATTAGGGATGTTGATGAAAGCCGAGAATGCCCATTCTGGTATAGGGAAAATGATTTCTGTCCTTATCATAGAACCAAGGGTCATGACATCGAACGATGTCAGACTTTCAAAAATCTTGTCCAGAAATTCATTGATAAAGGCGAGCTCATTCTGGATAACCCAAATGCTCCCCCAAATCAGGCGCTCGATGTTTTTAAACAACCTTTTCCTAATCATGCCCCGAACCATAATGCTTCAGAGTCTCAAAAACCAAACACTCATACCATCAACTTCATCTCTACCGAAGAATCTTCTTCTGAAACCAAGCCATCTGCAAACACATCAATCGAATCAGAACCTCCTTCCACTTTATCTATCACTGGAGTTCCATTATCTTCAGATGGCCCTTCTTTGAATATTCCTACATTACTAAGCACGGAGTCTTCTTTCTCCGCTCCTTTGTCTGACCTTCCATCCATACCTGAGACAGTGTCATCCTCATCTGTCTCATCATCAGACATTCTTTCAATACTCGAGGCAATTACATCCCTTCGAGTTTCCACTACAGACATATCTACTTCTGTTGCTCCCATTCCCGCTGCAACTATGCCCTTCGTGAACGTACCTATAATTGTGCCGACTTCAACAGAAGCGTCTTCAATTTTGACCCTTCCTGTTTTTTTTCCTACAGTAGTTTCACCCATGATTACTGCATCAGAAGTAGTCCCTTCGCAAGGAACTGCTTCTTCATCACCCACTTCTTCCATCACCAATGTTACTTCGCCTATTAAGGAAAAATCAAAAGAAGTAGCACCAACACCTATACACTTGGTTCCGGAACCTAAACCGAGACAACCAAAATCTAACATTACACCATCAGTACCTCCCCACCTACTTCCCCCGAAAAGGTTACAATCACCTTATGCCGTTGAAGTCGTCACCATCCCTGAAAAAGGAAAGCCCATACTTCGGACCATCAAGACTCTTGGTGCTCTTCCACAAAAATCTCTCTCTACGCCTCATAAACGATTGGATTTGCCCGCTGAGAAGGTGTTTTCTTCTACACACTTATCAAAGCCATCGTCTTCTTCTACAACACATTCTTCACCAATACCCCGAAAAATAGACTTACCTACTAAAAAGATGTCACCTCTTCTATCAGGATCATCATCTTCATTACCAAAATTCAAGGCACCCTATGTCCCTCCGATTACACCTACTTTGGGAGCTTCTTCCTCTTCAAAACCGACATTATCTAAATCATCAGTAAATTCGACCAAGCAACCCCCTTTGTCTCCAAAGACCGCAAAATTTGTCACATCTCCATCATCTTCAAAATCTATTTTAGGGGCTCCTCCTCCACCAAAGTCAATCATGTCTCACTTACTCCCATCTCAAGTGCCCAAGACTGCTCCTCCAAATGTCCAAACAAATAAGAGGATTCCTAAAAAGACTGTTAAACCTAACATGCAAGTTCTTTTACCTCGGCAGTCGGTTAATGTAAAAGAACCACCTTCATCATCTCTATCCTCCTCTTCCTCTACCGGATTCCATACCGAAATCCTTCATCAACTTATCCAATCTTCATCCATAACCCTTCCTCCGATTAAACCTTATAACCCTAAAGGAGTTAAACCTACCTGGTTTAACTCTGATCTGATTTGTGCTTACCACCGTACACCGGGTCATGATTCTGAGGGATGTAAAGCTCTTCAAGCCGTTGTCAAGAACCTTCTGGAAGAAAGTGACCTTTTGCTGGAGGAGGAGGAACAAGTACCTCCTGTCACCTTAGCCTCATCTGAGCCCCAACAATCCACTCAGACCTCTGGTGGTTCCACTCCACTTGATCTTCCACCTTCTCAAATTGACACAATTCATATCGCCACTAGAACCCAACACTATGATAACCCATCTTCATCTTCAGCATCTCGACCACGGGTTGTCATTTCTGCAGCCCCTGAAGGCGTGTCTCCTTCCTCATCAGCCTCATGACCCAGGGTCTCTATTCGTGCTGCACCTCGGGCTCAAGTTCCCGTGTCTGTTAAGGAGAGTGTTATGAAACAACTTACCCAGGCTCCGGTCAAAATGTCTCTTCTTGACCTCATCCAATCCTCTCCGCAACATCGCCAAGCTTTGATTGATAATCTGCGTCGCATCGCAGTGAGTTCGGATGAGCCCCAGCCCTTCGAGTGGGTTGTTGGATTGAATAGACCATCAACCACCATTTCTTTTGAAGATTCGGAAATTCCTTCTCTTTCTTCAGAGGACTTGGAGGCTCCCCTCTTTATCACAGTCCAAATCAATGACACTACCTTAAAACGTGTTATGATCGATAGTGGAGCTGCACTCAACGTCATCTCCTCGCACACGTTTAAGCAACTTAAGTTACCAAAGAATGTGGTGTCATCCCCGCCTTTCGCCCTTCGATCATTTAACGATCAGCTAGCAGTTACTTTAGGAACTGTGGTCTTACCCATTCGAGTAGGTAAGAAACTACTTCATGAACTCTTCTACATCGTCGAAGGAAAATTCCACTATAATATGATCCTCGGACGCTCCTGGATTCGCACAATGCATTGTGTCCCATCCACCCTCCATCGATGCTTAAAATATCAATATCTGGGCAAAATATATACTCATCCAGGAGATCCTTTTCCTTCCGCACAATGCGACATGACCACAAGATCTGCCCCTTTAAAAGAAAATACATGTTCTCCTGACGGGGCCTCATCTTCTTCCGTACCTGCAACCAAACTAACGGATTTACAAAATCTAGAAGAGACATTGCAGCGTTTCTCACTAGGAGAGCTTCCTCTCTTTTCTTTCGATGCCCATCTCAAACCTAATGAGTATGGTAGACCAGACAAACAACCTGAATATCAACCAGGTCTCGGTCGCATCGTCACCATTGGTCTGCCCAATCAACAGACTAATTTCATCTACGGTGGTCTTGATACGCCTCAGTATCGCCCAGATTCTCCTCCTAAGACCAAACCTTACTCAACAGGGTTTGATTATCTACAGAATCCCACGTTTGCAAAAACTTATCTATATCGATGCGCGTGGAAAGGTTTTGGCCTGGGAAAATATGAACAAGGTATACATGACCTCAAGTCCATTCCTACTCTCATGCCACATCAGAAATTTGGTTTAGGGTTTAAACCCCTTTCAAAAGCCACCGTCACTATTCTTGATGAGCCTCTTCCTACGGAAGAACCATCTTCCCCCACTAAATCAGAAGCATCACTTGATGTTGACGATGACATTTCCATCCCACCTAACTTTTTTTTTTGATCAATACCATTTCCTTAGGGCCGTTAGTCTATGAGACTAACAATCGGTCCGCTTCTATACCATTAATCTTCCCTAAAATAGTTGGAGAAGATTCTCCCACTATCAATACTATCCACTGTGCGGATGATGATTCTGTCCTCACCTATCTGGGGGCAGAGGATTCATATCTCCCCAAAACTATTCCTTCTGACACGTCTACCCTTCTCAACTAGGCCACTATCGACCTTAATATAGGGACTTCTGAAGACCCTCGTATCATTAAGGTCGGCCAATCCCTTAATCCACAGGAGTTAGGGGATTTTACCACTTTTCTTTCCAAACATCATCAAGCCTTTGCTTGGTCATACGAAGATATGCCAGGGCTCGATCCCGATATTGTGGTCCACAATATCGTTACTCTTCCCAATAACAAACCAGTTAAGCAAAAATTACATAAAATGCACCCTCGAGTAGCCCTTCTTGTTAAAGAAGAATTACAGCGCTTGCTCTCAGCTAACTTCATCCAACCCATCGATTATCCACAATGGGTGTCCAATGTAGTACCAGTAACTAAGGCTACTGGGAAAATTCGAATTTGTACCGACTTCCGGGATCTTAATCTTGCCTGTCCAAAAGATGATTTTCCTCTACCTAATATCGACCAACTCGTAGATTTAACTGCGGGTCATGAGATGCTTTCTCTTATGGATGGTTTCTCTGGGTATAATCAAATCCTCATTGCACCAGAAGACCAACATAAGACTTCCTTCATAACTCCTTGGGGGACCTTTTGCTATCGTGTCATGCCTTTTGGTCTTAAGAACGCAGGAGCAACCTATCAACGAGAAATGACCTACATCTTCCATGATCTCTTGCACAAAACTGTGGAAGATTATGTTGACGATCTCCTCAGCAAGTCCAAACATCGTCAGGATCATCTTTTCATCCTTGCACCTCTCTTTGAGAGGCTTATCCGCTTTTGTCTTCGTCTAAATCCATCTAAATGCGTATTTGGCGTTCTCACTGGTAAACTTTTAGGATTTATCATTTCCATCAGGGGTATTGAAGTCAACCCCGCAAAAATAAAAGCCATCCTTGAGATGCCTCCCCCGTCTAACTTGAAGCAACTCCACAGTCTCCAAGGACGTCTTCAGTCAGTGCGTCGTTTTATCTCCCAATTGTCAGACCGTTGTCAACCTTTTCATCATATCCTCCATAAGAATGTTCATTTTGAATGGGATGAGCATTGCCAAAAGGCCTTTGATGATCTCAAAGCTTATCTTCTTTCTCCACCCGTGCTTACACCTCCACGCGAGGGGGAGCCTTTCTATCTTTATATCTCTGTGACTGACCATGATCTGGGAGCCATGATCTCACATCGGGACACTTGTGGTAAAGAACAAGCTGTCTATTACATCAGTTGCACCCTCCATGAGTATGAGACACGTTACTCCGAAGCTGAAAAACTATGTTGCGCTCTCTTCTTTGCAACTTCTAAGCTTCGTCATTATCTCCTTAATCACAAAACTTACATTGTCACAAGTTTCAATCCCCTCAAGACAATTCATGTAAATCCTTATCACAATGATCGTATCACTCGTTGGCTCATGCTTATGACTGAATTTGACCTCGAGTTTATCCCGCAAAAGGCTATCAAGGGTCAGGTTATTGCAGATCAATTAGCTGATGCTCCTCTTCCGGACACTCAAGACCCCCTTGCTCAATTCCCCGATGAATATATCCAACAAATTGATTTTGGTCTATCTCCATTTAAAGTAAAGCTCTTCTTTGATGGATCCAAATGCCAGCAAGGGGGAGGTGCGGGTTTCGTGATGATTCCTCCTTGGGGTATGCCTATCCCAGTTGCACACAAATTAAACTTTGAGTGCACCAATAATGTGGCTGAGTATGAAGCTCTTGTCTTAGGTCTTCAAAATGCCATTAATCTCGGCGCTCGTCATATTGACATCTTCAGTGATTCTGAACTCATCGTTAATTAGGTCACGGGTGTCTATCAATGTAAGAATGATATCCTTCAAAAATATCGTGACATCGTTCTTGCTCAACTCCAATCTTTCGATAAGTTCACCATCCACGCCATTCCTCGCACTGCAAATCGGTTCGCGGATACCATGGCCTCATTAGCCTCACTTATCCCGCCTTTTACCGAAGACTCGCATCTTTATGTGGCTGTACAACGATTAGACCAACCATCTCATCTTCAACAACTAACTTCGATCAATATTGTCACAACCCATTACTCAGGATGAGTGGTATCAACAGATTGTTGATTATCTATCTCATTCGGTGCTTCCTCCAGATATGACTTCCAATGGTAGAAGGTCTTTTGTCCAACGCGCCAATCGCTATACTATCCTAGGCGGGATTCTTTACAAACACGACTTTGATGGTATTTTGCTTCGATGCCTCAAAACCCATGAATCATCTAAAGCCATCCAGGAGGTCCATGACGGTATCTGTGGTGGACATTTTAGTGGTTTAGCTGTAGCTAAGCGCATTTTACGTTTGGGGTATTATTGGCCTTCTCTTAATCGAGATTGTTGTGAATACACTAAGAAGTGCTTCAAGTGTCAGCAAAATTCCAATCCCACGCACATCCCTAGTCAGGCTTTGCAACCTGTGGTGGATTTGTGGCCTTTTTCGCAGTGGGGTCTTGATCTTATTGGTCTCATCAATCCCCGTTCTTCACAGTGTCATCATTCTATCATTACTGCCACTGAGTACTTTACTAAGTGGGTAGAAGCTATCCCTCTTTCTTCAACAAAGGCTAAACCCATAGTTGATTTCGTCTATCAACACATCATTTGTTCGCTTTGGTGTTCCACATAAGCCTAATCACATATAATGGTAAGTCTTTCAAGAACGCTGATTTGCAGAATCTCTGCAATGCTTTCAATATCAAACTCAGTTTTTCTTCTCCATACTATCCTCAAGCTAATGGTCAGGCTAAAGCGTCCAATAAAACTTTGCGTAGTATCCTCGCAAAGGTAACTAGTCGAGCTGGCAGGGATTGGCATTTACATATCCCTTTTTCTCTCTGGGCTTATCGGACTAGCATTCGTACTCCTCCTGGTGCTACTCCCTTCTCTCTCATCTATGGGTCTGAGGCTTGTCCTTCCTTTGGAAGTTCAAATCCCATCTCTCCGTGTTTCTCTCAGAGAATTTGTCTCCGATGAGGATTATCGTCAAAATCATCTAGCACAACTTGAATTATTAGATGAGCGGCATCTTAACGCTCTTGAGCATCATCAGGTCTATCTTGAGCGTGTCAAACGTGCTTACAACAAGCACTTGCAACACCGTGACTTCAAAATTTGTGACCTTGTTCTTAAGGAAAATCAAAATGTCACTACACTCAAAAGAAGTCAACGTGGTAAGTTTGCTCCCAACTGGATGGGCCCCTACATTATCACTCATAAATATGGGTCTGGGGCTTATCGTTTATCTTCCATGGATGGTGTACCTGAGGCGGAACCTCTAAATGCCTTACATCTACGGCCCTTCTATTGTTAAAATCTATCTTACACAAATCTAGTCGCAACTCAGATCTTCCATCCGTCCTAATAACCAGTCATCTACTTTTGTGGTGATTTGAAATCATGTGGTTCTCTTCCTATTGCCTCATTCTACCTTAAATATGAGTATCGCGGCTCTACTCATTGCACGTTTCTTTTGGATATGTTCCTCCTCATGGTAGGAATACCTTAATCACCACTTCATCTGTCCCAAGTACTTATCTTAATTGGATCTACTCGGGGCATGAGTACATGTTCTTCTATGTTCTCTTCCCCTCCATCTGATCTATCTAGGTCTAAACTCAGCTTCTTCCAAAGAGTTTCAAAAAAAAAAAAAAAAGATGCTATCCAAAAGATAGACTGATCCCTTGAAGGACAGCTATCCATACATTATCAAGTGAATCAAAAAGAAAATAGACCATACCCTCGAAGGATGGCTATCATTAAAATTCAAAATACAGACTGCTCCCTTGAAGGACGGCTGTTTCTCAAAGAAATATTCAAGGCTTCTTGTAATCAATCAGCCTTCCAGTCAGTTTATACACTTTTTAGCATCACTGAAAGACTTCCCGCATCAATCAAGTCTTTCCATATCAAGCAAACTTCCCACATTGATCAGTTTGCTTTTCTGTCAAAGTCATGAAGCTGAGATTTAAGACCTTTTGTCAATCATATGGAGAATCCTATTTTCCTATCATGGACATGTATCCCGTCCCTTGTAAATTCCGACAAGATACTTACTTTTCTTTCCATTTCTATTCTAGATCTGGTTTGCGACTAGTTTAGTGTCAGGTTTATTTCAATCTTATATAGGGCCTTGTATGCTTGGTCTTTCGGTTTCTTATCTGGATTTTATCTATGGTCGGTTGGAAGTCTGACTTATCATTTCCCTTTTTTTCCGAGTGTCTTCTCTTCTAAGTTACGGTTGTTTCCATTTACATCTTTGGCTCTTGCATCCTGTTAAATTGACATTTCACATGTTAATTCAATCACAATTTATCTTCTATCAAAATTCCTCTTATCTATCAAAACATCTATCTTTATTCATTTCTCATTAAAATTACATCTATCTATACATCAAACACATCTATCTATTTATCCATCAAAATATTTAAAATATGTACATCTAAGGTACATTATAGCTAATCTATACATCAATCACATCCATCAATCTATCCACCAAAATGTACATCCAAGGTACATTATATCTATCCATATCTAATCCAAACATCAAACACATGTCACATCCAAGTTACATCACATCCATCTATCAAAGTTATATCCACATCACATATATTTCTATCATCTATCAGTCTATATCTATCCAATCACATCTATTTTATCCACATATCAATCTATCTAATCACATCTATTTCTATCATCTATTAGTCTATACCTATCCAATCACATCTATTTTATCCTCTATCAGTCTATATCTATATCCATCTGTCCATGTATATCCAAAATTAAAAGCATGAGTACAATTATATGACAAATAATGAATCTATATATACATATGTGTCTGTACAAAAATGGGTGGCTTTCAATCAAGCCATCTAAACAATGCCTTCCAATCGAGGCTACATCACTATATAGATACAAAATATATCAAATCTCTATATAGTAAAATCTGAAGCGTGGAGGACATTATCCCCTCCACCCTCCGCTGCACCCGGCTATCTCTCCTGGCCGTTGCCTATCGAGCTCGATGCACCTGCTGCTGGAGGTCTCGGCCCACCTCGATCTCTCCCAGTACTCCCTCCACCTAAGGCTCCGCTCGCCGTAGCCGTCGCTGCTCTCCTCCTCGCCCCGTATCGAGGCACATCTGGGGCATGCTGCGCTAGGGCATCCTCGTAGTATCTCACCTCAGCAAGGAGAGACTGGTACGTGCTCAGGCTCACAGTACCCGGTGCTCGTAACGATGCTGCCGGTGCTGCTGGCGCTGTTAGCGCTACTGGTGGTGCCCCTCCTATGGTTGTACACTGTGTACTAGACTCTGATGTGGCACCTGTCTCCCCATACTTGGCCCTGAGGGCCTCCCTATGCCGAAAGTAGCGGTCCCTCTGCTGGATCGCTGTATCTCACTCCTGGCGAGCGGTGTCTCTCTCCACAATTAGGGCATCCCTCTCCTCCGTCAAAGCCCTGATCTCCTCCAGAGCTACCTGATGTGTTTGTGTGAGGGTGGCATGCTCTCCCTCTAATCTATCCAGCGTAGCAGCTATGTCCTCCTCATCAGCATCTATAGAGGGCGGGAGATGTCGTGGAAGCTCTATGTCGTACTATGCTGCGTAGCCCTCATCCACCCCCGCTTCATCATCACTGTCTGTGGAGGGTGGGGCCTCTCTCAATGGGTCTGTCGGGATCAAAATCGGTAAATCCGTCTCTCTGCTATCCCGCCTATATAGCGTGTAGGTGGTCCGGCACTATCTGTACTAGGCCAAACTGCCTCAATATCCGCATGAACGGGACCCGCTCCCACATATCTGGCCTCCGGCCCCTGACCACCGGGCTCCATCTCAATGCTACCAAGTGCGCATCCTGACCGGCCCATGTTGGGAATGCTCGATATGGTCTCCAGATGACCTGATCTGGTGTAAGCGTCCTGAAACACTCAGAGTACCACCCAGCTGGTCTACCTGTATCTCCTGCTGCCATGTCAGCCCGCCATCTCTGAAATCCATAGTCAATCCCTCCCACTCCTGTTGGCATCCAAGGAAGCCCGGATGGCCTGATCACCGCTATGTGCTCATATGCCCAGCAATGGAGCACAAAACTGACGTCAATCCCTGTCCTCCGGCCAGTGGTGTACATCCATAGCTCATGGTAAATCTGAGCTATCAGGGCATCGGCGAAGGTAAAAACCTATCTGTACTGCAAGATGTCGCACACACAGTCTAATAGTAACAATGGGAATCTCCCACCTCCTGAGTCTGGCAGGGCAAAATAGGATATCGCCATCTGAATCAAGGCTATCGGCCTGCTCCGAGGGCTATCCTGCCTGTACTGTGAGGCTATCCTCACTACCCCGGATACTATCTCCGAGTCATCTGCCCTATCTCTGTATAACCAACCGAGGGCTCTCTGCTGCTGCTCCCGGGGTGTGATCTCAATCGGGTCCCCAGCAATCGGCAATCTCAGGATCCTGAATATATCCTTATGGGTGATAGTCATCTCACCCGTCCTGAACCAAAAAGTGCACGTGTGGCTGTCCCACCGTCGCACTAATGCCCGCATGAGCTCCACATCTCGTGGCACTCGTCTATAATATCAGAAACCCCTGAGCCCGGCTAGCTATAAATGCTGCCAGTCTGCATCTGTCACATCAGGGAGAATAGTCTCCAATAACTCAGGAATGGCGTCCCTCACATGAAGAGCCTCTCATGCCTGCATCCACGACATCAAAAACATAATTAGTCTCTTATTTCCCCAAATCACATCTTCCAAAACCATAAAAAAAAATGAATATCTTTCAATCGGCGTCGTTTTGGTAAAATCGGCGTCATTCATTTTAGTCGGCGCCGATTAATACCAATCGACTCCGATTAAACCAATCGGCGCCGACTGCCTGGCCGGACATAAACTGGACCCCAGCCTCCCATGCAAGAAAAAATCAAACAAAAACAAAATAAATTAAGAAAAGTGGGTTCAAGAATGACCACTTACCCCAGGTCGTGTCCTCCTGCGCTTCTGACCGCTCCCAGAGGCTTCCACGATGCTCAAATCACAAATCTGTCTTTCTCTAAATCAATCGTCACGTTGAAAATAAATCGTTTACGTTTTCCGTTCGCATATTTATATGTGTCTGGATTGGTCGGCGCCGATTTGTTGGGTCGACGCCGTTTGTTTTGGTCGTCGCCGATTAGTTTGGTCGCTGCCGATTTTACATGTCTTTTTGCCATAGTGTTGATGCTTGGCTTACTTATCTATCTGATCATTGTTGTGTGCTGAATTTTGCCTTTTGGCACTTTTATTTTTTTATTTTTTTTATAGATATCCTTGTCTATTTCGGGTTTGTTCCCTTTGCATGGGACACTCGTACTTTCTGGCAACTTAGAGTTAAACGGGTCTGTAGGCACTAACGTCGTCTGCTTTGCAGACCGTCTAGTTGTCCCTACCAATGTGTCTCTCTTTAGATGCTGACTATTTTGCAGTTCTCCTTACCCTCATGGGTCTGTAGGCACTAACGTCGTCTCATGAGGAGACCGGCTAGTTTGCCCTACCAATGTGAGTTCCTTAGGTTGCTGCCTTTTATTCATTTTTATGCGTCATCAATGATCAGATCTACTCCAGGCATCCGACTCGGGCATCCTGCATTTTTCATCTACCTTTTTCAAACTTGGGATCGTCTGTTCTATCATCCATCCCATCCCTAGTTTGAGGGGGATCACATCATCACTCTTTCTTCCCTTCTTCCATCCCTTTGTTTTTGTCTCATAACCTTGCTTATCGCAAGTTACTTGACAAAAAGGGGCAAAATGTAGACACTTAAAATTGGTTACTCAATTTAGTGTCTCTCTCATCCATTTACTTGCTTAGGTAACCTGGGGCACATTTTACGTCACCAACTATCCCCTTGGGATATTATCCAATTTGTGATTTAATCACTTATTCCAAATTTAATTCACCCCATCACATCTTACCCATGAGTGATTAAATATTAAATATTTGATTACGCTTCTTCCCATACATCTTAATCACTTATCTACCCCAAATTTATTCTATCTATGTACCACATCTATTTTTCCTCTTCCCTAAGCGGGATATTTCCTGTATTCGGGATAAATCTTATCTTTCTTGAAATCACTCATTTTGGCCATCTCGAAAGTCTATTCCACGATCGGCGCCAACCCATACGGTCGGCGCCGATTTTCTAGGAGCGGCGCCGATTATAAAAGCGAGTCCAGAATTCAGTTCTAGAGACTGAAAAAGAGACCACGAACAGAGAGCGAGAGAGATACAGGTTATGAGAAAGAGAGATCTTCTTAGCATAAATTGTGTCAAATTAGGGCAGATCCTGTCCAAATCAATCCCTGAGAGGAGCACCATTACTCTGTCCCTGTCACATCAGCATCGCACACCACCATCTATCATCTGGTGACTCTATTGCAGTCTCTCGCCAACTTCGGCACATCCAGCAAACCACATTCATCTTCTAATTCCCGAATCTTATCACACAGTCCCTGATTGATCGATCTGTTTTTAGTCGACACCGATCTCACCCAATCGACGCCGATTAGTCTCAATCGACGCCGACCCCATCAGTCGACGCCGATTCTACCCAGTCGACGCCGATTTCCCTGCAGACAGGTAAAAGGACACAGGTAATACAAATTCAGCATTATTTCTTAGTTCCCTATTTTCTGTGCTTTCTGTCTGCTGTTTAGATTCTGTCTTATTACTGCAATCAGAAGATCTAGCTTTTTACTTACATCTTTTATCATGTATGCTTCTTTTCTTAATTGAAAACGTGGACTGACATCCGCCGAGGAAGCTTATTGCTTCCCGGACCCGCTTCTCGGGCAGTCCACCTAAATATATTTTAACATGGTCTTTTTCTGTCAAGCATCGGTGTTTTGCAGGATACACGGATCTATTGTGCGAGTTACTCGTGTGCGCCCGTCTTATCTACATCGGCTTCCTCATTTGTCTACATCTTCAGATCTTATCCATCAGGTATCGATTTTATTGGAGTTTTTCAGGGTTTTTGTGTTTAGTTTGGTGCATTAACTTGGACAGGTAACAAGCACGAAATTCTTGATCTACACATACTTCCTTTTTCTTTTCTAGATTAGGTTTCAAGAGTATCTTTTATGTTTAACAAAGAGGGTTTTTCCTAACTTGGTTCATATGCCTTTCTTAATGAATTATGTAACCTATTTCCTATTAGGGAAATTTGAATCCTTGGGTAACCACTAGTCCTTTTCTTAGGGGGGTTTATCTCTGAGAACATGATCAATGTTTCACATCATACATCCATTACATAGGAGAAAAAGTGGGAGGACAAGATGGAATGGTCCATGGCTTAAAGGGTTAAGGTTCACAATAGAGTTTGCACAACATGGATCTCACTTCTCACCAAATGATGATTTAAACATGATATGAGAATGACCTAAATTTCACCTTTTTCCAAAGAAATAATCTAATGGTTACGTTTTTAAACATTAATTATACACAAAAAAATTGTTTAGTTTCGTAATTAACTCTTAGTATTACACCATAGAACCCAATGATAATTGCAATTGGGTATCTAGCTCATTTATGATCCCAACTCTTACAGGTGACTTCTAAGGTTAGCTAGCGATCCTCGCTACTCACTATGCATGTCAGTCTAAGAGGATTTTACATTATACTTAATGTTGGTTTCCAAAAGAGTACTATCTTTAGAGAACACATTCTCCTTACTACACACATGATTATAACTCCTAGGAGGGGACCACATAATCAAGACAAAAAAATTCGATGTCTTTCATAACCATCAAAAAGCATACAACCAATGATGATACACGCGAGCTTGGGATCTTATTTACTTAGGCTAGAAATTCTTGACAAGTGTAAAGATTTAAATTCATTCTAAGGTTTTAGTTTCTCTTGTGCTAAGAAGGATCGTGGAAGAAAGGTAGATATGCACAAGTTGTATATCTAGGTTGGTTGTTTGATTTAGATTTATTTTCTGTATTTGCTAGTAAAATAGCACAACACTATAAATCTTTCATAGTGAATTTCACAACAAGAATGCACTATAAGATATTAAATTCAATTTCATTTTACATACATATTCAAATTTTACAATACAAATCTTCAGATGAAAATAACACTCATGGTTAAAGGAACATTCTCCCTAAATGCTAGCATCTTTAAAATGTCACAAAAATTCACTAATTAATTGTTCAATACTTCAAAAAATGTTGAAATATCCTCTACAATATCACTTAACATATATATCTAACCTCTTTTTCCTTAACCGTACGTAAATCTGAATTAAAAAACATGTATAGTTGAATGAACATTTTCCAAAGAACCCCTAAGACTGGAATCTCCTTCATATTGCAAAATTTCACTAATAAACTTCAGTGTAACATAGAAATATTTTTTTTTCACGAATATATATAAATTAAAAAGATCCAGAGTTAATTACAACCACGTCGTTTCGCCATATTACTTGCATACTGCACAATAATGTTACCATGAAATCAACGATAAATCATTGATACAGCATCTACCTAAATCTAGAATAATTAACATTTTTAGCTTTCCATTTATAAAAATAATAATAATATGCACTCGTAAGGAGAGGGTTAGAGACACATTCTCATTTCACTTCATTTCGCAACTAAGGAGAGAGAAGGAGATAGGGAAGAGAGAGAAACGTTGATTTTCCAAAAGTCACATTTCACACAACAAGCCACACGGGAGAGTTTCATATAATTACATATACGTTTCAAAAGTTTTCACAATAATTTATTGTCTTGGCTAGGATCTTGTGACCTTATTTTAAATTTTTCTACTAGGTGCGAGAATCTCTCGATTTGGCTTAGAGGCTAAGAAACCACGTTCAAAAAACATTTGATAGCATATCGTAACGGGTAAATTTCAATGTGTCCTCCTTTAAACCAAATATTCACAGGAATAGAGAGAATTCAGAACTAGCGAATGATTCACAATCAGCGAATGATTTTCCAAATCCACTAGTTACAATCTGTAAAGTTTGACCTAGTCAAACAATGACCGGATGCTAATGAAACCTCTTTGCAAAACTAACCAAGAATATGATTTCTCAAGAAGAAGGTTCCAAGAAATTATTTAGTAAAACTAATGGAGCTTTGCAAAGGAAGACAAGGTTTTCGTTGTTCAGGGTCTAAACGGTGAGCTGATATGAAACCCAAATTTTCATATTTTAACAACTTCAAAGAAGTGTAACTTTGGGTAACTGTTATCCAATTTTTCCCCTCAGGCAAAATTGGACAAACATGACCTTGCACAAAGAAAAAAAGAGGGATCGATTTGGCCAAGGGAGCTCACACTTTGGGATTATCCAAATAGGTTGGAGAGGGTTGGGCATACTGCATAGGATTTCATTAAATGAAGAAGCTTTGAATTCTAAAATTTAGACTTCAAAGGTGAGGTCATTCACAGATAGGTCAAAGCAAAAAATTGGGAAACTCAAAGACAGGGAGCGTAGAGCTCTAAAATTCAGATGTCAACGCATAAAAGGCAGGTGAAATTAAAATTTTCACAGTCTTGGGAGCTCACAGTGAATAGTTCCATGTGGGGGGAAAGAAGTCTGAAACCTAAAGTCTGAAATTCAGACTTCAGGATTTCAGGTGTCCGAAGTTGGAAGCTAGAGTCAAATGGATGAAAAAACCTGAAATACCATAATTCTAAAACCCCAAAATAAAAAACCCTCAATATCCTGAAATCCTAAACCTCTGAAACCCCAAAAATCCCATAATCATAAAATCCTTAAATCCCAAAACACAAACCCCGAAATCCTAAAACCCTGAAAAGCAAAGGAAAAAATCCTAAATTTTGAATTTAAAACTTTAGAGTTTTGGAATATCAGAAATTTTTTATCGAGTGATGAATAGTGTTATGTAAAATGGTTTCCGACTCTGAACTCTGAAGTCAGTATTTTGGACATCGGAGGTTCAACATTTCAGAAATCTAAAGCCGACTTGAGTAATGAACAATAACTTGAAATTTGAAATCAAAAAGCCAAAAGTCTCGAATCACAAAATTCTGAAATTATATATTTCAGAGGTTGTGATGCAAGTTCGATGTTTGAAACATCAGAGCCAACTACTTGCATTTATAATAGTATGGCACCCTCATCTTCAGATGGCCATAACTTTTGACTGGAATCTCGTATTTACATAAAAATCATACTTTTTCAAAAGCCCTCAGTGTCCTCCATTCATTCCACCATTTTAGAGGGTATTTTGATATTTCCCACATACCAAAATGATGAGGTGTGGGCTCCCATTTTTCCCCAACAAGGAAAAGTACATAGAGGCATGGATTTTGCAGTGGCATCCATCATTGTTACAGGTGGTTATAATGCAATTTTGGGTGGTTGAAGCAAGATTCTAATTCGTCTCTCTCCCTCTCTCTCATTATTCTTATCTATTATAAGGAGGGGCTCATAAAAAAGGTTGGACACCTTGTATATGTCCCTCCCTTCTTCTTAATGATTGTAAGATATTTTGTAGAGATTCCAATCCTCCCTACTAGACATTGTAATGCAAAATTTGTGCCTTTGGAAATAAATGTGATGTGTTATATCAACTTGAGAGCAATAAAATCAAACTTCTCAATGTTTCAAACCCTCTTCTGTGTTATATTGCAACTTTCTTATCTTTCATTGCATGCAAGGTTATTGTCTATTTTGTTTTTTCATTACAAGGTTTCGGTAGTGCTATGTTTATTATGCAGGTTGTTCAACATCCTTCTTGGTGCATCAACTTCCCTTACAGTAGGTTTTATTTTCATGCATTTTGTCTATCTTTGTCTCCTTGGAAATATTAGATTAGGGTTAGATCTGCAACTCTTTGCACTTTGGATTAGTTTCCAATAGGATAGGATAGGAAGCCGACCTTCATCTGGAGAGCTTTCCTAATTGTGAAGTCCCACATTTTGGGAAAAGCTCCATGTTATGAAATTACACTGATAGTTTAAATTTAATGAGTTGTAAATAATCAATATTTTTGTTATTACACATAAACATTAACAGGGCTCCTAGAGGAGGGGAGAAGAGAGCACAAATGGTCAATTGGGGTAAATCTAATGCTTGATGCAACTCTCCCCATAACAAGGAGCACATACAAAAACATGACACCTCTTTTCTAGGGTTCCGGATGTGGTTTTATGAGTCTCTTAAAATTATGTTTTTCTAACTTTGTGAGGTAGGATAAAATGGTTATTTTATTTGATGACATGAACTAACTCTCATTATTACTGGTGGACATGAGTTTCCAATTATGACACCTTGGGTTAACAACGTGTGAGGTAACAAAATAAATCTTGGTTAATGGTCAAGGTGCAACTTGGTTATGTAAATCAAATGTAGAGTTTTGTTCTTTTAAACTATCTAGTTTAGTTAAATATCCAAATGTATAATCATCAACTACTTTAATTTTTTGATATTACTAATGAAACAACCAAAAAATAAAAATTATAAATGATTTCGGTAAATAAACTGTTATGCGAAATTTACCCCAAGATGATTTTGATAACTTGCACGATTTCTTTAGACTTGGAGAGGAAGAAATGGTCAAAACAAGAAGATTGCATTCTAAAGGCACTCTTATTTTCTCTAACCTCCCTATTGAAGAAATATCTAAACAGTTAGTGAAAAAATTACAAAAAATTTGATAAAATGGGGAAAAGTGCCTCTTTTTATGTATTACGGATTTTGGGAATGTTAGTGGAACAACTACAGAAGAAACCAGGGTTCTTCTTACCTAAGTTGGGTCTGATTTTTAAACGAAACCATAAAATGTGGAAAAAATGGAAGTTCAAGGCCTGCGTGGTCAAGGTACCATGGGGACATGATTTTCTCGCAAACCCGAAATCAATGCACAACAAAGGAATTAGAGTCTATCGTGGATAAAGTGGTGGTCAATGGTGTACCTGGCCCAATCAATGGTGGTTAAGGTGAAGTTGGATGACCCAAATGTCTTGGGTGGGTTGGGATGTGAGTATGCCAAAGGGCTGAAATATCCCTAGTAAACTGGATGTGGGTATGGTAGAAATAATTGGCCCGAATGACCCATGGGCCTCACGTGTAAGAAAAAAGTGAAATACCCACAATACAAAGGGAAAATGGAATGCCCGACCAAATTTAAAATGTGCATAAGTTTTGACGCAAAGCTCCAATTTCACAAAATTAGACTTTTCAGAAAGGGCACAAAACATTTCTAGCTCCAAAAATTTAAATGCTCATTCATGTAAAATTCAAGAAATGCCTGGTAAACTCAAAATAGATGCTCACATTCAAAATGCCATATCTTTTGCATTTCTTAATGAAATCATGCAAATTTTGTCTCATTGGAATTGTGAATCTGAGCTAAATGCACAAAAATAAATAAATCCATAAATTGCTGAAGAGTTAATTGTGATTTTAAGGAAAAAGTGTCAGGTTTTGAATAATGATTTTATTAGTGGTTGGAGATGTATTTAATGAAGCATGGGCAGACATATTTCACCATTGCAAGTGATGGGAGAATATGGGGTGCCTTCTAAAGGTCATGTGTCATCATTTGGGAAACTTTATGACATCTTTCAAGTGGTTGGAAAGCAGATTTCATGATTTACATCCCTTCTCTCTCTCTCTCTCTTCCAAAAAATTAATAAATTAAAGTGTTGGGATTATTGTAAAAGGGGAGGTAATTTGTGTAGCAAAACTCTATTGTTTTGGTTTTGTGAAGCTAATGTGCTGTAAGCCCTTGTAGTGAACTCCTTGCATGGTGATCCAGGACTATGCTTTGGAATATATTGAACTGTGCATATCAATGAAGCAATAGATGTAACTTTGTGGATGTATCTTCCCTTGATGTGTTAATTTGTTTGGATGTATCTTCCCTTGATGTGTTCGTAGGAAATATTGTTGTGAATGGAGCTGCTAGACAATGGAGAATTGTTATCACCCCCTCTAGTATGCACGTTTCTTCCATTTTTCACACATTGGAAATCTATTCTCATTCTCTCCTTTATGGTGTATCACTGAATTAGTGTAGGTTTTGTTTTCATCCATTCTCCTCTCCCTGATCCCTTGTAAAGTTAGATTAGGATAAGATAGTTTTTCCTGCATTAGAGTTGATTGCGGAAGTTAGTTTAGGAGCAAGAACTAACATTCCTTAGAGGTCTATCTCAAGTAGCAAGTCTAACAACATGGAGATAGTACCCATGTTACCCATTCACACCGTGAGCTCAAACCAACACACATGTGTGAATTAGAGGGTGTTATGATTCGGCGATAATAGAGACCATGTCTGAGAATGATGAGGAAAGTGGGGTATGAGGGGCTTCTAGTGGTTTATACTCAGGATCCATTGAGTGCACCACTCGACTACATGTCTATGATTTCTACTCTTTGCTATGATTGTGGATTCTTGCACCCAATACTAAAATGCCCAGGGCTTTTTAACTATAGTATCTGACAAAAATCTTATTCTATTTATTTTTATGGGTCCATATAAATTGTAAGGATCTTATTTTGGCATGACCTGAGGGAAATGTTGGAAAACATATCAGGGATCTCTCTTTAAATCTGCCAGTTGCATTTGATCGAAATTTTCTAAAGCCTTGTCAAAAAACCCATTTCATGCATATCTAGAAGTCATTGTTGTCCACAAAAACCATTTATTTTATTTAAGACATTTTTTCAAATAGTTCACATGCACTGTGTAAGGTTCCACATTTGCATACACATCTACCAGAGCATTTGCGACTACAACATCTGACAAAACTCCTCTATCTTTTATGCTTGTTGGATTTCTATACCCTGTTCCAACAGAAAAATGTAAACTGATCAGGTTGGAGATCTGTTTGTTGCATAGATGAAACAATGTAACTGGCCCTTGAGGAACCCCATGTCTTCTTTACACTCCCATACTCATCCATGTAAAGTTTCCTGGTTCTTTCCTTTGGTCAAACACTATAGCAACATCAATTTTCTATTTCCAGTTACCGTAACACATTCCTTCTTAACCTGCCCACTTACCTTCCAATGGTGAGCTTAGCGGTAACAACTCATCCAAGCACAAAAGTTGGTGATAAAAATTATAGTCAAGTAAACCCTATAAGCTATGTAAAATGTCCGAGTTAAGCTACATAGAAGTGACCAATCAAGAAAAGCGAGTGTGGGAGAGGTATGTGAGAGGAGCCACAACGAGCTAAAAGGTAATAACATCGAGTTCTGCAAGATATAACACGGCGCCAACCCACGAAAGTTTCAGACAAGACCAAATCGAGATAGAATGACATCTCCGTAACCAAGCATGGTGGAGATGGCCTAGTGTATGGGTTGAATATGCGCTAAGAGGCCACCGTGCTAAGCTTGAACATACCTCTTCTATGGAATGACTAACCTCTATCGTGGAATGCCCAAGTGAGGTAAGTGAAAAACACTACGAGCCTAGATATATGAATGGCCAAGTTGAACATTGGAATGGCGGGCGCTCAATGAAATAAAATTCCATGAACCCATAAACACAGAATAACCGAGCTCAACAAGAAATGAAGGGAGAGTCAAATCAACGTTGGGTTGATAAGTTAAATTCGAGCCCACAAGCACAACATTGAAACATATGAACTGAGCTGCGAAATGGGCCATAAACAAGCACAAACCAAATAGATATTTGGAGTCACAACCAAGTGCCAGAAATTATAAATCAAGAAAAACTAACAAAACTCGAGTAAGATGTTGCAGAGTTTGATGGTGATAATGGGTGAAATTGTTTCACGCAGAAGAAGAATGAAAGAGACAAATCTTGGCAGGGACATAAGTGGGATAACAGGAAACACACTTTTAATACAAATCTAGACCCAGATAAATTAATTTGTATATATTAAAATGGCGACATATTATTGGGCAGAGTTTATTTTTGCGTGCAAGACTAATTTAACCCATAATGCCTGATTTTAGGTGAGGTATTGGTAATATATCTGTTTTAACTTGTCCACGCAATGTTGTGACAATTTAATTTTGATTTATTTTCACTCGCTGCAACTATCCAATTACTGCTAATATTTACAACATCGACTAGGTTTTACGATGGTTACTACCTTAGATTCTTATTAAATTGGTTGAGTTATTATGCAATGTAAAAGATAGGTGTGAATTTTCATTGAAGATGGGACGCGCATGCCCTTTCCACATTGCTTTATCTAGGTTGTTAGACCCTTTTTTACCAAGGTAGGATCCATGCCAAAATTTATTTACCTTGATTAATCTTTTTATACAAATTCACTAAAATGCTAAACTATTTTTGTATTTTAAGATGATAATTTTTTAATGTTCTTCGTAGTAGATGGAGGATACATCAATCGAATACCATACAAGTCGGTCCAAATTGAATTACCCCAGCTGGCCAAAGTATACCTTTTTGAATAGGGATGAAAAATACGATCATTTATACTCTTAACAAACCTCGTAAAAGAACTTTTAAATCAATCATAAATTTAGTTTGTGTAACAACCAAAAATAACAACACAAGGTCAACACAGTGAAATACAGGATAACTTTTTTTTTGACTTGCTTTGACACAACACGACACAACATGTCGTCACAAGGTTACAACCAACACTAGGAACCACTTGTTACGGGGAAGACCACAAGGTCAGCACGGAAACGTTCACACCTATCAAGGACAATGTACTCTTCTTTTGACAAGACAACATGGAAGTCCAATCCACATGACACACTCACAGCTAGGGCAACCCATGAGGAATTTCTTGTTAAATTTTCTTGTTTACTAAAGTGTCTCTTAATTCTTAACTTACGTTCTTATAAAATTTCATGTAATGATTCACACAATTCTTTTCACAAGGGAGAACTTCTTTATTTTCAACTATTGACTAAATAGCTTAAGGCCAAGCTTTCCAAACTAGGACCATCAAATTTTATGTCCAAATCTTTCTTATTCATTTGATTTTAGAACATTTTCCATTTCTTACAAGGTTAATTAATCTTGCTCAAGTCACTAACACATGTTCCGCACCTCTATTACACAGGTGGAGGCATAAGCTCTGATTGAGTGGGAAGTACCGCTTAGGGTTCATAACAATAACCTTCCTATTTAAGGATCAAACTTTGACCTTGCTTAAGAAATATCACCATGAATCAAGGCAAGGATTAACAAAACAGGACAGCAGAATTTAGCTTCAGGGTCACATTGTTTACTATCAAACTTTCATTGAAGTTAAGAGTTTATCGAGATTGGTTAAATGTTCCATCTAGACTTTACTTAATTAAGTTTGACAAAGGGGAACATTTCAAACGATAAAGAGATATTTAAGGTTTTATTAATCACTTTCACTCCTACTTATTAAATCCTATCATTTTCTAAAATCTAACCATTGATTTCACCATGAGATCATTTAAGGTTTCACTGAAAAAGGATAGTGTTTATTGGTTTGGCTCGGGAAAGAAATAACTAATCATATTTCGTTACAAAGATAGTTTCCTCTTGATTGTTCCAGGTCTCAATGCTATCGAGTAGATCACATCTACATTAATATAATCATCTATATAAATTTTAGTTTTACTTTTATAAGGACTATCCAGTTCACTTTATAGTGCTTACAAACGCATTGCTACTATGCCTTAGGAGGATTTACAACTCAACGTTTTAACTCAAGAGCAAAGTTTAACAGTACTCGTTTGTGGAAACAAACAAGGTTATATCAATTCATTCCAACACGATGCACAAATCAAAGGGACATACCATCTCTATCGAACCAAGACTAGGGAGCAAGAGAGTAATAACATGGGACATGCCCCGCTACTATTCTAAGGATTAAAATTCACTATAATATCACATAACCAAGCGGTAATCAAAATTTCATCTTTCACATGATATCCAAACAAGCCAAAGTTTCAACAGTTACAACAACAATACTTTACAATACATTTACTAGGAACTGACCCTTCTTCTAAAATGTTCAAAGGCCCTTTCCAAATTTTATACATAATACACATTCATACAAAGGAACATCATAACCAAGATTTATGCAATAATCTACAAGTCTTTCCATCATCTAATCACATAAGCCATCTGCAACAATTAATAACCTGAGTCAGTTCGTGAGAACTGAGCAAGATAAGAGTACACAAAACCACCATAACTATTATCTAACAATATCACAAATTTAGTCTTCCGCGGACTTGAAAAATTTCATAAAAATGGTACCATTGCGTAGGGGAGAAAGAACTTTATTACATCTTAATTTTGGGTCAAACATCTAAACACTACGAGCACATCAAGTTATAGTTATAAGGTCTCATAACATGTCAATCAAGAAGGAGAAGACCTTGTACTTCAGTCAGGAGAAAAAAGCAACAAAAGTAATAATCGTATGAGAATGGCCCTTGGCCCTATAAGGAGATATAAACAATTTAGCAAAGAAAAAAACTCCCATCAAGTAAGTAAATAACAATAGTTACAAGATTGAGATTTGATATATATACACCAACCATGTAGAAAATTTATCAAAGATACCATACGCACAGACTAACATAATATATTTCTAAAAGTATAAGAGTTGATCGGCCCAAGAAAGGGGAACCATGGGTTTCAACAATTAACACTAAAAGTCATACATAATTGAGTTTCAACCGGAAATCAAAAAGAGTAAACACACAGCATAAGTTTCGAAGCGAAGGAAAGGTATACTAGTTTTGACCATTAACCACAAGATTTTCCAATCATCCAAGACGGGTCAAAGTCTTACAAGATAGTAGCAAGCATGTGAGAGAAGGAGGATGTTCCATCACAAAAGAGTATACAATAATGTCATCAACAAATTTTATAACACTAAGGATTTGCAAACCTCCACTACAATACTAATGTTTGGTTAATTTAAAATAAATTACCCATATCCCAAAACAACCAAATTTTACGGCAACTCTTGGTAACGTAGTCAACCGTCGCACAAATAGATACAAACATAATTTCTAAGGGACTTTAACAAACAAAACCTTCCCCTATGAATTCATAAGGTTATCACACGAAGGCTGAGTTCTTCCCGAAGGTGAATCACATTTAAGGAAATCTCCATCACAAACTATTACAGTAATTACGTGCATAAAAAATGACCAATATTAATTAATAGTGTTAACATTACAAGGGAGAAAAATAATGCCAGTTAGGAAAAACAGAAGAGCACCATCAACAATAATTCACAGAGGGCGATTGGACCAAAACTATTCTAGTGTCAACGAGGTACTGGATTCGCACAATGAAACCTCGAGCTTAGTTGATTCGAAAAGCTAGTTATGATTCAAGTTGATAGGGATGGTCAAGGTACTTCTTGAGAATGGCCTTGCAAGCCTAGAAACGTGATGAAAGGTAAGATAAGAGTCTAAACACGTGATCAGGAAAACACATCGCACACAAATGTTTTCATTCTAAAAGTTTACTATTGAAACTCAAGCTGGCTAGCCCCAAGCATTGATCACACAATCTTACAACCTTTCTTTCTCGATGCCAAAAGGTTATCAAAGGGACTTGCGTAGGAGCTAACAAAATAACATCAAAAGAAAAACTTGAGTGCTAGGGAGGGCTTCATAATTATCGTAAACTTACTTCCATGATAACGAAAATACTAGTTTGATCAACATAATAACTTGCAACTCAATCGCAGAGAAGAATTAATACATAAATAAACAGATGAAGTTCTATCACTCGAGAAAGAGAAACATAACATCCAGAGGTGAGGGCACACGCATCCTTTCGATCAACATACTGACAACGATAAAAACTAAAACAAGGAGAAACAAGCAGAAAGGGGAAATCTCCCATCATGGCATCCAACTGACAAATCAATGCAAGGAAAAGTGGTTCGATTTCACAATATTTTAAAATAAAATAACAGTGGAAAGGTGTAGAAATATCTTTCCTGTTTCTCCAGCTTCAACAGGTCGTACAAACTCCACATGGGCCATGATAAAAACAATAGCATGAGACAAGGATGTGAGTACTGCTACCGGCAATGCCAATGGGCCAAATGTGATAATTGGATAGACTGATGGGGTAGAAAATTTAACAGTTGATTCCTTTCACAAATCCACCTCACACTGCCTCGTAGTGTCAGCTAGAATCCAATAAGATTCCCCATTTGGAAAAAAAAAAACAGCCAACACCCACGGGTGGGGCTGATATAGAGATGTCGTACTATTACCATAACCCCAAGCATCAGTGTTCTACGTAAAGATACGCTTTCCTGTTTGCTCGAGGGAACCACTACCTTCTCTAGTGCCATATAAAGAAGAGCCATGAGGGAGTTCAATGGTGACAACTTGTTGGCCATGTACGCACTCACAAGATGGAAAATAATCTGGCACCCCCAACATCTAATTTTAGGTTGGTAGAATAGATGAACATACTTCAGCTTGTAATAGAGGAGATATGTTGTACATAATGTCGCTTGGGCTGCATATGTCTCAAAATATTTTGCTATTGACTTTACTAATAACTATTTTCATATTATTGTCAACCGCAACGAAAGACAACTGAATCACCAAACAATTGCATTGATGCTGCTGTTAGACATACTTCAACGATCTACAATTACTTTTGAGGACGGACTGTTCAGCCAAAGCTTTACTATGCCCAACAGGGGTCAACATGACCCTCCAGAGAAAATATCGCAATGCTTCATTGCCATTAACAATCTCCTTTCCTGCATACACAACATTATATGTGCTTGAATATATAAGTCTCCTCACACCATACTTAACGCAGGCATCCAATACAAGGCAAGATCCATGATTTGAAGCTCGGATACAAGACATAATGATTACATCATGCTCCTGGCTCTGAAAGGCATCAACTATAGTGATATAAAAAACCTTTCTTTCTTCAGATTTGAGGACAGGATCAAACTCTCGGTGCAAACATTACAGCTGCAGCTTGAAGGTGTGATAATTCCACAGAAACCTTTATGCCTTCCAGCTTAGAGATTCGCTGAAGGAGCTCATAAAATTTGCAAAGAAAAAAAGTGCTTCATGAATATTCCTATATGAAACATATCCATACCTATGAGACCCTCTTCCATGGGCTACATCGTAGAACAAACAAGAAATCAATAGAGAATCTCTATAATAAAATTCATCAGGTCTCCTGGTAACACTCTCTCACTGTCACTTAATCGATTTTGGAGATATAAACCTAGTGCATGCTCTGGATCTGAAGAATATCCTTCTACCTTCACCTCCCAAGAAATTTTCTCCAACATTGCATAGAGATCTCCTGTGCTTCTGGGTGTGATCTATCACCAACACAAAAGGCATGCGCCATTATTACAACAAAGCACGTGCTTCATGAATATTCTGATCTGAAACAGATCTGCCTCCAAGAGACCCTCTTCCATGAGCTACATCGTAAAACAGTAATGTCTCAGTAGAGAATCTCTGTAATAAAATTCATCAGGTCTCCTGGTAACACTCTCTCACTGTCACTTAATCGATTTTGATGAAAATATCTTGAAGGAGAATCCCGAATTTGAGGATGCAGTCGAACTGAACAGATAACAACATAGTGGACAACCTGCTCGTTGGAAGCACTCAAAACGGCTTCTACTACAGCTGCAAGATTTTTCAACAACTGATCACGACTGTGGTCGCGTGCAACCAGAACAGCAGGAAAATCATTGCAAAAACATCCTGCGCAGCCATGGCAAGGAGAGAAACAACCAAGGAAGAGCTTCTAAAGGCCTGCGACTCCACTGAACTACCTGTACTGCACCATTTTGAGGATCCAAACCCTCTCACGTAACACCAGGGTGACAGAACTTCATTTCACCATCAACGAATCCACTGTCCAGAACACGTTGAAGCAATTCATCTGTTTCAGCATTTGATGGAGTGCAAAACAAGCATACGCGGTTTTGGGCAGAAGAGGTAGACCACGTGACAGGAGATGGTAAGTCAATGTTTTAATAAATGGGTAGGTGTGGCCACCAACCAGGAGGAAAGGCGCTTCAACCACTGCCAGCTACCATAGCATTTAAAAAAAAAGTTTATTTTATTCTATTTTTGGAGCCCCGCGCTGTGGGGACAGGCCGCTTGCCTGGAGCACAATGGACGGGCATTACAGTTTGTATTTACCGATATCAAGAAGAAATAGACTTGGGACAACACATGTCAATATTTCACTATAATCCATGTCCACCATCGATCATCACCCAATTAGAGACACTAAATGAACACCTCACTGCTACTAAAAAATATTTGTTTTATCAAGCGCGCTTATTTAGGAATGAAAACTCATAGCTCATTATTGATCTTTAATTTACATTATTATATAACCCACTTCAAAATAGAACATCTCAAGAGATATAAACTTTTTATGAGGATATTGTATACTAGTATACAATTAATCAATATCACTAATCTAGATTAATAAATATGTCTCTACATTATTCGTGACTAATAAATTTCTCATCAACAGATAAAAAGGAGTATTATTACCTTAGATAAGCAATTTCTTCACTTGGAAACCTATTGGGATAACATCCCTTAACAACCTCACCTCAGTAACTAACTTTCCATCCTTTCGTGATTTTTACCATTATTCACTATTTCCATCAATATACCTAATTCCCATTCTCATAGTATCTTCTCACGTGTGAATTGTCTAATTTAAGTTTTGGAAGTTGATTGCATCGAGTAGTTGGGTAATATTTCTTATGTACACATACCAATTTTTTCTAAATACATTTTGTAATCTGGTGGTTATTGTTATCCACTTTTCCGTCAGGTGAAAATGAACAACCATGACCTTGCACACCGGAAAATGGAGGGCTGTAATCACTCATGGGAGATTGCATTACGATATTTTCCAAGCACGTTGCAGGAAGGCTTTGCAATGGTAATAATGTTGCAAGAAAGAAATTGAAGGAAGCTCAGAGTTGAGCTAAGTAAAAATGGGGGCCCTGAAGTTCGATGTTTCCAGACTTCAGAGGTTTTACAGTTCAGAGTTCCAACGGAGAAGCAAGTAAGAAACAAGAGAAGGCCCGAAATCCTGAAGTCCAAAAGTATTGGGATAGCAATGGTCAACTCCCCTTTCAGGGTCAATGGTGCCATGGATCAAGGTTTCGGAGTCCAAACTCTGATGTCTAAATTTCAAAGGTTCAAACGTTCGAGGGGCTTCACAAAAAAAATTGAGAAACACAAGCCAATTCCTGAAATCCCAAAATGCCAAAGTTCGAAACATTTCGGAATTTTTGATGTCAAACTTGGGTTCAGGGTCAACGCGGAGGGAATTTTGGAATTTAAAAGGTTCCAATTTCAGGATTAAGAGTTGGTCATTTTCGAAGAGTTGTTTCAGATTTTGAGAAAGTGAAAGGTCCAAAAAGTGCAAAGTTCCAAAACTACAAAGTCTGAATTTCCTACTTTAGACTTTCAGGATTTCAAAGGTCTTGGTGGGATCAGCCAAATGAACATGTTCACATGTCCCAAAGGAGAAATGTCTGAAACCCGAAGTCTGAATACAAGAATTTGGGGTTTCAATTTTTGGAACTTCAAAATCCCAAAACACAAAAACCACAACTTGAAGATCGAAACCCAAAGTCTGAATTTCAGACTTCGGGGTTTTGTAGTTTCGGAACTCTCGAGCCAACTTGAGTGATGAACAGTAACATCATCCTTTGAAATCAAAATTCCCGAAAGTCCTAAATTTTTGATTTCAGAGGTTGAAGGGCTTTTAAGAGTCTTAAGAGAGAGAGATCCAATCACTCACATTAGATACACTATGGCACCCCAATATTCATATGGTCATTACTTCTGACTAGGAACTTGGATTTGTAAAATAAAGGATGTTTTTGAAAGCTCTCAACGTCCTCTACACAAATAGGAGTAATTTAAGTGAGACTAAGTTATTCAAATGAAGAAATACAATCCACCATTTTAGAGTGTTTTCCAGGTTTTCCACCTACCCAAAATGATGAGTTATGGGCTTCTTTTCTTTCCCAACAAGTCATTATACATGGAGGTATGGGTTTTGTAGTGGCAACTATCATTGTCTCAGGGGAATTCAATCCATTTTTGGGTGGTTGAAGAAATATTTCGAGTTTCTTCTCTCTTTCTCTTCTCTCATTCTTCATATATATTGTAAGAAGGGGCATTTTTCTTATGTTGAATAACTTTGCTTTGCACCATCCCTTTTTATCTTGTCTGTAAGTGGATTTTTTGAGTTTCAAGCCTTCCATTAAAGTTGTGATGCAATTTTGTGCCTCTTGGCCATTAAAATGCATTGTATCAAATATATGGAGCAATAATATAAGTCTATGGAGGAATTTCAACCATCTCTTTTGTTCATTATTTCTCTCTTGATTTCTCATTGGAATCTTGGTTATCTTTGCATGGTTATTGTGTTACATATTTAATGGTCTATGTTTAATGGTGAATGGATTGGTGATAAGAGTTGATCTGTGTTGATGTTCGTCCTCTTCAATATTTTTCATGTTCATTTCCATGCAAGGTAAGTAATTCAGCATTCCTTTGGTGCATCACCTATGTCAGTTTAGGTTTAATTTCTTGAAATCTTCTTAACCTTGTCTCCTTGGCAAGATAGAGTGGATTTTAGAGTACATCCTTTATAATTTGAATGTGTGCATCAGAATAGAGGAATAGGAACCGACCTTCTTCCGGAGATCTTTCCCTATTGTAAAGTCCCACACTTTGGGAAAATCTCCATGTTATGCAATCACACTAACTACGTCAACCATCCACTTGCAAGCATTTAGGGGTACTGTGCTTACACATCAACAATTAATCTTAAGGTGATAAAATAAAAGTATTATCTAACAAGAAACATATATTGATACCTAGAGATGACTTAATTGTTATAGTTTCTATGAAATATCTACTTCTTGGAACATAGAAAAATGAGTCATCCTTTATATAAGTGACATGACATATTGTGTTTCAATTATTTAAATGAAATCTAAAGATTTTCCTTTTACAAATTTAAATGTAGTACATTGATTCAATGATTGGTGTTTTTTGATATTGTATAAAAAAAGTGGAACATGAGTAGTTCAATAATGGGAAGGAGAGAGAGAGAGAAAAATCATAAAATTTAAATTAATTGAGGCTCCCTAGAAAATGCCTAAGATGTGACATGGTTATAAGAGATGATAAGAATTTTATGAGATAACGATGGAATAAACTAAAAATATAAGAATGAGAGATAAAAATGTTGATTAATCTAAGAAGTTGGTAGAAAATAAGATGAGAATTTGATATGATAGGAGATAGAAAAGAAGGTAAAGAAGAAAATTTAAAGATGAACTAGTTAGCGGTGAAATAAGATTCATAGCGCATTAAAGAACATGTATTTATGGCAAGAGATAGTCATTAAAGGGTATAAAAGGAAACAAAAAGATGAATCACTTATGTTTGGAATAAAAATCACGTTAGGTTCACCATAATAAATCAATGGGGAAGATGATAATGATAGGATGTGAAAAACTGTGAAGAATAATTTCAATAAGAGAATAGATAGGATATGTTACCTGCTCAGTATCTTATTCTATCTTAAAAAATATATCAAAAGTGTTCGCAATGGATATAAGATAATATTTTCTCCAAAATTTCAATGGAAGATGTCACAATCTAACTAAAACAAGTTTAATTGGAAAAGATTTAGTAGTTAGATTCAAAGCTAGATACTAGGGTTTAGTAATAATTGACGACACTTATGGACCCAGATCTTGTCAAATATAGGATCTCCATCCTGAACCACATAAAAAATAAAATAAAGAAACCTCTAGCATTACGGAAAATGTTGATATTACCTTCCAGTAACTATTTCTAATGCTGAAAAATCCATGAATCTAGATCAAGAATGCTAAGCCACATGCCAACAAACATATACATCAAACTCCTACTTTTGAGATAGTGTTTGTTTACAAGAATCACTTCCCAAAACAAGATATAGGGTCTAATGTTGGAGTTGGATAGTTGTTTGGATATGCTATTTTCCTTTTCGCAACCCTTGGTCATTGTAACAAAAACAAAGGATTATAAAAAATGGGGCCCAAAACCATTTTTTTGGGTTGAAATATAGGGGGAGGGAAGTAGGTAGCCATCTCCTTAGAATGTTGTTCCAATGCCAATGTATAGCTTCTTTATCTATCCTCTTTTCCCAGTCCATCTACATCTAGGAAAGAGATACCTATGTCAACATCCTCGACATGCCTCATTTCATCGCCAACTATCGAAGAGAGCACCAAGTCTCTTGTTATGTCCTTTACCTATGATATCTGAGTCAATCCACCTTACAAAAGGGAACCACCACTAGAATCCATACCACCATCACTAAAATGAACAAAAGGATTAATGTTTCGTGTACTAATTACAAAAAATGTTTGAATAAAATATATATAGTAAAATATGTGAACAAACTAACGTTATTTATATAGTACTATTAAAATATTATAAAGACTATTTTTATATTTATTTAATAATTTGTAATACATATTTATGTAATTTACATATAAATTAATATAAAAATGATGGTCAAATTTTTTTAAAAAAAATCATGCAACAATTATTTTAAATGTTTACAAATGTTTTACATTGAAAATCACCATATGGAATTTTTTTTATGTCAGCAATGTCCCCGAATACTTATTTGAAAATCCTAGGAAACTCACGATGGCAAGTTCCCAGCCTTGGCAACAGCGACAGTTTTGAGAACATTGAACCAAGTGTGGTGCTTTCTACTCTTCCTTTAGCAAATGGCTTTGGCCCTCTTTAGATCTCAGACACATATAGGCCTGAAGGATGCTCTAACAAGAATGTTGGTTGTTTCCAAAAATCCTCCAACATGAATGATGGTGTCTTCAATAGATCCTCCGATATAAATGATGTCGGCATCAATGGATCCTCCAGAATGAATGATGGTGGCTCCAAGACTTAGAGATTTATCTAGGTGCAAAAAGGGATGTCTGGAGGTGCAATATTATCTCAAAAGGCTATGACTCAAGGGGAGAAGGGGGCTCTTCCTATCCCCTATGTCCTATATCTTCTCATCTTTAAGACAAGCTCCCACTCCACCCATAGACATGAGGGTCACTGAATTCAAGCCTATTGAGGCCTCTATGGATAGTGGTATCCCTAATGGTGCATCTGGTTATGCAAAGTGTGGCGGATCCCCTCTGCTACCTCTAAACCCATTATCACTGATGTGGGGGCTTTATCTACTCCTATAGATGATGTAGTAGGTAACAGGGATAAGGGAAAGATGGGTCCCAAGCAGAGCATTCGGGATGAAGTCAACTAATCTAGCTCTAGGCAAATGGATTATGCAAAATCCACCCGTTATGTCAATTTTAGAGTACTGATTCTCCAATCTGAAGTTTTTTCATGAAAAATGGCAGGATTTGCAGATTCAACAATTTTTTTCTAGGTTTTCATGCTCTTCATGAATGAATGTAAATCCATTGTAGCCTAATGATGGAAGGTAAGCTCAATGTTTATCCTACTTCACGTGGGTTTTTAGAGTTTTTTTTGCTGAAAACTCATATAGAGATATGATTTTCAGAAGATTTTGGGATTTTCAATCCAATTTTCTATTTGTGAAGCCTTAGTTTCCTTTGTTTAAGCCATGAATGATACTTTGTAAGTCAAGCCATTTTGGATTCGTCTGCCTTATTTTCCCCTCCAATTTTTGATAGCGAGTTGCTTAACCTCTATAGGAAACACATTAGGAAAATGTTTGGCTATTGATCTAAAGACTTAAGATTATGAGCACACTACATATGCTTGAATATTGGTTGATATGGATACTTTTGTAGATTTTCTAGCCTCTATTGAACTCAGAGTTGAGGATAGAAGTTGGACCCAAAATTTTGACTATGAGGGGTTTCCCTTCAGGTGTCGAACCCATTGTTCTCTTGGTCATTTAGCTTCAGACTATCATACGTGAAAAAACATGTTAAAATTAGAAGCTCTTGGTAGAAGAATTCAAATCCTAGCCACCTAGTTATAAATAACCCATTAGATTCTGATTTAGATTGTGAGTCTAAGAAAGATGTTTATTTAGACTCTATGAATGAGGAAGAGCCTCCTCCCATTCAGAAGGTTCCATCATAATAAAATATTTAGAGTTTAATGGATTTGGTGGATATGAAAAAGGGAACACGTTCCCTTCCTTTGGTTTCATCAGGGATCCAAAATTCTCAGTAATTTAAAGTTATGATTCGAGTCCATAATAATGAAAATAATAATCTTAATCTTGAAAATAATTGGACAATTGTGAGTACATAAAAGAAAGCGATTTTTTCCCTTAAGATGTACTTAAGATCCCATGGGAAGGGATCTCAGGGAATAGCAGCTGGCATATTTTATTCTTGGTTGTGCTGCTGGTTTCGATGTGATATTTTTTCGTTTCTTTGTGCCGCTGGTAGAAGCCGCCTCATATGTTCCCGATTTCTAGATCTTTGTCTCCACCTATTGTTCGGGGGTAGGATCACTTCAACCCTTCTTAATTACCTTTGATAAGAAAAATAAAAAATCACCAAAAATATCTAAATAACCGTCAAATTTAATACAGAAATTATTACCCTTCACTTAAAATTAAGATCACACTCTAAAGGTTCGGAGTATAATCCTCTCAATCTGAAACCGTGTGCTAGACAAGTTACCAACTTTGAGAGTACACTCAAAGATCTGACAATTGACCTATGTGCAGGACGGCGTGGGGTCGACTCATACCCTCAAGTTGTGAAAATATCCCTTCGCCTTTAGGTACGTCATTTTCGTCTTTGCTGTTATCTACCATTCATCAAGCTCTAATTGGAATTCAGGAAAAATAACCAGTGGTCCTCCTGCGGTGATATATACCTACCTTGGCCGGCACTTCTGCTATACTTTGTCCGCGTGGTCTTAGCCAAATTATCAAAAAATTGCCAATGCCATTCTCGTTTGCCACCATGAATCATCAGACACCAGTCAATCATCAACTTTCCTTTTCTGTGCAAGATCTCTATTGGCTTGCTTTAGGGGATTTCTCTCAAGCCCAAACCCTACCTCCCGACGTCTCCTTCAACAACCATCAAGAACACATAGAATCGCCAGATATTGAAATAGCACAAGTTTCCCAGCCGCTTGACGATCTCAGCGCAGTAGTTCATAAATGCAATATCAAGGGTTTCCAGAAGGCGTTATTATCAATGGACAGTCGTCCTCTTTCCATCCCTCGTCCATCAGGCCATCCCTCTCACTCTCTGGGTGTTTACAAGCACGTTGATCAGAAACCTTGCTTTCAATCATTTACTAAAGAATCGAGAAATAATGGAGGAGGAGAAGACGAAGAGGAAGAGGAATCCCTGAAGCGAAAGCGAACTTTTACCAGCCGTTTACAGCCAAGTTCATCATTTAGGGAGAACCACATTCTTTCAGAAAGGCTGAGGCGAGGCGAAATGAATGAATTGTTAGCTGAAATGCGTTCTTTGCTGCCAAATCCAACTGCCAAGGTACCATATGTTAACACTCTCCACATTTGGTTTTGTTTTTAGTAATATTTGTTCAAAGTCTGAAAATTCACCTGCGCTATTAACAAACAAGATTCCAAAAATTTTGTGCCTGTTGCAAAGAAATTTTGGTTTAATAATGATAAACCATAGGATGCACAGAGATTATTGTTAACAATCTCGATGATAGTTGTATTTTCAGAATGATAAGGCTTCCATTGTCACAGAGACCATAAAATACATTCAATTTCTCAAGCACGACCTTGCTCTTCATTCTCAGAAACCTGCAACTACGGTATGGCCCAACCCCATAAAATCTGAAGCCATGAGCTCGACCGCCAAAATCCATCGAACTCCCTTTACCAAATCTGATAAATCAATGTGCAGCAAGTATGCGGGATACGAAGAAAATTTGACAGTGAAGTACGACGGCAAAGACATTTTCATTACAATAAACTGTGTGAAAAAGGCCAACCTGTTACCTTCCATTATACTGTCCCTGCAATTGCATGATATGCAAGTAATGGATGCTTTTGTTTCTGTAACGGAAAGAGTAGCATTCGTGTGTCTACACGTTAAGGTGGGTCTATTTTCGAGTTTTAATTACATTGCTATAATACCTGCAAACCAATATACGTTTAACTTCAATTTTTTTTTTCATGATAAAACAGGCGGCCCCAAATATTTGATACGGGTGGCCAGAGATGGCTTTTATTGTACCTTAAGGAAGCTTATCAATCCCGAATTTCATATATGTTTCTAACCGTAAGTGCATAAGATAATACCTAAGCCGTTTAGAATGGAAGAGCCTCTGTTATGTAACTTTACATAATACGGATTGTTTCATTAGCATCCTTGTTTATTTTACTGGAAAAGATAATATAATGTGTTATTTGTTAACAATGCGCAACAAACATGTTGAAAGTGAAATGCACGGCAGAATGGTAAGTTGTAGGCATTGAAAGCTGGAAAGGCACCACACATTAAAAGAACATAGCATATATCTAAGTTATATTACAAACATCCTAAATTCTATATTTTCAATATCATTTATAATTGAGTTGTGACTGTATTTCAAATTCCCTTATCAGATAAAGTACTTCATTCTCAAAGAAGTTGTCCACCTAAAAAAAGGGCTCATGAAAAAAATGTGATAAATATATACGATAAATTAATTATGAATATATAAGATGTACAATTAACCTCAAAGGCCCTTGAATCATAGATTGATGCAATAGGATAGTGTTTATTCATGAATATTGTAATTACAAACTGTTTCAGTATATTTTTGTTACACAGTTCACATACCTTTTGTATGATAGTTTTATATGCAGAATGTTTTCAAAGAATTTATAACACTTCAGGCTTGTGAATTGAACTAAAATGTAAATAGATAAAAGGTCATACAGTTTGCTTCTTCAACTTCAAATTGCTAAATAATTTGAACTAGTAATAAGTTCTTTTTATTTTAATTCAATTCGATAGATAATTATAATCATCAAATTTTACGTTTTATACGGTGGATAAATATAGATATATAATTCTGCTCGCAAGGTCCAATTTGGTAACTATGATTAAGCCTTTTACTTGTAGATGGTTTTTGAGACAGACGTAGTTGTTTTTATACTGCTCTGAATAATGTCTTGTTGTCTGTAGGATTTTATGGCTTCAATTTACTTTACTATTTTGCTAGAATCCAGTTTCCTTTACTTTTCAAGAAAGGAAGGAAGAAGGAAGTATGGATGGTAGATATGATTACCCATTTCAAAAACAACTATTTTGGCTTGCTTTACGCTATTGAAATTTATAATGTAAACATTATATCCATTTAATGTAGAGAAGTTCGTGTAGCAGTGCTAGTAGCCGAAAAGCAAAGTAAGTATAACTAGTGTAAAGATAATAAATATATTTAGTGGCTGGGAAGATATTGATGCTCATTGTAATTTATCGCTTCCTGCCTTTGAAAAGGAAGGAGCTGCCATTTTAGTTATGTGTTTCTAACTCTTTCATAAAGGGCATTGTAATATTGGCGAACATATCACATAATAGTACGTCTGTAATCAACCTGGTTTTGGTCGAGCACTAATATAGATAAGATTAGATGTCAATGCTGTTGTTTTTCGTAGTGTTTGTTCTTTATGTGTGTTTAGAGTATGCTTCTATGTTCGAATAATATTGCGAGGGACTATACTCTGTGATACAGACGCTGTAGAATGCATTAAATCTGCGCTGTACAATATTTTAAGGTTACTTCAAGATCACAAATTAATGAATACGTTTGTAAACTGATGGTGAAACTAAATGTGTATTAATAAAGGACAAATTTAGTCGAACGTAGCTAATTTTTTTTTCCTGTTTTTCAAAACATTTAAATATATTTTTCTTAGGATAAGGCAGGGCTGGAATTTGATGGTTTTTGGACAGTTTATTCATATTTAACTCTAAATTGTTATAAAAAAAAGTTTAATTTTGCCCCAAGAAAAGCAAAAAGTAGTTTGATTTTTACATTCTTTTAATTTTTTTATGTAGTTCGTTTTTACATTGTTATTTTTAGGAAAAACTAATAAAACAAATAAATCAAAAGTTTTGTATTATACAAAAGTATGTGCTTTTTAGCCCTATTTTTATGAGTTGAGCGTTTTATTGTTAGATGAAATCATCTATTTATTAGAGGCAATTATAAGTGCTGTGACATATCAAACACATTGAGAGAGATTGTATTGAGCTGAAGCTCTGGAACTAGAAGAAGAAATATATGCACATAAGTGTTAATATGAGTTTGCAATAATATGTTTTATTTGCAATTCCTTATTTTATTTCTGTTAGTTGTTATTTTATGTGCCTAATTTCTACAAATTGGTATCAGAGCATGGATTTTTTTAGTAGGTTTCTAATTGAGAAATTATTGGTCTACAGACACGACAATTTACAAGAAAGAATTACAAGCATCGGTCATTAACCATGAAGGCACTATTCAGATTTCAGGATGTGTGAAAAATTGTAGAGAATGGGTACACAGAGCCTACAAATACAACAACATATAATGCACTCTCACAAGCAGAGAAAGACACTTTGAAGAAATTAAGAAAGAAAAACGGAAAAAAATATTTTCTCCATTCATCAAGCAATGCATAAAAGCATCCTACCTAGAGTGAAAGCAACTACTAAAGCACAAATTGCGTGAGAAACTCTCCAAATTTTGTATAAAAGTAAAAAGAAAGTAAAAACCGCCAAGCCACAGTTACTTCATAGAGATTTTGAGAATTGATCAATGAAAAATTTAGATTCCGTAGAATCATTGTTTACTTACATAGCTAGGTTAGTCAGTCAAATAAAATCTCATGGTGATACTATTGAGGATATAATGATTATTGAAAAATTACTTAGTAGTTTTCCTGCGAAATTTGATCCTTTGGTAGTTGCTATTGTAGAAACTAAGTATCTAACTCAGTTTTCAATTGATGAGTGACATGCATCACTAATAAATCAACAGAGGTTGAAAAGATCACATGCAGTTGTAGATCAAGATTTTTCTTCATAGGTATCAGAAAATCGAGGAAGAGGAAGAGCAATAGATCGCATCCAGAGCTCATACTATAGATCAGTCTAGAGAAAATAAGATTGAACCAACTTTTCAGTCAATTGAAAAATATTAATCATGGCTATGGCATCTCCAGTTTGGTCATTTAATCATTGGTGGGTTGAATTTATTACACACAAAAAATATAGTGAAAGGTTTTCCATTGATTCATAAACCAGATAGAGTTTGTGAAGGTTATATGTTGGGGAAGCAACACAGAGAGTCCTTCTGAGTTGGAAAAACTAGGAGAACAAGTGCACAACTTGAAATTGTTCACTCGGGTTAATGTTGACCAATGCAAAAAAGTTCTATTGTAGGTTGTTCATATTTTATGACATTCATTGATGACTATACACAGAAGACATGGCTCTATTTTTTGAGAGACAAATTAGATGATTTTGATATTATTTTGTAGTTTAAGGCTTTAGTGGAAATGAAAATTGCATACTGCATCAAATTTATGAGGACACACAAAGGAGGTGAGTATGTTTCTAATACTTTTATGAATTTTTAAAAATATCATGGTATACAAAAGTAGTTTACTACTAGGTATACACCACAGTAAAATGGTATCGCAGAGAGAAAGAATAGAACCATCACAGAGATGGAGAGAAGTATAATGAAGGCAAAGCATCTTTCAAATAAGTATTAGGACAGAAGCAGTAGCAACTGTTGCTTACATCATAAACAAGTGTCCAACAAAAATTGTTTGAAACATGGTTCCTCAACAAGCTTGGACTAAGAGGAAACACAATGTTTCTCATTTTATATTTTTTGGTTGTGTGGACGTACACACATATGCCTGATGAGCTAAAGAAAGAAGTTAGACAACAAAGGAATAAAAATGCATATTTGTTGGATATTTAAAGAATACAAAATCTTACAATGTTGTTCAATCCAGATACCAGAAAGGTCATAATCAGCAGAGATGTATAGTTTGTTGAAAATGAGGCATGGGATATAAGTATTGAGAAAACAGTTAGTGTAGCAAGTGGTTATTCCTCATCGATGATATGGCAGATGAAATCATAGAGCAACAAGGTATTGTATCTTCTTATAATCTTGGAAATGCACCACATAGTTTTATCATACAAGCTACATCTCCATCTACATCTAGGATATCTCTAAGATTTCAGTCATCTTCAAGCATCCAATAGACACCACGAAGGAACACCAGAAGCTACTCCTTTAGTACAAAACAGTCCATCATCACATAACCCTTTGCAGCAGAAAAAAATGAGTCTTAGTGAGATTTATAATGTTGATACAACTAATGCTTTTATCAATGTTTGCATTATTTTCCCAAGTTGCATATCCAGTATACTTTGAAGAGACTATAGACAATGAAGTTTGAGTTCAAGCCACGGATGATGAGATAGACTCCATAGAGAAGAATCAGACATGGGAATTAGTAGATCTTCCAAAAGGAAAGGATTTGATAGGAGTGAAGTGGGTCTATAAGACCAAATATATTGTTGATGGTAAAGTACAAAAACATAAAGCGATGGTTGGTTGCCAAGAGGATTTTTCATAGCAATATGGAGTATATTACAATGATACATTTGCACATGTAGCACATTTGGACATGGTAAGAATGGTTTTATCAATTGCATCTCAAAACAAATGGCCTGATTTATCATATGGATGTAAAATCAGCATTCTGTGAATGGTTTTCTTGGAGAAGAACATTTATGTGAATCAGCCAGAAGGTTATGAGATTGAAGGTCATGAAGGAAAGGTATACAAGTTGAAAAAAGTGTTCTATGGTCTCAAGCAAGCACCCTAGATCTTGGTACAACAGGATTGATTCTTACTTGATATAGAATGGTTTTAATAGGAGCAACAATGAGCCTTACCTTATACATCAAGATCAATAAGCTAAGGTAAATTTTTTGATTGATTGTTTATATGTGGATGATTTAATCATCATACGGAAATCTATCTACAAATTCATTCAAATCAGCTATGAAGAAATAATTTGAGATGACATATCTAGGCCTCATGCACTATTTTTTGGTCATATAAATTTAACAAGCAGAAGCTGAATATTTTATTTCAGAAGAAAGGTATACTAATGATGTTTTGAAGAGATTTAACATGTTTAATTACAAGCTAACACCAAAACCTCTTACAGTTGGTTTTAAGTTATGCAAATATGACACTGGATCATTTGTAGATCCGACATTGTTCAAAAGACTAGTTAGAAGTCTCATGTATTTGGTGACCACATGGTTGGATATTATGTATGGTGTGAGCCTCATTTCAAGGTTCATGGAATCTCTAAAAGATTCACATTGGAAAGTTTGAACAAGAATTTTGAGGTATGTATGTGGAACAAAAAATCATGGAATTTTGTATTCAACATCATATGAGTTCAAACTCATAGGTTACATAGACAATTGCAGTCCTAAAAGTATTTGTGATAGAACGAGAACATCTAGGTATGCTTTTAACTTTGGAACAAGTGTAGATTCATGGGCATCGATGAAGCAGCCCATAATCACACTATCTTCAACAGAAGCAAAGTATGTAGCTGTAACAACAGTAATATGTCAGGTTGTTTGGATGAGAGTGATGTCGAAATATTTGAGGTAGAATCAAGAGGATGTGACACAATTTTTTTATGACAACAATTCAACAATAACATTGTCCAGAAATCATGTTTTTCAAAAGAGGAGCAAGGATATAGACACAAGGTATCACTTTATTAGGGTGTTGGTCAACAATAAGGAAATTTGTCTTGAATTTTGTAGATCTTAAGATCAGTTTTCTGATATCTTTACAAAATCTTTGGGAAATGAATTTTTTGAGTATTTGAGAAGTTGTTTGGGAGTTTTTGATAAGGAATATGTCAAATATTGAAGTGCACACTCATCTCTAGAAGAATAAAAGTTTTAACTTCAAAATTAAGGAGTCTTAAAAAAAAAGATTGATTTTTCTCTGAGAAAAGTAAATGGCAGTTTGTTTTTTACATGATTTTAACTCTTTAGGTAGTTCACTTTTAGATTCCTACTTTCAGGAAAAGCTAATAAAATAAATAAATAAATAAAATATTATTGTACAAAACCATGTGCTTTTAAGCTCTATTGTTATGAGTTAAGTGTTTTATTGTTAGATAAATCCATTTATTTATTAGAAGAAATTGTAAGTGTTTTGACATATCAAACACATTCAGAGAGATTTTATTGAACTGAAGGTCTAGAAATAGAAGAAATGCTAATATGAGTTTGTAATAATATTTTTTATTTGTAATTCTTTATTTTATTTCTGTTAGTTGTTATTTTGCGTGCCTTATTTCTACATAAATTACAATTAAATAAAACATTGAAATGTAAATTTAAATAGGTATTTTTAAAATCAAGGTATACTTTTGAAAGTTCATATTTTTTACAAACCATAAAATTTTCTAATAGTAAAATATATAATGTCTGAGGTAGAAATACACACACACACACACACACACACACACATTACTTTAATAATGATTTTTAAGTTTGAAGTGAAAATAATAGATTTTATAGATTTAAATTTTGAACTATTTAGTAACTTGGTATAATAACTCCAAGTTTAAATTTAGAAATTAAAATAAGTTTCATTGAATTTATTGAATATGAAACATCTATTTTTTATTTACTGAAAATAATATTAGATATTGTGTTTCATTTCATTTTTTCCATTGCAATCTACATGTTTCAATTAAAAATTTTAATTGCTCTAAGTAGTAATTATAGTTTTCCAAGCAAAAGTTGAAGAATCGTGTGATGAACATTAAAGAATAAGATTCATACAAACATCAATACATGTACATGTTAATTGTTTTGGATAAGAGAGAAACATTACATATTACAATTTCCATTTCTTGAAAAGAAAAAAAAAATCATAAAATTAGAAATTTTGTTCAATGTAGGCTGAAAAATCATTATCCTAAAGTGCTTTAAAAATGATGTATATTAACTATGAATTTTTCGACAATCTAAAATAATAGTAAAAACGTAAATTGAAATTTAAATATATTGTCAAACCATCATGAATTTTCTTTTTGATAGGCATGGATTAATGTCAAATTCCAAGACTAGATAAGGGTAATGGGGAGTTTTTTGACTGGAAGTCTACCTAGCTACAAATTGGGCAAAAAACCCAAATATATCCATTAAGTACCAGAGAAACAAGATAAAAATAGTGGCCCTGCAACATCATGTCTAAATAAAACAATAAGCAAAGAGACGATCTAAAATTCATTTAAAGAGGAGTGGTTTTTGAATAATATATATTTTTATTATCAACCACTTTCCACTCATCCACGAGGCAATCAACCTCAATTTGAGCTCCGCTTGGAAAGTGGACTTCAATAGAGTTAACAAAATGAAAATTTTCATTTAACCATGTCATTCCTAATTGTCGAGTCCACGATAATGCCACTAAGCATGCAGGCTAGGATGGAAATATCAAGTTGGGATCTTATTGACAGAGCTAGAAGGTGTCATCAAGTCCCTTAAAACATTTAAGATATAATTTGGTATTTGATCTTTCTTTTCACATTTTTCGACATAAATGTGTATCTTACTTCAGCGTTTCCATCATACATTCCACGTCTCGATTGGCTAGTTTAACTGTTCCAGTTTCGAGTATTTCTACAAATGGAAAAAGAGATGCATTTAAATGTCAGGATAGTTTTCCAGTCTTGCAAATATACATAATTCAATTGCATATCTTCAAATTCCAATGGAGAATAATATGGAGTGAATCTGATTCATCTAATCATTCTAGGAAATCCTATTAAAAAATGCCAAATTGGTTTAGAATCCATGATCTTCGAGCTTTTGGTCTGTCTAAAGAGTGGCCCCTCAAAATCGTTGTTCATTAGTATGTTCAAAAAAAATTTGGGCTTTAACGTATTTTGCGAGAAACCATTTATGTAATTTCTGGAAAGATCTGATAATGTGATGGAAATTCATCGCCTGAAATAGGGCACAATCCTTTTCAATGAAGAGTCATCCTTTATCGAGGGATTGAACTCCTCTGTGTTTCTTTGAACAAGAGAAAAAAATAAAGGAAGGAGTAAAGAAGTTGCCAGAAAGTTCTGGTTTGGTCTTGATGAAAGTTAATGTCTAGAACTCGTCATTCAGGCATTTTTGTACGTAGGGTTATACGATATTGGAATCCTCTGATTTCCAGCTTGACATATATGACATCAGATATATATATAGATAAAGGAATTTAAGCCATAAATTTTCTATGTGCGAAGGAGGAAGCACATATTTACTTATGTAATTTTGTGAAGAATACTAGAAAAAATCCGTTGTGCACGCCACACTGTTCTGCCACGTGTGCTCTCTTTTTGAAGTAAAGGAGGCATCAGGTTTATTATAATACGAGGAGGATTCTAGACATGTGCAACTGTATAAAGATGAAAGACATGCATAAACCAATTGTCGGAACAACAGAATGGAAGTCAAGGTAGAAAAACAAATTGGTCCCCCTCATGTCCTACCTGATTAATGCTAATTTCAAGAATTAATTTACACCATATTACATGGTCGTCAATTGAAAGGACATTACGGTGTATGAGATCTTTCCATTAAGTACAGAGGGAGCTCTTTCTACCAGAGCATGTACGCAACTTTCGGTGTAATTATATGAATCAATACATATATAAGCATTTCCACAACCATGAGTGAAACGAAAAAGATGAATTTAAACCAACTTAGCATTTACTCTAGGATTTGCTACCTTATTGTAATATACCATTTGAGTCTAGGTTTATTTAACGAAAATGGTTTATCCAAAATTATTCAATCATGATGCATCCCAAAAATATTCACTCTTACGGAAGTCAATGATAGCAATACGTTTTGGTAACAAAAGAAGTAGATGATAATCACTCGTTCAATTGCAGAAATCCAACAATTTTCAACTGCAATAATGTTCACAAGAAATCAAGAGTAATTGTGAAATGAAATATTTTAATTATGATCTTACTGAGACTTCTAAATAGTTTATGGAAAGATTCAATGTCGCAGCCTTAGAGGTAGATCTTCCCTTAGACCTCCTCATACTCCATACAAGACCTCTTATAATGAATGTTAATAAAAAACCATCAGTCTCCATAAAGCTCTTGATCTTCCGCATTCAGGGATAACTTGTCCTCAGTTTCAAACTACTAACAATCTCTAAATTTTACATTGTGTACAATATGCATGCAAATATTTGTGCCAAACTAGCTCCTTAAATTGTATTCATGGACAAAGTAAAACAAGAGCCAAGATCTCATTTAGACACACTTCTATCCTCCATATTTGATCAAAATCTGAACAGTGGAAGCCCATTATCTCATTCTATGATTTCAAACGAATCTGCAACCATCAATTGAATCAATCTTGAAGATAATTCAATAGTATGCACCTGAAATAGGTTAATAACATCTTATGGAGGTCTCTCCCCTGTCAATGTATCCTCACATAGTATAACGTATATCGAGCTTAATGAATCTTATATGTGCTAAATCTTGCAATATGTGATGATTATGAATAGTTATATAGAAATCCTATACATGAAATTTGCATTGCATCATAAATGACTAGATGCATATTCTAATTAAAAAGCACCCATGAGATTGTGCACAGGGACTCATTGTAATGTGCCTTTGTATCATAGAATTGCTTGTTTATGATATAGTATAGTATACCATATATATATATATATATATATATATATATATATATATTGAATAGTGTATCCATCCCGAATGGAATGATGAACAACTACTTTACACATGTGACATGTCTGAAGAAATAAGAATATCAGGAATGGATGTCTCATAACTGAATTTTTAAAAAGTCACTTTTGGGGCTCAGTAATTTCTTGATCCATAAAGGTATTTATCAAGCCTACAATACGCAAATCTCAATTATTCGGCCTCGCAACACACTGCCGGTGTCCCTCCCCTATTAGACATACAATCTAGCATTTGGAGTCTAGATTTTGGACCCAAGTCCCAACACTAGTGGTGCAACTAGATTTATCACCATTTTGTAGGAAATCTTACCTGGACAAAAATTAAAGTAAAATTATTTAATCAATATCATTCTGGTATGATCCAAGGTCTATAGGGTTGAAGGACACACCATAAAACCCAATATCTTTATACATTCCCCAAATAGGATATAATAATTGTACCACAGTATTATACACACACATGTACACACACACTACACACACACACACACACACACACACACACACACACACAGCACACACACACATATTCATACACATGACACACATGTGTCGTGATGTGTGTGTGAATGTGTGTGTGTGCACAAAATGTGTGTACTCCCTATGTATACATGTATACATATATACATACATACATACATGCAATGCATGCACACAGGATTTATGTTGAAATTCGGAAACAACTTCAAGACTACCATAAACCTTCAACTTTCTCTAAGCCTAGATCCTTACATATTCAATAAGTGAGAGGTGTACCAACAACTCATTTCAAGAGTATTTAGGCTTATATGTACAACCTATCTAAAACTCTTTCCACCATTACATCAAGTCACTGGTCATAAGAATTTGTGCATTATGTTAATAATAAGGTCACTATGCTTCAGTACCATTAATCATAAGTGTGTTCAATCACCAGTAGACTCGACCTGCATGACAATCAATTACAGTATGGTAAAGACTCACCTTGTTTTGGAGCTATTTAAAAACTCAAGTATTGCATATGAGAAATAAGTTCCTGCAATCAATTCAGCATTAAAGTACTTATTCCCGTTCAAGTGCAAATATTTAAAAATCAGCAAAACTAATCTATTCATTGTAATTTAAATTTCAAATGATTTGTTAAATCAGTTCAATTAAGGGTAATTCCTGATTCATGGGATCCTACCTAGGTACGAATGGTAAAATTAATTAATCCAATATATCTAAGCATACCAATAGGAAATAAAGATACCAATGACCTACTACAACTCTGAATGAGGTAGCCCTTTTGAAATAAAACCTACTTGACAAGTCATCTGCCAAAGTAGAAGTAACATGCAAGTTTTCAAGTAGGGAGATACTAGTTGAAATCCCTGATCTTTTTACATTAAATCACCATGTTGAAATCCCAATCACCAACATTTTTAGTTTTATGTTGATCACTTGATAAGATTAGACTTCTATAGCATTTTAGTTGATTTGAAATTCTTCAAATAAGGATAAAAAGAAGCATTCTCGTTGAGATCCATAGTAGGGCTTGTTGGTATCCAAATTGATTCTCTGTTAGAAACTGAGCAACATCAAATATTTAGTAGGAACCTGAGAGACAAAAATATCATATTATGAGTCATTTAATACCAAGGAGGGGATTTTTTGTACTCTTTTTCACTTGGGCATCATAGAAATTTATAGCACCTTCATTAAGGATTTGATCTATCCTCACTGCTTTAGGCCATGCCTTTTGACCAGAGTGAAAGGACTCGTTTTGTAACCTCTGTTGGTAAAGGAGAATGAAGATATCCTTCTTTGCAAAAATTTGAATGGGGACCCTAAGAAAATATGATCAATGCACCACAATTTAACTCTCACGAGTTGTCACTTCTAAAAAATGGTGATATTTCCTAGTCAGGGCTAAGGTTACTAAAGACATTATGGAATCCTAATTGCTTCTGCATATTTTGGCAATATAATTTATACATTTTTGGACACATAGGGAAAATAGGGGTATTTCAGTAAGGATTCATTATTTTGAATAATTTTTGGTCAGAGATTAAGTAGGATAAAGTTGATTATACCAGATCTTTGAGATACTTCACAACAATTGGAAAGCTAAATGACATAAAGCTTCAAAATAGTTAATATATTCCTTCAACTGCAAGGTGTACATAAATAGATGCCCATATTTGCATTATTTCAAAAAATCTTTAAGAATCAATAAAACATCAAAGATCCCAGGATCCTCGCACCTAAGATACACTCGAACGATTACAGACAATCTCTATCAAAAAATGACAGTGAAGTGATTTTAAATTGTTTATCTCATTGCAGGATGAAGGCTCTTCTTGAAATGAAATTACAAATTCCACTAAACTGTAATAGGGATGAAATCCTTTGTGATTCAGAGGGACTTTAACACAAGATTGTAATAGGATTAATAAAAAAATACTTGCGGACATTCTGAAATAAAGCAGACACAAAATTGCTCTAAGATTGACACAGATTAAATTGAAATTGATTATATTCATCAGTAGGGGAAAGTTTCTTTAAACAATATCAGAGGTTTTCAATGGTTGTAATTTTACAACCAACTTGATTTTTAGCATTAGTTTAATTATAATACATTGTTTCATTTGTTGATGGACAGTTATAACTGTCACCTTCCTCCTGCATCCTTTATATTTGGCTTTATTATTTTGTATTTACATGGACTAGAATACATTGAATAAATCTATTTATATCTCCTGCTATCATTGGTATCAGAGCCCGTAAAGGTCCTATGCTGTGTGTGGAGGTTTGGTGAGCCATGTGGGCAGAAGCCTGGCATGGAGTATTGGTGAGATGTGAGGAAGCACCACCAAGGAAGGAGTGTGGGAGTGTTTTTGTTCTTTCTTTGAAAGCTGCGAAGACTACAGGAGGAAGCGTTTAGTTCTGAAACCATTTTTTAATCTCCTGACAGGACTCTAAAAGTCATTTGGAATGACTGCTTCCCTTCCTGCATGGGAATATTAAGCACATTCGTCTTGCATATTCCATTTTCTTGGGTGTTTTATTGTTCGTGAGTGGAACCAACCTACGTGGATCAAGTTTTGGAGATCTGTTTGCTGGATGGGGACCTGGAACTTTCCTGTATCTAGACCAACAACCTATTGATTTTGACATGCTTGGAAACGTCTTCACTTGGAATCAAATCTTATTCTGTGCAAAATGTTGACACCCTTGGATGTTAATGTTTGAAGGAAGGAGGTGCTATTGTGTGACGCTAACGAGCCAAGTGCAAACCCTCCCAGTGTGATTTCCCCAACAGAGTGGCAAGAGGGCACGTACATGTTAGACATTTTTGATGGCGAGTGTGTTTCGAGAAACCCTTCTGCTGGGTCACCTCTGAGAGCCGAAGAGGACACTACCAATATCTATTTTTTCCTTGATCAATGAATTGCTGAATACCAACAACATATTATTTGATGAATTGCTGCATCAAGGATTGTTCGACTATTTCTAGTTCGATGTGTGTTATCAAGCACACTGAATCCACGAAGAATTGGAGTGCGACTATGATGTAGATGATGAACACAAAGTACAATGCCCATAGGAGAGTCCATGTCTCATTGCATGAGCTTATAGAGCCCATCTTCGTGACAGGTTCCTTCAAGGGTTTGTAACCATTTTTGAACAATCAATAAATAAAATACAATTTTGGGTTTTTGGAAATGTCTTCACCTTGTATTTTGTTGTCACATGCCCAGTTGCTAAAAGGGCCAAATTTTGCCTCATGGAAAACCAAAATGTGGATGATTCTTGAGTTTGAATATCTTTAGGGAATCGTCTCTGGCACAAACGCTCCTCCCAAAAACATTGATCTATTGGCTAAGTATGAAAAGGCTGATGTAAAAGTATTAATGCTTATCACTCCGAGCCTTTCTAATGAGGTTCAACCTCACATTTGGGAAGAAACCACTTCCTCTATGGCATGGGCTATGTTGTGTTCCATCTATGAAGCCAAGAATCTAATGACGATGTTGCATCTTCAGACAAAGTTTCACACAATGAGTATGCATGATGGCGAATCAGTCGAAGCCTTCTTGCGGCGTATGGCCAAGTTACGCGTAGAAATTTCTTCTCTCAGTGGAATAGATGGATGACAAGTTGCTAGTCCCGCTCACCTTGCAAGCTCTTCCTTCTCGATTTCAGACACTGATCACCATGTTGACCATCACTCAACAGGTGGTGAGTTTTGTCAAACTAGTGAATTATCTCTAGCAGGAAGAAGCCATTTTGAATGTTCAAGAAGCCTTCAAAGACAAGGATATCATTATGAGGTAAAAGCATAGTAACAAGACTCAGAAAGGGCAGTCAGCCCCCTAGAATCAAAAGTAGCATCCACAGCAGGAACCTTCTTAGCGGCCACTACAGTGGCCACCCCAAAGGCAACAAAACAACAAGGCAGATCGATGGTGCCACATTTTCTCCACGAATACGCACACAACTACAAATTGTTATTACAATGGTCACAAGAATGGAAACTTTTGTGAAGAGAGCACTTCTAGCAAAAGATATTCCAAGAAATCCTATCAACGTGCTTGTAATCAGAGGCAGAAGGGTCATATTTTTGTTCAGCAGGATGCCTCCTCCGATGAAGAGGTTCTAGACGCAACTCATCCAGACATTATCCTAGTCTCGCAAACTTTACACCTGTCACAAAGTGTTTGGTTGATTGATTTGGGCATGAGAAAACACATGACTGGCAATAAGAAGTTGTTCCATACCCTGAGTGACCGGGCCCACTGGAGATCAGATTAACATCGCAGATAATCAGGAGTATATTGCAGTGGGGATTGGTGATGTCATCACTCCTCTTGGGACATGAATATGTACTCCCACAAGGGTGATATATGTTCTAGGTTTGACCTCAAATCTCTTGTCTTTGAGTCATCTTGTTAATCATCGAATGTAGGTCAACATATTTGTTGAAAGGCAACAAGTCCTGCCTCATTTCCCAGGGAGACTTATTTATTACTCAAGCATTTATGAAGGGTCATATATTTGCACTGGATGCGGTCACTTCATATAACATTGCTCTCTATACTTCAATGTCAGATACCACTGCAATATGACACTTTTGATATGGTCATCTTTATGGTAGGGGTCTGCATCAGCTCAGTGCTAAGTAAATGGTAAGAGGGCTTCCTCCACTCTCCCAATTTCTTACTTGTTTGCTCGGGATGTCTTGCGAGAAAACAACACAGAGGTCCGTTCAAATAGATTTCTTATCATTCTACAGAGCATCTTGAGGTTGTACACATCAATCTATGCGCACCCCCTATTAGCTAGCTTCCACGATTTTGAATACTTTCAGCTCATCGTTGATGATTACTCATGGAAAATGTGGGTATATTTCCTCTGGAAGAAGAGTGAGGTGTTTGAAAATTTCCAAACATTTTACCAACAAGCCACCAGGAAGTCTGGGAAGCCTCTCCTTCTCCTGTGCTTAGATCAAGGGCAGAATTTGTATTGAATAAGTTCTTAGCATACCTGAAATAGCATGGCATTCAGCAACATCTGACTACACCCTACACGCCCCAACAAAATGGGATTTTTGAGTGACACAACATGACTATCATGGAGATGGCTCATTGTATGCTCTCCACCACCAAGTTGGAGGACCAGTTTTGGGTAGAAATAGTCCAGATTGCAGTGTCTCTACTCAACTAGGCACCCATGAAGATATTGCAGAAGAAGACACCGGAAGAGGTATGGACTGGTCGTAAACCTTCTATCTATCATTTGGGAGTTTTTGGTTGTACTTCATATATGCATGTTCAAGATAAGAAAAGGAAGAAGATCAATCCAAAGACACTGCCATGTCTTTTCTTGGGGTATAGTAATACCTCAAAGGCATATCGTATCATGGATCCTGAGATGAAGAAAATCTATGAGAGTCGAGATGTGGTGTGTGATGAGTCATCCTTTGACTCCCTGGCACACAATGGAGATCCAATTCTGACCTTGTCACATAGATTGCTCACACATCTAGATGATGGGCAAGATGATTCTTCTCATAGAGAAGAAGATATGAGTGGAGAATTTTTCGTTGATCTAGGCACACTCTAAAACACATCTTCACATCAGCAACAGTATCACCAATGTCTGAAATGGGTCTAGAATACTATTGGGGATGCACACCTAAACTCACTTTTAGGTACTTCTATGAGAGTCAGAACACGAAGTCAAGCTAGACATGAGGTAAATTTTACACTCATGAGTTCAGTTGTTGATAGCACCAAACCTAACACTATTCAAGAGGAATTAGACCAAGCACTATGGAAATAGGCTATGAATGTTGAATATGATTCCCTACTTCAGAATCAAACGTGGGAACTTGTCGATCTACCTCCAGGTAAGAAATCCATTTGCTGCAAATGGATTTTCGAAACAAAATATAAGGAAAATGGTTCAATCGACAAACACAAAGCAAAAATTGTTGCAAGGGGGTTATGCTCAGCAAGAAGGAATTGACTATGATGAGAAACTTTGCACCCACAACAAAGATCAAAACCATTAGAGTTGTCTGTGCACTGGTAGCACAAAATGGATGGAAACTTCAGCATATGGATGCCAAGAGTGCTTTACTGAATGATGATCTCAAAGAAGAAGTATTCATGGCCCAACCTGAAGGGTTTGTAGATGAGCATCAACCACACAAGGTATGTCGTCTGATAAAGTCACTTTATGGACTCAAAACAAGAACCTAGGGCATGGTATGTAAAATTAATGATCACCTATTAGAGCATGGATTCACTTGTAGCCCCTCATATACAAATTTGTATGTCAAGAAGGTAGGGAATAGAGATTGTTATTCTAGTTTTGTACGTAGATGATCTTGTGATCATAGGAAGTTCTGACAATCTAATGGATGATGTAAAGAATGATTTGAAGAAATCCTTTGACATGACTAATTTGGGGCTACCTCACTATTGTCTTAGCTTAGAGATATGGCAGAAGAAGAATCATATATTCATCTCGTAGATGAAATATGCCAAGACACTCCTACAAAAGTATGGAATGTTAGATTATAAACTAATGTCCACACCTATGGAAAAAGGTTTGCAATTGTCTAGATTCCAGGATTCACCGCAGGTAGATGGCACTCACTACAGGTAGCTTGTGGGGAGTCTCATTTACTTGACTTATACCAGGCTAGATCTTTACTTTGTAGTGAGCTATCTCACTAGATTTACGTAGGAACTGAAGAAATTTCATTGGATAGCAGCAAAGGATGAGTTGAGATATGTCTGAGGTACAATTGACTTTGGTCTGGAGTATCAGAAGAACACTTTGTTCTTCTTATAGGGATATATAGACTTGGACTATGCAGGATCCGCTGATGACAGGAAATCCACTTAAGGGTATGTTTTTCATCTCGGATCTGGACATATCTCATGGATTAACAAGAAGAAACTGTTGTTTCTCTCTCATCCACTGAGGTTGAATACTGCGCCGCATGAGGAGATGTGTGCAAAGTGATTTGGTTACATCAAATTCTTGTAGATATAGGGATTCCTGAAGAGAAACTTCCCATCATTCACTGTGACAATCAAGGTGTGTTGAAGCTTGTGAAGAAACCTATTTTTCATGCATGAACAAAGCATATTGAGGTTGAATGTCACTACATTCGTGAACAGGTCTTGAACCACCAAATTTAGCTCTAGTACTTGCCCTACTGATTTTCAAGTTGCAGATATTCTCACCAAAGCTCTTGGAAAAGTGACGTTTGATTTGTTTAGGGGGTACATTTGTAAGAGCAATGTATTAAGGGGGAATGCTAGCATTATTTTAGTTTATAATACAATGTTGTATTTGTTGATGGGACAGTTATAACTATCACCTTCCTCCCGCAGCCTTTATATTTGGATTTGCTCTTTTATATTTACATGAAATAGAATACATTGAATAAATCTATTTCTATCTCCTACTCTCATTGATGTGATTGAAATATAAAACATAGGAAATTAACAGGTTTCATAGATTGGTCTCTCAGGAAGATGGGCTCTCTCAAATTTTCTCTTAAGAATTAAACCCCTGACCTTTTTTTAATAGTATTATCATTGTATTTATACATTTCACTCTCTCACTCATCACAAATTTTCCCCCCAAAAAGAAGAATATTTGAGGGACCTTTGCTTGTTACCAATTTGTCTCGAAAAGTGACGTTTAACAAATTTTCACTAAAAAGTTTCTAGTTGGACAAATCAGGAACTGATCACATTTACCAGGCCTTCAACTAATGACTAGGATGCCATGCCACAATTTTTTGATAGTCCTTTTAATCATTCTAATTCTTTCATGCGAGAAATCCATGTTTTAATCATTTTTCAAAGGCTCTCTATAGCTGGATCTAACAGGTAATCCTTTTCACCCTCGAGGAAACACCTTTTTCATGCTTTGTACCTACAACCTCCACCATTTTGTCCTTTTCCCTCTTTTTCTTCTACAAATATGTCTCACATCTAGATTCTTTAGTAGTTCACATTTTTGCAATTTCCCGAGCAATTCCAACTTCAAAATATCAACCTTAACAATCATTGAACTCACAAATTAAGTTCTAAATCCATTCAATGGCACTTTTCAGACAAAAATGAAAAGGAAATTCATCAAAAAATGATGAAAAACACTACGTATTCACATCTGCAGGAGTCTTGGAGAAAAAAATGGTGGAAAAACAAATGTAATGCACAACAACCATTGATTTTGTCGCTTGTCAACTTTAGATTAGAGCTGTCCACATGTTTCCTTGGCACAACTACAAAGGAGAAGTACAAAGGAAAATTTCCAAATAAGCGCGGGCCTTCCACAATCCCTGGGCCATAGAAAAATGCCTTTTGAAATTTGAAAAAGTCTCAGTAACAAAGGAGCTAGTGGAAGCCTCCATGTTAACATTAGTTTAATCCATTGTTGTTAATGGATAGTTAATGGACAGTTATAACTATCCTCTCTTCTTCTCTCCTCCCATAGCCTTTATAAGGCTCTTCACTCTTGTTTTGTTCAATCACACATTGAATACATTGAATATCATTATGTCTTCTCCAATTTGTCTCTATTCCATCATTGGTATTAGAGCCGCAAACCTGATGACCTATAGCGACCAAAATTGTAGAGGATTCGACCTGCATGGAAAAGGTTGCATACCTATGTTGGATCAGTAATCAAAGTGACCTAGAGCATAAGGAAAACATTGAAGGAAATGTGACTCAAGCATCAGGACCTGCGTAGAAGAGGATGTGGCCTACTATTTGTTGTCATCCCTACGTGGACATCTACTACCTTATTGGTGTTTTGTCTTGTGCAAAGCGTGGGTTGAAATTTATTGGACTTTCCATAGATTCCATCGTATGTATCTAGTCTTCGGCTGTATGGATTTTCCATTTGAAGACAAATATTTGCATGAGGCCTTATTTTTTAAATACATTTTTTTTACACCTGGATAGTATCAAATCATTACTGAAGGATAACAAAATCACTTCAAAAATGGTGCAACTGTAGAGCAAGGCAAGTGCGACATTAGAATTCGTGGTAAAGTATGCCAGTGGTTACTATAAACATTTGTTGGAGAAGAGTACGCAGGAGTTGAAAGTTGAGGATGTTGGATTTGGTGTACTATTTGGATACGAGGATGTTACACCTAAGCATGTTATTTTTGAGATGTTGAAGCATTGTGAAACTCCTCCAATTGGGACATAAAATCTAGATTGTATTATGTTAGGTCCAAATAGTGACAATACCACTTTGCTTGGTGAACCAAAGCCTCCACCTTTCCGTAACTTGGATGCTTGTTGATATAACTATATAGGAGAACGGAGGAAAAAGGAGGCCGGAGGAAATCCAACAACCTCTTGCAAGCCACAAATAATGAGGCTGCCAACAGATATTGTGGTGAGTAAGGTAATGAGAACCTATTCCTCAATTTTTGGTTTGTGTTTATTTATGTTTCTGTTTTGTTCCATGTTCTTTTGTTTTGTGATTGGATGTTGAAAAAAAAGGATTACTCTAGAGCATAGTTGTTTGCCAATGGTTCTTCATTTTTAATTGATCCTCTGAGTTTCGTGCATCGAAAATAAGATGGTTCTCTTGTGACTATGTTCGCTTACAACATGAACCATGTACAACAAGGTCTAAGCGGTGAGATCCAGTCAATACCATGTTTCTTGATGCAGTTTCTTTCTCAGTATTCATATTTCACATTATGGGTGAAAATCACTTAGTCAAGGGAAACATTCAGTGGCATTGATTTGTTTCCTTTGCTATTTAAGATTAGCTAAATGACAATCGACATCAGTGGCTACAACTAAGAACATGATTGCTATGATTCTAAGAAGTGAATGTGGAATATTTGTCAGTATTGTTTCTTGTTTTCCTATGTTGTTTGGTTGTTCAATAAAGTGTAGATGGTGCATAGTTTCCTGTTTGGGACCTCCAAACTGATGAGCATCACGGGGAGCAAAAAAGCACTAAAAGAAGCACATGATACTCGAAGTTGGGTTCGTGGTAATCCTATAAAACCACCGAGGTATCATCCTCTTGGGTTCGTGGTATGCTTGTAAAACCACCGAGGTATCATCCTCTTGGGTTTTTGGTATGCTTGTAAAACCACCAAAGTAAAATCCTCTTGGTTTGTGGTAAGCCTCTAAAACAAACGAGGTGAATAGTCAGAAAGTGTTCATGTCACTCTAGGTTTATGGTCAACCTTAGAAAAACCATGTAGGCATGCTCGTGTGAAGACCCTCTTTGTGGTGTTCTCATTAGGGGGGGACCTATCATCAGGAAACGTATCTTTGTATGAACAATGTAATAAGGGGGGGAATGTTAGCATTATTTTAGTTCATTATTATTAATGGATAGTTATAAGTATCCTCTCTCCTCCCACAGCCTTTATAAGACTCTGTACTCTTGTTTTGTTCAAACACACATTGAATACATTGAATATCATTCTGTCCTCTATAATTGATCACTATTCCATCACTCCATGTGTCACCTTGGCATACCTTTGGTATGGTTCTCAAAAGAGGAGACCCTAAACAAGCATGGGATCACCATGTGTCTCAGTCTGACAGAGTTGTTGAAAACATTAAAGGACTAGTAGAAGTCACCATGTGTTTAGGGTCTAAGACCATTTTCCTTGGCCATTGAAAATTCCAAGCAAGGGCATAGTGAGTGGAAACCTCCACCTGTCTCCCAGGTGTAGCTTTAAGGTCAAACCAAAAGGTGAATTTTTAGATGAGTGCCACCCCTCCATGTTGACAAAACATGAGTTAAATCAGGCCTTATAGTTTTGAACGAGCCCTACCAAGCCGCATCCAATAAAAAAAGGGCCACATTTCCACAGATGCTGAGATATAATTTTGACGGGGGAAATCACCATTTGTGCTTGAAAATGAATCTTTCATTAAGGAAAAAGATTTTAGAAATGATATAAGGCCCAAATGTTATCCACTGAGCTGCATCCAGTAAAAAAGGACCACTTTTCCATAGGTATTGGGACAAATATTGAAAGGGAAAAAAAAACGTGACTATGGAAAAACGGAAGGAAAGGAGAAAACCTGATTTTATACCCAAATTACAAAATCTTCCACATGGACAGAGGAACGAAAAATAAATTTTGGAATTTAAATCATCCCTGACCAAATTAAAAATACTGATCATTACAACAAAATGGAGGAAAAAAAAATTCATGCATCAATACGAGGAGATAGAAAAGATGAAAGAGCCCGCAAACTGAAGAATTTCAAGGACAAATGGGGTGAGATAAAATCGAGCACCAACATCATCTCTGAGTCGGGGATGGGCACTCCTTATGAGTGCCACAAGAACAAATAGAAGACCAAGTTCCAAAAATAAACCATTGGGCAATAGAGTCAAAGAACAAGCTTGCAGAGAAGAACAATAGTAACCAAATCCCCTAAGGACGAACTGTGAAACCAAAAAACTGGGCACCAAGGACCAAGATGAAAAAAAAATAGATAAACATGAAATCAAAAAGAAACCAAAATAATATACACTATACAATGGAGTATACCTTGATTCTGAGAAATCAATCCAGGAAATGTTTCAAATGCCTACCATTAACAGGCAACTCAAGCAATTCCCCATCTAAGTATTTTAAGAAGAAGGTATGTTCACCAATTTGAATGTCAATTGAATAAGGGCCCATCCAAAATTCATTAAGCTTTCCATGTTTTCCCTTATCCTCGTGCCTGCTATCCCCACAATAGCACAAGATCTCCCATGCTAAAAGTTCTTGGAGTCACTTTCTTATCAAACAACTTCTTCAATTTCTCTCTAAATTTTACACGCCTCCGATGGGATGCCCTTCTTTCTTCATCTAACTCAAAACTATTATTTATACAAGAATCATAGGGACTAACATCTTTATCTTCCAGTTATTGAATAAATTGAAAAGAAGACAATTGCATATGTAGGGGGCTGTAGAGCTTGAGTTACATAAAAAAAATAAAATGGGATTTTTCCAATAGCTCATTTAATAGTGATTTGATAATCCCAAAAAACAAATTTCAACTACTCACCCCACTTCCTTTTGTTCAGCTCCAAATTTATTCTAGTTATCTTCAACGGATTTTTATTGCTGGACTCTGCTAGTTCCATTTCCTTGAGGATTATAATTGGAAGAATATGTCAAATTTATCCCATATTCATGGCACATGGCCACCAAAGGTTTAGCTTGAAAGCTCATGGAATTATCAACAACTATTTTGGTAGGGTACCTCCAAATCTGTAAATGATATGATTCAGGAAAAATTCTATGACAATTTGGTGAGTTGTCTTCTTTGTGGGGATTTCTCTCCACCCGCTTGGTGAAGTAATATGTGGCCACTAGTATCCACTTAAGGCCTACAATTGAAGGATCAGAATTCCCCCAATGAAATCCATTCCCCATTGCCTAAATGGGGCTTCAAATGATATAAGTTGCAAAGGAAGGGAGCCTGAAGCTTTTAGTCTTCCAGAAAAGCATTGGCGGCTTTCACATCTTCTTACAAATAGAGTTTTATCCTTGAAAAGAGTTGGCAACCAATAACTAGCCCTTAAGATTTTATGAGCTGTGACTCTTCCAGCAAAATGTCCCCCAAAATTTCCTCCATGGATATCAACAATTATATTACAGGCTTAATCTTCAGTAATGCATCTTAAGAGAACTCCCTCAGGATTCTTATAAGCTTAACCCAAAATTAGTAATGAAATATTTTTGGGAAACTAACTTAAGTGCTTGTTGAAAATTTTTGCACTTGTGCGAAAATGGGCAGCTCGAAACTTTTTCATTACGATGAAAGTCATTGGTGAAGTATACCTAAGCTAAAGAAGTTTTGATGTTATTAGTTACTGCTAAATTAATTAATGATTAAGTTAAATCTGCAGCTGTGTGTGCTATTACAAAATGTAACAGATCACATATTCTCCAATTTCATGATACCTTTAGCAAAACAACACAAGGGCCCCAAAGAATAGCTATGTTGTCTTGATGAAGACACTGAATTACAGAGTAGGGAAAGTGTTGAGTTTTCGGACAACAAACATAAGTGTAGATATCAAAAAATCAAAGTTCATTACTTAATGTTACATGTTCTCATTGATGTTGTTTCCTTCATGATTAAGACATTAAATTATAAAACTCATTTTCAGAATTCAATGTTTTATTCACAAGAAAGGTCAAATGTTTCCCACACAAGTCATGGGATGTGACTGAAAAGTAAAGTACATCTATTGAAGTAAGAGGTACACATCCATGAAAGAGAAAGCAAAGGAGTATGAGTGAACCCATCATTGCCTTGGGATATTCTTGGTTGTGTAGAGCATCTCCTCCGCAGCTTTTTTCATCTTCGTCTCTGTAATCCAAAGCATGGTACCGGAAAAGTGAAAAGATAAGAACCATCAATAAAGAGATTAGGGTTAATCCATATTCCCACATTGTTCTAACTCATCCGTATGGATCTCTGATGAACAAGAAATATAGCTTTCTCAAAGATCAGATTGCATAGCTCACTTAGAAAGTAGAAATAGAAAAGAGAATCAGGAACACGGACACAAGAGAGGCCAAAAAGCCTAAGTATTTTCTAACTATTTTCTTAAGTGTGTAGGTATAGGTTACAGTCAAGAAGAAATAAGCATATACATGCTGAAAAATTAAGACCAATGTAACTGAAACTCAGATGTTTCCTACAAATGGAAGAGGATCACAGTACTACAGAAAAAAGAATATGCTTGCAGACAAGGTACATTTTCCAGATTTTAGTCAAACAAAAGGAATTCTGGAAAAAAATTTGACAGGGCTTCACCATGTAAAATGGATATTTACAACTTTCCAATATCTATATCAAACTAAAATCAAATAAATGTAGTAAAAGTAATAGAATAAAGTATCTGAATCAAGCCTTATGACTGATAATGGCATCAAAATAGATCAAGAACTGTTTAAAATTACTGCAGGTATCAAAGAGTATAAGTGCAACCATAGGTTATAAATAGGCATTTCAAAAGTGAACTGAAGGAAGAGATGTACAAGAAACAACTTCATTTATAGATATTATCAACATCATTCAAACCTTACAAACTCACATGAGGTCAATAAGTAGATCCGAGCAGGACAAAGTAGATTATTGAGAATTCAGTTATGAATCAAGCTTGAGATGTCAACCCCAGATTTGGAAACTTCACCAAATATTATCAAAATGCAATGTGGAAATCCTCAAAAGTGATTGAACGAGACATATAACTTAGTAACATTGAAGAAAAGAGATATTCATGTATTTTTCTTATTCCCATGGGTTTAATTCCAGTTAGAAAAATAAAAAGTGGGATAGAGGTGAAATCTATGGTGAAGAATAACAACACTAGAATGTCAAATACAAAGGATTTTACATATATCAAAACTCAGTTTTGAAAGAAATTTTAAATGGAAGCAATACCTATCCAGAAGGATCTAAGGTTAAAACTCTTTTAAAAAGTAATGTTTCGGAAAGTTATATAGCATAGATCATAAAAGCAAATGATACTCAAAACACGAGATACACAGATCTACAAGTCATGATTATAGGTTGAAGCCCTAAAATAAGCCCAAAGGTTTCATTATAGAAGAACAATTATCTGTTTCTTAAGAAAACCAAATACTCATGAGGGGAAATGAGCTTACTAGTCATAAAAGTTAGGTTAAATCAATCTCCAAGTCCAAAGCATGAACGAAGGATGAGAGATACAAAGAGCTTCATATTCACTTTCAATGGCAATCCCAACCCTGCTCATAGAATCATTTATGTAAGGGGTCGGGCTCAAAAGTAAACACAATGGTGAAGCATAGTGATCTCATCGCACAGAGACCATTTTAAAGACAAAGACGATATTTAGAAACTCCAATGGCAGCCAACGAAAAATGGTAAAGATCTTAAGAACCAGGAGCTTAGTTACTTATAAAGAAGTGGAGAAATATCTTGCTCAAAACAATGAATCAAGCCATGGTAGCCATAAGAGTAATAGAACAAAGCCGAGCTATAAGATTACCAATGGCAGAAAAATATTAACAAAGATCCCAAAAACGGTTTACACACAAGCCCAAAACAACCAGGTCTCATGAAGGATGAACTAACAGTGCTCTGAAAACTCCAAAAATGGCAAAACCTATCAAAATATTGCTCAGAAATCTCTAAGAGAAGATACAAATGCTTAAGGGCCATTGAAACAGTTTAAATCGAGCTCGAATGCTTAGAATAATGGCGTCGAAGAAATTTTTTTCTAGGGCTTCACCCACAGAGTGAACGTCCAAATGAAATGATGTTTAGGGTTGAATTGATCTTACAATGCAAACTCGAGAGATGAATTGACAGAATTCAACCACAGTTAAAATATCAACGATAAAAAATGACAAGTACATAGATCAAAGGCCAAAGATCAAGCTCCTTGATCAACACAAACTATGGTTAAAATGCATTTGTGACATGGCAGAAAACCCTAAAATTATCACTTGGAGATCAATGGTTAAAAATGAATAAGTACAGAGATGGACGATCACAAATGTTTCACCAAAATCGATGTAAAAGTCATCCAAAAGGTATGGCGGTCGACTTAGTGTATTTTCAAATTTTATAAATTGTAAAAATTTCATCCATAGGGCCTAAAAGAGTACACGTGGCACCATCACAGAAGAAGAAGAGAAATAGAGGTTGGGCCCACTTTTAGTTTTCAAAACTTTTAAAATGTAGAAGTTAAAAGTTCCAAACATTTCCCGCAAGCCTGCGTGTCTCTAAGGACAAAGTCAATATTAGGAGAAATGTCAAAAATTGAGTCCACATAGTATCGGAGGAGTGACATGTTTTCTCATAGTTTTGAGACTTTATGCAAATGTGGTTATAATTTCAAGTTACCTCGTAGGACCGCAATCCCCTAAGTGGGATATCGGAGTAAATGTTGCCTTTAAGGCCCAAAGCGGAAGAGTTTAAAATGCCAAATTCTTCCCACTTGTTCGCAAAGGGCTTAAAATTTTCAAAAATCTCTGAATGTCTACCAAAGGAGTCAAAGATCAATGGTGTAGGTCTATCAAAGGACAAATATCGACGGTGTCAATAAGAGACCAAACCTGACAAGAGTTAAAAAATGCATATACATGGCGAGCGGACAGGAAACCCTAGTTGGGTTGAGTTAAAATGCCACCGATAAATAGCCAAGGGTTGAATCATCATGTAGAAAGGGCCAACCCACGTGTCCATCAAATAATCATTGCAATATTGACTTAAGTCCAAAACTATAGTATATGCTCCAAAATAATAAAGTGCTGACCAAATCATTCCCGTAATGATCACTGAAAAGGTGAAATATTTTAATCATATACTATTCAAACATCAAACCCAACAAGTATTATATGGTCATTGCATAATCAAAACGGTGGTCGAGCGTAATGATTATTGAATCAATAATATTATTGAGTTAGATGAAGAAATAAGGGCATCCCATCAGCGGCATGTGAAGTTCAGAGAAAAGTTGAAGAAGTTATTTGACAAGAAGGTGACATTAAGAGCTTTCAGCATTGGGGATCTTGTGCTATTATGGGATAGCAGCCATGAAGATAAGGGCAAGCATCGTATCTTTTATGCATTGTTGATGGGCCCTTATTCAATTGATATTCGAATTGGTGAAAATACCTTCTTCCTAAACGAATTAGATTGCGAACTCCTTGAATTTCCTGTTAATGGAAGGAATTTGAAACATTTCCTTGATTGATTTCTCAGAATTAAGGTATATTCCATTATACAGTGTATAGTATTTTGGTTTCTTTCTACTTTCATGTTTTTATATTTTGTTTGTCCTTGTCCTTGGCGGTTGTTTTTCTGGTTTCTTGGTTCATCCTTGGGGGAGTTGGTTATTGTTGTTTTGCTCTCCAAGTTTATTCATTGACTCCGTTGCCAAATGGTTTTTTTCTTGGCACTAGGTCTGCTATTTGTTCTTGTGGCACTCACAAGGAGTGCCCATCCTTGAGTTGGAGCCGATGTTGGTGCTCAATTTGGTCTCATCCCATTTTTTCCTTGACATTCTTCAGTTTGCAAGCTCTGTCATCTTTTCTATCCCCCCGTATTGATGCATGAAAACTCTATACTATATTTGGTTATGATGACCAGTCCCTTCCTTTGGTCAAGGATCACTTTAAATCCATATTTTTGTTTTCCATTCCTCTGTCCATGAGAAATATCTTTAACTTGGGCATAAAATTGGGTTTTTTCCCTTCCTTTTGTTTTCCACAGTCATGTTTTGTTTTCCCTATCATTTTTGTCCCAATTATATGTGGAGATGTGATTGGATACGGCTCAGAAGATCATATTTGGACCTTATATCATTTCCAAATTCTCTGTCCTTGAAGAAGGATTCATTTCCAGGCACAAATGGTGATTTTCCTGCATTTTACGATTTGACGGGTGTATTTTTCCTGGTCAAATTTATATCTTAGCATTTGAGGAAATGTGGCCCTCTTTGGTTAGATGTGGATCGGTGGGGCACTTTGAAAACTCTAAGGCCTGATTCAACTCAAAGCTTGTCCACGTGGAGGGCCAATGCTCATCTGAAATTTTGCCTTTTGGTTTGACCTTGAAGTTGCACTGGGGAGACACGTGGAGGTTTCCATTGCCTTGCCCAGACTTAGATAATTTTTTCATGTGGTCAGTGCAGCTTTGGTAGACCATGGACACATGGAGGCTTCTGCCGGCTCCACTCTATACTAAAAATTTTCAAAGAATTTTTTTAAGGCCTGGGACACATGGAGGGACTGTGCTTGTTTGGAGACCGGTCCCTAAATTTTAATTAGAATAACTCCTAGGAGGAAAATTCGAGGCTTCCACTCACTCTTCCCTTGCTTGAAATTTTCAACGGCCAAAGAAAACTATCTTAGACCCTAAATATATGGTGCCTTCCGCTGGTCCTTCAAAATTTTCAAACAAATCTGCCAGATTGAGACACGTGGAGGCGTCAACTGGAACCTATTTATACTGAGATTTTTCAAAGGCAAAAAGGCATTTTTCTTGGTCCCAGGGCACGTGGAAGGCAAGTGCTTGTTTTGAAACCTGCCCCTATACTTCTCCTTTGTAATGGTGCGAAGGAAACACGTGGAAGGCTATAATATAAAGTATAGAAGGGGCATAATCAATGGTTATTGTGCATTTCACCTATTTTTCCACCATTTTTTCTCCAAGACTCCTAGAGATGTAAATACACACTGTTTTTCATCATTTTTTGATGAAATTCTCTGTCATTGTTTTCTACAAAGTACCATTGAATGGATTCAAAACTTAATTTGTGAGTCCAAGAATTGTTAAGGTTAATATTATGAAGTTGGTATTGCTCAGGCACTTGCAAAAATGGGAATTACCAGAGAAGATTGACACAGGAAAAAATTGCAAAAGAAAAGCAAGGGAAAAGGATGAAATGATGAAGGTTGTAGGTGCAAAATTTGAAAAAGGTGTAGACACTTAAAATTGGTTACTCAATTTAGTGTCCCTTACATTTGTTTACCTACTTAGGTAACCTGGGGCACGTTTACATCACCACTATCCCCTTGGGGATATTATCCGATTTGTGATTTAAACACCTATCTTAAGTTTAATTCACCCCATTGTCTCTTACTCGTGAATAATTAAATATTAAATATTTAATTACACCTCTTCCCATGTATCCTAATCACTTATCTACCCCAAATTTATTCTATCTATGTATCACCCCTATTTTTCCTCTTCCCCAAGCGGGATATTTCCCGTATTTGGGGTAATTCTCATCTTTCTAGAAATCAATCATTTTTGCCATCTCGAGAGTCTGTCCCGCGATCGGCGCCGACCTATACGGTTGGCGCCAATTTTTTAGGAGCAGCACCGATTATAAATACAAGTCCAGAACTCAGTTCTAAGGACACACGACGAAAAAGGACGTGCACGAACAGGGAGAGACAAAGGGACAGATCGCGAAAGAGACACAGGTTGTAAGAAAGAGAGATCTTTTAGCATCAAGTGTACCAAATGAGATCAGATCCTGTCCGAATCAATCCCTGAGAGGAGCACCATTACTCTGCTCCTATCACATCAACATCACACGTATCCATCGATCCTCTGGTGACTCTGTTCCAGTATCTTACCGACTTTCACACATCCAACAGACGTCGACTATCTGTCCATCAATTTCCAATTTCCGAATCTTCTTGCACTGTCCCTGATCAACTGATCTACTTTCAGTCGACGCCGATCTTATACAGTCGACGCCGATTCTTCATAGTCGACGCCGATCACATCAGTCGACGCCGATCCTTATTAATCGATGCCGATCATCATGCAGACAGGTAAAAGGACACAGGTAATACAAATCCAGCTTTATTTCATAGTTTCCTATTTTCTGTAGCTTTCTGTTTGTTGTTTAAATTCGGTTTCATTACCTATAATCAGAAAATCTAGTCTTATATGTACATCTTCTATCATGTATACTTCTCTACTTAATTGAAAACGTGGACTGACATCCGCCGAGGAAGCTTATCGCTTCCCGGACCCGCTTCTCGGGTAGTCCACCTAAATATCTTTTAACGCCATCTTTTTCTGTCAAGCATTGGTGTCTTGCAGGTTACTCGGATCTATTGTGTGAATTGCTCGTGTGCGCCTGTCTTATCTACATCAACCTCCTTATCCGTCTACATCTTCGGATCTTGTCCATCAGGTATCGATTTCATTGGAGTTTTTCAGGGTTTTTGTGTTTAGTTTGGTGCATTAACTTGGACAGGTAACAAGCGCGAAATCCTTGATCTACATTCTGGCACGCCCGGTGGGACCTAACCAAAGTCCCTTATTGGTAAGTTCATCTCTTTTCTAGTTTTGAGCTTGGTTCTTTTTCCTCCCTAATTTTCATCATTTCTGCTTGAGCATTTCTTTTCATCATTTCAATCTTGTTTTTTTATGCGAAATCGTTATCTTGAAAATTTTCTATTTCCTTGAAATAGAAATTTTTCGTTTCACCATTATCCGGATATATCTTTCTGGGTCTTGTTTTTTGTTTGCTTAACCTTTTCTTGTGGAGTAGTTTGCTTGTTCGTGGGATTGTCCGAGGGGAAGAGCTCAACAACGCACTTTTTGAAGTCCACACACCTTGGAGAGCTAAATCTACAGGTATTTCTCTTTTACGGTGTTTTCTCCTTTTTAGGATTTCTTTGTTTGATTGTCTATCACATTCGAACATTTCAATTTTTGGTGCTTAAGAAGAATTTAATCGCATTTGGGAAAGAATTTGTTTGACTTGTCTTCATTGAAATCAAACACTTCGTTTTTAAAGTGCTTAAAAAGTACCTTTTCTTTGTCATTGCTGCATGTTTCTCTTCTAGTTTTAATTAGGCTGGAAAATTGATCAAAATCGGTAGTGACACTATTTGATTTTTATTTTTCACCCTTGCACACAAAGCCAAAATCACTAGGTATAAAGCATTTAAACAAAAACTCCTTCCCTGGCCTCGCCTACTTGGAAGTGATATCCAAGAGGAAGAGCCTACGCGGTACTCAGGCCGCGCTATAAATTCATGGAAGTTCTGGTATATATTGGCAAAGCACCCGACTCCCTTATCGCAGCGGTGTGTGAAGTGCAGGGGTAGGCCCCTATATCAAGCCACGTACTGGTCTTTTACTGAAGTGCCTTCGAGACTCCTCACCAAACATTCCCCAAACCATCCTTAGTTTGGCTATCTGAGTAGTTCCTGTTCTAAAAATCCTTCCCTAATATTTTCTTTCTTAAAAGCATCAAAACTTAAAGGAGATAATCACCTGCGCAGCTTGGATTGTCTGTGCATTAGTTAGGTCAATCTTCTTCTTTTTTTTCGTGTTTATGACGGTTATCACTCGGTTACAATCTAGAAGAATGGCTCAACTGGCTCCTTCTTCTTCCGATATTACCACTAGTGTGGATGTTTCAGCACCCCCCAAATCTTCCTCGGGACCGCTGTTAGTTGGTTCCCCATCCTGGTCATATAATCCTTTCTTTCAAGCCAAAGCAACCCCATCACGTCCAGCTTCCCCTAGTCCTTCAGAAATATCATCTACTTCTGACTCAGAGTATGTTAATCATGGGGATCCTGAATTTCAGGCGTTCCTCGATCGCAATCCGGTAGCCCTTATGGACTACCTAGTACACAAGTCTATTCAAATATCTGATCAAGGACCACCAATCTAGCAAGTGTACGATTATTCTCGTGAACCATCCCAGGCCTTTGTAGAACAGTTTGCATCATCTCTCTTGCCTCGAGTCACGGAGAAGGGCGGTGCCCCTGTGCCTCCTTTTTCTCTTCCACCAACCATATCGACTAGTTCTCAAATAGTCTTACCTATTCCTAACACCGCAGTTACCTCGAATATTCCACAACCTACTTCTGAGAGGTCCTCTGCCCTGGCTATAATGAATGCGTCTGCGCACCCACATATTGCTGTTAATTCATCTATGCCCTCCATTGTATCCCAAGGTCAATACCCCTTTATGAGCCAACCCCCTCTGAATAGTCAGTTGGTTCCTGCTTCCCGTCCTCTAGTGGGTCTTTCTTCCAATATTCCAGCAACAGTGACCTTCACCCATCCTTTAGCATCAGCACCCTTAATGCCTAATCCGGCAGTAGAAGGCCCCTTTCACGTCTTGTTCCCCAATATGTCCAATCAAATTGGCACTCATGTTCCTCAATCTATCCCGATTCAGTCAACAAGCATAGGAGTCCACCAATCACAGGCTCCACCCGTCATCCAACCTTCATTTTCTCAACCACTTATTATCTCACAGCCTGCCTATACACAAGGTACTTCACAGCAAATACACCACCAGGTGTCACCCAGAACGCCTGGTTACTCCTCTTATCATCCTATCAATCAACATATGAATCCCCCGTTGACACCTCAACAACATCCACCATTTGCTTCTTATGTAGGACATGCCAGTGTGCCTCTTCCAAAATCTGACATGGTTCAAATTCTCTTCAAGAAAATCGCAGACTTGGAAGCCTCCACAAAAGGGGCTCGTCCTTCATACTCCTTTGAGGAAGTGTGTAATGAACCCATTCACCCCTCAGCGGCTTTTAAGCCTTATCCTCCCCCAATGGGAACTTCCTAAATTTTCAAAGTTTTCATAGTCGGGAGGACCCTCAACAACATTTGCAAGCATTCAAACATGCTTGCTACCTCATAGTCCAGGATCAGGAGCTTATGCTCCGTACCTTTCCTATGTCTCTAGCAGGTCCTGCTTTAGACTGGTACAATAACATTCGTCAACATTCCTTGTTTTCTTTCTCTCAATTGGCCCAGATGTTTGTTGAAAACTTTTCAATAAATATCACGCATAAGATCTCGATTACAGATCTTTATAACATTCGTCAATTCGATGATGAGTCTATTGTAGACTTTGTCACTCGTTGGAGAGGGATAATCAACCAATTGTCTTTCTCCCTTCCTCAATCCCAACAAATCGAGTTGTTTACTCGATCTTGTGCTAATCACATTTCTTCCACTTTAAGGATCCAAACTTTTCATACCTTTGAAGAAGCCTTTACAATGGCACGCAAACTTGAATCTCGCGCCATTGAACAAGGGAAGCTAAAACTTCGCTCTAAATCTAAACCCGATTTTTCTCGGTTTACCAAACCAAATTCTTCCCCTTCTAAAGACAAGAGTCAGGGATCCACCAATGCCATCGTATTAAAAACATCACGAGCCGATACTACTTCTAATCAAACACCACGAAGAGACTCCTCATCTTCTCGAAAAGGGACTTCATCATCTCGATCCTTTGCTCCATTGGGGGAATCATATGCCTCTATCTTAGAGAAAATTTTGGAAGTTCGCATGATCGAACTTCCCCCTATTAGGAATATCGATGAAAGCCAAGAACATCCATTCTAGTATAGAGAAAATGATTTCTGTCACTATCATAGAAGCAAAGGTCATGACATCGAACGATGTCAGACTTTCAAAAATCTTGTCCAGAAATTCATTGATAAAGGCGAGCTCATTCTGGATAACCCAAATGCTCCCCCAAATCAGGCACTGGATGTTTTTAAACAACCTTTTCCTAATCATTCGCCGAACCATAATGCTTCAGCGTCTCAAAAACCAAACACTCATACTATCAACTTCATCTCTACTGAAGAATCTTCTTCTGAAACCAAGCCATCTGCGAACACATCAACTGAATCAGAACCTCCTTCCACTCCGCCAATCACTGAAATTCCACCATCTTCAAATAACCCATCTTCGAATATTCCTACATTGCGAGATACGGGTTCATCTTTCTCCACTCCTTTGTCTCACCTTCCATCCATACCCGAGACAGTGTCATCCTCATCTGTCTCATCGTCGAACATTCTTTCAATGCTCGAGGCAATTACATCCCTTTGAGTTTCCACTACAGATACATCTACTTCTTTTGCTCCCATTCTCGCTGCAACTATGCCCCTGGTGAACGTACCTATAATTGTGCCAACTCCGATGGAAGCGTCTTCGATTTTGACTCTTCCTGTCTCTTTTCGAACAGTAGTTCCACCCATAATTACTGCACCAGAAGTAGTCCCTTCGCAAGGAACTGCTTCTTCATCACTCACTTCTTCCACCACTAGTGCTGCTTCGCCCATTAAAGGAAAATCAAAAGAAGTAGCACCAACACCTATACGCTCGGTTCCTGAACATAAACCGAGACAACCAAAATCTAACATTGCGCCATCAGTACCTCCCCACTTGCTTCCTCCGAAAAGGTTACAATCACCTTATGCCGTTAAAGTTGTCACCATCCCTGAAAAAGGAAAGCCCATATTTCGAACCATCAAGACCCTTGGTGCTTTCCCACAAAAATCTCTCTCTACGCCCCATAAAAGATTGGATTTATCCACTGAGAAGGCGTCTTCTTCTACACACTTATCAAAACCATCATCTTCTTCTACAACACATTCTTCACCAACACCCCGAAAAGCGGATTTACATACTAACAAGACGCCACCTCTTCTATCAGGATCATCATCTTCATTACCAAAAGCCAAGGCACCCTATGTCCCTCTGATTACACCTACTTTGGGAGCTTCTTCCTCATCTAAATCGACATTATCTAAATCATCAGTAAATTCGACCAAGCAACCTCCTTTATCTTTGAAGACCACAACACTTGTCACATCTCCGTCATCTTCAAAATCTATTTTAGGGGCTCCTCCTCCACCAAAATCAATCATGTCTCACTTACTTCCATCTCAAATGCCCAAGCCTACACCTCCAAGTGTCCAAAAGAATAAGATGATCCCTAAAAAGACTGTCAAACCTAACATGCAGGTTCTTTTGCCTCGGCAGTCTGTTAAGGAAAAAGAGGCACCTTCATCACCTCTATCCTCATCTTCATCTATCGGGTTCTACACCGAAATCCTTCGCCAACTTATCCAATCTTCATCCATATCCCTTCCTCCGATTAAACCCTATAACCCTAAAGGAGTTAAACCTACCTGGTTTAACTCTGATCTAATTTGCGCTTACCACCATACCCGGGTCATGATACTGAGGGATGTAAAGCTCTTCAAGCTGTTGTCAACAACCTTTTGGAAGAAAGTGACCTTTTGCTGGAGGAGGAGGAACAAGTATCTCCTGCCATCTTAGCCCCATCTGAGCCCCAACGATCCACTCAGACCTATAGTGATTCCACCACAATGAATCTTCCACCTTCTCAAATTGACACAATTCATATCGCCACTAGAACCCAACACTATGATAATCCATCTTCATCTACAGCATCTTGACCACGGGTTATCATTTCTGCAGCCCCTGAAGGAGTTCCTCCTTCCTCATTGGCCCCATGACCTCGGGTCTCTATTCGTGCTGCCCCTCGGGCTCAAATTCCCGTGTCAGTTGAGGAGAGTGTTATGAAACAACTCACCCAGGCTCCAGTCAAAATGTCTCTTTTTGACCTCATCCAATCCTCTCCACAACATCGCCAGGCTCTGATTGATAATCTGCGTCGCATCGCAGTGAATTCAGATGAGCCCCAGCCCTTTGAGTTGGTTGTTGGATTGAATAGACCATCAACCGCCATTTCTTTTGAAGATTCGGAAATTCCTCCTCTTTCTTTAGAGGATTTGGAGGCTCCCCTCTTTATCACAGTCCAAATCGACAACACCACATTAAAACGCGTTATGATCAACAGTGGAGCTGCACTCAACGTCATCTCCTCACACACATTGAGTAACTTAAGTTACCAAAGAACGTAGTGTCACCCCCGCCTTTTGCCCTTCGATCATTTAACGATCAGTTAGCAGTTACTTTAGGAACTGTGGTCTTACCCATTCGAGTAGGTAAGAAGCTACTTCATGAACTCTTCTACATTTTCGAAGGAAAATTCCACTATAATATGATCCTCGGATGCTCCTGGATTTGCGCAATGCATTGTGTCCCATCCACCCTCCATCGATGCTTAAAATATCAATATGAGGGCAAAATATATACTCATCCAGGAGATCCTTTTCCTTCCGCACAATGCAACATGAGCACAAGGTCTGCCCCTCTAAAGGAAAATACTTCTTCTCCTGACGGGGCCTCATCTTCTTCCATACCTACAACCAAACTACTGGATTTACAAAATCTAGAAGAGACATTGCAACGTTTCTCACTGGGAGAGCTTCCTCTCTTTTCTTTCGACGCCCATCTCAACCCTAGTGAGTATGGTAGACCGGACAAGCAACCTAAATATCAACCAGGTCTCGGTCACATCGTCACCATTGGTATGCCCCATCAACAGACTAATTTCATCTACGGTGATCTCGATACACCTCACTATCATCCGGATTCTCCTCCTAGGACCAAACCCTACTTAACAGGGTTCGATTATCTACAGAATCCCACGTTTGCAAAAACTTATTTATATCGATGCACGTGGAAGGGTTTTGGCCTAGGAAAATATGAACAAGGTGTGCATGACCTCACATCCATTCCCACTCTCATGACACATCAAAAATTTGGTTTAGGATTTAAACCTCTTTCAAAAGCCACCGTCACTATCCTCGATGAGCCTCTTCCTATTGAGGAACCATCTTCTCCCGCTAAGTCAGAAGCATCACTCGATGTGGATGATGACATTTCCATCCCACCTAACTTTTTTTTTTTATCAATACCATTTCCTTAGGGCCGCTAGCCTATAAGACTAACAACCGGTCCGCTTCCATACCGTTAATCTTCCCTGAAATAATTAGAGACGACTCTCCTACTATCAACACTATCCATTGTGCGGATGATGATTCTGTCCTCACCTATCTGGGGGTAGAGGATTCATATCTCCCCAAGACTATTCCTTCTGACACGTCTACGCTTGTCAACGAAGCCACTGTCGACCTTAATATAGGGACTTCTGAAGACCCTCGCATCATTAAGGTCGGCCAATCCCTTAATCCACAGGAGTTAGGAGATTTTACTACTTTTCTTTCCAACCATCGTCAAGCCTTTGCTTGGTCATATGAGGATATGCCAAGACTCGATCCTGAAATTGTGGTCCACAATATCGTTACCCTTCCCAACATCAAACCAGTTAAACAAAAATTACGTAAAATGCACCCTAGAGTAGCCCTTCTTGTTAAAGAAGAATTACAGCGCTTGCTCTCGGCTAACTTCATCCAACCCATCGATTATCCACAATGGGTTTCCAATGTAGTACCAGTAACTAAGGCTACTGGGAAAATTTGAATTTGTACCAACTTCCGGGATCTTAATCTTGCTTGTCCAAAAAATGATTTTCCTCTACCTAATATCGACCAACTCGTGGATTTAACTGCGGGTCATGAGATGCTTTCTCTTATGGATGGTTTCTCTGGATATAATCAAATTCTCATCACACCAGAAGACCAACATAAGACTTCTTTCATAACTCCTTGGGGGACCTTTTGTTATCGCGTCATGCCTTTCAGTCTTAAGAACGCAGGAGCAACCTATCAGTGAGCAATGACCTATATCTTCCATGATCTCTTACACAAAACTGTGGAAGATTACGTTGACGATCTCCTCGGTAAGTCCAAATGTCGTCAGGATCATCTTTTCATCCTTGCACCTCTCTTTGAGAGGCTTATCCACTTTTGTCTTCGTCTAAATCCAGCTAAGTGCGTGTTTGGCATTCTCACTGGTAAACTTTTAGGTTTTATCATTTCCATCAGGGGTATTGAAGTTGACCCCGCAAAAATAAAAGCTATCCTTGAGATGCCTCCCCCTTCTAACTTAAAGCAACTCCGCAGTCTCCAAGGACGTCTTCAATCAGTGCATCGTTTTATCTCACAATTGTCAAACCATTGTCAGCCTTTTCACCATCTCCTCCGTAAGAATGTTCATTTTGAATGGGATGAACATTGCCAAAAGGCCTTTGATGATCTCAAAGCTTATCTTCTTTCTCCACCTATGCTTACACCTCCATTGTGAGGGGGAGCCTTTCTATCTTTATATCTCTGTGACTGACCATGCTCTGGGAGCCATGATTTCGCATCGGGACACTTGCGGTAAAGAACAAGCTATCTATTACATCAGTCGCACCCTCCATGAGTATGAAACACGTTACTCTGAAGTTGAAAAGCTATGTTGTGCTCTCTTCTTTGCAACTTCTAAGCTTCTTCATTACCTATCTTAACCACAAAACTTATATTGTCACAAGTGTCAATCCACTCAAGACAATTCATGCAAAGCCTTATCACAATGATCGTATCACTCGTTGGCTCATGCTTATGACAGAATTTGACCTCGAGTTTATCCCGCAAAAGTCTATCAAGGGTCAGGTTATTGCAGATCAATTAGCTGATGCTCCTCTTCCGGAAACTCAAAACCCCCTTGCTCAATTCCCCGATGAATATATCCAACAAATTGATTTTGGTCTTGTTATCCAATTTTGCACAGCTGGCAAGATTGGACAACGGGGTCCTATCACGTTCAAAATAAAATAATAGTCCCAGGAACCCACCTTCGGTTATTATCGAGATGCAATAATTAAAAAATAATTCCTAAATTGCATATGAAGAGATCACCTAGCATCGAAAGGCACCCAGTTGATCTCGACTCAGTGAAGAGTTCAGGGTCGAGTTGATAAAGAACCCGGTGTCAAATTGATAGTCATCTCAGAAATTCATCTCAGTGGAGACTCTCAGTTGTAAGAGCTCGACGATGGTCTTGTTAATGCAAAATATAGCTCGTTGAAAATTGACGAATGAAAGGAACTGTACAAGGATCTCGGTGGAGATCGATGCAAAAAGCTCTGAAGGCCAAGTCAGGGAGAGTCAAAGTCAACATGATGCCAGGTTTAATCCATTGAGACAGTGCTCGACCAACCACTTGGGAGAATTATCTTGTTTGACCGAGATGATATGAAATTATGCAGATATGGGAGGTTCAACATCATTGAATCTCGGGTTTGTAATTACATAATGGAAGGACTTCTATCAACCCAGGAAGAAAGTATAAGCACCATCGAATACCAATGTAAAATTGAGTCAAACCGACATCTTAAAAAGAGCTGTGAATTATAATGGTGTTCAGACCTTCCTTGGCCAAGCATTTGGTGCACAGGCAGTTGACATGTTGCAGTATAGCAGAAGCCTTTTTGAGCGCTTCCAACAAGTCCGGTCACGTCATCCAACTATGTATTTATCTGATCAGCATCGAATGCATCCTCAAATTCGGGATTTTCCTTCAAGATATTTTTATGAAAATCGATTAAGTGACAGTGAGAGTGTTACCAGAAAACCTGAGGAAATTTATTACAAAAATTCCTCGGTAAGTCCAAACGTCGTCAGGATCATCTTTTCATCCTTGCACCTCTCTTTGAGAGGCTTATCCGCTTTTTTCTTTGTCTAAATCCATCTAAGTGCGTGTTTGGCATTCTCACTGGTAAACTTTTAGGTTTTATCATTTCCATCAGGGGTATTGAAGTGGACCCCGCAAAACTAAAAGCTATCCTTGAGATGCCTCCCCCTTCTAACTTAAAGCAACTCCGCAGTCTCCAAGGACGTCTTCAATCAGTGCGTTGTTTTATCTCACAATTGTCGGACCGTTGTCAACCTTTTCACCATCTCCTCCGTAAGAATGTTCATTTTTAATGGGATGAACATTGCCAAAAGGCCTTTGATGATCTCAAAGCTTATCTTCTTTTCATCCTTCTTCACTGGGAAACTAGTATATTCTCGGTCTGATAAAGTTAACAAAAGGAACGCGTGTCTCTAGCCTGTGGTATCTTGTACCCTCTCTAAGTTGCAGTAGGTGAAGTTAACCTTGTGGTGCACACACCCTCTTCAAATTAACCCTTCCTGAATCTGAAGACACCCTTCATTCGGTGCATCACCGTCCCTAGTATAGTTCATTTCTGTAAATCTCTTTCCCTAAAACCCCATGAAAATGTTAGCATAGGACTAGATAATCATTTTGTTAACACTAGGAGTAGTACATGCACTTAGTTTAGGAAGAGGAAGCCGGCCTTCTCCGGAGGTTCACCTCGAGCCCAAGTCCCATAGCTTGAGAGGTGATCCCATGTGTCCCCAATCACATACCGACGTCCTATCACATCCTGGCCATTCGGAGGGTGCAGTGATTTGGCGACAACAGGTCTATCTCCATTTAAAGTAAAGCTCTTCTTTGATGGATCCAAATGTCAGCAAGGGGAGGTGCGGGTTTCATGATGATTCCTCCTTGGGGTATGCCTATCCCGGTCGCACACAAATTGAACTTTGAGTGAACCAATAATATGGCTGAATATGAAGCTCTTGTCTTGGGTCTTCAAAATGCTATTAATCTCGGCACTCGTCATATTGACATCTTTGGTGATTCTGTAACATCGTTAATCAAGTCACGGGTGTCTATCAATGCAAGAATGATATCCTTCAAAAATATCGTGACATCATTCTTGCTCAACTCCAATCTTTCGATAATTCCACTATCCAAGCTATTCCTCGCACTGCAAATCGATTCGCGGATACAATGGCTTTGTTAGCCTCACTTATCCACCTTTTACCGAAGAGACTCGCGACTTTATGTAGCTGTACGATGATTAGATCAACCATCTCATCTTAGGCAACTAACTTCAATCCACGCTGTCACAACCCATATTCAGGATGAGTGGTATCAACAGATTGTTGATTATCTATCTCATTCGGTGCTTCCTCCAGATCTGACTTCCAATGGTAGAAGATCTTTTATCCACGCACTAATCGCTATACTATCCTAGGCGGGATTCTTTATAAACGCGGCTTTGATGGTATTTTGCTTCGGTGCCTCAAGACCCATGAATCATCTAAAGCTATCGAGGAGCTCCATGATGGTATCTGTGGTGGACATTTTAGTGGCTTGGCTGTGGCTAAACGCATCTTACGTTTGGGATATTATTGGCCTTATCTTAATCGAGATTGTTGTGAATACACTAAGAAATGCATCAAGTGTCAACAACATTCCAATCTCACACACATCCTAGTCAAGCTTTGCAACCTATGGCGGATTTGTGGCCTTTTTTCGCAATGGGGTCTTGATCTTATTGGTCTCATCAATCCTCGTTCTTCACAGCGTCATCATTCTATCATTACTGCCACCGAGTACTTTACTAAGTGGGTGGAGGCTATCCCTCTTTCTTCAACAAAGGCTAAACCATAGTTGATTTCGTTCTATCAACACATCATTTGTCGTTTTGGCGTTCCACACAAACTCATCACAGATAATGGTAAGTCTTTCAAGAACGTTGATTTGCAGAACCTCTGCAAAGCTTTCAATATCAAACTCGTTTTTCTTCTCCATACTATCCTCAAGCTAATGGTCAGGCCGAAGCTTCCAATAAAACTTTGCGTAATGTCCTCGCAAAGGTAACTAGTCGAGCGGTGGGTAGGGATTGGCATTAACATATCCCTTTTTCTCTCTGGGCTTATTGGACTAGCATTCGTACTCCTACTGGTGCTACTCCCTTTTCCCTCGTCTATGGGTCTGAGGCTGTTCTTCCTTGGAAGTCCAAATCCCATCTCTCCGTGTTTCTCTTAGAGAATTCATCTCCGATGAGGACTATCGTCAAAATCGTCTAGCACAACTTGAATTATTAGATGAGCGGCGTCCTCAACGCTCTTGAACATCATCAAGTCTATCTTGAGCGTGTCAAACGTGCTTATAACAAGCACTTGCAGCACCGTGACTTTAAAATTGGTGATCTTGTTCTTAAAGAAAATCAAAATGTCACTACACTCGAAAGGAGGTCAGCGTGGTAAGTTTTCTCCCAACTGGATGGGCCCGTACATTATCACTCATAAATATGGGTCTGGGGCTTATCGTTTATCTTCCCTGGATGGTATACCTGAAGTGGAACCTCTTAATGCTTTGCATCTACGGCCCTTCTACTATTAAAATCTATCTTACACAAGTCTAGTTACAACACAGATCTTTCATCCATCTAAAACAACCAGTCATATACTTTCATGGTGATTCGAAACTATGTGGTTCTCCGCCAATTTCCTCTTTTACCTTAAAATATGAGTATTGCGGCTCTACTCATTACATGTTTCTTTTGGATATGTTCCTCCTCATGGTAGGAATACCTTAATCACCACTTCATCTATCCCAAGTGCTTATCTTAATCGGATCTACTCGGGGCATGAGTGCATGTTCTTCTATATTCTCTTCCCCTCATCTGATCTATCTAGGTCTAAACTTAGCTTCTTCCAAAAATATTTTCAAAAAAAAAAAGAAGAGATGCTATCCAAAAAGATTGACTGATCCCTCGAAGGACAGATATCCCTACATTATCAAATGACTCAAAAAGAAAAAATATAGACCATACCCTCGAAGGATGGCTATCATTAAAAATCAAAATACAGACCGCCCCCTTGAAGGAGGGCTGTTTCTCAAGGCTTCTTGCAATTAATCAGCCTTTTAGTCAGTTTATCCACTTTTTAAGCATCACTAAAAGACTTCCCATATTGATCAGTCTTTCCATATCAAGAAAACTTCCTGCATTGATCAGTTTGCTCTTCTGCCAAAATCATGAAGCTGAGATTTAAGACCTTTTGTCGATCATATGGAGAATCCTATTTTCCCACTATGGACATGTATTCTATCCCTTGTAAATTCCGATAAGATACTTACTTACTGTTCCTTTCGTTTCCCTCTTAGATCTGTTTTGCGGCTAGTTAGTGTCAGGTTTATTTTAACCTCATGTAGGGCCTTACATGCATGATATTGTGATTTCCTATCCGGATTCTATCTATGGTCGGTTGGGAGTCCAACTTATCATTTCTTTCTTATCCGGGCATATTTTCTTTATTTCTAGTCAAGGTCATTTCATTACCTCCTTGGCTCTCGCAAAGAGTATTGCCCATTATTCTTTGTTTTTCATCTAGTCAAATTGACATTTCGTATGTTAATTCAATCAAAATTTATCTTCTATCTAATTTCATCTTATCTATCAAGGCATCTATTATCAACACATGTGGATCTGGCTATCTATTTTCATCAAAATTAAATTAACATCTCAAGCATGCCGAGTACATCAATCACATCTATCCATCTATCCATCAAAACATCTCCAAACTGGTGCATCCAAGTTACACTACATCTATCTATATCCATTTTCCATCAAAATAAAATCCATACATCAATCACATCTATCTATCTATCCATCAAAGTATCGAAAAACTTGTACATCCAAGTTACATTGCATCTATCTATCTCTATTTTCATCAAAATTATATCCACATATCTATATCCATCAAATCACATCTATTTCTATCCTCTATCAGTCTATATCTACCCAATCACATCTATTCATCATCTATCAGTCTATATCTATATCCATCACAATTACGCTACATCTATCCATGTATATCAAAATCAAAAGCATGAGATCAATTATATAACAAATGAAATGATGAATCTATATATACATGTGTGTCTGTACAACAAAAAATGGGTGGCTTTCAATCAAGCCATCTATACAATGCCTTCCAATCGAGGCTACGTCACTATACAGATACAAAATACATCAATCCCTAGATGGTAAAGTCTGATGCATGGAGGACACTATCTCCTCCACCCTCCTCTGGACCAGGCTGTCTCTCCTGGCCGCCTCCTATCGAGCTAGATGCACCTGCTGCTGGAGGTCTCTGTCCACCTCAATCTCTCCCGGTGCTCCCTCCGCCTGAGGCCCCGCTCGCTGTAGCCATCACTGCCCTCCTCCTCGCCCCGTACCGCGGCACATCTGGGGCATGCTGCACTAAGGCATCCTCATAGTATCTCACCTCAGCAAGGAGAGACTGATATGTGCTCAAGCTCATGGTACCAGGTGCTCGTAATGGTGCTGCTGGTGCTGCTGGCGCTGCTGGTGGTGCTCCTCCTAGGGCTGTACCCTGCGTACCAGACTCCGACGTGGTACCTGTCTCCCCATATTTGGCCCTGAGGACCTCCCTATGTCGATAATAGCGATCCCTCTGCTGGATCACTGTATCTCGCTCCTGGCGAGTGGTGTCTCTCTCCAAAATTAGGATATCCCTCTCCTCTGTCAGAGCCCTGATCTCCTCAAGAGCTACCTAATGTGTCTGTGTTAGGGTGGCATGCTCTCCCTCCAGTCTATCCAGCATCGCAGCTATGTCATCCTCATCGGCATCTATAGATGCCGGGAGATGTCGTGGTAGCTCTGTATCATACCATGCAGCATAACCCTCATCTACCCCTGCGTCATCATCGCTGTCTGTAGAGGGTGGGGCCTCTCTCAATGGATCTGCTGGGATCAAAATTGGCAGATCAGTCTCCCTGCTATCTCGCCTATAAGGCGTGTAAGTGGTCGGCACTGTCTGTACTAGGCCGAACTGTCTCAATACCCGCATAAACGGGACTCGCTCGCACATATCAGGCCTGCGGCCCCTAACCACCCTGCTCCGCCTCAATGCCACCAAGTGAGCATCCTGACCTGCCCATGTCAGAAATACCTGATATGGCCTCCAGATGACCTTATTCGGTGTCAGCATTCTGCAACGCTCGATGTACCAATAGGCCGATCTCCCTGTATCCCCAGCGGCCATGTCAGCCCGCCATCGCCTGAATCCATAATCGATACCTCCCACTGCTGCTGGCATCCAAGGAAGCCCGGATGGCCTGATCACCGCTATATGCTCATAGGCCCAGCAATGGAGCACAAAACTGACATCGATACCTGTCCTCCGGCCTGTGGTGTACATCCATAACTCATGATATGTCTGAGCTATCAGGGCGTCAGCAAAAGCAAACACCTGCCTGAACTGTAGAATGTCGCAAACGCAGTCTAATAACAATAGTGGGAATCTCCCACCTCCTGAATCTGACAGAGCAAAATAGGATATGGCCATCTAAATCAGCACTATCCGTCTGCTCCGGGGGCTGTCCTGTCTATACTGTGAGGCTATCCGCATTGCCCCAGACACTATCTCTGAATCATCTGCCCTGTCTCTATATAATCGAACTAGGGCCCTCTGTTGCTGCTCTTGTGGTGTAATCTCGATCGAGTCCCCAGTGATCGGCAGTCTCAGAATCCTTTATATATCCTCATGGGTGATGGTCATCTCACCCGTCCTGAACCAAAATGTGCACGTATGGCTGTCCCACTGTCGCACTAGTGCCCGCATCAGCTCTACATCTCGCGGCACTCGTCTGTAGTATCTGAAGCCCTCGAGCCCGGCTAACTCTAGATGCTGTCAATCTGCATCAGTCACATCCGGGAGACTAGTCTCCAGTAACTCGGGAATAGCATCCCTCATGTGTAGAGCCTCTCGTGCCTGCACCCACGACATCAAGAGCAGTATTAGTCTCGAATCAGAACATCCAAAACAACAAAAAAAATCTTATCTATTATAATCGGTGTCGATTTAATACAATCGGCGTCGTTTATTTCTAGTTAACGTCGATTAATACCAATCGACGCCGCTCAAACAGCAATCGACGCCGATTATACCAATCGACGCCGACTGACTGTCCAGACATAAATTGAACCATTGACCCCACAAACAAAAAAATCAAACAAAAAAATTAAAATCAAATGCAACGGGTTCAAGAAGAACCACTTACCCCAGGTCGTGTCCTCCTACGCTTCTGACCGCTCCCAGAGGCTTCCATGGTGCTCAAATTCAAATTCTGTCTCTCTCTGAATCAATCGTCACGATGAAAATAAATCGTTTACGTTTTCCGTTCGCATATTTATATGCGCTACGTTTGGTTGGTGCCCATTGTTTTGATCGACGCCGTTTATCTTGGTCATCGCTGATTACTGTGATCACCGTCGATTTTCCATATCTGTTTGCCATAGTGTTGATGCTTGGCTTATTTATCCATCTGATCATTATTGTGCACTAAATATTGCCTTTCTTGCATCTTTTTGATATCATCGTCTATTTCAGGTTTTGTTCCCTTTGCGTGGGACACTAGTACTTTTTGGCAACTTAGAGTTAAACGGGTCTGTAGGCACTAACGTCGTCTCATGAGGAGACCGTCTAGTTTGCCCTACCAATGTGAGTTCCTTAGGTTGCTGCCTTTTTATTTATTTTTGTACATCGTTAATGATCAGATCTACTCCAGACATCCAACTGGGGTATCCTGCGTTTTCATCTACCTCTTTCAAACTTGGGATCGTCTGTTCTATCACCCATCCCATCCCTAGTTTGAGGGGGGATCACATCATCACTCATTCTTCCCTTCTTCCATCTCTTTTTTTTTGTCTCATAACCTTGCTTATCGCAAGTTACTTGACAAAAAGGGGCAAAATGTAGACACTTAAAATTGGTTACTCAATTTAGTGTCCCTCACATTCGTTTACCTGCTTAGGTAACCTGACGCACGTTTACGTCACCACTATCCCCTTGGGGATATTATCCGATTTGTGATTTAAACAGCTATCTTAAGTTTAATTCACCCCATTGTATCTTACCCGTGAATAATTAAATATTAAATATTTAATTACACCTCTTCCCATGTATCCTAATCACTTATCTACCCCAAATTTATTCTATCTATATATCACCCCTATTTTTCCTCTTCCCCAAGCGGGATATTTCCCGTATTTGGGGTAATTCTCATCTTTCTAGAAATCAATCATTTTTGCCATCTCGAGAGTCTGTCCCACGATCGGTGCCGACCTATACGGTCGGCGCCAATTCTTTAGGAGCGGCACCAATTATAAATACAAGTCCAGAACTCAGTTCTAAGGACACACGACGAAAAAGGACGTGCACGAACAGGGAGAGACAAAGGGACAGATCGCGAAAGAGACACAGGTTGTAAGAAAGAGAGATCTTTTAGCATCAAGTGTACCAAATGAGATCGGATCCTGTCAGAATCAATCGATCTAGCCAGGATTCATTCGATTATGTCCTTATCTCTCCCAAGTCACAAGAAGGGCCTCCAGAGCTTTTTGGGAACCATAAATTTTGTGCGGAGATTCATCCCTCAATTTGCGACATTGGCTAAACCACTGACAGCCATGCTAAAGAAAAACATGCCATTCTCATGGACAAAGGAAGGGCGAGAAAGATTCGAAGCCATCGAAACAGCCATTTCCCAAGCTCCCACGCTTGTGAACCCCAGGTTTGAAAAAGATTTTATCCTTTATGCTTTTGCAGGTCAAGAGAGCATTTCAGGGATCCTCACCCAACAAAACGGCAACCTGATGGAGCAACCAATCGCTTTCTTCAGTCAGTCCCTCAAAGACTACGAGTTCAAATACTCATTCATTGAAAAACAAGTCTTTGCAGTTATTCGAGCTTTGAAGAAATTCAAACACATGTTGTCCAACAACAAGATTCATCTGATGGTGTCTCATCCAGGTGTCAAGGAGTTTTTGCTAAACAAAGAAATGAACGAAAAGCGTGCTGGATGGATCACGAAGGTAATGGAGTATGACGTGCATATCAAAGTCACTAAACTTGTCAGAGGTAAGGGTTTATGTGAGCAACTTGCTACAAACATGGAATCAAAAGGTAATGAGGACGTGACACTCCTAAATACTGATGAGGATGTTTATCAAGCTGACTGGTTATCCAAAATGAAGAATTTCATCTTCTCAGGAGCATACCCAACAAATATGGATAAAAACCAAAGACGAACTTTTCGTCTTCAATCTATCCCATATGTTTTGGTAGATAGTGTTCTCTTTCGAAAAGATTTGAACGGTGTTCTCCTTCGGTGCATAGGACCGGAACAGGTAAGTAAGATACTAGAAGAATTTCATAATGGCCTATCTGGAGGACATTATTCTGCACGAACAACAGCTACCAAGATCATGTGAGCCGGCTACTATTGGCCGGATTTATTCAAGGATGCCCATCTCTGGGTAAGGAAATGCAAGGAATGTGCCTTTTTCACAGGTAAGCAGAAGCTGGCAGCTCTTCCACTGCATCCAGTTCAAGTGGATCAACCCTTTGTTCAATGGGGGTTGGACTTCATCGGAATGATTAATCCTCCATCCAGTGACGGACATAAGTGGGTCCTTACCGCAACAGACTATTTTACTCGATGGACAAGAGGCGGTAGCATTAAAAGAGAGCAATGAAAAGGCAGTTCTAGATTTTTGGAGGGTATAATGACGAGGTTTGGTGTTCCATTTACAATCATTTCAGACAACGCGCTAGCTTTTCTTGGTATGAAACTGAGTGAATGGGCTGTTAAAAATGGGGTATACCTCAAAACTTCATCCAATTACTATCCGCAAGGAAACGGATTGGCTGAGTCTAGCAACAAAAACCTCATAAGGATTATTAAGCGCACAATGGAGACTAACAAGAGGACTTGGCATACACATCTTAAGACCGCCTTATGGGCAGATCGAATCACACCTAAAAGGGCCATCGGAAATTCTCCTTTTGTTCTTGTATATGGAAGAGAGGCAAAACTCCCACTCTCATTGGAGTTACCTTCTTTGGAGTTAGCTCATCAACTTGAAGTTATAGAGAGTGATCCTCTGACAGTAAGGTTTTGCTGAACTCATGGAGTTAGAGGAAGTACGAGACAAGGCTATGAAAACTTTGGAGCAGCATCAGGCTCAAGTTAAGAAATCTTTTGACAAGAAGGCATCCGACAGACATTTTCAAGAGGGAGATTTAGTTCTCAAATGGGATGAAGACAGGGCCAAACCAGGCAAGCATGCCAAGTTTGACGCTCTCTGGAGTGGACCATACATCATCACAAGTTGCAAAGAGGCAAATTCATTTCATCTATCTAGGCTCAATGGAGAAGAACTGCCCATTCATGTGAATGGGATACATCTCAAAGCTTGTTTTTTAGAAGCGTTCCACCCCCTGTACAGTTAAATTAGGTGTTTTCCTCCAAGTGCTTATGCACATTGTTGTGTGTTGTTGTTTTGCTTTCCTTGTTGTTGTGTTTTGTGTCGTTCTGCACTTTGTTTCATCATTGGAAGGTGTCAAGGAGAAGAAGGTTCAAGGTTTCCATAACAGTTCAAAATCTGCTTCATTAAATTTTTTGCAGTGTTCCATGGATGTCAAGCGTTCAACAGATTCAGTATACTTCATGCTTAGCATTCCAGGGAGATCCAGGATATCAACAATACTCAAGGAGATTTCGGGATGTGTCAAAGAAAATCATACTACTTTCAAGATTCCAACATAGACTCCATGCCCAATGGATGACTTAAGGCTACTGGAATCATGCTTAGCAGGCAATCATCCCCGAGAGATCGCCAAAAATGTTATCCAATTTTGCACACCTGGCAAGATTGGACAACGGGGTCCTATCACGTTCAAAATAAAATAATAGTCCCAGGAACCCACCTTCGGTTATTATCGAGATGCAATAATTAAAAAATAATTCCTAAATTGCATATGAAGAGATCACCTAGCATCGAAAGGCACCCAGTTGATCTCGACTCAGTGAAGATTTCAGCGTCGAGTTGATAAAGAACCCGGTGTCAAATTGATAGTCATCTCAGAAATCATCTCAGTGGAGACTCTCAGTTGTAAGAGCTCGACGATGGTCTTGTTAATGCAAAATATAGCTCGTTGAAAATTGACGAATGAAAGGAACTGTACAAGGATCTCGGTGGAGATCGATGCAAAAAGCTCTGAAGGCCAAGTCAGGGAGAGTCAAAGTCAACATGATGCCAGGTTTAATCCATTGAGACAGTGCTCGACCAACCACTTGGGAGAATTATCTTGTTTGACCGAGATGATATGAAATTATGCAGATATGGGAGGTTCAACATCATTGAATCTCGGGTTTGTAATTACATAATGGAAGGACTTCTATCAACCCAGGAAGAAAGTATAAGCACCATCGAATACCAATGTAAAATTGAGTCAAACCGACATCTTAAAAAGAGCTGTGAATTATAATGGTGTTCAGACCTTCCTCGGCCAAGCATTTGGTGCACAGGCAGTTGACATGTTGCAGTATAGCAGAAGCCTTTTTGAGTGCTTCCAACAAGCGGGTCATCCAACTATGTATTTATCTGATCAGCATCGAATGCATCCTCAAATTCGGGATTTTCCTTCAAGATATTTTTATGAAAATCGATTAAGTGACAGTGAGAGTGTTACCAGGAAACCTGAGGAAATTTATTACAAAAATTCTCTATCGAGATCTTACTCGTTTTACGATGTAGTGCATGGAAGTGGATCTCATAGAGGTATAACTGTTTCATATCAGAATATTCATGAGGCACAATTTTCTTTGCAATTATATGAGCATCTTCAACAAGTCACTAAGTTGGCAGGCATAAATGATTCTGTTGAAATTATCACACCTTACAAGCTATAGCTTAAATGTTTGCAGTGAGAGTTAATGTTATCCTCAAATCTGATGAATCAAAACTCGGCAGGAGGAAAAATCGGGAGCACGATCATGGCAGACTGAGTAGGTAATCCCGCAAATGGGAAATATTTTACTATCTTGCCAAGGTTGCGTGGCAAAGCTAAGGCCGGGACCCGTGAAGTAATTTGGCCGATTCCGAACGTGGGAAATAAGGAGCAGCACCGCCAAGTGGAAATTTTGGGATGGAGAGCCATGCTGTTCACTCCGCGTAGGGGAGAAATTGGATCAAACTGCCAAAAAAGGGGAGAAATCCAGTCAAACTGCCAAGCGTGGAAATATTGGTTTGGCAAACCATGATCAAACCTCCACGTAGGGGAGAAATCGGATCAATTGCCAAGCGGAAATATTACAATGGCAATCCGTCATGAGATTTCCGCACAGGCCGTTTAAACAGGTCCGAGTCTTTGTGCGGGTCGCCAGGAGGAACGAGTCAAATGCCGAGTGGAGCGGCGAGTGCATGGAGATCACAGGTAACATGCATGTTGCAATACAGTAGAAGCCGTTTTCAGCGCCTCCAGCGGGCAGTTGCAGGAAACAAACATTCACTGCCGTGTATGATAGATTGGAGTCACGCCATTCAAGGCTTCATAAAGTTTGCACGAACCAGGAGATGAAGTTTTGAAACGGTGCAGAATGAAACGATTCATATTGCTCAGCATTCCCTCTCCTAGAAACGAAACGAATGCGAAGGTCAACTCTGAAATACCTGGTCGGCCGTTTTGTATGTCACGACTCACATCTCTGTCACTCGTAAATGGTCTCTTTGAGAAACTCTGTGTGCAGCAGGCAATATTTATACCCTTCCATTAGATACGTTCAATCAGACAATAAAAGTATTCTTTTACCAGATTCAGAGAAGCTTGTTTTTAAAGAATGGATGATATACTGTAGTTTCAAGCTAGTTTTATCTAGCTTTATTTCTATTAGCTTTGATCCGCGACTAAGGAAGAATTCATATGGTTGTTACTGTACATTTTTTTTAAGGTCCTCTTGGCTGCCCCAGTTGTTCAATGTATTTTTTGAAGAGCTTATTTCACGTGTTGCAAATTGTAACATAAAAGATCTTTTTAGTTTATGAAAAAATGAGTATATTGTATAGCTCACGGCTACCTATGCCATAGGTTCCAATAGTAGCATAATTGTCGATTGGAGCTGAGATTTCCGGGTGCACTGCCAAAATACCAAGGGGCTCTTTGGCCAAAAAATCAGTCTTAGGGTGTCTATCAGACATGTTATGGGCATGAGACTGTGTCATCATCATGGCAGCATTAGGTCTTTATTAATAATGGCATTTCCTCATCGTTTGGAAGGTACAAATTGTGCTTATTATGGCAAAGCTAAACATTCTTACTACAAGTGTTATATGATAAGGAAGAACCGTGAGCATTGTGGTAAAACCATTCTTAGAGGCGTGAAAATGTGAACATGATCGAACAAATCTTGATATTTCCCACAGATACAAAGCACAGAATAGCTCAAGAGATCGACCGAATCAAAGAAGAGCTCAATGCATGAGCTAGTGCTTGAGTTTATAACCAATGAGCATAGACCCATTGTTGTTCAGGGAGTAAGGAAATCAGATGTGCAGGATGGTAAATATGAGCTCGGTACATAGACATGTGAGAGTCCGAGTTGAGACCGGGTGCTCAGGTTGACATGCAAAACAAAGCCAGGTCGAATCAGTTGGGACCTCGTGGTGATGTTTCATGAAGTTTGAACGAGGAATGCATAAATGGTTTCGAGTTAACAGAGCGAAATGATAAGAATCAAGTTTGATAGTCCACCATTCGGAGGACTCAATGCAAAAGGGCCCGATTGCCAAGACGAGGAAAGAGTTGGTGCGGGGTCAAAAATCGAGTGCAATACCGAGTTAGAGGATTCGAAGCTCATCAAATTTGGCTATGTACAGATTCTATCCACATGGACCCCCCTCCTCTTCAAGTCAAACGGGTCAACGGGGGGGTCCCAACATTATGTTAATTAAATTAATATTTTTATTTAAATATTTTAATAATAATATTTATTATTATTATTTAAATATTTTATTTAAATATTCTTTTTATTAATTGAGAAGACTTGGTCATCAGACAATTAATGACCCGTGATGGAACCTTCTCAGGTAGTTCAACTAACTGCAATAAATACATCATGGGCCTTCATTTTAGGAATGTAATTATGACCATTTCCTCTTCTTTCTCACATATTTTTCTATAAATGTAAGTTGGAAGCTCATTTCAAAGGGTTCCAACAGTTCAGACAAGTTGGATAGTTAGATATCTCAGGCGAGTGTATACTTTTCAAGAATCCTCTCTCTTCTACAAGTTGTTCTTGTGTGTTGAGAGAACTTTCAAGCCTCCTCTTCAAGACTGTAATGGCAAATATTGCCTCTTCTGAATGTATGATGCATTGTGCATGTTATTAAAGCAATAAAAGTGTGTGTTTTGTGACTAATCTCGGTCCTTTCATCCTTCTATGCTTCTTTGTGCCTTTCTCATACTTGCAGGTACACTTTGCAAGTTTAAGTTTCTATTGCAGGTTCTTGGAGTTCTGTGTTTATCGAGTGGTGAAGTATTGCATGCAGTTGAGTTGTGGTGTCTGTTCACCCTTCTTGAGTTCATCCTTCTTCACTGGGAAACTAGTATATTTCTCGATCTGATAAAGTTTAACAAAAGGAACGCGTGTCTCTTAGCCTGTGGTATCTTGTACCCTCTCTAAGTTGCAGTAGGTGAAGTTGACCTGTGGTGCACACACCCTCTTCAAATTAACCCTTCCTGAATCTGAAGACACCCTTCATTCGGTGCATCACCATCCCTAGTATAGTTTCATTTCTGTAAATCTCTTTCCCTAAAACCCCATGAAAATGTTAGCATAGGACTAGATAATCATTTTTGTTACACTAGGAGTAGTACAGCACTTAGTTTAGGAAGAGGAAGCCGGCCTTCTCCGGAGGTTCACCTCGAGCCCAAGTCCCACAGCTTGAGAGGTGATCCCATGTGTCCCAATCACACCGAACGTCCTATTCACATCCTGGCCATTCGGAGGGTGCAGTGATTTGGCGACAATAGGTCTATCTCCATTTAAAGTAAAACTCTTCTTTGATGGATCCAAATGCCAGCAAGGGGGAGGTGCAGGTTTCATGATGATTCCTCCTTGGGGTATGCCTATCCCATTCACACACAAATTGAACTTTGAGTGCACCAATAATATGGCTGAATATGAAGCTCTTGTATTGGGTCTTCAAAATGCCATTAATCTCGGCACTCGTCATATTGACATCTTTGGTGATTCTGAACTCATCGTTAATCAAGTCACGGGGTGTCTATCAATGCAAGAATGTTATCCTTCAAAAATATCGTGATATCATTCTCGTTCAACTCCAATCTTTCGATAAATTCACTATCCAAGCTATTCCTCATAATGCGAATCGATTTGCAGATACAATGGCTTCGTTAGCCTCGCTTATCCCACCTTTTACCGAGGACTCAAAACTTTATGTGGCTGTGCAATGATTAGATCAACCATCTCATCTTAGGCAACTAACTTCAATCCATGCTATCACAACTACATACTCAGGATGAGTGGTATCAACAGATCATTGATTATCTATCTCATTCAGTGCTTCCTCCAGATCTGACTTCCAATGGTAGAAGATCTTTTATCCTACGCGCTAATCGCTATACTATTCTAGGCGGGATCCTCTCACAAACGCGGCTTTGATGGTATTTTCCTTCGGTGCCTCAAAACCCTTGAATCATCTAAAGCTATCCGAGGAGGTCCATGACGGTATCTGTGGTGGAAATTTTAGTGGCTTGGTCTGTAGCTAAACGCATCTTACGTTTAGGATATTATTGGCCTTCTCTTAATCGAGATTGTTGTGAATACACTAAGAAATGTGTCCAAGTGTCAACAACATTCCAATCTCACACATATCCCTAGTCAAGCTTTATAACCTACAGCGGATTTGTGGCCTTTTTCACAATGGGGTCTTGATCTCATTGGTCTCATCAATCCCTCGTTCTTCACAGCGCCATCATTCTATCATTACTGCCACTGAATACTTTACTAAGTGGGTGGAGGCTATCCCTCTTTCTTCAACAAAAGCTAAACCCATAGTTGATTTTGTCTATCAACACATTATTTGTCACTTTGGTGTTCCACACAAACTCATCATAGATAACGGTAAGTCTGTTCAAGAACGTTGATTTGCAAAACCTCTGCGATGCTTTCAATATCAAACTCAGCTTTTCTTCTCCATACTATCCTCAAGCTAATGGCCAGGCCGAAGCTTCCAATAAAACTTTGCGTAATATCCTCGCAAAGGTAACTAGTCGAGCTGGTAGGGATTGGCATTTACATATCCCTTTTGCTCTCTGGGCTTATTGGACTAGCATTTGTACTCCTACTGGTGCTACTCCCTTCTCTCTTGTCTATGGGTCTGAGGTTGTTCTTCCTTTGGAAGTCCAAATCCCATCTCTCCGTGTTTCTCTCAGATAATTTGTCTCTAATGAGGACTATCGCCAAAATCGTCTAGTACAACTCGAATTATTAGACGAGCGGCATCTCAACGCTCTTGAGCATCATCAAGTCTATCTTGAGCATGTCAAACGTGCTTATAACAAGCACTTGCAGCACCGTGACTTCAAGGTTGGTGATCTTGTTCTTAAAGAAAACCAAAATGTCACTACACTCGAAAGGAGTCAGCGTGGTAAGTTTGCTCCCAACTGGATGGGTCCGTATGTTATCACTCATAAATATGGGTTTGGGACTTATCGTCTATCTTCCATGGATGGTATACCTAAAGTGGAACCTCTTAATGCCTTGCATCTACGGCCCTTCTACTGTTAAAATCTATCTTCCACAAATTTAGTCACAAGACAGATCTTTCATCCATCTAAAACAACCAGTCATATACTTTCATGGTGATTCGAAACTATGTGGTTCTCCGCCAATTTCCTCTTTTACCTTAAAATATGAGTATTGCGGCTCTACTCATTACATGTTTCTTTTGGATATGTTCCTCCTCATGGTAGGAATACCTTAATCACCACTTCATCTATCCCAAGTGCTTATCTTAATCGGATCTACTCGGGGCATGAGTGCATGTTCTTCTATATTCTCTTCCCCTCCATCTGATCTATCTAGGTCTAAACTCAGCTTCTTCCAAAAATATTTTCAAAAAAAAGAAAGGAAGAGATGCTATCCAAAAAGATTGACTGATCCCTCGAAGGACAGATATCCCTACATTATCAAATGACTCAAAAAGAAAAAATATAGACCATACCCTCGAAGGATGGCTATCATTAAAAATCAAAATACAGACCGCCCCCTTGAAGGAGGGCTGTTTCTCAAGGCTTCTTGCAATTAATCAGCCTTTTAGTCAGTTTATCCACTTTTTAGCATCACTGAAAGACTTCCCATATTGATCAGTCTTTCCATATCAAGAAAACTTCCTCCATTGATCAGTTTGCTCTTCTACCAAAATCATGAAGCTGAGATTTAAGACCTTTTGTCGATCATATGGAGAATCCTATTTTCCCACTATGGACATGTATTCTATCCCTTGTAAATTCCGATAAGATACTTACTTACTGTTCCTTTCGTTTCCCTCTTAGATCTGTTTTGCGGCTAGTTAGTGTCAGGTTTATTTTAACCTCATGTAGGGCCTTACATGCATGATATTGTGATTTCCTATCCGGATTCTATCTATGGTCGGTTGGGAGTCCAACTTATCATTTTCTTTCTTATCTGGGCATATTTTCTTTATTTCTAGTCAAGGTCATTTTCATTACCTCCTTGGCTCTCGCAAAGAGTATTGCCCATTATTCTTTGTTTTTCATCTAGTCAAATTGACATTTCGTATGTTAATTCAATCAAAATTTATCTTCTATCTAATTTCATCTTATCTATCAAGGCATCTATTATCAACACATGTGGATCTGGCTATCTATTTTCATCAAAATTAAATTAACATCTCAAGCATGCCGAGTACATCAATCACATCTATCCATCTATCCATCAAAACATCTCCAAACTGGTGCATCCAAGTTACACTACATCTATCTATATCCATTTTCCATCAAAATAAAATCCATACATCAATCACATCTATCTATCTATCCATCAAAGTATCGAAAAACTTGTACATCCAAGTTTACATTGCATCTATCTATCTCTATTTTCATCAAAATTATATCCACATATCTATATCCATCAAATCACATCTATTTCTATCCTCTATCAGTCTATATCTACCCAATCACATCTATTCATCATCTATCAGTCTATATCTATATCCATCACAATTACGCTACATCTATCCATGTATATCAAAATCAAAAGCATGAGATCAATTATATAACAAATGAAATGATGAATCTATATATACATGTGTGTCTGTACAACAAAAAATGGGTGGCTTTCAATCAAGCCATCTATACAATGCCTTCCAATCGAGGCTACGTCACTATACAGATACAAAATACATCAATCCCTATATGGTAAAGTCTGATGCATGGAGGACACTATCTCCTCCACCCTCCTCTGGACCAGGCTGTCTCTCCTGGCCGCCTCCTATCGAGCTAGATGCACCTGCTGCTGGAGGTCTCTGTCCACCTCAATCTCTCCCGGTGCTCCCTCTGCCTGAGGCCCCGCTCGCTGTAGCCATCACTGCCCTCCTCCTCGCCCCGTACCGCGGCACATCTAGGGCATGCTAGACACTAAGGCATCCTCATAGTATCTCACCTCAGCAAGGAGAGACTGATATGTGCTCAAGCTCATGGTACCAGGTGCTCATAATGGTGCTGCTGGTGCTGCTGGCGCTGCTGGTGGTGCTCCTCCTAGGGCTGTACCCTGCGTACCAGACTCCGACGTGGTACCTGTCTCCCCATATTTGGCCCTGAGGACCTCCCTATGTCGATAATAGCGATCCCTCTGCTGGATCACTGTATCTCGCTCCTGGCGAGTGGTGTCTCTCTCCAAAATTAGGATATCCCTCTCCTCTGTCAGAGCCCTGATCTCCTCAAGAGCTACCTGATGTGTCTGTGTCAGGGTGGCATGCTCTCCCTCCAGTCTATCCAGCATCGCAGTCTATGTCATCCTCATCGGCATCTATAGATGCCGGGAGATGTCGTGGTAGCTCTGTATCATACCATGCAGCATAACCCTCATCTACCCCTGCGTCATCATCGCTGTCTGTAGAGGGTGGGGGCCTCTCTCAATGGATCTGCTGGGATCAAAATTGGCAGATCAGTCTCCCTGCTATCTCGCCTATAAGGCGTGTAAGTGGTCGGCACTGTCTGTACTAGGCCGAACTATCTCAATACCCTCATAAACGGGACTCGCTCCCACATATCAGGCCTGCGGCCCCTAACCACCCTGCTCCGCCTCAATGCCACCAAGTGAGCATTCTGACCTGCCCATGTCAGAAATACCTGATATGGCCTCCAGATGACCTTATCCGGTGTCAGCATTCTGAAACGCTCGATGTACCAATCGGCCGATCTCCCTGTATCCCCAGTCGGCCATGTCAGCCCGCCATCGCCTGAATCCATAATCGATACCTCCCACTGCTGCTGGCATCCAAGGAAGCCCAGTCTATGATGATGGCCTGATCACTGCTATATGCTCATAGGCCCAGCAATGGAGCACAAAACTGACATCGATACCTGTCCTCCGGCCTGTGGTGTACATCCATAACTCATGATATGTCTGAGCTATCAGGGCGTCAGCAAAAGCAAACACCTGCCTGAACTATAGAATGTCGCAAACGCAGTCTAATAACAATAGTGGGAATCTCCCACCTCCTGAATCTGACAGAGCAAAATAGGATATGGCCATCTGAATCAGCACTATCCGTCTGCTCCGGGGGCTGTCCTGTCTATACTGTGAGGCTATCCGCACTGCCCCAGACACTATCTCTGAATCATCTGCCCTGTCTCTATATAATCGAACTAGGGCCCTCTGTTGCTGCTCTCGTGGTGTAATCTCGATCGAGTCCCCAGTGATCGGCAGTCTCAGAATCCTGTATATATCCTCATGGGTGATGGTCATCTCACCCGTCCTGAACCAAAACGTGCACGTATGGCTGTCCCACTGTCGCACTAGTGCCCGCATCAGCTCTACATCTCGCGGCACTCGTCTGTAGTATCTGAAGCCCTCGAGCCCGGCTAACTCTAGATGCTGTCAATCTGCATCAGTCACATCCGGGAGAATAGTCTCCAGTAACTCGGGAATAGCATCCCTCATGTGTAGAGCCTCTCGTGCCTGCACCCACGACATCAAGAGCAGTATTAGTCTCGAATCAGAACATCCAAAACAACAACAAAAATCTTATCTATTATAATCGGTGTCGATTTAATACAATCGGCGTCGTTTATTTCTAGTCAACGTCAATTAATACCAATCGACGCCGCTCAAACAGCAATCGACGCCGATTATACCAATCGACGCCGACTGACTGTCCGGACATAAATTGGACCATTGCCCCCACAAACAAAAAAATCAAACAAAAAAAATAAAATCAAATGCAATGGGTTCAAGAAGAACCACTTACCCCAGGTCGTGTCCTCCTACGCTTCTGACCGCTCCCAGAGGCTTCCATGGTGCTCAAATTCAAATTCTGTCTCTCTCTGAATCAATCGTCACGATGAAAATAAATCGTTTACGTTTTCCGTTCGCATATTTATATGCGCTACGTTTGGTCGGTGCCGATTGTTTTGATCGACGCCGTTTATCTTGGTCATCGCCGATTACTGTGATCACTGTCGATTTTCCATATCTGTTTGCCATAGTGTTGATGCTTGGCTTATTTATCCATCTGATCATTATTGTGCACTAAATATTGCCTTTCGATGCATCTTTTTGATATCATCATCTATTTCGGGTTTTGTTCCCTTTGCGTGGGACACTAGTACTTTTTGGCAACTTAGAGTTAAGCGGGTCTGGTAGGCACTAATGTCGTCTCATGAGGAGACCGTCTAGTTTGCCATACCAATGTGAGTTCCTTAGGTTGCTGCCTTTTTATTTATTTTTGTACATCGTTAATGATCAGATCTACTCCAGACATCCAACTGGGGTATCCTGCGTTTTCGTCTACCTCTTTCAAACTTGGGATTGTCTGTTCTATCACCCATCCCATCCCTAGTTTGAGGGGGGATCACATCATCACTCATTCTTCCCTTCTTCCATCTCTTTTTTTTTGTCTCATAACCTTGCTTATCGCAAGTTACTTGACAAAAAGGGGCAAAATGTAGACACTTAAAATTGGTTACTCAATTTAGTGTCCCTCACATTCGTTTACCTGCTTAGGTAACCTGGGGCACGTTTACGTCACCACTATCCCCTTGGGGATATTATCCGATTTGTGATTTAAACACCTATCTTAAGTTTAATTCACCCCATTGTATCTTACCCGTGAATAATTAAATATTAAATATTTAATTACACCTCTTCCCATGTATCCTAATCACTTATCTACCCCAAATTTATTCTATCTATGTATCACCCCTATTTTTCCTCTTCCCCAAGCGGGATATTTCCCGTATTTGGGGTAATTCTCATCTTTCTAGAAATCAATCATTTTTGCCATCTCGAGAGTCTGTCCCACGATCGGTGCCGACCTATACGGTCGGCGCCAATTTTTTAGGAGCGGCACCGATTATAAATACAAGTCCAGAACTCAGTTCTAAGGACACACGACGAAAAAGGACGTGCACGAACAGGGAGAGACAAAGGGATAGATCGCGAAAGAGACACAGGTTGTAAGAAAGAGAGATCTTTTAGCATCAAGTGTACCAAATGAGATCGGATCCTGTCAGAATCAATCCCTGAGAGGAGCACCGTTACTCTGCTCCTATCACATCAACATCGCACGTATCCATCGATCCTCTGGTGACTCTGTTCCTGTATCTTACCGAATTTCACACATCCAGCAGACATCGACTATCTGTCCATCACTTTCCAATTTCTGAATCTTCTTGCACTGTCCTTGATCAACTGATCTACTTTCAGTCGACGCCGATTCTTCATAGTCGACGCCGATCACATCAGTCGACGCCGATCCTTATTAATCGATGCCGATCATCATGCAGACAGGTAAAAGGACACAGGTAATACAAATCCAGCTTTATTTCATAGTTTCCTATTTTCTGTAGCTTTCTGTCTGTTGTTTAAATTCGGTTTCATTACTATAATCAGAAAATCTAGTCTTATATGTACATCTTCTATCATGTATGCTTCTCTACTTAATTGAAAACGTGGACTGACATCCGCCGAGGAAGCTTATCGCTTCCCGGACCCGCTTCTCGGGCAGTCCACCTAAATATCTTTTAACGCCATCTTTTTCTGTCAAGCATTGGTGTCTTGCAGGTTACTCGGATCTATTGTGCGAATTGCTCGTGTGCGCCCGTCTTATCTACATCAACCTCCTTATCCGTCTACATCTTCGGATCTTGTCCATCAGGTATAGATTTCATTGGAGTTTTTCAGGGTTTTTGTGTTTAGTTTGGTGCATTAACTTGGACAGGTAACAAGCATGAAATCCTTGATCTACAAAAGGTTTTTCCTTGAGAGGGAAAATGATTACATGTTAGATCCAGTTGTACAGAGCCTCTGAAGAATGATTAAAATAAGGATTACTCACATGATAGAATCATAATGATTAGAAGGACTGCCAAACAGTTGTGGCATGGCATCCTATTCATTAGTTGAGCATCTGATAAACATGATTAGTCCAATTGGAAACTTTTTTTTCCAAATTTTTTAAACGTCGCTTTCTGAGGGAAATTCGTAACAAGCAAGGGTCCCTCGAATATTCTTCTTTCTTGGGGGGGGAATTTTGGATAAGTGAGCAACTGAAATGTATCAATGCAATGAGATTCCTCTTGCAAAAGGTTATGGGGTTGAATCCTTAAGATAAAATGTGAGAGATCCCATCTTCCTGAGAGACCAATCCGAGATACTTGGTTAATTTCTTCTGTGTTATATTTTCTATCGCATCAAGTTGGTTATGAGTGTACAACCATTGAAAAACTCTAAGACTGTTATAATAAACTTTCCCCTGCTGATGAATTTAATCAATTTCGAGTTAATCAGTGTTAATTTTGGAGTAATTTGTGTCTACTTCATTTCAGAATGTCTGCAAGTAGTTTTTCTTATTCCTATTGCAATCTTGTGTTAAATTCACTCTTAATCACATAGGATCTTGTCCCTGTGACAGTTTAGTGGCATTTTAAATTTCATTTCAATAAGAGCCTTCATCTTGTGATGAGATAAACAATTTAAAATCACTTCACTATCATTTGTTAATAAAGATTGTCTATAAACCTTTGAGTGTATCGTAGGCATGAGAAACCAGGGGTCTTTGATGTTTTATTGAGTCTTTACCTTGAGTCTTCATGTTAGATTCTCAAAGATTACATGAAAACATGTTGATTTGGGCCTCCATTGATGCACACCTTTTGGTTAAAGGATTATTTCTGCTATTCTGAAGCTTTATGTCATTTATCTTTGCAATTTGTTGTGAAGTCTCTCAAAGATTTGGTATAATCAATTTTATCATGCTTAATCTCCCACCAAACATATTCAAAAACCATGAATCCATCATGAACCACCCCTATTTTCCCTGTATATCAACAAAGGAACAAAATCTATTTATCAAATGATGCAGAACAATCAGGATTCCATAATGTCTTCAGTAACATTAGCCTTGTTTTGAAATTATCTCCATATTTTAGAAGTGACAACTCTTGAGAGTTAAATTATGTAGTATTGATCATACTTTCCAGAGGTTTTTTTCATAAAATTTGTGCAAAAGAATGATATCTCCATCTCCTTCATCAAATAAAGCTTACACTACGGGTCCTCTCACCCTAGTTGAAGAGGCACAACCTAAAGTAGTGAGGCTAGGTCAAATCCTCTTGAAGGTATTATCAATCTCTCCACAAATTTGAGTGACAAAGGGCCAGTTAGACCTCATCCCCAGCTACAAAATGACACACATTATGATCTATTTTTCTCTAAGCTCCATGTCAAATATGTGATGTTACTCAGCTTGAAAAGGAGAACAAATTTGGATGCTAACATCTTGAATTTAAGTCTCTCTTAAATCCTAATATTACTTTCTTGACATCAAGTCTAATTCACTTGCATAACAACGGTAAAATTTAAAACTTGAATAAACATTCGGGAAGCATACTCTTAACATAAGAATGAGAGAATTGGGTACCTTGTATGCAATTTGAAATATGACAAATAATTATGTAAGTTATGGATAGTTTCTTAAGGGATAAGGATCCAACTTAAATGGTCGAACTATAAGTTGAATGTGAAATGAATTTATGAACCAGTAATTGGAAAAAGGATAAAATTATGATTGCATAATAATGTTCTCGAAATGTTAATCGTAACTAAGATGTAATCATGGTAATGATGTGTTGTGGGTTTTCCAATCCTTGGGTCCCTTTCTTGTGGTTGGGTCATTGCAAGTATTTGTTCATTAGGGAAAGTGTGGCATCAACACGTATATGGTGTTGTCATGTTTCTCTGTAAGTCGATGACTTATGTAAGTTTCTTATGCATTGTTTAGTTTCTCTACTTGGAGCCCCTGTGGTGTGTGTTGTGAGCAATGTAAGTGAAAAAAACATTATCTTGGTATTTCTAATGTTGTATTTGTATTTGTAAAATGTAGGTGTTACAACTTCCAATAGAAAAACTATAAATCGATTAACATTAATAAAAATTAAAAAAATAATATAGTACAATCTAGCCCTTTTTATTAAGGATTAAATTTTTTTTGACTGGCACCCTAGCAAGGAAGAAAAAGGCCAATGTCAGAACATAACAATAAAGTTTAGGGAAAGCTACAACTAGACCAAAACAATACTGCAATACCAATGTAGCAAAACCACAACAAGACCACACCATAAACACTTCCTAATAACAAGTCAAAATTAGAATCTACTTGAATTTGAATTTTCTATTGCATACAAGATTCTAGCCATCATCATTTCCCTAAACCTTACAGTCCTCGTGTATGCCAAAAGTCATGCGAATGTAGTATTTGTAATGAGGACCTTCCCAAATGTGATAAATCTTAATAGAGTCAAGATCAATCCAGGAGGTAGGAAACTTTTTGATAGATGAATTAGCAAAAATCTCAAAGGCATGATCCTCAATAAATAGAACCACTTCAAATTTCCCATTGGAGAAACAAACTTCATGAATTTCATGTTTCAAACACACATTTTCAATCTATTCAGTAGAGAGGGTCGTTTCTAAGTAACACATCCCTTCACACCTCCATCTGTTTTCTTTGAAATAGACTTCATTTTGGACCTCCGTGACTTATCCAAAAAATAGGGAGAAACCTCGACGGCTTAGCCTAAAAATAGGGAAGAACCTTCACGTCTTAGCCAAAAAATAGGGCGTAAGCTCCACGACTTAGCCAAAAATCAGGGAGGAACCTCCCCAGCTTAGCCAAAAAATAGGACATAAGAAGAAATACGGGGCAACATCGAGATAGCCTCGTGGAGTGAAGCTATCACCCCTATTCCCAAGCACCAAACAAGTCATTGTTTGAGCATCCTGGTCTAGCTATGGAAGATTTTCTACCGGCTCCAACTCACCTAGCACCGTCCTCTCTACCCGATTGCTCAACCATCATCATTGTTTGGATTTACATTTTCCTTGTGAATTGGAATGATGATTTCTAACATATCCTTGTCAACACTAAGTTGAGTCACTAGAGAAGAGAAAATGATATCTAAAGTAGCAGTAAGGGGCAATGCAAGCCCAATCCGATTAGGAGAAGTAGAGTCGTCATAGAAATCTTGAGTAGGCTCGGCTATTTACACACGAACATCCTCTGAATCACTATGTGGTTGGACAAATAGGTGACTAGGATAAACATTGTTCCACCACAAAGATTTAATTTTCCTCTCATTCTTGCTCTCATCCGTCTTACAATTTGTGCATCTGAAGGGCAAGCCTTCATAATAAAGAGGCTGGTTTAAGGATCTATTTCAATATTTTAGTTAAATGCTACGAGAAAAGTGTTTGGAATCATCAATCTCAACTAGGATTCGAGAATAGGTTGTATGAGTAAAATATGTGGTTTGGTCATCTATGCTCAAGATATTTCCCATCATATTTCCAATGGAAATAGGACATGCTTGGTCCTAGAATTGCAACGGAAAGTGTAGTAATATAATGCACACTGGTTTACAAGAAAGTGTCTTGGTAGTTGGAATAAAGGAGGATAACCAAGGTTTTATGACCAGGTAGTGGGATTGGAACCCCCAAAGATCATCAACTATGGTATCTTTATCAACAATAGAAGTAAAAACAACAATAAAGAAACCCTTAACACAGAGGTGAATGTATAACATGCCTTCCAGAAAGGGAAGCCAATGCTTTGAAGTCTATTCGTGTAGAGTAGGAAGGGTGGGCCAAAAGTGACTGAATCTGCAAATCAGCACATGGTCTTGAAAGAAAGTTTCACATTTAAGCACATCTTCCCCAAAGGAGACACATGGGATAATATCTGGTTGAACCATAGGAGTAGGAACATTCCTCCTTTGCAACACCTCTCTGAAGGAACCATGGTCACACTTAGGTTTATTCGCCCCCAACACAATCGCCTTAGAACTATCAGGCATCCCGATAAGGGACCCCTACGGACTCAAGATGCAGACACACGAACAACATCACTCGAAGCAGACTCGAGAGGACCCCCACAAACTACATATTTTTTAGTTCATCATACAATTCCTTAATATTTTCACCTACGTGAACAATACCATGTTGAATTTTGTCTTCATCTTTTACTAAACTTTCACTAGCTAACAATATATGACACAATCCTAAACTCACATTAACATATTAAAGAAAGAAGAAAAATATAAATCTATGTATTATATGCTTTTAAAAATAAATCTTAGCATCTATTTGTCCAAATAAGTTTGAGAATGATTGTCTTTTCATTAATGTAAATTTCGGATCTTATCTAACGATATGTGTACTCCTCTAAATTGAAGTCCGGTGCTCGTTGAAAACTTTGCAACATCTTAAAATTAAGACGAGTTACCAACTTTTTGACAATAGAAACAAAGATCTGACAATTGTCATATGTGCAGGACGGCGTGGCGTCAGAAACCCTCAAGCCATGAAAACAGCCGTTCGCCGTTACATCGTTTTCATATTTTAGCTGTTATCTACCGTTCATCGGAATGCTAATTTCAAGGATCTTATTGCCATTCATATGTCGCATTCATCAAAACAAACCAGTGCTTCGCCTGCGGAAATATATTCCAGCCTTGGCCGGAACGCCTTGTATTCTCCTAAGAAAAACCATTGTCACCGTCGTTTTACCTTTTTCGGGATCACCATTTTGAAGTAAAGGAGACGGTGTTCTCGTTTGCTGCCATGAATCGTCAGACACCATTCGATCATCATCTTTCCTTATCTGTGCAAAATCTGTATCGATTTTCTCTACGGGATTCCTCTCAAGCCCAAACCTTTGGTCCTACCTGGTCCTACAACAACCACCAAGATTCCATGAAATTTGCAGATGAAATAGCAGCAGCTCCCCACCCGCTTGACGATCTCAGCGCAGTAGTTCATAACTGCAATGTGGAAGGTTTCCAGAACGCGTTTTTTTCGGTGCACAGTGCTGCTCTTTCCATCGCCCATCCTTCTCAATCTCACGATTTTTATATGCACACTGAGCACAAAGCTCCCGTTCAGTCCCTAAATAATGGATGGAGAATAGATGGAGCAAAAGAAGACGAAAGGGAATCCCTCAAGCGAAAGCGATCTTTTTCTACCAATTTACTGCCATGTTCATCGTTCAGGGAGAATCACATAGTTTCAGAAAGGCTGAGGCGCAGCGAAATGAATGAGTTGCTGGCACAAATGCGTTCTTTATTACCAAATCTAACTGTCAAGGTATGATGTGTTTCATTACGTAAAATCCTGGACGACTTTCTTATTTGATTTTGTTTTCACATACCGTTAAACACGGACGGTGTATTCTCTGACCTCTTAACAAATAGGACTCGTAAGATTTTTTTGTCTGTAGAGAAGAAATCGGACTTTAATAATGACGAAAAAAAATGCACAGAGAGTATTGCTAACATTCTCGATAGTAATTGTATTTTCAGAATGATAAGGCTTCCATTGTCACAGAAACCATAAAATACATCGAATCTCTTAAGTGCATCCTTGCCATTCATTCTAAGAAGCCTCCGACTACCATATTGCCCAACGCCATAAAATCCGAAGCAATGAGCAAAGAACATAAATTGCCGTTTACCAGATGCGATAAATCAACGTGCAACAAGTACTGCGAACGGCACGATAATTTGAATGTGAACTACGACCGAAAAGACATTTTCATTACAATCAACTCTATGAAGAAGAAGAACCTTTTGCCTTCAATAATACTGGCCGTGGAATCCCATGATATACAAGTAATGGATGCTTTTGTTTCTGTAACGGAAATAGTAACATTTCTATGTCTACACGCTAAGGTGGGTTGGTGTATTTCACATTTTGTAGCGTACAGTACTATTAGAACTGAAAGCTAGTGTATATATAAATATTTATCTGAAGGTTTTTATTGTTTTTCCATGACAAAACAGGCCGACCAGATCTTGGATAATGTGGCAAGAGAAGATCTGTATTGTACATTGAACAAGCTTATCGATTCTGAATTTCTTTTATGTTTACCATAAGTGCAGAATTGAATAATCTAAACTGGATCACTTTAACCAGCACTCACAAACCAGGTACGGTCCACTCTCTGCCAATCACAGAGCTATATCAAACAGAGTTTAAATCATATTGATTGATGTCTGATTGTTAAATTTATGATTGGTTGGGAGATATAGGCCCCCAAAAGTTGGTTAGTGCTAAGCATAGCAGGTAGTTTAAATTCTATAGTTTTTATGCAGTTTGTTACGAAACGTTATTGTGTTTTCAAGCAATCTTAGTTGATGAGTAATTAATTATCAAAGTTGATGTTTTTCAATTAACTTTTTATTATTTTCTACAATCACGAATATTGGCTGCTTGTTTTTAAGATTTTATATTCAATTTCTTGTCATACTTTCGGTGTAAATTACTAGAATTCAATTTCCTTCACTCTTAGCAAAGAAGAGTACTATATCTATCTATATATGTTAGAGTTGATTGTTTCTTTTCAATGTAAATTATGATTGAATGCATTTTGTCTTTGTTTGATCATTTGCTCGCTTGATTATTGGAATGGCCTCAAGAAGTCCCAAAAATGTAACATGTGACACAAGAGCGTAAGCAATGTCAACATAATAAAAATTGGAATATGAAAATTTGAATAATATATAAAATTTTAATAAGAAATTTATAAAAATAGCAAGGAGCAAGGAATGGTACACCTGTATGTATAGAATAAATATTTCCTTCAAATATAGAATACTATGCACCGTTATCAAGACAAGTGAAGATACAAATTGTAGTGAAAGCCATGGAGACTTTGGGGTGACCAAATTTAATATTAGAGTAAGTTCGGGGGGCAATAGTTTTCATAACTAGGAATGCTAAGATAGTAGTAACATGAAGAAACACCAATACTAGACAAGTTATAATAATAGTACATACGATGTATTGATGTGTACTAACTCAAACAATAAAAAATTTGTCATTGCGTAGACTTACAAATTGTAATGGTATAGGATAGTAGGTGTTAATAAACCACTATGCACCTTTAAAAAATCACGCTATTACATATGGATCTTGGTTATTTTGCTTGAGTGTCTTGATTTTGTTTTCTTGGGATTCTTATTTCAGTTAGATTTCAAGGTTCCTGAGATTTCTTCAAGACTAGGCATGATAGCACATTGTGTTTTCCTTGGCTCACTCTCGAGCATTTCTCGAATCCATGGAAATGGCTCTTCAGGAGTTGACATGGTGTCTTTCACAACAGAACCTTTAGGAACTTGTTGTGGAATCAACTCTTCATCACCGCGAGGTAGCTTTGACATTGTAGAAGACATACTTGGATGCTTCTGCAGAGATATATACTATAATGGATCACATCTTGACTTGAGAAGTTCTGTGAGAACTTCAATGAGTTTTGTATGTTTACGAGCTCTCCTGGAATATACAATCATTGTGTTTGTTCATTGTTCATTACCTTCACTTCACACTTGTGAGCTAATTATTTCAATTCTTTACTTAATCAACTCATGTTGGCTCACTTAGCTCAACTCACCAACTAGCTCATCGAGCTCCAATAAAGCAGCTCACCGAGGAGAGATGATGATGGATTCTACTTGACCGATGATTTATTATGATCAACAGAGATCTTGCCACTTTTTAAATTTATTCAGAATTCACAATGTCTATGGATTATACCTATTACGCCATGTGATGTTCTACCTTTCTCTTGGACACAAATTTGATGTTTCTGGATTATGGTTCAAGAGTCTTGTTGTAATGCCCACTTCCCTACGACACTTAGTTGATTATCATTTTGAGTTATGCAGACTTTGGATATGGACATGACTTATACTAATGTTGATTAGCATAATGTTTGGTGACTAGATGCATTTGGATTATTATTGGATTTTGTTTTCAGTATGATCTACACTGACTCATGGACAGACTATTGGATACAGATATTATTTTTATATGGATATATTGCATGTGTTCTAACATTGGATTTGTTCGCCATGTTAAATAGAATGTAGTTGGTTGAATTTACAATTACTATAACTTTGGATAATGATGAAATGCATAATTAAGTTGTGATTTAAACCTTGGAATAAATGGATAATTGAATTACGTATAGATGTTAATAAATTTCATGCATATGGTTATTTTGGATATTTTGACATGGCCGCAAGGCCGAAGGAGGTATTTTGTATTTTGCAAGAAACACAACATGATCACAACCATGAGGGGGATTGGGAACCTAACACAACAGGATGTCAAGTGGTTGCAACTTTTGGTCGTCAAGGGCAACTAGTGAATTGTATTCTGTTACCTTTGTTCTTCTATGTGTTAAGAAAAATTTCCATGAGGGGGAAATTTTTCCTATGTGACCAAGGGGGTAAGAATTTTAACTACTTGTTTTAACTTACTTTAGTAGGTGATTTATTTTGTGATGTCTTTTTGTTAAATTACTTTTGTTAAGTATGTTTAGTTTAATTTAACACCTAGTTTTAATTTTTAAGTTTTTGAGGGAAGTCTAGTGGGTGTAATTAATTTTTTATGGTTGGCTCCTTGAGCCTTGTGCTTGCCTCTTGTTTTGAATGCTTGTTTTGAGTGTTGACCACTCCAAATCCTTTGAATCTCGAATTTGAGATTTAGGACAATTTTGGGGGGACTTGTGGGACAAGTTGAACTTGTCCCACACTTCCCAAAACCCCTTACCAACCATATCTATGGGTTGGGAATCCAAAAAGGGGATTATTTATTGTTTTGGGATGGGAAATGTGACTTTGGAGTGTAATTTTCTTCCTTTTTCATTTAATTGTGCCTTAGGACACATGGGAAGGGATGGATGTGGAAGAGAGATGCCATTGCAACCCAACCACCCATTTATGGTGTTTTTGGGATTTGAGTTGACTAAAGGGAGGTGGTCTTGAGGATGTGTGATGTGGCATCCTACAAGGAGCCACATCACCCTCACTCCTTCCTTTTGTCTCTTTATTGAAACTTCCTCTCTTGTTGAGGGGGTTGGAGGTTTTTGTTGAGGAATTCTTTTCTTTATTTTTCTTTTGGGAGAGGAAAGAATTGGGGAAAAGAGAAAAGAAAGAGCTTGGACTTGCATGCTTGGATTGTCTTGGAGGGAGCTTGGACAAAGCTTCTTCGTTTAGGCTTCTCCAATGGAGAGGTAGGAAACCTGCTTTGTTGTTTTGCTTTCATATTGTTGTTGCTTCTATGCTAAATTTGTGGATAATGTATGTTTACTTTTGTGTATTGTGAAAAATGGATAGAATGCTTAATGTGTAGTGTAGGAGAGGTCTATGGGAAAACTCATGAGGGAGACATAAGAGTAGAATAGGATATTGTGGAGGGAGTTTGAGAGGGATGCCCATCTTGGGTAAGAATGTTCATATTCTTACCTTGTTCCTTAGGGAGCCATAAGAGGAGGGAGGCATAAGAGTATGGGAGGAAAAAGGGGTACTTGAGGGAGGCATAAGAGTCATAGGGGCTTGAGTTTTATTGTGGAGAGTTTTGGATGGGCATCTCATCTCAATTGGGAGGCATAAGGAAAACTTTCCCATAGTTCCTTCTCTTGTTAGATTGGATGAAAGCCTTGTTGAGAAATGTTTGGTGTTATTTGTGTGTCCCTTTGTTTCTTCTATTTTTAGCTTTGAATGTTTTGAAGAAATTGTATTGTGGAAGCAAGTATTGTTGTCTTGAGTTGGAGACCACCCTTCATTGTGTTGTGTTTGGGGCTCGGGGGTCAATGGAGGAAATTGCTTCTCTTCTCCATTGAGTTTTGGTTGGGAGGAGAGTGTTGCCTCTCGCCCTGTCTTGGTTGTGATTGATACACTTGGAATTTGGAGCATGGATGAAGAACACCTTGGAGCTTGTGAAGACTTCTTCCTTTTTCCTTTATATGTACTATTTTGTTGTAAAATTTGTATGTGAAAGAAAGTTGTAACATCTTGTTTTCATTCCAAAAAAAGGGGGGACATTGTAATCTATATTTGCCCAAAAGTTCACATGGTTAAAATGTTGGTAGATCTTGTTTAGAACTTAATGAAAATATTGATGGACTCTTACGTAGAATGTTAGTATATTTACAAAAAATATATATATATACCATACTAGATTCCATTTTGTTGCAAAAAAAAAAGGTATTGATAAGTGATACTATTAGTGTATGTCTTCTTCTTGTAGTATGAATGGAAAGAGTTAAGTTATATTAAATTTCCAATATGCCAATAGAGTAGATTACACCCAAACTCTATCATGTTCTCCCTTCATTTAAGAATTTCTTGTGAATCCTTTGCGAATCGTAAAAAGGGAAATGAAATTGATTGTTTTGGAAACCCATGTCATGTTATTGAATTGTGAAGAAAGAAATCCTAAAGCAAAGTTTCTAGCTTAATAAGTCACCACCACATTTCAATTGGAAGGAAACCTAATATTTTAATTATTATCCATGTTTAAGTATTATGAAGATTTTCTATCAACGTTGTCAATCCAGTCTCCACAAGGAATATTTAAATTTTTCTTTTTACGAATATCTTTCCCTTTATAGAGGTTATCAACCATTATACATATGATCTCCATATTACACTGGTAACCTGTAATGCTACTCTCTGAACTGAAAAAGTATATGCCAACAAGACGGAATGAAGGCATTTTTCACGGTTAGCATTTGATAAAATTTATATTCCATTGAAATGACAAAAATGATTACACAAAGTACTGACTATCACAGAGAACATTTAAATTGTTACAATGCTTACAAATGTTTTAAACAATTTTTTTTTACAGTTTAGGACACTGCGAGTGGTCTTAGCTTCACAAATATCAAGCTGCATGGCAGGCCTCGCAACTGCCCAAACAAATGTAAAGTTAGTCTCAAAATGAAGACCAGTCAATCACCCTTAAATAGGGTCTAAGAGAATAACTGTTAATATAAAAAAAGATGATACGTTTCAGTAGATATGCCTGATAGACAGCTTGATAGACCAAGCACTCACTGTCACAGAGTATATTTAAATTGTGCAGTGCTTGCAAAAGTGAGTTTTGGTGGTCTCCTGTGCGGCTAGGGCCGAACAACCTCGAACCAGCATCCGTTCCTTTGAGCTATGGCTCCCACTGTAACCACCTCGCCCTGTTCTCGTGATCTGAGCAATCGAAAACAACATTTCCACCTGCTACGCTCGCCTGTGGTTCCATCCAACAACCACCACATTTACATTCCTTCTTTCACGCGGCTCAAGACAGCCCATGCACAATAGGTCGACCTGGTGGTAAATAGATTTGCAAATCTAGTGCAATTAATTGGGTTGAGCGACCTACCAACCAAAGGATTAAAGCACAGTTTGAAATGTTTTCCCCCCATTTGACTCTTATCCCTTAAATTTCAAATTGTAAATGTAGGTATAGGCGCATAGACTTAATTGAATATAAATTTTGATAATATATCTATATATATTTATCACTTAAATTAAAAGTATCAAATTCCTTTAGAGAGATATCTAAGATCATATATTAAAAGTGTCTAATCTTTTTTTAAGAGATATCTAAGAATCAAAATCACTTAGTATACCAGGAAGTCTTTTCTAACATAAACGAAATACCATAAAAATGCCCAAACTATTCATGATCCAACTTAGCCATTATGGCATTTCACTACAGTCAAAAAATTCAAATTAGAAATTAAATTGAACTTAAGAAACAATCGTAGTTTTTTTTCCTTTTTTTTAATATCAACTATGTTCCTGTAGAGAGTTTCTAAACATTACTTAGTCAATATCTGAATCCACATAAACCAAGTAAAGTATAGTGTTCTTCAAACAACTAATCAAGTGAATATCATTCGACTGAATACTGAACATGTCCAAGTCATGAAAAGAATACAATAAAATAACAAATGAGTAATACACGTGTCATCCTGGTAACATATTTTTACAATCATATAGTAAAATAATTTGCAAAAATTTTTTTGTTGCATTTTCGGGTTACTGGATTGTGGCACGGCATCGTCGTCGGGAGCGTGGCGTCGTCTCTTTTGCGACGTTAAATTTTGGTATCAGAGCCAGGAGTTCGAAGCTGGGACCCTTGGGCACACGCAGAAAATGTGAAACAGGAACACTTAACTTAGTGCAGAACAGTATTCTTGTAAAATATAAAACCATAATGTTGATAATTATAGTAAATAGCAAATTTAGAAAACTGGCTCAAGACCTAGAACAATGAACTAACTCTCGTCTTGATCTGTGTAGGAGGCACAGATTGGGCGAGGGGTCTCTTCATATAGACCTAGACATACGACCGCCAGAGCAGGCCGTAGCAGTCCTTCTGCCTCAGATTTTGCAGACACTCCAGGATGTCAATGCCACTATACGCAGAGAGGCCTTAGGAGGATGACTTGCTAGACATAGTCTGGAGCCATCAGTAGATGCCCAGGCATCCCCTCGACACAGCGAGGAGCACAAAGCAGAGAATTTCCTTGCAGAGTTGGCTAGGGCGGAGTCACCATAGAGAGGACATGGGGACAGGATCTCAGGACATAGGGACAGGTCTCGGAGCCCTAGACAGAGGGAGGAGCATACAGAGAGATCTATGATTCATCATACATCAGCTGCAGACCATATCAGGGAGATCCTGAAGCTACGACCATCTCACTATTCGGGTGATACAGGTAGTTTTCAGGCAGAGGCCTGGTTGGTGAGCTTGAGCGGATGCTTCAAGCTCTTCCCTTGCACTAGCAACATGAAAGCTCGTGTTGCAATCCATCTTCTGAAGGATGGAGCAGGAGTCTGGTGGAGGACCGAGGAGCAGAAGCTCCATGTTGACTCGGAGATGATTACCTAGGAGTTGTTTGAGGAGTGTTTCAGGAGTAGGTATTTACCCAGGAGATTTATTCAGCAGTGCATAGATGAGTTTCATGACCTCCGTCAGGCGTCAATGACAGTAGCTGAGTATCAGAGTCAATTTCTTGACCTACTCTAGTACGTCAACTATATGCAGGATGAGCAGGTACGGATTCATAGGTTTATCCGAGGCCTGAATTTGGATTGAGGTGGCGCAGTGCGCATTCACTGCCCGCAGACATTAGCAGAGGCCGTGGAGAAGGCCTATATTGCAGAGGAGACACGGCGGAAGACGCAGTAGGATAGAGATAGAGTTCGGAGCCGAATCCAGTAGATGCAGGGTAGTAGGTCGAAGGGGTCAGTTCCTCCTCCACGGGGTGGACAAAGTTCAGGGTAAGCTTCATTTAGGCCACCATAGCAACAACAGCAGCAGTAGACCCGCCCACATTACCGACCTCCTCAAAGATTTGATGCATAGAGAGGACGTAGTATGGGGCCTCCTCCTAGGGGTCCCATCAGGACACAGGGTGCACCGAGAGCTCAGTCAGTAGGAGCTCGTCAGCCGAGACCTCAGCAGTCCATAGCCGGATCGTCAGGATCTGTATCTCAGTCATCTAAAGTACCAGCTAGAGCTGCTTCCCACTGGAGAGGACCAGGCAGCTGTTATGGTTGTGGTGTTGTTGGACATCTTTGGAGAGACTGCCCACATAACCTTACCAAGGGTAAGACATAGAGCTCAGAGCCTACTGTTGGAGATATGGCACGGAGTCATCGGATCTACGCAGTGGTCGAGAACTGCCAAGCTGAGCATTAGAGTACTGTGATTGAGGTGACAGGTAGTGTTGGTGGTATTTCCATCTCTATATTATTTGATTCTGGTTCTTCTGATTCTTTTATTGCATCATCTTTAGTAGAGCGTTGTAGGATGGTGGCAGTTAGGCAGGGCCGTAGTTGGGATGTTGAGATGGCTTCTGGAGCCAAGATTTCTGTAGACTCCTTAGTCAAGGAGTGTGTAGTGGATTTGGGACCCTTCACCACTACTTCTGATCTTAGGATCCTTCCATTAGGATCTTATGGCATCATTTTAGGCATGGATTGGTTGTTCGCTCACAGAGCTAGAGTGGACTATTACCATAAGACTATTGCTTGCATAGATGATCTTGGAGTAGAGTCAGTGATATAAGGAGTTAGGAGGGCTGTATCCATTCACACCATCTCCACTATGCAGCTTAAGCGGTGTGCGCGACAGGGTTGTCAGATGTTTGCCATTACGGTCAGTGACAGATCAAAGGATGAGTCCAGAGGACCTTCCCTCGATGACCATCCCATCTTATCAGAGTTTTCTGATGTGTTCCCAGGGGAGTTACCAGGATTACCTCCCCCACGTGAGATCGATTTCCATATAGATCTAGTTCCAGGTGTAGAGCCTATCTCACAAGCACCCTATCGGATGACTACTCCTGAGCTATGTGAGCTCAAGTTGCAGCTTGAGGACCTTCTGGAGAAAGGCCTCATCCGCCCTAGTGTATCCGCTTGGGGTGCACAAGTTATCTTCGTGAAGAAGAAGAATGGAACTCTTCGATTGTGTATTGACTACCATCAACTGAATAAAGTAATGATCAAGAATCGTTACCCCCTTCCACGCATTGATGATTTATTTGATCAGATGAAGGGGGATACAGTTTTCTCTAAGATAGATCTTAAGTTAGGGTACCATCAGCTTAGGATTGCGGAGACAGATATTCATAAGACAGCTTTCTGCATGAGATATGGCCACTATGAGTTCACAGTAGTACCTTTCGGTTTGACGAATGCCCCCGCAGTGTTTATGAGTTTGATGAATGGGGTATTCAGGACCTTCCTTGATCGCTTCGTGCTCATCTTCCTTGATGACATTCTGGTTTACTCACGCACATGTGAGGATCATGATGAGCACCTTCGCCAGGTTCTTCAGTGTCTTCGCAAACAGCGCCTCTACAGGAACTTGGAGAAGTGTGCGTTCTTTCAGCCTGAGGTGCAATATTTGGGTCACGTTATTTCTGGGGAAGGTATCGCAGTCGATCCTTCCAAGATTTGAGCCATCATGGATTGACCAGCACCCACTAGTGTGATCGAGGTGGGTAGTTTCATGGGTCTAGCAGGATACTACAGGAGGTTTTTTCAGGACTTTTCTCGGATTGCGCACCCTATCACTTCTCTTCAGCGGAAACGGAAGAAGTTTTTATGGTCAGATAGATGTGAGCAGGCCTTCAGTACACTGAAGGAATGCCTTACGAGAGCACCTATCCTTACAGTGCCAGATCCTCATGGAGAGTTTTTCGTATGCACAGATGCTTCCTTGGCAGGACTTAGAGGAGTGTTAATGTAGGAGGGTAGAGTAGTTGCCTTTGAGTCCCGCAAACTCAAAGATTATGAGCTCAATTATCTGACCCATGACCTTGAGCTTGCAGCAGTAGTACATGCCTTAGTGCGGTGGAGACATTTTCTGCTTGGCCGGAGGTTTACACTTAGGACTGATCACTTGAGTCTTCGCTACCTCTTCACGTAGCCCAATCTTAACACTCGTCAGCGGCGTTGGATGGAGTTACTCTGTGAGTATGACATGGAGATAGAGAATGTGAAGGGAAAGGAGAATGTGGTTATAGATGACTTGAGTAGGTGAAGACATGTGGCTATGGCCACCTCAGTGGGCACAGATTTGCGGAGTAGGATAATTGCAGCAGCTACCTCAGGATAGTTTCTACCTTGCAGCCAGAGTAGAGATTGAGTCTCAGAGACCCCTGGAGGGGAGATTTGATGGATTTTATCTAGAGGCAGATGATCTTCTTAGACACAGAGGTCGGATTTATGTTCCTAGAAATGGAGGCTTGAGACATGACATTTTGACAGAGGCTCATCGTGCACCTTACTCAGCCCATCCTGGGGTGAAGAAGATGCACGCCACCTTAAGACAGTTGTATTTCTAGAGAGGACTTCGAAGAGACATATCTTCATTTGTATCCCGCTGTTTAGAGTTCCAGAGGGTGAAGGCCGAGCATCAGCATCCAACTGGCCTTCTCTATCCTCACGCCATACCGGAGTGGAAGTGGGACACCATTTCTATGGATTTCATTGTTGGGTTGCCGATGTCGAGATACCACCATGATGCCATCATGGTCACAGTGGATAAATTGACGAAGGTAGCTCACTTTTATCCTGTGAAGACCACCTATACAACAAGTGCAGTGGCACGAGTATATCTCGATGAGATTGTCAGACTACATGGGATTCCGTGGAAGATCATTTGCAACCGCGACCCTTTGTACACCTCCCATTTCTTGACCACCATGCAGTATGCTCTTGGGACAAGGATTAATTTCAGCATAGCTTATCACCCTGAGACAGATGGACAGACAGAGAGGGTGAATCAGATTTTGGAGGATATGCTCAGGATGTACGTGATAGATCATCAGTCGAGATGGGAGGAGTATCTGTATTTGGTGGAGTTTTCCTACAATAATAGTTTCCAGAGTTCTATAGGCATGGCTCCCTTTCAGGAATTATATGGTAGAGAGTGCATGACACCTCTTAGCTAGGATAGGATTGAGGAAAGGGTTTCTCTTGGGCCAGCGTTATTGCAGGACATGGAGCAGCAGGTTACTTTAATCAGACAGAGATTACAGGAGGCGCAGGATAGACAGAAGAAGTATGTAGACCATCATAGGACAGATCACAGTTTTGAGGTAGGCACGAAGGTGTTTCTTCGTGTCAGACCGCATAAGAGCCCTATCCGTTATGGAAAAGGTTCTAAGCTTGCTCCTAGGTTTGTGGGTCCCTTTGAGATCTTGCAGCGCTTTGGCCCCTTAGCCTATCGTCTAGCACTACCACCTAGCTTATCGCGCGTCCATGATGTATTTCACGTTTCTGTGCTTAGGAGATATATTTCTGATCCTTCTCATTTGCTAGATTGGACTGCATTGCAGGTGCAGGATCAGGGGCAGGTGATGGTGGAACCCGTGCACATTTTAGATCGCAGGACCCTGGGCCTTTGCTGTAGAGAGATTGATCAGGTTCGGGTCCAATGGGAAAGGTACAATGAGACTGCTGCTACTTGGGAGGATGCTACATTATTGCGAGCTCAGTTTCCATAGTTATTTCAGTGACTTCCAGGAGGAAGTCTAGTCTAAGGGGAGGGGGATGTAATGCCCACTTCCCTACGACACTTAGTTGATTATCATTTTGAGTTATGCAGACTTTGGATATGGACATGACTTATACTTATGTTGATTAGCATAATGTTTTGTGACTAAATGCATTTGGATTATTATTGGATTTTGTTTTCAGTATGATCTACACTGACTCATGGACAGACTATTAGATACCGATATTATTTTTATATGGATATATTGCATGTGTTCTAACATTGGATTTGTTCACCATTTAAATAGAATGTAGTTGTTGAATTTACAATTACTATAACTTTGGATAATGATGAAATGCATAATTAAGTTGTGATTTAAACCTTGGAATAATGGATAATTGAATTACGTATAGATGTTAATAAATTTCATGCATATGGTTATTTTGGATATTTTGACATGGCCGCAAGGCCGAAGGAGGTATTTTGTATTTTGCAGGAAACACATCATGATCACAACCATGAGGGGGATTGGGAACCAAACACAACAGGATGTCAGGTGGTTACAACTTTTGGTCATCAAGGCAACTAGTGAATTGTATTGTGTTACCTTTGTTCTTCTATGTGTTAAGAAAAATTTCCATGAGGGGGAAATTTACCTATGTGACCAATGGGGTAAGAATTTAAATTACTTGTTTTAACTTGCTTTAGTAGGTGATTTCTTTTGTGATGTCTTTTTGTTAAATTACTTTTGTTAAGTATGTTTAGTTTAATTTAACACCTTGTTTTAATTTTTAAGTTTTTGAGGGAAGTCTAGTGGGTGTAATTAATTTTTATGGTTGGCTCCTTGAGCCTTGTGCTTTCCTCTTGTTTTGAATGCTTGTTTTGAGTGTTGACCACTCCAAATCCTTTGAATCTCGAATTTGAGATTTAGGACAATTTTGGGGGACTTGTGGGACAAGTTGAACTTGTCCCACACTTCCCAAAACCCCTTACCAACCATATCTATGGGTTGGGAATCCAAAAAGGGGATTATTTATTGTTTTGGGATGGGAAATGTGACTTTGGAGTGCACTTGTCTTCCTTTTTCATTTAATTGTGCCTTAGGACACATGGGAAGGGATGGATGTGGAAGAGAGATGTCATTCAACCCAACCACCCATTTATGGTGTTTTGGGATTTGAGTTGACTAAAGGGAGGTGGTCTTGAGGATGTGTGATGTGGCATCCTACAAGGAGCCACATCACCCTCACTCCTTCCTTTTGTCTATTTATTGAAACTTCCTCTCTTGTTGAGGGGGTTGGAGTTTTTTGATGAGGAGTTCTTTTCTTTATTTTTCTTTTGGGAGAGGAAAGAATTGGGGAAAAGAGAAAAGAAAGATCTTGGACTTGCATGCTTGGATTGTCTTGGAGGGAGCTTGGACAAAGCTTCTTGGTTTAGGTTTCTCCAATGGAGAGGTAGGAAACCTTCTTTGTTGTTTTGCTTTCATATTGTTGTTGCTTCTATGCTAAATTTGTGGATAATGTATGTTTACTTTTGTGTATTGTGAAAAATGGATAGAATGCTTAATGTGTAGTGTAGGAGAGGTCTATGGGAAAACTCATGAGGGAGGCATAAGAGTAGAATAGGATATTGTGGAGGGAGTTTGAGAGGGATGCCCATCTTGGGTAAGAATGTTCACATTCTTACCTTGTTCTTGAAGGAGCCATAAGAGGAGGGAGGCATAAGAGTATGGGAGGAAAAAGGGGTACTTGAGGGAGGCATAAGAGTCATAGGGGCTTGAGTTTTATTATGGAGGGTTTTGGATGGGCATCTCATCTCAATTGGGAGGCATAAGGAAAACTTTCCCATAGTTCCTTCTCTTGTTGGCTTGGATGAAAGCCTTGTTGTGAAATGTTTGGTGTTATTTGTGTGTCCCTTTGTTTCTTCTATTTTTAGCTTTGAATGTTGTGAATAAATTGTATTGTGGAAGCAAGTATTGTTGCCTTGAGTTGGAGACCACCCTTCATTGTGTTGTGTTTGGGGCTCGGGGGTCAATGGAGGAAATTGCTTCTCTTCTCCATTGAGTTTTGGTTGGGAGGAGAGTGTTGCCTCTCCCCCTATCTTGGTTGTGATTGATACACTTGGAATTTGGAGCATGGATGAAGAACACCTTGGAGCTTGTGAAGACTTCTTCCTTTTTCCTTTATATGTACTATTTTGTTGTAAAATTTATATGTGAAAGAAAGTTGTAACATCTTGTTTTCATTCCAAAAAAAAGGCGGACATTGTAATCTATATTTGCCCAAAATTTCACATGGTTAAAATGTTGGTAGATATTGTTTAGAACTTAATGAAAATATTGATGGACTCTTACGTGGAATGTTAGTATATTTACAAAATATATATATATATATACATACTAGATTCCATTTTGTTGCAAAAAAAAAAAGGTATTGATAAGTGATACTATTAGTGTATGTCTTCTTCTTGTAGTATGAATGGAAAGAGTTAAGTTTTATTAAATTTCCAATATGCCAATAGAGTAGATTACACCCAACCTCTATCATATTCTCCCTTCATTTAAGAATTTCTTGTGAATCCTTTACAAATCGTAAAAAGGGAAATGAAATTGATTCTTTTGGAAACCCATGTCAGGTTATTGAATTGTGAAGAAAGAAATCCTAAAGCAAAGTTTCTAGCTTAATAAGTCACCACCACATTTCAATTAAAAGGAAACTAATATTTTAATTATTATCCATGTTTAAGTATTATGAAGATTTTCTATCAACGTTGTCAATCCAGTCTCCACAAGGAATATTTAAAATTTTTCTTTTTACGAATATCTTTCCCTTTATAGAGGTTATCAACCATTATACATATGATCTCAAGATTACACTGGTAACCTGTAATGCTACTCTCTGAACTGAAAAAGTATATGCCAACAAGAAGGAATGAAGGCATTTTTCACGGTTAGCATTTGATAAAATTTATATTCCATTGAAATGACGAAAATGATTCCACAAAGTACTGACTATCACAGAGAACATTTAAATTGTTACAATGCTTACAAATGTTTTAAACATTTTTTTTTTACAGTTTAGGACACTGCGAGTGGTCTTAGCTTCACAAATATCAAGCTGCATGGCAGGCCTCGCAACTGCCCAAACAAATGTAAAGTTAGTCTCAAAATGAAGACCAGTCAATCACCCTTAAATCGGGTCTAAGAGAATAACTGTTAATATAAAAAAAGATTGTACGTTTCAGTAGATATGCCTGATAGACAGCTTGATAGACCAAGCACTAACTGTCACAGAGTATATTTAAATTGTGCAGTGCTTGCAAAAGTGAGTTTTGGTGGTCTCCTGCGCGGCTAGGGGCCGAACAACCTCGAACCAGCATCCGTTGCTTTGAGCTATGGCTCCCACTATAACCACCTCGCCCTTTTCTCGTGATCTGAGCAATCGAAAACAACATTTCCACCTGCTACGCTCGCCTGTGGTTCCATCCAACAACCACCACATTTACATTCCTTCTTTCACGTGGCTCAAGACAGCCCATGCATAGTAGGTCGACCTGGGTGGTAAATAGATTTGCAAATCTAGTGCAATTAATTGGGTTGAGCGACCTACCAACCAAAGGATTAAAGCACAGTTTGAAATGTTTTCCCCCCATTTGACTCTTATCCCTTAAATTTCAAATTGTAAATGTAGGTATAGGCGCATAGACTTAATTGAATATAAATTTTGATAATATATCTATATATATTTATCACTTAAATTAAAAGTATCAAATTCCTTTAGAGAGATATCTAAGATCATATATTAAAAGTGTCTAATCTTTTTTTTAAGAGATATCTAAGAAACAAAATCACTTAGTATACCAGGAAGTCTTTTATAACATAAACGAAATACCATAAAAAAGCCCAAACTATTCATGATCCAACTTAGCCATTATGGCATTTCACTACAGCCAAAAAATTCAAATTAGAAATTAAATTGAACTTAAGAAACAATCGTAGTTTTTTTTCCTTTTTTTTGAATATCAACTAAGTTCCTGTAGAGAGTTTCTAAACATTACTTAGTCAATATCTGAATCCACATAAACCAAGTATAGTGTTCTTCAAACAACTGATCAAGTGAATATCATTCGACTGAATACTAACCATGTCAAAGTGAGGAAAAGAATACAATAAAGTAACAAATGAGTAATACACGTGTCATCCTGTTAACATATTTCTACAATCATATAGTAAAATAATTTACAAAAAAAAATTTGTCGCATTTTCGGGTTACTGGATTGTGGTGCGGCTTCATCATCGTGAGCGTGGCGTCATCTCTTTTACGACGTTACACTTGTGAAGAGATGAATTTACATGTTTGAGGTTTGAAACCACTTTACAACATCTTGAATATGTCAAAAAGCATAGACACGAATGAAAATTTAACCAACTGAATTTTTTTGCATCCAAAACAAAAACTTTCTATTTTAGCAAGTACAATCAGGACCTACTATTTGGGGATAGTTCACCTGATTTTCTCAAAGTTGAACCTTTCGATCATTTGACATACTCAATTCATATTTCTTGATGATTCTTTACAATTTTAAGAAATTGATTAACTAAAATGTAAAATATTCTATTGTAATGTAATGCTATAGGAGCAGTAAAATAACTAAATAAATAAAGTAATAAAATATTGAAATACACCCAAGCAAGGTAAACAATCCAATGCAAAAAATCTAATGTGCAAATAGGGTTGAGAATGGATTACATGAATCGATGATGTCGCGGGGGTACTATGTCATAGTTGAGACCAGTTGAATAGGAGAAGGAAACTATCACACAGGTGCCTTAAAAATCACACATCTGAGCTATTTGACTAGACTGGGGCACCTGGAGAGGGATACGGAAACCCATGGGCACCCTAATCTTTATTCAAGGTGCCGTAGTTTTCATAAATGATTTAGAAACATCCTCTGAGGTGTCACAAGATGTTTTTCTTTGTTCACTTCTTGTGACGTGAATATCGTTGTGTGATCCCCGAAGCAATACTAAATCTACAATGGAAGAATCATGTGCTAAACCCCAAACAAAGCATCAAAACCCTAAAAATGAAAGAATTATTTGAAAGGGTTAGACTTTCCTCAACTACAAAATTGATGGACTCATCACTGAGCACTACACTACATCTCAGACCCAATGTAGTTCTAGGGGTGTGTGTATAGAATTATGCCGTAGGTGCTCTTGTGTCAGTCGAAGTTTGTGAAGTAGCTAACAAATAACTAGATTTAGAATGTAGTTAAAGTCTGCATGGAAAAAAAAAAGACTCCCCTCATATGAATTGTGATGCAGATGAACCATCCCTGTGTGTCTTGTGATGGAGCTAGATGGATGCAAATTTACCTATAGATGCCTTTGATTAATCCAACCTTAGGTGGAGATAGCTAGTGCTTAGTGCTTAATCCCTCTTTATGGTCACATAAATTTATATTTATATGTTTTTCTTTCTTTAATTTTGTAATCGACCCCATAAAGGATGACCATAAAAAAAATATAAGAAGCTCAAATGGCTAGAAATTTCCCAGAAAGTTAGTGGAAATTAAAAAGAGGATCAAGGTGCCCACAGGGGACAAGGGCTCATAGGGCACCCTAGCCTTGGTTGGGTGCCCCAATCATAAATAGGAAAAATGTAGTATGAAGTACAGATTGGGAAAGTACATGTGTAAGATCTAAAATAACCACATAAATCAATGTAAGATGGAAAAAGATATGGGTTAGTTAATAATCTTTTCACTTAAGAACCATATGAATAGTAGTATCAGACCTAGACTAAATAATGAAAAAAATTGCATGATTTTGTGTCTACATTAAAACCCCACTTTATATTGGTAAGTGGATAGCTTGGTAACATAAAGTAGATAGAGATGTGTAGCTGATATCCATGTAAAGTGGCATAAAATGCATTCCAAAGGACTAGACAAAGTGTGAAGTGATAAAAACATGGAGTATGGAGACTAAAGATGTAAAAATTGTAAAAAGAAATGAAAGTGAACTTAGGTTGAAAGCGCGTGTGTAGATGCCAATATGTGTACTGTACCTACATGGTTATTATCGTGTGTGTGAGATGTCCTCACCATGTGTGTGTTGTTGACTACATGCTTCCCATACGAATAAACCTACAAATGAGAATACGATCAAGTAGTCAAATACACATGTATAGGTGTAATGTGTAAAAACACTTATATGTATGTAAAAAAAATGTAAAGAAAGTATGAAAATGAAAAAGGAACATGTGCACCAGATCTGTGTTGAGAAAAAGATTGTAGAAAGGATCATATCAATGTCAATGAAGTGCAAGATTTTTGTGTGATATAATGCCTATAACACCCACATTTTACACACACAAATACAACTTTAAAATACCAGGATTTTTATTTTTTTGACTTACATTGCTCACTACACAACACCACAAGGACTCTAAGTAAATAAAGCTAACAATGCATACGACACTTTCATAAGTTGTCGACTCACATAGACACCTGGAAACACCATCTACAATTCAATGCCGTACTTTGCTCAATGAACGAATACTAGGAATGACTCAACCACAAGAAAAGGGACTCAAGGATTGGAAAACCCACAAAACATCATTACGATGATTTCATCTCCATTATGATTAACATTCCATTAATATTATTAGGTAAGTATAATTTTCTGTCTTTTTTTTACCTAGAGATTCATAAGTTTATTACACATTTAACTTACAGTTCGACAATTTAAGTTTGCTCTTTATACCTTATGACAATCTCCATAAATTACATAATTATTTTACATATTTCAGATTTAAATACAAGGTTCCTAGGTCTCTCATTCTTATGCTAAAAGTTTGTTTCTTAAAACCAATGTTTAGTTGATGTTTAATCTTATCCTCATTATGCATCGGGACCAACTAGAAGTTGTCGAGAAAAAAAATAATATGATTCAAGGGAGGTGAAGGTTCAAGTTTATCTTTCCTATAAATTTCCTTCCATTCGAAGCACATTTGTTCTCGTACTATGGTTGTTTTAGTTCCAAATTTAGTTTGATTAAGTTAAGCCTCTGCATGACATAATTTTATTTTATTTTTAGTGGACTCTATATTGGCTCAAATTCTTAGATCCCCCAGGAACAATTTATATCCACTCGTAACAAAATTGAATTCTGAAATCCACCATAAGGACTTCAATTGAAATTTTTTTCTTAATCCATCATCAGATATACTCTTGTTTCTTATTTCATTTACATTGTTTCTAAGGTATCTTTTTTTTTCCATCACTTTATCACATAAAGTTTACAAAAGTACTTGTCTAACTTGTTGAAGAAGTATATATTTTGTTTTCTCAAATTTTAATCTTACAAAGGAAAATTCATATTCTTTTTTAACATAAGTAATTGTCTAACTGAGTTATAAGGATTCCAAGAGTCACATTATTCCTAACCTCCAATATCCTTATCCTCTTATATGATTTACTCTTACATTGTACTATGGTCTCATTTTTAGCATTGTTTTTTCATGTTTGTAAAGAAAATAACACATAATTTTCACTAACGAATTCACTACTACAAGGAGTGTGACCTAGCATGAGATAAAGCAATTATTTTATCTTATACACTACAGATTTAAGGCATGCTACAACAAAGACATCCACTTGTGCAATATAATCCCACCAAGAGATCAATCATGGGAATATCATAAGAAAACTACCTTTGTTTGGTATAATTCCAATTGCACCTAAGAATCTACACCCCAACTATGAATGAGTTTAAGGAAATAAGATATGTTTATGATAGACAACCTTCACGAAAGACCAAGGTGATATGATTTTAGTAACCAAGGTAACACATTTAGCTGAGAGGAAATATTGAATTTGTTAACAAGAATTTAAGTTCATTTTACGGTATAAAATTATTCTATTCTAATAAGGAATGTGCGAGAAAGCTAAATCTGCACAAGTTTTAAACTAAGGTAGATTGTTTTATTTAGATTTTCTCTATTACATTTTTAATATAAGGAACACAACACCAATTATTTAATCCTCTGTGGCACACTAGAAACACACTACAATATATTAGATTCAAATTCATTTAACATATATATATATATATATATATATATATATATATATATATATATCAATCCTTTTTACCAAAAGTAACTATGAATAAAATTGTACCTATGATTAAATGCACATTTCCCAAGGTATCCCTAAAACTAGTATCTTAGACATATTAACAAATTTAAAATACAAAATTTATGTAACATGGGACTACATTATACATATATACATTTTACAATGACGTATATAAAAATTTACAAAATAAAAGATGAATTGCACAACGCCTTTTCACCATCTTTCTTGCATCCTACAAACCATTTGAGCATGAAATCAATGATAAATCACTAGCATGGCATCCACACTAATCTAGCATAAATTTCATTTTTAGTTTCCCATTTACATAATAACGTTAATAATTTTGCATTTGAAATAAAAATGTTAGAGACACATTTATTTCATTTTAGTTCACTTCATTTCCTTACCAAGGAGAGAGAAAGAAATAAGGAAGAGAGAGAAACACTATTTCACCAAAAGTTCAATTTCACACAAATCACAAAATAAAGTTTTTAATATTTATTTACAAGTGTCAACGACTTTCCACGATGGTTGGGAAACCCGACATGGGTCATAAAACTTCTGTCTTATGTTTCCCTGCTAGCTGTAAAAATGTTCAATTATCTCTCGGAGGCTAAGAAAACAACTTTAAACGTTGTCCTCTGATGAGAAAACACACTCCAGGTAAGTTTCTATGTGTCCTTGTATACACCAAGAATTCACAAGAACTGATGGAATTAAGAACCAGTGAATGGTTTACAAACGACGAGATGCTTTCTGGAGCCTCCAGTCGTAATTGATCTAGTTTAACCTAGTCACACTAAGACCGAGAGCCTACAAAATGAATTTTCCAAATTATCAGGAAAAGCATTTTTCCTCAGGCTGAAAGTTCTAGGAAATTTTCTAGTAAAAATACTAGAGGTTTGGAAAGATGGTTAAGCATTTTGTTGTTTAGGATTCAAATGGCAGTTCAAAATGAAAGTAATTTTTTAGTTTTAGAAGCTTCCTACAACCACAAAAATGTGTAACATTGCTCCAAATATGGCATTAAAAGGATCACAATGATCATTTGGATTTAAACAAAGGGTTACGGTGACTCTTCAAACAACAAGGTATATGTATGAAGCTTAACATCCTATTTTCAGAGTTATGAAGGTTATTATACGAGTCTCCAAAAACTGCAAAGTTATCTAATTAAAAAAGGAGATGGTCAACATACTTACCAAGAATTCAACTTCATCTTGTCGATAAAACAATAATGTAGTGATCTAATTTGGGTCAAGAAGTTTTGTAAATCACCTTAGAATGAGGGTTGAAGTTCATGGTTGACCAAAAAATGGTTATTTTGATTGCATGAGTTACAATACGACATTTTTTTTTTTGTAACTAGTTAATATAAACAATTAAATGTATGATAATTCTAAGCTTTTAAAATTATATTTCATAGCAAAAGAGAAACTAAAGTACAATAATTATGAAGGACAAGGTGAGATGAACCATGCCAGGAGGAACAGAGCCAGTCAAACCCATGGGATTTGGTTTAGCATCGATCTATCCTCTAGGACAACACACAAATCTTCTCGATCCCTTAAAAATTTTCAAACAGAAAATGTTTCCCATTATGTTTTTACGATTGACTAACGCCTACTCAAGGCTCCATACTACACAGGATCTGGAAGAATGTTGGAAAGGTTTTATGGATCTTAGAACACATTTTTCACTTATGTTTCCTTAGAATTTTCAAAATTCTTTTAACGCCTCAAAACACTATTATGAATTTGTTGAGGCTAAATAAAAATATCTGATAAAAGGAAGATTGTACATGTACATCCTCCTAGATTATCAATATGCTAAACAAAAATGACAAGATAAGAATGATGAACTCCCTTTTAAGCATTAAAAAAAACAGTTGACAACCTTACACAGGCGTGATTATCTTATCTATAACATCCTTAAGAAGAAAAAACCAACATTCCTTAGACATATCCCAAATGTGGAATGTGAGAAGAATATGCAAGGGAGTTGAGAGGTTTTCTCCACAACCACCAAAAAAATTAGTGCCTAAGTCTCATGGGTCTTTACAACAAACCCAAAACTGAGCCTAAAGAAAACATTGAAAACCATACAGCACGTTTTTCCTAGGGTAGGTCAGATACCACTCCATTTTCCACATTATCCTACATGTCTATCAGAGCAATAGGAGCTACAACATCTAATACTATTCCTTTATCATTTAGGATTTTGTTGATAACCAAACACTACTACTAAGATCCCATTTTGACACCAGCTGGTAGGGTACAGGAAGAAAAATTTGTGGAAACCTGGATCTACACTTGCCCATTGCATTTGCTTTGAAAGTGTATAATAATTTTCAATGTAACAATTTGTGTATATCCTGCAATAGTTATAGTCCATGAGACCACATTTCAAGAGTTTAGTCAAACAATTCACATGCCAACACATGCTTCGACGTTTTTTTGCATACCTGTATACCAGAGCACCTCAAACTACAATATATGATAAAAATTATCATTTTGGCGTACATGCTAGTACACTCCTTGAAGAATAAACACCTCAAAGGGATGGGGTATCAAGAGATTGCCACAATTGGAAGAAAATCACAAGGGACTTGCAACTAAAATAGCTTGTTTAGATTGCCCATACTCTAACTATTTATCACGAACAAAAAAAAGTGATTTGTGATTTTATACCATTCCTCCTCCATCATTATTTGCAGCCTGATGAATGTCATAAAAAATAACTTATCCATCTGATGCACCACATAAAAGGTAGTTACTCTTTCTCAAGTCAATCTGAATATTATTCACGACACCCTTATGTGCACTGGTAATTTCTTTCTCGCTAGCAAGTTTAAGACTACACATTCTTGTTGATTATACCTGATTAGTAAAAATCACAGGTGTTATCCTCATCAAATATCTATATTTCATCTCCTTGCACATTTTTAGTTTGTATCTACCAGAGCGCTTGCAAACAGAACACATGCCATATAAAAAAATTCCTCTATCTTTTTTGCTTTGATGGATTTTGATACCTTGTTCCAAAACTCACATTTTTTCATAGGCTGAGAGTACAAAACAATTTAAACTGATCAGGTTGGAGACCTATTTGTTGCATCGGTGAAACAATATTACTGACAGTGAGGAAACCCATGTCTTCTATACAGGACACAACTTGGTAAATTTATAGCATAAAATTGGGTTTCAGCATGGTTATTTCCTATTGACAGGTGCACAACCATGTCTTCAAAGACCTTGATTGGGCATAGGATGGGAGTATCCGTGAGAGGTGGAGTGACCAAATTGGAGGCATCTTGTAACATCTGAGAAATTTTATTGGAATGGTGGATGCCCATACCCTGTTTCAGACTTCTGACATTCTCCAAACACACATTCATTTCCCACCAACATCCCTACTCAATTTTTTTTTCAACCATCCACTTCCATCTAATCTACAATTTATTTAAAATTTATTGCATGTATTTTTGTTTTTAAATTTTAAAGTTGGGCACTACAATGCCACTGGCTAAAGAAGTGTAGGAAGGAAAGTCCTTTGTTGAATCCAACATGTAACTTCTTATTTTGAGTGATGAGAATTGTGTATGATCCATTTTTTTGAGCAATCCAATTCTATGGCAATGTACATAGGATGGTTTTGTTTATCCTTTATCCTTTAATTGCTTATGTATGTGTTAAGGACACCATGTCCTGTAAAATCCATTATGTGTGGAGTTCGTAGACTGGTTTGAACCCACTCACTATATAACCCATTTTTTCATGGACAAAAAATGAAAATTGGTCTATACTAGTACTGTGCATAAACCCAAATGATGCCTCTCCTCTTTACGGGTGCATGCAACATCATAGATAGGAGAATGTGGCCCAAAAGAGGACCGAATGTGTATACGAAAACTGTGTCGTGCAGGGAGGATGTTCTTAGTAGAAATAAAGGCACAAATAAATAAGGTAAGTAGAAAATAAGTGTTATTACAAACATGAATGTATAAAACAACTATAATCCAAAAATATAAGGTCTAAGCTAAAACATAAACAAATAATGTAAACACCCAGGGAGATAATTTAGGTCACACAAGGTGGGTTGCAAACATGGGACACCACTCATGGTGTTGTAAGATTATCAAGGCCATAGTGGCCACAAACAACCAAGTGTGAACACAAGACAAACATAAAAAACCACAAACAATAAAAAGAAAAAGAAGATAATTTAAGAAACAAGTATCAAAGAAAATATCCCTACATAGATAATTTTGCACATGAAACACCTATTAGCATGTTAGAAAGATAAAACGAATGCCAAATCATGTATATATAAAAGTAATGTACTATGAACAAAATAAAATGATAGCACCTGTACCTTACAAATGTGAATGCCCCATGGAACTATTGTGTGACTATAAGTCAAACAACCATGTTTCGTGTAGTATTCTTGTATAGTATATGACCAAAACTAGAAAATAAGTGAATATGCATGTGTGTATGATAATGATAATGCCATACAATATATCTATCTAGCATGTGTAGTAAAGCAAACATGTAAAATCTAGTGCAAAAAAGAGTAAGTGCAACCATAAAATGCAGTATGTTTTTGATGGATATAATGGAATGTAAAGTGAATGATGGGAGTTGTGTGTCACCCGAGTGATTGAAATTTTATGTAGTGAGGTTCATTTCGTATTCCCCCTTACTAGTCAAGAATGAACCATAAATGAGAGTGCGTCATCGGGAAATGGTTGAACTATGTGTTGTGTACAACGTGTTGTGATGAGTATGTAGTGATGATAAGAAACGTAGATGAAGTATGCTTGAATTTATAGCCTAAGCATATATCACAAAAATATAGATAGAAAGGATTGGTGATGTAGCCTAAACCATATACCACTAAATAATGTAAGTGAAGTGATGATGTATCCTAAAGCATATAGCACTTAATGATGCAAGAGAAAGTGATTATGTAGACTATCACGAGAGGATGTTGCAATAAGTGAACTTATAGCATAAATTGTATATAACTTAATATATTTATGTTACATGAGAAAATATTTAAAGTGATGATTGTGTAAGGGTGATGACATCCATTTATGATGTATACCCTTAATAGTCCAGTATGGATTGCGTGACTAGACTGCATCATCGGGTAGTGAGTTTAGTGTGTAAAAAAGAGTGAAAAATGTGTAATGTGCATAGTAGGGTATATGGTATGTAAATAAATATGCATATATGACCCAATATGTGTAGATACATAATATATGTAAAACATGAAATGTATTATCTAATATATAGGATGTAAAATGTAACAAGATGTGTGAAAATGGGTAATATGTAGTTGCTATGGTGTATTATGAGTGGAATGTGTATGATATATGTAGGATGTGCAATGTATGAAGTATGGATATGTGCAATGCATAAAGTATATAATGTAGTGTGAGGGGTTCATGTCTGCAAAATTCCCTCAACAGTCAAGTGGGAACTGAAGATGAAGAGTGTGTCATCGAGTATTGTTGATGTAGATGCATATGCTAAAATTTATTTGTAATTATGTGATGATAGAATGATATGTCACATGATGTTAGGGTGAGATTATATGTGTCATGCCTCCCAAGTGTGTGTATGATGAAAAATAAAATTATATAATGTCATCTAAGAGGTCATTAATGTGAGGAACAAAATAAAATGGATAAGCTTTTGAGAACTGGTAAGAAATAGTTTATGGTTGATCATGTAATGAGCCATTGAGGAATAAGTTTTACAATAACCATGGCATACTCCGCATCAGTGAAGGATGGTAATGGAAATACATGTTCATACAAATGAGTGAGATTCTACGTATAGCCAAGAAAGTAGATGTTGCAAATAAATACTTGACCTAAGGGCATAGGAAGTTAGATATCCATGTGATCGGGGTTTTATGTGCCTCCAATGTACTCAAGACATGATTGTCCTAGATTAAGTGGTGAGGAGTGCGGATCACATGAAAGAAATAATGTGACATAAAATACACGTAGGCCATAGGCGGCAGTGATGAAAACCAACCCGTAATAAAGGTGAGGAGTGTGTGGTGGGGTGTAAAGATACTCAAAATCAAATCCTAGATGAGTCAAACCCTCATGTGTACATATAGTGTCATCACAAGTAGGGTCGAATGGAATGTGCTCCCAGTATGAATCATTCATTTAAATCATACTTGAAAATGGTGGACATGCTAATGAAGGAGGCACATGTTAATGTGCAGGGGATAGATTGATGTCCATATGATTGGAAGGCCCCTTATAAAGAATCAAAGTAGTAGTAGTAGTAGGCGGAGGCGGTGGGGTTGAGGAAACTGCATCTATCACAAAAATAATACCTTTAAGCGGAGGAAAATGAGGTGGTTTATCTATCAGTTGAGGATCATTTGTAGTATGAGTACGTGAAATAGGAAGAGTAGTATTAGGATCTCAGTCACAATATTTGTATGCATCATGGTATCGAAGTAAAATCTATTCAATACCTTCATGCATGAATTTGACATGATGATTTATGGTAGAAGCAACAAATTTCATGGCATGGAGCAATGGTCTACCAATAATTCATTTATAGGAGACTGCAAAGTCGATAACAAAGAACACAATGTTGATAATTTTTGGCCCTATGGTGATAGGCAATGTAATGTGATATATGCATGGAGTTAAAGAAAAGATGGAGTAACATCAAGAGCATAAATACCTAGCCTCTTAATGAATGGCACGAGACATAAGTTGAGTTTAAATCCATTATTAATTAAAGTGCAATTGATATCCACATTGTAAATGTAAACATGATATGTAAGGGTGGATCATTGTCAAAGGTATTAAGAACAACATGATGATTAGACAGGAAAGTAATATGTTGAGAAATTACATCCATGAATGTGCTATATACTGAGTCAAGATGCATATATGTAAGAATGTGAGAAGTAGCAAAAATATGTTGGACTCTATGCCTTAAATAAGGATTTGAAAGAAAATAATCATGGATTGAGATACTCATGATGACTATATTCTAGAATGAGAAGAAATGAATGATGATCCTAAAAGTGTGAAGATCAAGTATGGGTTAACAAAAATGAATAACTAAAATTTAAAATATTCTAGTGGAATCTAATTTTATCGGAGCAATAAAATAAAAAAATAAATGAAGAAATAAACTTCTCAAATACACCATACAAAACTAATCAATAAAATACAAAACCCTAACGTGAAAAGAGGGTTGAGAAATCCTTAGTTGACTCAATGATGTTTTGGGACTATATCACCGTGGAGACCAGATAACAGGCTGAGGAAACCATCACACAAGAGCTTGAAAAAGTACACATCCAAGCTATGTGACGGGACTGGGGTGCCTAGATAGGGATAGGGGCACTCATCAGTGTCCTATTCTATATTTTGGGATTTCTGGTATGTGTAAATTCTGTAGAAACCTCCTCTCAGTTGTCACAAGATGTTCACCTGTGTTCGCTAGTTGTCAAATGAATATCGTTGTGCTATTTCTGAAACTCTGGTAAACTTGCAATGGAATAATCATGACTAAAACCACAAACAAAACTTTAACCCCCCCAAAAAAATACATATGAAGTGGTTAGCCTATTCCCAGTTACCAAATTGATTAATTTATCACTGAGCACTACACCACATATCAAACCCAATGTAGTTCGAGGTGTGTGGGCTGATTTGTTCCCTAGGTGCTCTTGTGCAAGTCACACTTTGTGAAGTAGCAAGAAAATAACTAGATGTAGAACGTAGTAAATGTTGGCATGGAAACAATAGAAACCCCTTCTATGAAGTGTGATGCAAATGTACAAGCTTTTTGTCCCTTATGATGGAGCTAGATAGATGCAAATGTAGTTATAGATGCCTTTGATGGATGAAACCTTAGGTGGAGATAACTAGTTCTTAGTGCTTGGTATCTGATAATTTTTATATGGTTTTATTTCTTTAATTTTATAGATAACATTATTTTTATATGGTTTAATTTCTTTAATTTCATAATTAACCTTGAAAAGGCTGAGCACCAAAAAATATAAGAATCTCAAACGACTAGAAAGTGATCAAAAATGTGAAAGGAAAGTATAAAGAGGATTATGGCACCCAGAGGGGACCAGGGTGCCTAGGGTGTCCCACTCCTACCTAGACATTCCAATCAGAAATAGGAAAAACTAAGTATAAAAGCAGAGACTAGGAAAGCAATCGTGTAAGATATAAAATAACCACAAAAAGCAATGCAAAATGGAAAAAGAAATGGGCTAATTATTACTCTTTTTACTTAACAATCAATTTAATAGTAGTATGAGTCTGGGATTAATTAATGACTCAGAGGGCGTGATTGTGTATACAAAATTTTTCTATTTTTTAGCAGTTTTGTATTCTCTTTCTTCTTTTTTTCTTTTTTTTTTGCTAGTTTGGGAAATATTACGTAGTTTTTGATTTTCAATGTTCTTTGATTGAACTAATCTGATAGGAATTACTATTTTTAGTATATTTCTTTTTTTGGAAAGTAAGAGTACGAGGGTACTTACGTTTTGTGAAATAGAACTTCTCCACCTTTCTTTGAAATGAAATTTCCTAAAATATTTTCTTCTTTTTCAAGGACCTTGGGCTCAAATTTTCATGTCTATCTTCCCACCAAAATGTTTGGAAAATTAAAAAGCATCATCTAGGGAATAAAACTAGGGTTTTATCCCATCAAAAATCATATTATCATCTAAAATTATATTATAACCATCTTTAGGGCATCTGGATTGAAGAAAAATTGTGAAAATCTCACCTGAATCTGTTCACTGGTTTGCAAGATACGAGTTTTTCTTATTTTGGTCCATATTGAAGCCTTGGTGAAATTTTGATAGAGTTTCAGTTGAATTTACAAGATTTTCTAAAGTATTTTACTCAATAACCATGGTGTCTTGGTTAATAAATTAGGTGGGTAGGGTTTCTTTTTTGTTTCTTATGCTTCAAAAAATTTATTTTAGTATTCAGATTGTGTAGAAGTAAAAAGTAGAAGCAATAGTAGTTAGTGATTTTTTAGATTTTTATACTTGTTTGGCGAGGAGCACATTTTTTTCCATTATGTTCCCATGGAAAAAGGAAAAGAGGGATATAAAAATGTTCACTCCTATTAGCATGAAAAATTTCACTATGGGATTTGATGACGAGGTGAGAGGAAAAAAGACATTTAAGCACCATAGATCTAGGCTTGGGTAAGATGGGGAATCATGGCAGGGCATGGAGTGGGGAAAATTTTATTTTGCCCATTTTCTCCTTATCATAGGGATAGGAGGGACAAAAAAATGAGCCCTTTTCTTGTGAGTAAAAGTAGCACAACTATATTGCACAATGAGAGGGGCTAAAGTAAGGTGAAAAGAGCCTCCAAAGTGCTTAACAAGATTAGATGAAGAACCTTAGGGAAAATATATGTTGGGGAACATTTCATTGTCCCCTCTTTCCATTCAGGATAAGGAAAAGAGGGATTAAAAAATGTGCCTCAACCTGGAGGTGACATGTTTCCTCTTGGAAAATTGGCTAAATATCAAAAGCTTACCTTGAGATAGGCCTTGAAGACAAAGTTTGTGGACCTTCAACAAGCATTTTTTGATTAAAATTTATATAAATTTAACTCCCAAGATCCTTCAAAATACAATGGGACAGGTTTCAAGTTCTTATTTTTTTGGAACACCCTCAAATTTCTCTTTTATTCTCGAGACATCAGGGTTGTTGGATGCATGTGTCACTTGTGTTATCATTAATGTCAAGTCCGTTGATGTTACTGTGGTTTAGGTGATCTAGGTATGTTGGCTAGGTGATCTAGGCATGTTGGCTAGGTAATATAGGGGTCTCTAGAGATGGTATGAAGGTCAAATATGGTCCATGAAGTAAGTGAGAGGTGTCAATAATTCTGAAATATGTCCTCATATTATAGTCATGGAATGTATGAATCAAGTTTTGTCTTTCTAGGTCTTGGCCAAGTGTAATTACATGGTTTAAATCAAGAGAACAAGAGAATTAACTCAAACCAAAGAAATAAAACAATTTTTCAGAACTATGAGGTGGAAAATGTGGTGCAGAAAGAGATACAAGAGACAAACCAGGCTCATGAGACTAAAACAAGTTAGGATGGAGATTTCGTAAGCCAATCCACAAACAACCAAGGTGTGACATATTAACCAAGGTGTCATTATGGAAACCAAACTTAATGTAAGCATGGAAAAAATATATATGGTTTTTACAAGGCCTCACAAGTAGTTACTGAAGTGTTTTAGGAACTTCTACAGGTTAGCATAGTTCAACAGCTAGGAATTAGAGACCAAAGTGAACCTAAATGAGATGGAATGGAAATATTCCAGATGAACCTGAGAAATCCATCACTTGGAGGTGATATAATGATGTTTCCTCGGCGTGTTTACAAAATTTTAGAGGTTGAGGATTAATATTTTGTACGTTATGTAAGGATTTCAAAAACTAGGTTTTTGAAAGTAAGTAGTTTGAACAAAAAACTTCTTAAAAGTCAATCAAAATTATGGATCCTCCTTCTGATAATTCATAAGAGAAAAAATGGAATAAATTCTGATAAAAATAATGGTACAAAAAATATTTTTGTGATGATTATTTTATAAGTTCTATCCATTTTTGTAAGCATGTACGTAATCTTCCAAACCCTAGTTTTGACTAGTTTAGAGAGATTGATTTGGTTAGGTGACCAAACTCAACTTCTTATCTTCAAAATCTAAGGAGTAAGTGAAAATTTGCAAATATATAAATAATGAAGTCAAAGGCCTATTTTAGTGGATTGCGGTTTTGAGGGCTATGGATGGAACCAATGCGGGTTGTACTAGGGTTTGTCGTACTGAGTTCAGGTCCTATTTGAAAAGGAAGCAATGTATTGTGGAAAAAGAGGAAAAATTTGTCGCAAGAAGCACAAGTTCACGCGGCACAGTCGAGACCCAAAATGCTGGAATTTTCGTAAGTCAGTGTATTGTGGAAAAAGAGGAAAATGTTTTCCCAGGAAACACAAGTTCACATGGGACAATTGGGACCCGAATATCTAAAATGGCGGCAAGCCAAAGAAATGGGGAAAAGGTGGAATTTTTTGTCCCATGTGGTCTATGAGGAAGTTGGGACAAAAGAATCCATGTGACCCAAAATTCTGAAATCACCGCAAGTCAGTGTATTGTGGATATGGTGGAAAAAATTGTCCGGGACAGCCGAGACACGAAATCCCGAAATCACTGATTGGAGCATAGGCTTAATATAGTGCGGGTTTTTTAGAAAAAAATGTCCCAGGTTGCATAGGGAAAAGTGGGACATCCAAACCTGAAATCACTGAACAAAGAAGGAATTGGAAAAGGTGGAGAAAAAATTCCTGAACTGTCTGAGTACCATGGGGACATGAGTTCCCCAAAAAACCCACAATAGCTGCAATACAGAGGAAACATCAACGCCCAACCCCCGAACTTCAACCAGTCATAAATTTTGACCTAGAGCTTCATTTTTAAGAAAATTTGACTTCTCGGAAAGGGAACAATTTCCTCTATGCCAAAAAAAATCTAAAAATAAAGGAAACATCTCCAGCTCTAATAAATTGAATACTCATTCGTGGAAGATGCTAGAAATGAATGGAAGGCCCAAAACAACATCCTACGCTCAACAAAATCACACAAAATTAGTAAATTTGGAATCGTGGCTCCAATTTTGACGCATAGTAATCAAGAAAGTTTTTATTTTATGAAGAATTGATGATGATTTTGCAGGAAACATGTCTAGTTCAGAACAAATATTTTATTGGTGGTTGGGAGAACATTTAATGAAGCATGGGCAGAAATTCTTCAGTGCTACAAGTCATGGGACAGCATGGGGAGAATTTTGCAGGAAACATACCATTATTTCACTCCATTTATGACATATTACAAGTTGTGGGAAGTCATATTTTGGGATTTTCATTTCCCCCATTCTCTCGGCTTTTAGAATTGTATAAATTAGAGTGTTGCGCTCATTGTATTCGGAGATAGTTTTTAAGTAGCCAGAATTTTTCAAATTGGTTTTGTGAAGAAAATGTGTTGCAGGCCCTTATATTTGAATCCTTACATGGTGATCTAGACCCTTATTTTGTAATGGATTGAACTATGCATATCATGAAGCAATAGATACATGTTTTTTATGTGTCTTCCCTTGTTGTTTTTGTTCGCATTCTTTTTACCTCTCCAACGTCATTACAAATATATTGTTTCTATTTTATGTTATTACAGGGATTCAATGTCATTATGTTTGTATTAAATAATGTTTCTAATGTAGTTTCTAAACTGTGGAGAACTGTTATCACCCCTTCTAGTATGCACTTTGTCTATATTTTCACACATTGGAAAACTATTCTCATATCCTCCTTTTCTGGTCTATCACCACTTTAGTGTAGGTTTTGTTTTCATGCACTCTCTCTCCTTGGTCCCTTGGAAATTTATATTAGGATAAGATATTTTTTCCTATTGTTATCCAATTTTTGCCCTCGGGAAAAATTTGAACAAAGATGACCTTGCACAAGAGAAAATAGAGAGGTTGGTTCAGTCATGTGATCTCCCATTTCAATTCTGAAAATCAGTTTGCAGATAGGCTCAACAGTGGAAATGCAAGGTTGAAAAATGAATGGCTAAGGGGATATTAAAGGAGATCAGAGCTCAAGTGGAAGAATAGATAAAGGCTCAAAGTTTTTGAACTTCACATTTTCGGCATTTCAGAGATAAGGTGAGAAAAAAATTGTAAAAAGTTCTGAAAGAGGAAAATTCCTGAAATCTGAAAGTCTAAAATTTTGGAATTTTAGGTTTTAGAGTTTTGGATATGTAGAATTCAGAGTTTCAGAGTCTTCAATGGTAAAAAGGGGAAAAATGCCCAATTTTTTTTGTAATCTTGAAAGTCTGAAACCTGAATGGGTTTGGATTTTGGAATTGAACATAGGTTTCAGGGTCAACGTGGTGACACTTTCGAGGTTTTGGAGTTTTGGGTTTCATAGTTTCAAAACTCTCTAGCTGATTTGGGTGATGAACATTGAAAAAGGTCTGAAAAGAAAAAATGTCTGAAAGTTTTAAATTTAATACTTTTGGGTTTCAGAGTTTCAGACTTTTGGGTTTCGGAGTTTAAGACTTTCGAATTTCAGAACTATCACAGCAAATTTGGTGGATGAACAGTGACTCAATCTCCAAAATGGAAATGTTTGAAATTCTGAATTTTAGGATTTTGGAGGTTGCATGCATTTTAGACTCCGAAAAAAAAAGATCAACAATTCACATGTTTTGTAGAATGACACACCGACCTTAAGATGACCATAACTTTTGGCTGGGATCTCAGATTTGCACAAGAAATGACTTTTTAGAAATCTTATAGTCTCCTCTACACAAATATGACTAAGTTCTTCAAAATAAAGAAATATATTCCACCATTTTTTAGGGTCTCAAGATTTCCACCTACCCCAAAAATGAAGGTATGGGCTTCCTTTCTTGCCCAACAAGGAATAATACATGGAGCTATGGGTTTTGTACTGGAACCCATCATTGTGGAAGGTGAATTAAATGAATTTTTTGATGGTTTAAGAAAGAATTCAAATTCTTCTCTCCACCCTTCTCTCATTTTCTTCATATATATTGTAAGGAGGGTTATTTTAAAAAAAAATTTGACCTTTTTCCTTTGCACCCTCCCTTATTCTAATGGATTTCCAACCTCCCATCAAAATTTTAATGCAAGTTGGTGCCTCTTGGCCATTGTAATGGACTGTATCAAATTTGTGGAGCAATAAAATAAGTCTGTGAATGATTTCAACCCTCTCTTATATTCATTGCATCTTTCGGATCTCTCATTACAATATTTGTTATCTGTGCATGGTGGTTGTGTTAGATTTTTAATTGTTTGTATTTAATCGCAAAGCAAGTGTTCAACATTCCTTTGGTGCATCACCTCTATTAGATTAGGTTTCATTTATTACATCTTCTCAACCTTGTCTCCTTGGAAAGATAGCGTAGATTTTAGATTAGATCCTCTACAATCTGTATGTGTGCATCAGAATAGATTAAGAACTGACCTTCATCCAAATATCTTTCTCGATCACAAAGTTCCATATTTTTTGAAAATCTCAATGTTAAGCAATCACAATGAGAGTTTCAACCCATCGAGTTGTAAAAATTCAGGGGTGCTGTGATTACACGTCAACACCTACATTAGAGTAGATTAAGGAAGGTAGTTTAGGAGAAAGTACCAACTTTCTCTAGACGTCTATCTCAAGTAGAAAGTCCCACAACTTGGAGATAGTATCCATGTAATGCAGTCACACCATGAGCTCAAGCACACACAATTGTACAAATTGTAGGGTGTTGTGATTAAGTGATAACAAAAATATGAGGTGGTTGATGTTAGGGATGTCTAAATTAGGCTCATGAAGATACCCGAGCCACTTATTTGGATAAAATTGGAGTATTGGGTGAATTTTTGAGCTTACCAGCAAAAGGTGCTTGTTTTGAGAAGGTACTAAAGAAAAATGAAGGTAACCATGTTGAAATGAATTGTATGAATGTTTTTTATTTCCTTTCTCATTCTCAAAATGTGTAATATTATGTGTGGAATTTCATGTTTCAGTTTGGAAAGGTCATTTCTTACTTAAAGGGAATTGATCCAATGTTTCCCTATTAGGCCTATCTAGAAGCATGACTGAATGACAATAAAGGTGAATGTTAATCCATTTGAACCATGGTTATAAGTTATTGCACATGCTATATACATCTCATTTGAAGTGTAAAAGATGATAGGAATCCATAAAAAGTGTCTTGGAAGTGTTTGATCATTTTGCATTGAAGACTAGTTTTTGAACTCTCAAAATTAGCTAAACTAATCTCCGAGTTTCAAGTTTTTGAAGAATTTATGAGATGAATTGGATCACATAAATGATTTTGTGAGTTTATATACTTCAATTCATTTCCATTTATAGGTTATTTTCCTGATGATGAAGATATCTGATTTATGTATCAACTCAATGTTTTAATTACAAAATTCAAAGTTGATGAAACCCTTCTAGGAAAGTCATACAAAGTGGTGCTTATTGGTGTGAGAAGCCTTGAATATTCTCTTTCTGGTAAATTTAAATGAAATTAGATATATTAAGATTATTTTTATATATTACATGGGTCATGAAGATGAGTTGAAGAAACCTAGTTAGAATTTTTTCAGGAATGTTTTTGTAAAAGTTGATTTAGGCATGCTTCTGAGCCCAAATGAATGTATTGACTAATGTGAAAAGTTTCTAAGAATAAAAGATAATTATTTGAATTTTTGGGATCAATTACAATTTTAATACAAATATTATATACTTTTGGACCAGTTAGAAGAGCTAGAAGACAAAAGAATGACAAATATGAAGAGTCGTGATTAGTGGAAGGTCAAAGGTCATTTCTAAGAGGTATATATATTCATGTAATCTCATTTATGTGATGAATTCTATAAAAAAAAACCCTTGTCATCATTTCAAGAAAAAAATTTGCAAAGAAAAACCCTTTGAACATAGCCCAAAATCTAGTGAGTTCTCTTATAGGTTTGTAGCTAGTTGGATTTTTCTATGGAGGATGTGAATGAAGAAAAATTGTTGATATCTTTATTGGATGTAATCTGATTTGATGAGTTGTAATTTGAGTTTTATTCCAATAAATAAATTCTCTTGTGTTCTTAATATATATCCATCTCTTGATGAATTTTATGTGATTATGATCCAACATTAATGCATAAAATTATATTTTTGATGTTTTGAAATAGAAAAGTGAAAATATTTATTAAAGGATTGATTCACTCCCCCCAACTTAGTCCCATGTCAATTATAAAAATTAGTATCACAGTAGGCCCTTGGAAGTGGTCTGAAAAGGATAAAGGGTATATATTCGGTGACAAGGATGGGATATCTTTATCAGATAAGAAGAAGTGTAGAGAACTATGAAGAGTTGCTAGAGGAAGTTATTAAATGTGTACAAAATAATTTCAAGGAAGCTCTAAAAGAGAAATAAGAACTGAAGAAAGAGTTAAGAACCATAAAACGTTAGTTATCATCCTTTCAAGAGAGCTCATAAAATTTGAATAAAATGTTAGGAAAACAAAATATATATGGTGACAGAACAAATCTAGGTTTCGTAAAAAAAACTTGTGTTGTATAGAAGGTGAATCAAGTCAAGGGTCAAATGGATAAATACAATCAAGCAAGGGAAGTATTACACGGCCTTCATCTCATGGAAAATCATCTGATAGGAAGCCTAATGCATATAGGTATGTTTTTTTTTCGTGTTAATTGTTATAAGTGTTGTGCTTATGGATACATGCCTTGTATGTGTAGACCTCAAGTTTAAAAGAGAGAATATTGGAAAGAGAAGATTCAAGAACATCAATCTGGGAGATAGAAGGAGGAAAATGATATGGAGTTGAGTGTTATCACTTTCATGAGATGGGAAATATGGCAAAGTACTTCACAAATGAGCCATTAAACACAATAAGTTATGTAATAAAATTCAAAGGCTATTGTTATACTTGTAATGAAAATAGAGAATGGGATTTTGAATGTAAAGGAAGGTAGGTTAAATGCTTTAGATGTCACAAGGTTGGGCACATTATAATGTTTGTGATGCAGGCTAGCTAAAGAAAAAGTTTCAAAAAATCAAGCATCAAACTCAGACATACAAGAAGAAGGGAGAAGCTAGTCAAGGTGGTAAAGAGGAATATAAGAGTGTGACTGATCAAAAGAAGAATTATTCTCTAACGTACGAAGAATCAGAAAAATTAAAATCAGTAAATAAGGAAAATGAGGTTTTGAGACCTTGTTAGGTCTATCATCAATTTCCTCCATGGTATTTAGGTGCAAATGAAGCATTGGAGTGAGGGGGATTTGTCTTGGTTTGTACATGTCCTTTTCATGGTGTTGATGTATTAGAAAGGTAAAGTGACTGTTAGGATAAATTTTATTATCCTATTATTAATTATGCATAGTAGGATTATTTAATTAATTTTATTAATTAAATAATTAATGGTTAAATTGTTATATGGTTAAACAACCATATTTGTCTGTTTGCACATTGTTATATTGTTATAAACAATATATTTGTCTTTATTTAATTGTTGCTTCCTGGGTGATTTGGAAGCTTATTCATTCTGGTTTTTGGTTGCACCTGTGCAACTCATTCTTCTGGTTGTATATGGCTGTGCAATATCTATAAATATTGCAGCCTATTCAATGTATTTTTTTACTGATTGAGATCAATAAAATATACACAGGCTTCCATCCCTGTTTCTCAATCTACATTTGGTACCAGAGCGAAATTCTGGCCCTGTGAAGGAGTGGAAAAAGAATGCAGAAGAAATAGAGAAGATTGGAGAAGAGTATGCAGCAATAGAGAGCCTGTGCAGCCTCCTGCAACCTCCCAGCCTCATCTCTGCCTTTCCACATTCCCCAGTTCATTCGAGGTGTTTGGAACGCAAATTTTTTTTGCGCTGGCAAAAAAAGCTACAGGTATTGAATTTTTTTTTTAAAAAAAAAACTCAAATCAAGGTTTTGTTTTACTGTATTTGGAGATTGTTTTGCTTGTTTGGAGGACTGTCTGTGCACCTGCAGTGAATACACAGAGAAAAAAAAAAAAAAAAAAAAGGAGGTGTTTTTCTTCATCTAGTGCCTGTACAAGAAAAAAAAAGGCATTTTTTTAGAGCATACGTGCCCTTGGCTGTCCCCCACGGCCTGCATAGCAAAAAAAAATGGTTTTTTTGAGCTTTCCCACGCCATTTGCTGCCCCCAGCGCCTGCAGAAAGAAAACAAACGTTTTTGTGAGCAAATACAGTCAAAAAAACAGTGCCCCAAGTCAAAAAACGCCCCCAACATTGCAAAAACGCCCCCAACATTGCAAAAACGCCCCCAGCATTGAAAAAAATGCCCCCAGCATTGCAAAAACGCCCCAGCATTAAAAAAAAACGCCCAGGCAAGAGAAAATGCGGCCAGGACGATAAAAACACAGTTCAGGAATTCAAAACGCAGCCCACGGAGAAAAATACAGCAAAAATACATGCTGTACAATGCGTCCAAAGAAAAAAACGTGGCCCCAGGAGGAAAATACAGCGCCCATACAAAAAACGCGGCCTGTACTTGCATATTTGTGCGTGGAAAAAAAAAAAAACGTGGCCAAAGGAGAATACAAAGGAGTGGAGGTAAAAAGAAAAGCTCCAGATCCGTTTTTTGGGCAAATACAACCCTAAAAACGCCCCTTCACCAGCATGCGCCACATGGAGGCTCACCAAGCTGCATTTTTTTAAAAGGTAAGTCAATTTATTTGACATTAAATTCAAATTTCTTCCTTCCATAGTCCAAGCGCCCCAAGTGGCCAAGTTGGTTATTGCATGTGCCTTAGGAGTGAGAGGTTTGAGGATCAAATCCCACAAAAAACACTCAAAAACTCTCCTTTTGCATCTGGCAAAAATTTTGGCAGAACTGCTAAATTTAGCAGGTTTTTTGAATTTAGTTACGACTAACTAAATTTAGCGGAGAATCCCTAATTTAGGGTAAAAATTTTTTTTTATCCTATTTGGTCTGTTTTCTCATTCCAGACATTTTTTGCAAAAGGAGACCCACCTAAAAATTGCATTTTCAGCTATTTTTTTGCAATTTTTAGCATTTAGGGCTCACGAGGTCACCAGGACCCCGAAACTAAAATTTTTTGCCTGTCATTCAAATTGTATTGTATATTGTACTAATTTGCAGGTTTCCATATTCAACTGTAAAACTTTGTAACTACTCAGAAACTGGCAGAATTGTAATCAAAAATAGTAAATTTGGTTCTGTAACACTCACGAGATCCTATATCTCATTCGCAGCGTTCGGTATATACAGTGCCTCTGGGAAGCGCTTACGGGTAAAGCCGTCGCGACTACTACTGCACTTAACGCCTAATATAGCTGCAACAACGTCGTCTGGGCATCGTCCCTATAAATCGACGGGGAGTAATAAGGTCACAGTACACACACTATGAACCATCCCATCCGTCTGTGAACGATTGCAAGACATAAATCCGGACTGAGAAATTATCTGAGTATATAGCGAAGTTACGCGCGCGTATGAGGATATTTCTTTGAGCCGGTGTCAATAATCGTACAGACCCCCATCAGTACTGTCTTGGTACCCACGTATCGAATTCTTTCACGTACGTTAACGCCAAAAATAGTAAATTTGGTTCTGTAACACTCATGAGATCCTAGATCTCATTCGCAGCGTTCGGTATATACGGTGCCTCTGGGAAGCACTTACGAGTAAAGCCATCATGAACTACTACTGCACTTAATGCCTAATATAGCTGCAACAAACGCCGTCTGGGCATCGTCCCTATAAATCGATGGGGAGTAATAAGGTCACAGTGCACACACTATGAACCATCTCATCTGTCTGTGAACGATTGCAAGACATAAATCTGGACTAAGAAACTATCCGAGTATATAGCGAAGTTACGCGCACGTATGAGGATATTTCTTTGAGCCGGTGTCAATAATCACACAGACCCCATCAGTGTTGTCTTGGTACCACATATTGAATTCTTTCACGCACGTTAACGCCTCTTTCACATACTGCTGGGTATATAGAAAGGGAAATCTTCTTCCACGTACCGATGGGTATATCGGAATGGTACGTATATAGAAAGGTTCGGTATATCGGACTGGTGGTATATAGATTGGGAGACCTAATACCTGGAGTGATAAGAGCCAAACCCTATCAGTGATCTCTGCAAAATGGGCACCAATGCCCCCAAATTTTTTCTTCCAAATTCACAATTGCTCAGAGGAAGCAACTATGCTGCATGGAAGACAAAAATAAAGACATAACTTGAGTTTGAAGAAATCTGGCCTGTTGTGACTGGTACTCTAACCAGATCACCAACTGATGCAACACAACAATGACAGTTTGATAGAGCAGATCAGAAAGCAAAACTCATCATCTTGTTTGGAGTGTCTGATGATGTGCAAGCCCACATTAGAGATGCCACAACAGCAAAAGAAGCTGTGGGATAAGCTGAGCACAATATATGAGGCCAAAAACAAGAATGTCATACTAAATTTGCAGAGTCAGTTACATACATTGAAGTTCAAGCAAAATGAGAAAATTGAAGCTTTCCTAAGAAGGGTTGCAGAGTTGAGGGCTTCACTTATAGCCCTAGGAGAGGAGGTCAAAGATGAATCTCTCATTCCCATTGTTGTGAGAGCTCTCCCTTCTTCTTACCGACATTTTTGTCACAACTCTAAACTTGTTAGATATGACAATTAGTTTTGACAAGCTAGTAAACCTACTGCAACAAGAGGAAGCAATGCACAATAAGGATGATGAAGAGGAGAAGGCACTGTCTTCACATAAAAAATGGAAAGGAAAAGGTAAAGGAAAACCTAAATCCTATCAGAAGTCCCCACATCAAAATCAGTATCATGGGGACAATCAACAGAAGAAGCAATGTCCCATTTGCAAAAGAGGACATGACTTAAAAGATTGCTGGTATAACACTTATAAGAAAGGTTCATCAAGCAACTGCTGGATCACAACAACAATAATCTTACAAGGGACATTCAAACAACTATCACGGGAAGAAAAAGGGGAATTGGAAGAGAAGACCCCACCAGCAAGGTAATATTGCTGAGTAACAAGAACAGTCAGACAATGAAGACTTCTTGTTCACTACTCGATCAAGTGAACCATCCATGTCATCTAGTGATGTCTGGTATGTTGATTCAGGAGCCACTCAACACATGACCGGCCACAGAGATTGGTTTATTTCAATGAGGGACACGCCATCGAAAAATCATGTTTTGTTGGGAGATGATTCTTCATATACAGTTCAGGGGATTGGAAACATTTCACTACCCCTTGGTTCACGCAAATGCAGACTATCAGATGTTCTATATGTCCCTGGGTTGACAAAGAATATTCTTTCGGTCAGTCAACTCCTAGATCACATCCTGAAAATTAACTTTGATAGTCAATCTGGCAAGAAAATATGTTTGATTCGAGATAAATCCAGAGGCTCAAAAATAATTGCAAAAGCCTCAAATGTGGGACGTATGTTTCAACTTGATTTCATTCACAAAAATGATCAAGCACTTGTGGCTAAAAACTCCACCTCATCCCAGTTGTGGCATCGGAGATTTGGTCATGTAAGTTTCAAATATCTCGAAACACTTCGCTAGTGTAATATGGTACATGGGCTACCATCTCTTCAGAAGGATACAGACAAGTGTCCTCACTGCTTAGTAGGAAAACAACACAGAGTTTCATTCCAAAAGAGTACTTTTCGAGCTCATGGTAAACTTGACCTGGTTCATACCGATCTTTGCGGTCCGATGCAACCAAATCATTCTGGGTTCTAGTACTTCATACTTTGTGTTGACGACTATTCATGGAAAATGTGGATTTTTTGTCTTCGCAAGAAAAGTGAAGCCTTTGAAACATTCAAAAAGTTCAAAGTAGCAGTTGAGAAAGAAATTGGTCGTCACATCAGAACTCTCTGCTTAGATCGAGGGGGGGAATTCACCAGTGATGAGTTCAGAGACTACTTACAAACTCACGGGATTCGTCGACAAATTCCTCCTCCACACACACCGCAGCAAAATGGTGTTGTTGAGAGAAGAAATCGTACTATCATGGAAATGGTGTGATGCATGATTGATGATTTCGGACTTGCAAAGACATTTTGGGAAGAAGCAGCAAAAAAAACAGTGTATTTGTTGAACAGAGTGCCCACAACTGCTCTTGATGGAATTACACCACAAGAAGCATGGTCAAAAAGGAAACCATCCATTGCACACCTCAGAGTATTCAGGTGCAAAGCAAGCATGCACATACCCAAACAGAACAAAAAGAAATTGGACATGAAGTCACAAAATATTATCTTCATTGGATACAGTGAAGAGACTCTTGGGTATAGATTGATGGATCCTAAGACCAGAAAAGTATACACAAGCAGAGATGTTGAGTTTTTTGAGAAGAAGGAAGCAGAGACTCCTCCTCCGGACTCGCAAGATGTAGATTTTTCACCTACTGTAAAAATTGAAGCTAATGTTCCCTCAGAAGATGAAAGTGATGATGGGGATGATGGTGTTGATCAGATAGAACCACAACCCATGGGAACAGGTCAACGTATGCCTAAATGGTGTACAAGTACATTACGAGATGCAATATTGGATGCTCCATCGGATACATCCACCCCTGGACCACGGACTCGCAGTAAAGCAAGATAAGAAGTTAACTTTTCTTTGATGAGTAGAGTTATTGAATCAGATGAGCCCTCTACAGTCCAGGAAGCCCTACAGTCAAAATATTGGAAAGATGCCATGGATTCTGAATATCAATCAGTGATGAAGAATAACACTTAGCAGCTTGTTGATCTTCCACCAGGGAAGAAACCCATTGGATGCAGATGGATATTCAAAACTAAGTACAAAGCATATGGGACAGTGGACAAGTGCAAAGAAAGACTTGTAGCAAAGGGGTACACATAAAAGAAGGCATTGACTATGAGGAGACATTTTCTCCCACGGCTAAGATCAAAACGATTAGGATGATCTTTGCTCTAGCTGCTCAATTTGGATGGAAAGTTCACCAAATAGACGTAAAAAGTGCCTTCCTGAATGGAGATTTACAAAAAGAAGTCTACATGACACAACCTGAGGGATATGTTGTACCTGGTCAAGAAGAAAAGGTATGCAGACTCAGGAAATCACTGTATGGCCTCAAACAGGCACCCCGGGCATGGTACATCAAGATTGATGAGCGTCTCGTACAACATGGATTTTTCAGAAATCCATACGATCCCAATCTCTACCTCAAAAAGCAAGGGGAGGAGATGGTGATTGTTGTAGTTTATGTCGATGATCTAGTCATCACTGGCAGTTCAGTGAAGATGATTGATGAAACGAAGAAAGATCTTAAGCGATCATTCGACATGACAGATCTCGGGCTTATGCACTATTGTCTTGGACTAGAAGTATGGCAGAAAGAGAATCACATCTTTGTTTCTCAGATGAAATATACCAAGACAATGCTCGAGAAGTTTACAATGATGGATTTCACACCAATTGCTACACCTATGGAGTACAGATTACAGTTATCTCGTTCAAATCCATCTTCTGAGGTAAGTGCCACTCTCTATCGGTAGCTGATTGGGAGTCTCATTTACCTGACCTACACTAGACCAGATATCAGCTTTGCAGTGAGCTATCTATCCAGGTTCATGTAGGAACCTAAAGTTTGTCATTGGAAAGCAGCAAAGTGCATTTTGAGATATCTCAAATGATCAGTGGATCTTGGTCTAGAATACAAGAAGAATGAAAACTTCTTCTTGCCTAGATATTCGGATTCAAATCATGCAGGTAACATTGATGATAGAAAATCCACTTCTGGATTTGTATTCTTTATGGGATCTAGACCAATATCATGGGGAAGTAAGAAACAACACTTTGTTTCTCGATCTTCCACAGAAGCCGAGTATCGTTCTGTAGGAGAAGCTGTCTGTGAAGCGATTTGGCTACATCGCATACTGGAAGGACTTGGAATACCACAGGACAAACTGACTACCATGTATGTAGACAATGAAGGTGTTCTCAAACTTGTTCGCAATCCATTTTTTCACGAGAGAACAAAACACATTGAGGTTCAGGTACATTTCATACGCAAACATGTGTTGAAGCACAACATCCAGCTTCAATTTTGTCCAACTGCTGAACAACGAGCAGATATTTTCACAAAGTCACTTGCATGTGACAAGTTCGAGTTGTTCAGAGCGTTTCTTTCCTCATCTCTTCAGACAATGTACAATTAAGGGGGGGAATGTTAGGATAAAATATTATTATCCTAATATTAATTATGCATGTTTAATTATTTAATTAATTTTATTAATTAAGTAATTAATGGTTAATTTTGTTATATGGTTCATAAACCATATTTGTCTTTTATAAATACTGTTATATTGTTTTGAACAGTATATTTGTTTGTATCTAATTATTGCTTCCCAGGATGTTATTGGAAGCCTGCATCATTCTAGGAACTTAGTTCACCTGTACAACTTAATATTTCTGTTTGTATTTGGCTGTGCAATATCTATAAATATTACATCCCATTATCTGTAATGATTGATTGATTGAGATTAATAAATTACATCAGGCTTCCGTCCCTGTTTCTCAATTTACAAGTGAGTATGGTTGTAATTAGTGGTTTGAGAATCTATATAGATTTTAGTTCCTAAGGCATTGCCAATGGATGTCAGACAGTCTATGACTCCGGAACTGGAGAGGTAAATCGGACAGCTTGATCCAAACATGGTTTCCATGAGAAAGATTCAGTGAGTGGGTTGAAGGATGGAAACCAGGGTTTAATGATCAAATATTTAGATGATGATAGGTCCAAAGTTTCAAGCAATAAAATGTATGTATATCAGCATATCATAAAGAGAAAGTTATAATGAAAATACCTTTAGTTCACAAGGATAAAATTCTAATTTTACTAGTTAAAATTGGAGTCCAGTGCTTAGAAGAAATCCATGTGTGAAGATGTAGGAAGGCTGGGCCATAGTCCCCTGAATCTACAAATCAAAGCATGTTCTTTGTAGTAAATCTCAGAGGAACATGACCTCTTCCCCAGATGTAATAGATGGGGTAATGTCTACAGGTTTCATGTTTAAAGCATTCCTTGCCGTTTAAAGATATTTATGAAGGATGACCCAATATGGCCACGACTAGCATCTCTATCCAGTTCCAATCTGTCACGAACTGAACCTTCCAACACAAATTTTAAATGTCCATTACCAGGCGTTGCCGCAGGAACACCCCCGAAACTCAATCTTGTGGTAGATCTCGGCTAGGGTTATGTGCTGTCATTGGTTAAGGTATTAGGTATGGAGCTCCCTACAGTGAAGGCAAGGTCGATCCATGACCAGGGTGGAATCTCTGAGATGAAGCCCCATAGCTATGTCGCCTCCATCTCCCTCACCTATCCGATGTAGTTCTTTCCAAGTTAGATTTAGGGTTTGCATTTTTGGTTGCTAGGGCTCAGGTAGACACCATGGTGTAGGGCCTTCCTTTGAAACAGGGTGCAAGCTAGAAGAGATATTTTCCTGTAACTTCAAAATATTACATGAAGTGTTGTATATTTCTACGTGGTAGGTTATTGATTCCATCGCAGTTGCATAGAACAGGCACCAGGAACCAGTAAAGGTTTGAATTTTCCAAGCTACTTATGGTCTGAACCTGTGCCATGGAGTAAAAAGGGAAGTCTTATATTTTATAATTTTTCCATATATATAATGGATGGTTATTCTTGTATTATTTATAAATCTCCAGTTGTAGGTTTTTTCATTCATATTTGCAAGGGGATCACACTTTGGAAGCATTGTAGGAGCCATGGATCATTTTGGGTACAATTTCTGGTAAATTGTAAGAGTTTCCATTGTTTTGATAAGCTCCATTTATTGCAAAAATAATTTTCTCAAAAGTACGTGTATTTGAAAAGTTCTTATCATTTTAGAATTATTTAATATTCATTGGTCATTTAATAGATCGATTCACTTTCTGTGAATTCAGAGACGTAGCCTTTGGGTGAACTCCATTATCAATCTCATGTTGGTGTAGAAATTTCATTTCAGTTTTTGAAGATATTTGATCAGGATAAAAATAGTTAATTGGATTAACTATTTTATTTGGTGAAGAAGGTCAACACTTAATTGGTAATTGGATTGAAGGACCATTTCAATGGATCCTTATTTGATAACCCACAGCATAGAATCTGAATACATTTATCAAATTTGATTTCAAGTTCAGTTTGAGTGTATGATTTGAATTTAACTTGCACATTTTTCAAAAGGATTATGTACTAAGATTTAGATTAGATAAATTCAAGTTGTGAATTTAAGGATAATTGCCTCAACATTTAGAATATTTTAAGAATTTCTTGGTTTCAAAAGCTCCCAAAAACTATTTAATACTCTTAATCAGTTGTTCAAGTGTTAAGATCTAAAACTTATTCTAATTACTTGAAAAATTTAATTTATACAAGATTTTCAGATAAATTTTTAGTGAAGCAAACAGTTAACTAGTATTTCGATTGAAGGATCATTTCAGTATCCATAACCCACAACAGATATCTGAATACACTTATCAATTTTGGTTTCAATAATCTCAAGTTCGAGTGTATGATTTGAATTCAACTTGTGAATTTTTAAAATGGATTTGTACTAAGATTCAGTTTAATCATTTATGGTTGGAATGTTAAGTGATAATTGATTTATTTGAAGAGTTTAAGGATTTTGGTTTCAAGAGCTCCCAATTTAATTTGTTTGCCCTACTCTTAATCAGTTTTCTAAGTTTTAAGACTCATAAAAATTTTCTAAGTACTGTGAAAATTTAAGTACCATTTTCGAATCAACCTTTCTTAACACCATTGTCTGTTCAAGAATCATCTAAACTAACATTTCAAATCTATATTCCACCTTAACATCACTCATTTTGTAATAAGTGTTTTGAAAACCACCTTTTTCATTCCTTTAATACTTATTTTGTTAAGAGTTGATTATATTCACTCTAATGTACAAGTCTTGTCTCCCTTAACACTCATTTTTCTTAAGTGTCATTTGGGTAAGTGCACGAAGTTGGTGGACAATTTTGTGGACATAAAAAACCTAACATAAAGGAACCGTGATCGTGGTTTACATACCACGATCGCAGTTCCTGAATTCCAGGTTCGGTAATTACCATGAACCTAAAAATGTGATCGCAGAACTCTGAGACAAAAATTAGCAGTCCCGCGACTCCTTATTTTCCTCATTTTTCATTTCAAACTGCATGATTTTTCCTAATTGTTTTTCACTCAAACTTTGAATACCACCTCAAAATTGCTCATCAAACTTCTGTATAGTGATAGATTCAACCATGCCGCCAAGACAAAGAGGTAAGTCCCTCGATTGTAATCATTTTTTTGCATTTTAGGTTTTTCTTTACATTTTCATGGGTTTTTTTGAAATGTTTGTTTATGTATACAATTTTCTTGTTTTATCAGTTGGTCGACAAGCTCAAAATCATGCAAACCATCAAAAAATTCCTCAAAACCCACCGAACATTCCTCAAAACCCTCCTCCAAACACAGATATACCTCTTGTGGTTCCTTCTATCCCCATTGAGCCACCAGGAACCCAAGATAATATCATTAGAAGAATCCGAGAAAATAAAATTTTCATTGAGAACCTAATTCAAACTATAAGACAAAATCATGCTACAAATCCATTCCACAGGACTTTAGCCAATACATTATAAACATTGATCAGCAGAATTCGAGTCCATAACCAACCAAATACATAGATGGAACACCTTTAGAGGTGACTATAGGTGGTGGTATGTGGATAAACTATCCCATGTGGTTGTAAAAGACAAAAAAATTGGAAAAGACCTCATTTGTAAATTATTTACTGACCCTAGAACCAATGCCCCCCGGGCAGTTACTTGCAAATGGTTCCCAATCCATTGGTGCCATGATGACAGAATCAAAAACAATTTTTGGGACCAATGGTGGATGGTTTTTGATTATCCACCATGCAACAACAATGAGGTTCCTCTTTATTTTTTGAAGAAATTATATTGTGAGTTCGTGCTTAATGAGGTCCCGAATTATTTTGACTTTTTCTGACCTTTTATGGTCAAGGAGGTGGCTCTGCATAGAGTAGACTGGTGCACGCATAGGTCAACCAAGGATGACCCATGCCCAAAACCCCCACTGCCTTAAGTTATCCCTCCTACAGTGAAGGAGGTTGTGGAGATTGACACACTGCATGCATTGAGGGAGCTCACTGACACTCTGACCCAACATAGTGACCAGATTTCATCTGGTGATGTTGGTGGAGGCACCAGTTCTAGCGCACCACACCACTGTGGATCATGTGGTGCCATATGCACTGTGGGCGAGACATCATTTGTTGGTTCACATGATTTATTTTCTATAGATGAGATGTTGGGGAATTTTTTTGGAACTGGTGCCACTGATATTGGTCTTTCATAGGTAAATTTCAAATAAATTCAAATAATATATATATATATATACAATAGTTTAATTCACATGTTTGAGATTTTAATATATATATATATTTGATTGTACGTCATGTACATACATGTAAAAAACTAATTTTTTATTTTATTTTAAATAGCAAGAGCCGATGAAGGAAACATCTGGTGTCGACATGCTAGCTACTGCAGCTGGGCGTGTTTCAAACGTAAGTTTTCAAGTTGTACAAACTTACATTTTTAATTTCATTTGACTATACTAGATTATTATTATAATGTTTCACGTGTATGTTGTACATATTAATATTTTTCTCTTTTATACACAGGAGCCTGGCGGGTCATTATCTGCTCATGGGAACTTAGGCTACTGGCATGCACCTCACATGATTTTTACGCAGGTTAGTAAATATCTCCTTACACTTTGTTTCTAATTACTGGAAGTTCACGTGGATTACATGCTTTGGACCTCTGTTATGCGGTGCATAGTCATACATAGATTTTAATATTGATTTGTACATGTTTTTTGTATAGCTTATGACTGTCCAGAGAGACTCCTCCATATATGCATACTGTGGAGGCTGCTATAGATACTGCCATAGCATCTGCAGATCCACTAACTAAGGTACAATTTTTCAAATTTGTTAAATTTTGGAGGTTCATTATTTCTTATTACTTAAATCTACAATATCAAATTTTGTACATGTATATGTGAAATATTTAATTTGAAAATTAATTATTTGTATGTAGCTTACCCCTCATGAGTCTATTGTTGTCCCTGCGATGTGTCAACAACAAATTGATAGGGATCATGACATTGTGGTAAGATTTCACCTGCATTTTAACTAAATTGTACAAGTTTCTAAATTTTGAATGTATTTTAAAATTTTGGGTGTTAAAAAATTGTTGTTTATGAATGTGTAGGTTAGGTTGCAGGCATGCTTAGAGACACCTAGGACCACACGGATGAAATCCGTAGTGGCATTTCCCTTCACTACATCCCCAGGTCGTGGACATGCTACTTCTAGCAGGGCTGAAGAGAGGGAAGATGTTTCATGAGTAGATTCATAGTCCACTTAGATGTACATAGATATATATATATGGGCCATTTGGTTCTCAGTGAACATGTTTCTTCATATAGTCCATTGTATATATATAGTATTTTGTGACCGCATGTGGTCCCATATGTACATTATGACACACTTAGTTCGAGATGTACACATGTTATGAACTTACACATTTTCAGAGAACTGCGTCTTGAGCACACTTTGTTTGATACTTATATATCCATGTGTGTTGGTTTTCATAACAATATTACTGAACTATACGTTTGATTCGATTTCATTGCATGTATGATATCCTTCTATGTATGTTTTCATAACCATTTATTAGTTCTAGATATGTATGTCTTATCAAAAATTAAAAATCCATGTCTGTGCACTACATGGTACAATTTTTAAGCAAACCTATTCCATTATGCAAAACCTTGCTAGGTGAACTACAAAAGGGCAATACATACAATTACTTTGTTTAAAGCTAACACTCATCTATTGCATATCAAATCATGTGAACATTGATAGAAATAAGTGAGGATTTCATCTTGAACTATGGTACTTATGGTGCAACATTGAAGATTTTACAATTTTAATTTTCAAGTTTTACAATTTTCATATTTCTAGAATTGAAGATTACACTGAGGTTTCAATTTTTTTTCTTTGTTATCAAAACTTATTATTTTTAGTAAGGCTCATATGCCAATTTAAAATAATTATAATCATGTCTTCTTGTATTTGGATTGAGATGAATTTTTTTCATTAGATTAGGTATTTTCATATCGTTTCCTGCTTCAAATTTCAAGTGTTTTCAATCTCTAGAATTGCAAGGATCTAAAAAGGCAAGTTTTTTCTCTTAAATTTTAAATGGGATGCTATAACAAATTTAGGGTACCAATGGAAAATATTTTTATGTCATCTTCAAGGAGTTCATGAGTAGAAGTTACAGGAAAAATTTCAGGGGAAATGGAGGAAAAATGAAGGAGATATGAGCAAAAATGTGATTTTTGCAATAGGGTTTCTTGAAAATTAAGTAGCATAAATAACTACTAGCAGAAATGAAGGAAAAGGAAATATTAAAAAGGGATTAAAAAATGGCTAAGTGTTTGTTTGTACTCACCTCTTAACATTAACCTAGCTAACTCACCTTCTAACTCATCCTTGACCATTCTGGATTAACCCGGGTTACATGACATGACAGGGTAGGGTTAAAAGTTTCTAAATGCGTTTTGGTTTTCCCCATTTCCCTTACCACATTTATTAAGGGAAAAAGGTACTTAAAGGGGTGATAATGTGTGAAGGGGTTAAGTATTCATGAGAGGGGGCAACATAATCAAGTTGGGGTGCTGAGGAATCATGCCTAGTGACAATGTTACAAGCCTTAAATGATGAAAGGGAGAGATTTCATGTGGCACGGCACATTCTGATGTCCCCCATGTCCCTTTGAAAAGGGTAAAAATTTGACAATAATCCCTTATTAGTATTCTTAGGTTCCACCCATCATTAGGAATCCCCTCTAATGAAGAATCAACTCATGTCTTCCTCCGCGGAACATCTTGAATGATGAGGATTTTCCATAGACCATCTTGTTAAATCTAGAAACTACAAATGAAAATTTCTCATCTTCCAGGATGTTCACATGCTCCAATGTGTTGAATAAATTATCAGGAATGGCATTGATATTTCCACATTGACTAAAATATTTTTCATAACTCTTCATAGGATTAGCGATATAACCTATGATCTCTACAAGGGCTTCTAAAGTATGACTATTAAAGGAAAGGGTCACAAATATTTTCTTGAACCAATTCTTGAAATTTGAATCCTGAAGATTCTTCATGGAATTATTCTCCTTGAGAGGAGTACCAAGCTCATGCATTCTTATGCCAAGATCTTCCAAAATTTTTGATAAATTCTCCTCATGGGAGTCAAAATAAGAAATGGATTCTTTTAGAGCATCAAAATTCTAGGTGATGGTATGGGAAAAAATGTCATACAAGTTCTCTGAGTTAGGTGAGAACACACTTGAGCTCACCAAGGAATGAGAATCAAAATTATTCATCTCACTCGCAAATGGGAGATTATTTTCTGAATGGAATTTCTCTTTCTTGATCTCAACTTTGTTCCTATAGATTTTCAAATATATGACCAAGAACAATCTAAATAAAGAGATAATCTCAGGAAATAGATCATTCCCTTTTTCAAGGATCATGCTCACCCAATGGTCACATGTCCTTCTTTGGGGGTTAAAGTTTCAGATGGGAGACATTGCTTCAATTTGAGGTAGAGATGATTAATCTCATGAAATAAATGATTTCACTTATGAATAAAAGGTCCTCACATGTTCCATTAATTGTTTGATGATTTACTTATACTCCTAATTCTATGTAGTGATCTGTGATGAAGAATCCTATTACAATGCAAAAAAAATGAGCATGTACAAGAACATAGTTGGGGCAATAGAGGATGGAGAGAGATCACCATAACAACATAGCTCAAGAGAGAAAAGAAAGGAAATTGATGATGCACCTAAGAGGATAGAGGCAAGTCCAAATAGAACAAGAAAGATGGAAGGTTAAAAAGTAACATTGAATGTTTTGAGTCTTAGGAAATCAACGAAGGCGAGAAGTGAGAAGTCATGCCTCAGGATATCGTGGCACCAAACTGAATTTTCTGATATGTCTGGTTGGCCAGGTGAATGCTATAGGAGGCTGTTTTTTGGTGAATGACAAGGTCGTTGCTTCAAGGCTACTTCGTTCAGGCGTAGTCCCTTAAGAGTCCTGAGACTAAAATATTGTTCAACTTCGACGGGAGACTACTCAGACTCTGTGGCACCTAAAAATGCCTCATCTGATCCAACACCTTAGCATAGGGACCTTATACAATATCCTCTCTCAGTTTTTTCCTTCTCATATCGATGCTCTTGTTGCCCTATTGTTTGCAAATGCGTAAAATAGTGCAGTTGGAGCTAGTGTAAGGTTGTCAAAACGCTATATTTTACAAATGGTGGGTCATGGCACTGAACTGACTATGCTGACATGTCTTAGTGGCTAGGTGAACACTAGAGGATGTGGTGTTTTGGTGTGCGAAAAGGTCATTTCTTCCAGGCTACTTCATTCGAGCATAGTCCGTTAAGAGCCCTGAGATAAAAATATCGTTCAAGTTCAACGGATGACTACTCAGACTCCATGGAACCTAGAGATTCCTCTTATGATCCAATAAATCAATGTAGGGACCATATACAATGGCCTCTCCTAGATTTTTCCTTCTCATATTGGTGCTCTCCTTGCCCTATTGTTTGTAAATGCGTGAAATAGTGCAGTTGGAGCCAGTGTAAGGTTGTCAAATGCTATATTTTGTAAATGGTGGGTCATGGCACTGAACCAAATGTGTAAAAATGTCTGAGTGGCCAGGTTAATACTAGAGGAGGTGGTGTTTTTATGCATGACAAGTTTTTTCCTTCTGGGCTACTTTGTTCGGGCGTAGTCCCTTAAGAGCCCTGATACCGAAATATCGTTCAACTTCGACGGGTGACTACTCAGACTCAGTGGCAGCTAGAGATACCATGTTTGATATGAAATCTTAGTATAGGTACCCTCTACAATAGTAGTTTTTTCCTTCTCATATCGGTGCTCTTTCTGCCCTATTGTTTGCAAACGCACAAAATCGTGCATTTGGAGCCAGTGTAAGGTTGTCAAACGCTATATTTTGCAAACGGTGGGTTGTCACACTGAACTGACTATGTCGACACATCTGGGTGGCTAGGTGAATGCTAGAGGAGTTGGTTCTTTGGTATGTGACAAGGTCCTTGCTTCCGGGATACTTCGTTCGGGCGTAGTCCATTAAGAGCGCTGAGACCAAAATATCGTTTAAATTCGATGAGTGACTACTTAGACTCACTGACACCTAGAGATGCCTCATCTAATATGAAACCTTGGTGTAGGGACCCTCTGTAATAGCCTCTTTCAATTTTTTTCTTCTCATATCGGTCCTCTCGCTGCCCTATTGTTTCCAAACGTGTGAAATAGTGCAATTGGAGCCAGTGTAAAGTTGTCAAACGCTATATTTTACAAACGGTGGGTCGTGGCACCAAACCAACTACACCGACACATCTTGGTGGCCAGGTGAACACTAGAGGAGGTGGTGTTTTTGTGCATGACAAGGTCTTTGCTTCCGAACTACTTCGTTCGGGCGTAGTCCCTTAAGAGCCCTGAGACCAAAATATCATTGAACTTCGACGGGTGACTACTCGGACTCCGTGGAACCTAGAGATGCCTTGTCTAATCCAATACCTTAGAGTAGGGACCCTCTACAATATAATCTCTCAATATTTTCCTTCTCATATCGGTGGTCTCGTTGCCCTATTGTTTGCAAACGCATGAAATAGTGTAGTTGGAGCCAGTTTAAGGTTGTCAAATGCTATATTTTGCAAACGGTGGGTCATGGCACTGAATCAATTATGCCGAAACATCCAGGTGGCTAGGTGAATGCTACAGGAGGTGTTGTTTTAGTGTGTGACAAGGTCATTGCTTCCGGGCTACTTCGTTCAGGCATAGTCCCTTAAGAGCCCTGAGACCAAAATATCGTTCAACTTCAATGCGTGACTACTCCGAATCCATGGCACCTAGAGACATCTCGTCTAATCCAAAACCTCAGCGTAGGTACCCTTTATAATAGCCTCTCTCAGATTTTTCCTTCTCATATCGGTACTCTCGTTGCCCTATTGTTTGTAAACGCGTGAAATAGTGCAGTTTGAGCCAGTGTAAGGTTGTCAAACGCTATATTTTGCAAACGGTGGGTCATGGCACCAAACCGATTGTGCAAACGCATAAGTATGGTCTTGTAAACACTTGAGGAGGATTCACTTTCAAAATTTACAACTTTTTCAAAATTTACAGCTTTTCCAAAATTTACATTTTTTTCTAAATTTACAAATTTTTCTAAATTTACAACTTTTTCAAAATTTACAACTTTTTCAAACAATGAAAGCTTCTCTTAGCTTAGAGAATTTAAAAGTCTCTACTAACAGTGCCAACCACGTGAAGGTGGAATATTTTCTGGCACTACTAACCTGAACATAAAAGTGTTAGTCAAAGAAATTTAAATTTCAAATAAAAACCATATATTAGATATATACAAAATAAACAAATTTAAAATAAAATATATAAACTTAAATCTAGATCTAACTAACAAATTTATAAATATCAAAGAAATTATATATACCAGACATGAGTATTGTAAATTCATTCCAATGAACCTTCAGGATCAAATCTACTCTAAATAGTAGACAAGATTGCTTCATGATCTGACTCTCAAACCTTCCAAAGAATCTTGTTATTATGCCTTCCTCAATATATATATATAGCTTAATATTTTTCACTAGAACTAGATGTGAATATAAGAGTATTTTCCTGTGTGTCTCAAAGTCTTCAAACACCTAAAAAGAGGAGTTTTTTAATGGATACTGTCGAAGCCAAGTTCCAGTAACTACCACTGACCCTGTAGGATACTCAATATCTTTTCCATCTATAATAGGAGAATTCAACTTCTTTCTTTCCTTTATGCAATGACATAAGAAATAGTCTATTCCTTCTTTATTGTCTTTTGTCGTAATAGCTACAAAGACGTGTCAAAATTTCAATGGACATAACTCAATACAAAAATTAAATTATTAACCATAAATACCTTGTCGCACCAAAATAAAAATTTCATCAAAGTCCCTGGATGTTACAACTTCATCTACAGAAAGAAGTCGTAATGCTTGTGGAGGTTGATAACTAGGAAGTAGAGTTAGAGGCCTACAAATCCATCCATCCACCCATTCTTGTGAATCACACTCAATAGTGACAAATTCGATACAAGATGCACAAATACATGTAAAAATTCTTTTTGCATATGGCCCACGAAGTAGCGTTTGAGCTACAAAATGAGTGCATTTCACTGGACCCAGTGAGTGTCATACAATCCTCATAGTTAGCAATTTTTTGTTCCTCTATTAGCTAAAAATATCTATGAACTGTGGAATTTTCTTTAGAACCTCGATCCATGTTGTCAATACACCATTCCACTATGCTCTTTTCATCTTTTAATTTAGCACCATCTTTGTACTTTAACTCTTCTCTTGCAAGAGCTCTTTTCACACATGCCCCTGCATCGTCATGCTGTCATTTTCCATGTCCAGCCTCAGTGAAAATCTAAATATGTTGCACACCCATCTTCATGTGCATTATGATCATCCAATAAAACATTCGTTCATTCTTAAACTGAGACGTGTAATTATCTTACCATATATAATGTTGTTTGAAGTGGATGTCCCTATCAGACAAGTTTCATAAAATAAATAGAAAAACCCTTGGACAAATTTAGTAGAATGAGTATGATAATCACTAATATAAAAGTGGTACTCTCTTAAAAAAAATTGATCATTCTCTGTACTATCAGGAGAATGTAGAAATGTTATATGCACAAAAATGACAACTTGTACTGAGTTGTAATATTGTGATTAAACCTCCATTTGTGGTTGCAATGTGTAATTCTCTGCAAAATCTACCACTGAAAAAATAGTACCAATAGGAAATGTGTCATTGCATACCTTGAATTGTTCATCCAACCATCAAGATCTATGTGTATACCTAGCATACTCATAAACAATTTCATCCTTAAATTTTCTCAAAAATTAGAAAACTGGCATTTATTCTGTAACTAGCTCACACCGTTTAGACTCTTTTCCATCTTTCAACTAGTATGCAACTAATTTATATTTATCAAAATCAACTAATTTATGTCCTATTGTACCTTCAATTTTCTCATGGATGTAACTTTCCAATTTAGGTAATCTGCTGCATGTACTACAACTTCCATCTAAACAATCCTGACTATAAAATAATTGTCCAAATTCTTTTTCACAAAATATAGTAGTAATGAAATCCCTAGAAGATATTGGTGGAACTTGAACACTACATTCTGATAACATAGTTTTAGATTGAAAAATAGAATGAATACGTAAAAATTTAGCATAATGCATTGCAAATTCAACATGTTGCCTACAACAACAAGTGGTGTAAGCGTGGTTTATTTTCACATAGAATTGTTTCAACATTTCAAAAAACTGTTGACAAATTTTAAATTCCAAATTCTCTTGTTCAAACTTACGAAAAATTGAGTTTGAGTCATATCTAAGAAATGCTTTGGATGTGGTTCACGATTAGTAGAACCAACTCTCTGTTTTATAACATCTCTTGTATTAGGTGAAAGTCTAGTGTTATCATGCCAAAATTTAATAACAACTTCTCCTATAGCATCAAAATTATTTTTATCCCTACGCGGTTGTGTAGCACAAAATGCCCAAGAATCGGTGTTATTGAGTGATTGAAGGATATTACATATTTCAATTGCTTTCATTATATTTTTTCAATTAACTTGCAACATTTGACTTGTTTGCCTAATCAAACATTATTTTTTATTGATTCACTTACAACACTAGTAGCAAGTACATGATGCACAATATTACTATCCCTAGTACGTCTCTTAACACCAATAGTGTGATATGCATCATGAAGGTTTTCATCAATTATAGAGGTTTGACCATTTATATTAGATGTTGTAAATCCTAAGGTGTTTAATGTAGGTTTCATTTTAATCAATTTCATCAAACTAACCAACAACTGACATCTTTAAGAATCATTTAAAATTTCAAAATTATTATCCCAAATTTCAGTGGCTTTTCTTCTAATTTTTCATTCAGAAAGTTTGTCAAACATTGGTTTCAAAATGTTTTCATCAAATTCAATAAAAAATTAGGTTTCTTATGTAAAATCCTAGGAGGTGTTTTTGTCAAATTTTACCTGTGTACAGTTTCAACATGGATTGCCTTATTCACATTTTCATTGTCTCCTTCAATTTCAACATTTGCTACATCATGAGTATTTAATTCTTCTTCAACATTGATAGTAAAAACATCTTCATCATGAGTATTTAATTCAACTTCAACATTGACAGTAGAAACATTACCTGGTTCTTCATTGCTTACAATAGTTGGGGTTAAAGATAAACCTCTTCTTGATTCATGAAGATTGCGCATTCGTTCTGCATTTTGAATTTTTTTAGACTCTAATTCATTTCATGTTTTTTTACTTTATGACTTCCTTATTTTACTTCGTTTCTTGTCTCCCATGATGTTTTGCTTCCAGTGATAAGAAAAACGTGGAGAAAAAGACATAATTTCATAGTAATTCATACGGTATGGTCAGAGAGTAAAAATCACATGGTAATTCAAACATTGGGAGGTGTAATTATGATTTATAAACCACGATCATGGATCTATTTTATGAACCTAAGCCTCAGGAAATCTTTGTTTTTCCCCAACCAAAGCTATGGAAGGTCATTATGAAGTGTAAAAGGTCAAAAAACCTCAAATTTGCTCTTCCAAAGACTTGAACCATGCTAAAAAACTAAAAAATTTCACAAAAATGGTGCCATCGTGTAGGGGAGACTATTAGCTTCATAGAAATATTTATTTTAAAGTGAATAGAATAAGATAAATATCATTTTATAATTTTTTACTAACAATAGGTCTTTAAGAAATTTTTTCCTGTGCATGTTCATGTCTATGTTTAAGACTGTAACTTTTGTTTCACTTATCAAAGTGTGATAAAATTTATACCATCCCAAGTGTGGAAAAATTCTATACACGTTAAAAATAATATTTGATTTTAATATTTTTTCATATAGTTATGGCGGGAAAATGGAAAACGCTCCGTTTTCTAAATATTTTTAGACCACTTTCGTGGAAAAAATCATTATAAAAAAAATATTGCTCAAAAAAATATAAAATAAAATCCATCCCAAGATAGAAAACTACATCTAACGTTTCACCAAAGTTAAAAAAAAATAACAAGATTTGGTCATCCAAAATGCGGACAAAAAGACTACAATCTTATAATTTTTTTCAAAAAAAAAACCAAGTCATATAATTTTAAGTGTTTAATATAGCTAAACTTGTTCGTTTTTTTTTTTTAAAAGTTATTTAGAAACTAGATTCCGAATGCTACAATTCATATTTATATAAATGTTTCTAATTTTGAGTGTGCGTATTTCTAATAATCCCTACAATTTGAGATTTGACTGTTTTTTGCAATATGACATCCATAGATGACCCTATATTTGTCCATCAACTTCCTGCACTTACCCATTTATTTATATATTGCTCTTGGGTGGATACAAAATGATTACCATGATTCTAGGGTTTCCCAAATTAAATTCTACTTGAAACTCTCTTTCCATCTAACAAAAACTTACAAAATTTGAAAAAAAATATGTGGAGGTGTTTTCTATCGATTTCAAAAAGAATTATTGCAAAATATCAAGTATGGAAGGAGAATTATGTAGCATAAAATCCAAAGGCCATATTTATTCACTGTGTTAACAGATTACAATCTATTAGCTCGATTTAAAGGAAATGCATGGTATGGTGCTTGTGGATCTTAATGTTTTAAGCATTATGAGAGTCAATTAAGCCTAAAGAAGTGTTTTTTCAATTTGAAAATGGTCCATTAAATGATTTAAATCTCTAAGTTGCATGCACAATAGTTTTTTTTGCTTCAAAGATTCTATATTGTTGTCTTCACCTGTAAATATGAAAAACTCAAGATGTTACTTCATGTTTAGGTTCAAAAACAAAGAATTGCTTAAGAATTACTATCCCTTTTATAATTCAAATATATTCAATTCGAATTGAGTAAATATTTTTTGGAAGATAGAGATTCTCAAAATGTTGTAACTTCTTAATAACCTTTCCAAAATCGAAAGGGAAAATAAAAAGACCTTCTTGATCCTTGCATATAAGACAAAATGTCACAAAACCTTTGTGTTATCAATAACATGATGGGTCAAGGTCTTAAAAAACCAAAGGGAGGTGAAAGTACTTACATATTGTCATAGAATGTAAAGTGTTAAAAGGAGTGAGTGAAATGAAGATATTTTTCATAATCGATAAAATGGAATAATTTCAAAAGTTAAGTTATTCAAGAAAGGTGAAGTTCAGAAAAATAAAATAAGAAAATCAGGTCCGAGATTGAAAAGGTAATGAAGTGGAATGTATGATCTCATGTAAATGTGAAAATTTTGATTTGAAATAATTTGAGATAGAAAAACATGAATTCACAGTACTACGAACAATGATAAAAGGAAAGACAGTGAAACTATGGGAACAAATTGGTACATAGAAGTTTGGCAAGCTAGATTTTGATAAAAGAACCAGATACTGATATGAAATAGAGTTATATGCCAATAGATCATAGATGAAACATCAATATATAGGAATGTGTTAAGCTCAACCATTGACAAGGACTGGTTTTGATGATTTCTAGCCACAAGTTGTATAAATGCATCTTGATAGTAAGATATTTATAAGACCAATGTAACTAGCTTCGAAGGTTGAAGATATGCCAGTATTGAAATTAAAAGTTGTTCATGATATTGACTATGTGCTTGTGAATAATAGTGAGTTGAAGTAATTAGGAATGTATGAGATGAAAAATACAATAAGTGAATTTTTTTTTGAGATGTCATAAGCATCATAGTTAGGATTTGAGGACAAAACCATCAATCTTACACAACTTGAACAAACAATGGAATTATGTACTCTATCTTAAGTTAGGGTAGTAAATGATCTTGAAAACTAAAATAATAATGTCTTATAAAATCAGACATGTGCTTGTGATACTCTATAATTGGTTGTTGACTACTAAATATACCATCAAGTAAAGACCATGTTATCTGAAGATGCATATCCTACATTTATTTTTAGGGAATGTAGAAAAGTGTGAAGGATCTTCAAAGACCTTCAAGAAAGCATGGAAATCATTTCAGAGTACTATAACAAAGTACTAAAGGTTTGTAGAAATATTGAAGATATGCATCAGGTTGTAGTGTATTATGAAAAGAACATTTGTATGATTAAAGAGGCCTAGAGCCTACATTTGGATGTGAAAAAAAATTATGTTACGATTTTTTTCGTTGATTCTCTTTTTTTCCATGACTAGTATATTAGGAAATCTTGAAAATATGATCAAATTTCAAAGGTTCTAAGGAGGTTGAAATTAAGAAGGTTGTAGTACATGATGTGTTATCTTCAAGAAGAAAATTTTATGATTTTCAGCATGTAAATGACCTAGAAAGTGATGAAAATAATAGTTGTAAGAAGAATGAATGGGTATCATTCTCAGTTGGACTCTTTTCAAGTCAAAGAGGATCTTCATGTGCTGTTGAATAAGTCAAAGACGTACAATCTCAATCCCAGGTGGAGTAATTGGAGAAAGTAATTCATTTTTTGTGCATCTTTGTCATTGTGAGTAACTTGTTTCATGTCAAGTCCATGAATTCCTTTGTCATAGGGGAGAAGCATTTCACAAAACATGTTAATGAGGTCATCTATGTGTGTATATTTACGATTGCTATCAATGTTTCTAGGATTGTTTCCATTAATGAAAAAGGGGGAGCTTGTTGGATGTGTGTGTAACTTGTGTTGTCATTGATGTCAAGTTCATTTATGTCACTCTCATTTAGGTGATCTAGCTATGTTGGCTAGGTGATCTAGGCATGTTGGCTAGGTAATCTAGGCCTATTGACTAGGTGATCTAGGCATGCTAGCTAGGTGATCTAAGGGTCTCCAAAGGTTGTATAAAGGTCAAATATGGTCCATGAAGTAAGTGCGATGTAATTCCAACTCCTCTTTAACTTTGATCAAACTGCGTTATTGATTCCAAATTGTTTATAATCTCAAATCTTTCTGCTTTATTATAGTTAGCATGCAAATAAAATGTACATGAAATCATGATTACTATTGTGTTTTGGTTATTATTTTGACTGTATGTCATACTGTGAACCTTGTTTGGCATTTAAGGATAAGACAATTAGCTAGAACAATTGCCTTGTTATAAATTAATTGTGATATCATTACTCTTCAATATTGTTTCGTTATATTTAATATAACACTGTGACTGAAAACATAGACATCATTACACATTATACCTATAAAATTTAATATATATATGAAATTAACACATTGTGATATGGAAATTGAGGGAAAGACATTACTGTAGTGAACTGATTAACTATTGATAGACATTCGGTGGGGAAGACAATGATGTGCTCCTAGCTTAGATATATATTAATATTTTGAATTTCCTTTGTATTGATTTTTATCATGATGTTCAAAGTTATTTTGTGATTTCCTTGATATTAGAGGATGAGTGATATGGTGAACGAGTGAAATTATTCCTTAAATAAGATGATTCAGTTGGTTTATGATCTTAATTGCAAACTTATGTATTAGCAGAATCAAAATGTTAAAAATTGAGAGTAATTGTTGAATTACTTGGTCTTAGCTATAGTAGTTATGATATTTGATGTTGGAATAGATATGTAGATATAATAATTTCTATTAATTCGATATCGCTAATATGGCCATGAGGCTAGAAAGGTATTGTGTGATTTTGCAAGTAATTGTATCACAACAACAAACTATGGGGGGTAGGTTACCAACAACAAAGAAATGTGGGGTATTGGCAACTGGTCACCATGACAACTTATGTAATTTTCTTGTTTTGTTATTTGTTGTTAGGGGGTCCCCATGAGGAGATAACCTCCAATTATCACCATGGGGTTTGTGTGTATGTTCCCTTTTATTTAATTATTGTTGAGTATTTGATTTAATTTGTCATGTAATTTCCTTTTTATCATTACTGATTAATGTGTCTTAATTAGGTAAATTAATCGTGTTAGTAAAGCTAATTATGGATGGGAAAAAAGGAATTCATTTATTAGATTAGATGGCTCTTTAGTTTATGTGTTTTATGTTGAGTGTATATAATCTTGAGTGTGGTACACTCCACATCTCCTTAGAAATTCGGATGTGGCCTTAAGGGCAAATTTTGGAGGCTTGCGGGACAAGTTAAACTTGTCCCACACCTTTTAATTTATTATACCAACCCTACCTATGGGTTGGGGGGTTAAAAATAGACCCCATTATGTGTTTATAAGGTAAAAGGTGACATTTGATTCGCACTTTCTTTCATGTGTCTTAATTTTTTTTCTTTATGGGGTGTGGGTTGAAGTGGTGTGTGTAAGAGGGTTGTCAAACCTCTCAACCACCCATTTATTATGCCTTGGGGTTGAGGTTTGACTTGTGATGTGGCATCCTACATGGAGCAACCTCACCCTCATCTTCCCTTTTCCTTTATATGCATGTTTAATTGTTGTTTGAGGGGTTACTTGCTCAATTTTTGTTTGGGAATGCTTGTAATTTTGGAGAGCTTGCTTGAGAATGGAGCTTGGAGTGGATGGTGGTTGCTTAGGAATTTGGATAGCTTAGATCTTCTTATGTATTGGTACTCTTCATTTGAGAGGTATATCTCTACCTTTCTTTTTACCCTGTAACTTTGCTGTGCTCTTATGTGTAGATTTTGATTGTTTCATTGGTTATGCTTGTTGGAAATAGACTTGATTATTAGGTTGTGGGAGAAATGGAAATGGGGGTAAAAATTGAGGGAGAAATAAGAGAAATGTTATTGGGATTTTAGGAGGGATTTGGGTTCGGATGTCCACCTTGTTGATAAACATGTTTTGTATTTATCTTGTTATTGTCTTTAGGGAGGCATAAGAGTGGGTTGATTTCTTGAGGGAAGCATAAGAGTAATGTATTTTCTTGGAGGGAGGCATAAGAGTGTCGTGTGTATTGTGATGGAATTGTTAGAGGCTCATAGGTGGACACCCAAGCCCTTAGGAGGCATAAGAAGAACCCCCATGTTCCTTTCCCATCCATGGATTTAGCATGAAGCCTTTATGTTTTGATAATTGTTGATTGGTTATAAAGAAATTGGTATTGTGTTATTTCATTGTTGTATTTGTTGGTGCTAGATTTAATCTTACCATGTTTGTTAAAAATGTCTCAGTCTACATGGTTTGAAGTTTTCTATGTTTCCCTGTATTTATGTGTGAAATATTTTTCCTTCATCTGGTTGTCATGGTCAGTCCTTTCCTATGGTTGAAAGTCACATTGAGTCTAGATATTGTTTTCTGTTTCCCTATCCATGACAAATAATTTGTCATTTAGGCATGAATTCGGGATTTCCCCTTCCTTCTATTTTTCCACAATCATGTTTTTCCTGTCAAATTTTGTCCCAACATCCTTTGAAACATGGTCCTTTCTGGTTAGGTGCAGCCTGGTGAGTCTTTTTGGTGAAACTTGTCACTTTTGTCACATTTGTAAAAAATACAAAATTGGCCCCTCGGCCCTGATAGTATCTAATTGGTTATTCATCAAATATGAAGTAGCAGGGAAAAAGTATTACTTTGACCTCTAAAAAGGACACATTGCAGTTTTTCAATTTATAAGTGGGGAGGCGAGTTTCCAGAGCATTTTGCATATTTTTGCCTTTTTTTTAAAAAGGAGCAAAGTTATAAAATGATCCGCAACTCTGTTGGGGTCCACATCAAGAGTTAAAAGCATAGAGGTGGTTCACCAGGTCATTTTGAGACTCTTAGGCCCACTCCAACTCAAGTATTGGGCACGTGGAGGGTCTGTGCTCATTTGATAATTTTCCTCTCTGTTTGACCTTTAGAGTTGCACCAAGGAAACATGTGGTGTTTTCTGTTGGCCTTTCCCATACTAAGAATTTTTAATGGCGAAGAAGGATTTCTTGGGCCCTAGGATTGTGGCACATTCCAAGGGTCCTTAGAATATTTCAACAAATTTGTCAGGCCATGACATGTGGTGAGTTCACACTTGTTTGGTGTCTCCACTTTTGGGCACCATATCAAAAGTGCGCCAGTGAGACACATAGAGGATTCTACTAGCTCCTTTTATACTAGGATGTTTTCAATGGCCGAGGGCATGTGGAGAGCTTGCACTCATTGAAGGTCCTAGATCTATATTCCATCTTTGAAGTTGCATCGAATAGACACGTGGAAGCTTCCACTGGACCTTCCCATACTCTAAATTTTTAGCAACTGGTGCAACTCTCTAAGGTTTTGAACACATGGAGGGACCGTGCTTGTTTGGGAACTTGACTTTGAACTTCACATTTGTAGTTGCACCAAGGAAACACATGGAGGTTTTTGCTAGCTCCTCTTTGTACTTGGCTGACTCAGACTCACAGCGCAGATATATGATGTAATCCATGCGGGGGCATGCATTTCTAAGAGGGATGAATGCAGGTATCCATATGAGGTCACTCATTTCTGATAGGCACAAATGTAGGTATCCATGTGGGGGAAATCATTTCTCAAGGTGTATTCATGAGGGTTAAAAGGATTTCTTGTCAGATCCAGCCACAAGGAACCACCTGAAAATGATCAAAAAGGGGATTTCTTGCACAACAAAAGAAATGAATTATTAGAAGGACTATCAAAAAGTTATGGCATGGCATCCCAACCATGGTTAAAGGTCTGAGAAACATGATCATTCCAATATTTTTCCACTTGGCAGGTTTGGGTGTAAATTTGATAAACATGACTTTCCGAGAAAAAATTGTAAGAAGAAAAGGATTCCTTGAATATTCTTATTTTTGGGGAGAAAATTTGGAATGAGTGAGTAAGTGAAATGTATAAATACAATGAGAATACTTGTGTAAATGGTTAGGGGTTTAATTTTTATGAGTAAATTTGATAAATCCCATCTTCTTGAGAGACCATATGAGGAACCTCTTAATTTCTTGTGTTTTAGATTTCAATCACATCAAGATAGTTATAAGTGTACAACCATTGAAAAGCTCTGAGATTATTCAAGAAACTTTCCCCTACTGATGAATCTGATAAATATCGAATTAATCTATGTTGATCTTGGGAAAAATTGTGTCTACTTTTATTTTAGAATTTCTTTCAAATAGTTTTTCTTGTTCATGTTGGAATCTTAGACTAAAATCTCACTGAATCACACAAGAACTCATCCATGTGTTAGTATTTTGGCATTTGCAATTTTATTATGAGAAGATTTTTCATCTGGTAATGAAATAAACAATATAAAATAATTTTACTTCGACTATGTTGATAAAGATTGTTTGTAAGCCTATGAGTCTATCTTAGGCATGATGCACCAGGGGTTATTAATGTTTAATTGATTCTTTAGCTCGAGCCTTCATGGTGAATTCTTAATTATTTTTTGAAAACGTGCATATCTAGGCCTCCATTGATGCACACCTTCTAGTTGAAGGAATATTTTTTCTATTCAAAACTATTCTATCTTTTAGTTTTCCAATTGTTGTAAAGGTTCTCAGAGATCTGGGGAAATCAACTTCATGTTACTTAATTCCCCACCAAAAATTTCAAATAACCATGAATCATACCTAAAGTACCCCTATTTGTGATGTGTATCAACAAATGAACAAATTCTACTACAAAATATATAGAACAAAGCAGGTTTTAAGTGTCTTTAGTAACCCAAACCTTGTTAAGAAAATATCTCCATTCTTTAGAAGTGACAAATCGTGAGAGTTAAATTGTGGTTTATTGATAATATTTTCTCAAGGTTCCCCTGAAAATTGTTAAAATAAGGATATCCTCATGTCCTTCAGCAATAGAGGTTATGTCGGTATGATTTTTGAGCTTGCACCAAGTTGCCCTAAAATTTTGAAATCTATATCTACTCAAAAGTGTTTTATTCTTTGATTTGATGGTCTGGAATTCTTCCCCTCTAGTTGAAATGCTTTTAAAATGCTAACAAACTTGTTGTTTTTCCTTAATTTGAAAGAATAATCCAAGTTTGCCCTTTTTTCTGCCCTAGTTTTTCTAATTTTATGGGCTATGTCATTATTCCCTTTGCCAGATAGTGGAAAAATTGAAATTGATCAAATCATACTTGTTTGTAATTGAAAATCCTATCTCAAGGTGAAAATGTTCAGAAATCATGCTTCAGTTGATTCAGAATCGAAAAATATGCCATCCTTGCTAAAAAAAATTGAATTCTAGGGCATCCCTAGAAATTTTTATGTTTTGACGGTAAGACGGGTGTCATTTTCCCGTCGAATTCATCTTCAGAAGGTATTGGAAATGTTACGGGTTTTCATTGGTTGAGGAAAAGTGGGGAAGTGTTGTAACTTTTCGTTTTTCACCTTTTTGACAAATGGGGCATTTTCGTGCCCAGGGTCCCATTTTTTCCAAATTTACCTACCTGGTATGTTCTGATTGGTAGGGGGATGGAAGATTGTCAGATTCCCTGAAGGTTTTAAGACCTTATTTTGCAAAAATGTTAAAGTCAAAAAATGGCCCGAATCCCCACAGCCAACTAGAAGAGGACACGTGTCCTAAAGACCAAAAAAGGAGGAGCGGGCCGATGGGGGCCTTAGAGTTTTTTAGCTCTATTCTCTAAAGTTTCAAAATAATTTTTTCCCCCACTCCAATCAGAGGAGGACACTTGGTAGAAGTACAAGTCAAAGGAGACATAGATGGCAAAGGTTTTTGAGGTTTTTTGCCTTTGGAAACAAAAAATATTAAGGTAAAAATTTTGAGCGTGGCACCGTGTCCAATCATAGGTGGACACATGTCCAACAGAGTCAATCAGAAGTGCAGGCCATGGAAGGAAAAGAGGAAAATTTTCCCTTACCAAAAAGGGGGTTAAAATGAAATTTTGGGCCGAATCTCCACAACAAATCAGGAAAGGACACATGTCCAAAAAGGAAAAAGGCAGAAGAAGGGGCCGAAGGAAAATTTTATGACTTTTTTCCTTTGTTGTATAAAAGGTGAAAAATGAAAAATGGCTCCACTCCAATCCAGGTGAGACACGTGTCATATTTTAAGGGTCAAAGGCGGGTAGAGCGGGCTGGCGGGCCGGTGGAGGTAGGAGAGATTTTTTCCCAATTTTCAAAGAAGGATTAAAATCAAAATTTGAAGCACTAGCCCACAACGAATCATCGAGAGACATGTGGCAGTAGACAAGGGGGGTCGGCGGAGGCAGGAGGGAATTTTTTCCCTTTTGTAAAAAAGACTTAGAATCAAAATTTGGAGCACTAGCACACAACGAATCACTAGAAGACACGTCGTGAGGGAGAAGTGGGAGGTGCAGGCCCATGGGGTAAAAAATGAAATTTTTCTAATTTTCCATAAAATGTAAAAATGTGTAGAATTTAACCATGATCCCAATGGGACCCACCATGTGCAATGTGTTAGCTCCAAAATTCAAATGCTGAGGGGCGGAAAAAGAAAGTCAAAATTTTCCATTATTCCAAAAAAGGTGGAAAAGTAAAAAATGAGCCCAAATTTGTCTCCAATCATTTTTTTCCATGTGTCTAGCCTTATCCAATATATTAAAAAGGTAACTCAAGCTTATTTCTAAGTCCACATCTTTCACATGGAGGCCCATGCTTAAAAGATTGATAAGATCGATGGTTGCTATGCATCCATTTGTTTTCGACCACCATGGGAGCTCCAGGAAGCTTGGAATCATGATTTTTACATCAAATTTTATTAAATTTATAGTGATTTTATGTTCTCTTTGACTTCCAAGATCATTGGCATCACTTTCATGGCTTAATTCTTTGATTTGGGATGTTTTTGAAGTAATTTTTTACCCCGGCCCGAGTAAACATGTGGAATGTCAAAATCAAAAGTTGCAGAGGTAATTTGAAAATTTAAAAAGGTGAAAATGATAAGTAAAAGGTGTTTACATGCCTCAATGATGAAAAACATGCCTCCAAGATGGATAATGATCCACATATTTGTAATTATTTAATCTTTTTAGGCACACCTGGAAATCTACGAGTGTTTTTCTATTTGATGTCATTTTCATTGAATCATGAACAATTGTTGTAACAAAATTGATCCCATGGGATATTCTTTTCTTGGGAAAGAAGGATCAAATGTGGCGAGAGATATATAATGTATTTTTTGAGACATGTAAAAGGGGGGGAAGTCGAAAATCACAAGAAAATTTTGAGAGAAAGCTCATTTTTTCTGAGAAACCCACCAAAGAACTAGAATAATTTCTTCTGTGTTGGATCTTCATGTATGTGAGTTTGTTATAAGTGTATAGCCATCACACAACTCTGAGATTGTTCGTGAAACTCTCCCCTGCTGATGAATCTAACAAGCTATTGAGTTAATATGTGTTTTTCTGGGTAATATGATGTCTGTTATCATTTTTAAATGCCTGTAAATAGTTTCCATTGTTCTTGTTACAATCTTGTATTGAAAGTCTTTAGAAATCACAGAGAATCTTTATTTCTTATTGATAGTTTACTGGAATTTGCAATCTCATGTTGAGAAGATCCTTCATCTGATAAAGAGATAAACAAATTTAAAATCACTTTACCTTCCTTGACTGCAGAGATTTCTTATAATCCTTTGGGGGTACCTTAGGCATGGTTTGATCATGGATTTTTTTGTTTAATTGAGTTATTTACTTCAAGAATTTGTGGTGAATTATTAAAGATTGTGTGAAGAGTGCAACTTGGGCTTCCATTTATGCCTCTTCCGGTTGAAAGAATATCCTGATTATTTGAAGCATTTTATCTGATAGTTGTTCAAGTATTGTAGAGGTTATCAAAGATCTGATATATCCCAGTTTGTCTTGTCAATACCCCAGTAAAAAATTCATTCAAACAAACTAATCCTACCCATACTACCCCTGCATTGCATTATGTGCCAACAAAATGATCTAACCCATCTACAAAAATGCACAAGGAAAATTAGGATTATACAATGTCTTTAGTAACCCTTGCCTTGCATTGAAAATATCTCCATGATCTGGGAGTGACAACTTGTGAAAGTCAAATTTGGAGTGTTGATCATATTTTCCCAAGGCTGCATAAATTGAGGGATATCTTCATCTCCTTCACCATTTGGGGGTTACAATATGGGTTCTCTTACCTTAGTTGAAAAGGCACAACCTAAAATAGTGAGGGTCAAATCAAATCCTTTCAAAGTGCTATCCATCCCTTCACAAATCTGAGTGCCAGTTAGATCACATCCCCGGCTACAAAAAAACACACATCATGATATATTTGACTTCAAGCTTCTTGACATATCTTTGATGCTTCTCAAACTTAAAAGGAGAACGAATTTGGGTACCAACAAGTTACAAAATGGGTCCTCTCACCCTGGTTGAAAGGAACTACCTAAAGTAGTTAGGATAGATCAAATCCTTAATGAAGGTTCTATCCATTTCTCTAATGCCCAAGTGACAAAGACACATCTGAATCCTTTTCCCAGCTACAAAACAACTTATGATTTGTATGTATCTAAGTATCTTGTTAAATGTGTGATGTTACTCAGCTTTTAAGGGAGAATTTCAAATAACTATGAATCCTACCTGAAGTACCCCTGATTTTGCTATGTATCCACAAATTGAAAAATTCTACAACCAAAATATACAGAAGCAAGCAGGTTTTAAGTGTCTTTAGTAACCTCAACCTTGTTTAATAAATATCTCAATTATTTAGAAGTGACAACTCATGAGAGTTAAATTGTGATGTATTGATCATATTTTCTCAAGGTTCCTCTGAAAATAGTGGAAAGAAACATCTCTTCATGTCCTTCACCAACAGAGGTTACAAAATGGGTCCTCTCACCCTTGTTGAAAGGCACGACCTAAAGTAGTGAGGATAGATCAAATCCTTAATGAAGGTGCTATCCATTTCTCTAATGCCTGAGTGACAAAGAGCCAGTTAAATCCCTTCCACGACTATAAAATGACTTATGATTTTTCTATATCTGCGTATCTTGTTAAATGTTTTATGCTTCTCGGCTTCCAAGGGAGAATCAATTTGGATACTAACATGATAATGGCGCCATTTCTGGGGATCTTCAAAGGCATTCCTATATTTGGCCTTGGTAATGTTTCTTACATGACCTAACTACAAAGACATTGTTTAAATGTCATCCTTTGTTAAAATTTGTAAGAATTGAGAGAAGTTACAAGTTTTGTGTGCAATATATTTAGTTTTTAGTAGTTATTGCACTAAATTAATATCATCAGTGATAAATACTAGTAAAGTAAGGTCATATCTCCTAAGCTTTACAGGAATTAAGTGTTGATAAATATTTGACAAGTCATTTATAGTGAATTACACAACTAAGGTGAAAATACTTAGTGGTGACTCTGTGTTGATTTAAATTTTTATAAATACCAGTGCCTTAACTTGTTTAAGTGAAATCTTTCACTAATCTTTGCAAATTTGGAAGGAAGAATATTTTCTTCATTAAAGACCCTACTAAAAATTTGTTTCCAGAACTAGGAAAGAAAAATTCAGAAGGAAAAAGAGTCTGGAAAATAGTTGGAGATCAGGAATCAAGAAAAGAGCTATCCATTATAAAAAGTGATCAACTTGTGGTTGAGGATTACCATTCTTCTTCGATTGATTCTGAATCAGGTAATTTTCATAAAGATTTGAATTCTCCAACTAGAGAGGGGCCTTCATTTGTGTCTGATAAGTGTGCTTCTTAATCTGTCCTTGAATTTTCCAAAGTTGATAGGGTTTTCAATGAAACAGATTCTTTAGAGAACATTCATTTTTAAAATTATACTCATGTGTTCCAAATACCCCTTGTCCCTCATCATTTTTCATCTCCTTTAAGATACTCAAAACAGTATGGCCCATCCTCCACCCAGGCCTCCTTTTGTTGTGAATACTTCTGGTCCTATAAATTTTAGAGGAATGACTAGATATCCAAATATAGTGCCATAAGATGTTAGAAATATATTGCCTAAATTTCAAGGCAATAATGCTATCACTGACGATCAACATTTAAATTTTTTTTTCAATATGATGGAAGAATTTGAGATTGAATTTGAGGATGTGTATATAAAATATTTTATTCATAATCTTGAAGAGCATACACGTGACTGGTATAAGTATTTTCCAGATAACTCAATAGATTAATGGACAGAAATGAAAAATGCTTTTAGATTGCAATATGGGGATAAGATAGATACCAGGTTTCTTTTGTCTGAATTTGAGAATATTAAGAATAATCCTAATGAATATGTTCATGACTCCAATAGTCAGTTCAATAAAACCCTAAATAGGCCACCTATAATCGTGAGGCCAAGCGATGTCTCCGATATGATAAAATATTTTGATGCTTTTGACAAAAAGGGTGCCTATTATTTAAGAGATAAAAACCCAGGAAATTTGAGGCAAACCTTCACCATGGATTTGTAGATTGTAAACAATATCAAAGTTATTAATAAACCTTGATCTGAAAATCAAATTTAACTAGCAATTGTGCAAACACATTTCTTTGCTTTGTATTGATTTTCGATGTAAAAATTGAGCATTATATCCTTTTGTATTTTTAATAAAAGAATTAAAACTGCAAGTACTGTTCAAATATTTAAAGAAATGAAGAGAATTCACCAGTAATTTGACACAAGAATTGATAATGGAGTTCAGAGCTTGAGGCCTACATCTCTGGGTCCAGTTGAATGGAACCGATCTATTAAAATCTTAAAAATAATTCTTTACAAAGAATTCTAAAAAATTCATACCTTCTCACAGTCTTCCTCTATAAAAAATAATAGGGGTTACTTTTTACATCTCCTCAAAATTCCACTCCTAGCTCAAGTTATGACCATTTCAATATTTTTGCACAGACCCAAATGCTATTCAAATAAAATAACACTCCTTTATAATGTTTCCCAAGAAGTGGCGTGGCTGTCAAAGCCCTTATCTTTTACCATGGAGACCACGGTTCAAATCCCCCCCATATTTCCACTTCCTTCTCCTTATGCGGATTTCAAGAGGTTTATCCCACATTGTGGGTGCGTGAATGAAGGGAGGTATTTAATAATGCAAAGGGGGGCACTTTTGTATTGGATTTTGAGCCACCTTATCCTCTTGGGATGTGGGCGCCTTGGTGGATGGATAAGTGTTGCGCATGGATATGTATTGACATAGCTTGAGGTTCCTTGTTTAATAATGATTGTGGAGGTTTAAATTAAATACGTGGAATATGGAATATGGAATTGGCCTTTGGTTTAATATGCACTTATCAATTAGTCCCACATGCATAGAAAAATTGCAATCAGAGGCATATATATAAAAAAGTTGGTATAATGATAATATGAGAAGGAGGCCAAGACACCCCTCCATAATCAAGTGTGTCAAACCTAGCTGAGGGCCCCCAGCCAGTAAATAGCTGGTTCCATTTATCCACGAACAAGTGTCCAAGACCAATGTTCCAAAAACCACTTGTTGTCTGTCACACAAATTTTCCATGTGTCGCAATATGATTAAAACACTTGGCAAGTGTGCACACTTCCAACCTGCACAGAACTCCAAATTTTACCAGTTTTCCAAAAATTTCATCGGGCTATAAATTTTGCAAAGAAGCTCCGTTTCCTACAAACAAGATATCGACAGAATCATATAATTTTTCTCCACGCTTTAAAAATGACAGCAACTCATTCTGAGAAGATCTTAGATCATTGTTTCTCTATGAGGATCCTATAGATCATTCCTCCCCACTGAGAAACTTTTGGACCCCAAAAGTCAACTTAATTGGTGAATAGGTGAGGGTATTTCTCCTTCACTTTTCTGGTTTCCATCCATTTAGCCTTGTTCAGATGTATGCCTTTTGAACTCAACATGAAGATAGTCAATATCACCCCTTCGCAAAGTTCTTACTTTCCTGTCCAAAATTATGTCTTCCCGCAACTCATCAAGATACTCAAGAGCAAAATCATCAATGGAAGGCATTATGTTAGAATCATCATGATCAACAATCATAGGCAGTTCATACAATCTTAAATTCTCAACATTTACAACTAAGTAGATTTGCATATATGGAGGTAAATCCAACCAGAAAACATTGTTACCAATTTTTTTCCAATATTGGAATGGACCATATCGTATAGGTTTCAATTTTTTACCTTCACCTGTCAGTCTTTCCTTGCTGATGTGTAGCCAAACTGAATCACCAACTTTGAACTTGTGATCAGTCCTTTGTTTATCATGCCTAACTTTGTACTTGGCCTGACTTTTCTCTAATTATTCAAGGACATACTGATGAACCTGTTGTATTCTCTGCATAAATATTTTAGCCTTGTCAGAATTACTTGCACCATTAACAACAGTTTCATGTCAATAATATATATCTAATCGAGAATTAGGTAGATATCCATAACAAGTCTCAAATGGAGACTTCAAAGTAGAAGAATGTAAGACACGATTATAAGCATGTTGCACATAATAAAGATGTTCATCCCATAATTTTAGGATGTTTGCTACTATAGCCCCTAAGTAATTGTACCACTGTGCAGTTTACAACCTCTGTTTGACCATCAATCTGTGGATGAAAAGCAGTGCTCTTTTTCAGTTTTGTGTCTACAAACCCCCAAAATGTTGACCAAAATTCCCCAAGAAATCTAGAATCCCGATCAGATATAATTAAAGTAGGTAAACCAAAATGAACCCAAACAAACTAAAAAAACAAATGTGGGGTTCCCTCACTAGTTATTTGTTTAGTACATGGAACCAACACACATATTTTGCTAAATATGTCCACTACGACATATAAGTAATCATGTTTCTTTTGTGTCATGGGCAAGCCTCCTACAAATTCCATAGAAACACTTTCCCAAGGCCTTGTTGGAATAGGAAGAGGAGTGTAAAGTCCTAATTTCCTGTTACTTGGCTTGCTTGTGGCACAAAGAACACATCCCTTGATATACATGTTTTACATGTTCATGCATTCTAGGCCAATAAGAATATTTCTTTAAATGTGCAACTATCTTACTAATACCAAAAAGCCCTGAAATAAGAAAAGTATGTGCTTCCCTAATCATATGCACACACTCATTTTCTGGAATACAAATTTTTCCAGAATTATATAACAATCCTTCATGCAAATCATAATATTTTTCTCCTACTTTTTTCCCACTTACTAGATCCTCATACACTTCTCTAAAATCAACATCATTTACATATTGTTCCTTGTAACTAACATGAGCCAAAGAATTGTGCTAAAAAATAATAGATGCTATTACCACTGGTGGTCTAGATAACATATCAGTAACCTTGTTTTGAATACCTTTTTTATACCTGATTACAAGATGAAATTGTTGCAAAAAATCCCATCCACCTTAAATGTCTAGACTGCTGCAATTTGGTTTGTGTTTGTAAGTATTGAAGTAGTAGATGGTCAGTATGTCTAATTTTTTCTTTTCCCATTAAATTATGCTTCCACTTTTTAACACTTTGAACCAAAGCATACAACTCTTTATCATAAGTTGGATAGTTTCTTACCGCACTTGTAAAGGTTTCTTAATGGTAACACATTGGTCATTTTTTCTACATCAAAATTGCCCCCATTACGTAGTCACTAGCATCTGTCTCAATTTCAAATGAATATTGTTAATCCAGAAGTGCCAAGATCATGAGTGGTACTTATCTTCTCTTTCAGTGTATCAAAGGCTTTTTGTTGTTTTCCTTCCCACTGAAAGACATGTTTAATACTTGTCAAAGCATGCAAAGGAGATGCAATATATGAGAAGTTAACAATAAACTTTCTCCATTACTGAACTGCACCTAGAAAAATCCTAACTTCCGTAACATTAGTGGGTCTAGGCCAATTCATATTGATCTCTAATTTTGTAGGATAAATTCTTATGTTCACCATTTCCTACAATATAATCCAAATAAACTAAATACGTTTTTTTAAATTCACAATTTGACATCTTCAAATACAATTTCTCTTTCCTTAGTGCATCTAAGACTTTCTGGATGTGTTTAACATCTTCATTCCATGACTTATTGAAAATAAGAATATCATCTAAGTAGACAATAATGAAATTATCAATGAATGGTCTAAAGATTTCATTCATAACTCTCATGAATGTTGTTGGTGCATTGCACAAACCAAAAGGCACCACTAACCATTCAAACAATCCTTGTTTAATTTTAAAAGTAGTTTTCCACACATCACCTTCTGCAATTCTTACTTAGTGATAACCACTTCTTAAGTCTAACTTAGCGAAATAAATTGCATTCTTTAATTGATCTAGTAAATCATCTATTCTAGGAAGAGGGTAACAATTCTTTATAGTAATCTTATTTAAAGCATGGGAATAAACACGCATTCACCAAGTGCCATCCTTCTTATGAACCAATGTAATTGGTGAACCACATGGGGATGTACTTGGACGAATTATACCTTGAGCCAAAAGTTCCATTACCTATCTCTTGATTTCCTCATTCTCTACTACTGACAACTTATACATTCCAATATTGGGAAGAGGTGCATCCTGAAGCAACTATATCTCATGTTGAACCCCTCTTTTGGGAGGTAGACCTTGTGGATCTAGAAAAACATCATCAAAATGAGAAACAATTTTTAACAATTCATCCTTATGTTTCAGATCACAAGTATCAAATGCCATCTCATGTTCTTTCTCTTTGGCTTTGACTACCATGAGCACAAAACTTTTTCTTGAGTTTACAAGCATTTTCATTTGACCTGCAGTTACCAAGGATAGATTATTCTTTTCATGGTGAGCTCTAACAATAAAATCAATTCCATCCTTTACAAGCAAATATTTATTTTCTTCCCTATAGAAGATTGCTTTATGATCATACAAATAAGGACTTCCCAAAACCACCCCACAAATATCCAAAGAAACTACATCCAATTGAATCTCATCTATAAACTTTTCTGTAATGGAAAATCTGAAAGTACAAGTTTTAGTTACCTGCAATTTTGATCATCATAAACCCAGCCTAAAGGAGAAGGTTTAGGATGTGGTTTAGTTTTGAGTCCTAATTTCTTAACAACCTCCTCATAAATTAGATTAGCTTGAGATCCACTATCAAAAAGAGTATCAATTTTTGTATGCTTTGAAATTACTCTAATGTGGAAAATCTCATTCCTTTTCTTATCATCAGGTATAGTTTGTTTGCTAGAAGAAGCTGCAACATTTGTATTGATATTGTTGGAAATTGAAAGAGTTGATTTACCTTGAAAACTCATAGCTGTGATTTTGGTTTCATTACCTGAATCAAAACCAAGATCATGTAATATAGTGTTAGTTTTCTTTTCTTTTCCTTTCTTAACCATCCATTTAGGCTTCTTTTCGAGATGTAATTTTCAACATATAGACTCATCATGGTTTTTTTAACAATGATTACAAAATGGTTTTTCCTCTTCCTTCTTAACAGTAGAGTTTGTTTTATACTTACCCTTTCCTTTTCCTTTTTCTTTCAAACCTTTTCCTTCAAATTGCTTTTTCTTTTGATTAAAAGAAGAGAAAGAGGACTCCTTTGTCATTTTCCCTAATGCTTCTAAATGGGTTGCTTGAACACATACTACATCAACATTAGTAGGACCTAAAAAAAGTATCATATGCCTTAGATAACTACGCAATCCACCAATATATTTGAGCAGTGTTTCTTCTATGTTTAGGGAAATTCCTAGAATTAGAGCCCTTTTCCTAAATTCTTGTGTGTATTCTTGAACACTTTGTGCCTTAGTTTGACTTAATGTTTTCCAATCTAACATAGCTTGTTTCTTATAACCAAGAGGATAAAATTGTTTCCTAAGATTTGAAACAAATTCAGACCAAGAAGTGATTTCTATACCTTTGGTTTCTTCCACTTCCTGAAGCTTACTCTCCCACCAAATGAGTGTTGTGCCACCCATCCGAAGAGTTGCCAGATGAATCTTTGCTTCATCATTAAAAATTATTTGAACCCTAAACTATACTTCTATCTACTTGACCCAGTTATCCAACTTCTCTGCATTTAGCTCTCTAGTATACATAGGCAATTCAAACTTGATATCTAACTTTAATGAAGGAAAATTAGATTTTAAAGAGTCTCTTTTTAGAATATCAGAACTAGAGCTTTCTTCTTTCTTACCTTCTGTAGTTCCCTTTTCCCTTTTTCTATCTTGGTACATTTCTTCCACCATTTCCTTCATCTGTAGGAATGATTGACGAAAGTTTTCTTCCTCTTGATCCTCCATTGTAGGACTTCGAGATTGTCTAGTACCAATTTTGGGATCTCCTTCAACTAACTTTGATTCACCCTTCTTAGATGGAGAACTTGCTAACATCCAACACATAAATTGCAATACAAAAATAGTTAATCTGAACCAAAAATCCACACAAACTAGCTCTGATACCAATGATCTGAAAATCAAATTTAACTAGCAATTGTGCAAACACATTTCTTTTCTTTGTATTGATTTTCGATGTAAAAATTCAGCATTATATCCTTTTTTATTTTTAATAAAAGAATTAAAAATTCAAGTATTGTGTAAATATTTAAAGAAATGAAGAGAATTCACTAGCAATTTGACACAAGAATCGATAACAGAGTTCGGTGCTTGAGGCCTATGTCTCCGGGTAGGGTTGAATGGGACTGATCTATTAAAATATTGAAAATAATTGTTTATAAATAAATATACAAAATTATGACCTTCTCACAGTCTTCCTCTATCAAAAATAATAGGGGTTGCTTTTTACATCTCCTCAAAATTCCACTCCTAGCTGAAGTTATGAGCATTTCAATATTTTTGCACAGACCCGAATGCTATTCAAATAAAATAACACTCCTTTTATAATGTTTCCCAAGAACTGGTGTGGCAATCAAAGCCCTTATCTTTTACGATGGAGACCACGGTTCAAATCCACCCAATATCTCCACTTCCTTCTCCTTATGTGGATTTCAAGAGTTTTATCCCACATTGTGGGTGCGTGAATGAAGGGAGGTATTTAATAATGCAAAGGGGGGCACTTTTGTGTTATCTTTTGAGCCATCTTAGCCGCTTGGGATGTAGGCACCTTGGTGGATGGATAAGTGTTGCACATGGATATGCATTGACATAGTTTGAGGCGCCTTGTTTAATAATGATTGTGGAGGTTTAAATTAAATGCATGGAATATGGAGGTAGTTAAATAATGCGTGGAATATGGAATATGGAATTGGTCTTTGGTTTAATATGCACTTATCAATTAGTCCCACATGCATAGAAAAAATTCAATCAAAGGCATATATATACACAAGTTGGTTTAATGATAATATGAGAAGGAGGCCAAGACTCCCCTCCATAATCAAGTGTGTTGAACCTGGCTGAGGGCCCCTAACCAGTAAATAGCGGGGTCTATTTGTCCATGAATAAGTGTCCAAGATCATTGTTCCAAAAACTACTTTTTGTATGTCACACAAATTGTCCACTTGTCATAATATGATTGAAATAATTGGCAAGCGTGCACACGTCCAACTTGCACAAAACTCCAAATTTTGCTAGTTTCCAAAAAATTTCAGAGGTCTATAACTTTGGCAAACGAACTCTGTTTCCTGCAAACAAGATATTGATGGAATCGTATAATTTTTCTCCATGCTTTAAAAATGATTGCAACTTATTCTAAGAAGATCTTAGATCAGTGTTTCTCTTTGAGGATCCTCTGGATAAATCCTCGTAAGAGGGAAGGTATCAAGTTGATCAATCCAGAGAAGCCTTAGTCAAGTAAGTTTGTGGATCTAGAAGAGGTTGTAAAAACATTGGCTAGAGTTGTTACGAAAATATCATATAAATTGGACAGAGAAGAGAAGGGGATTGGACAAGGTTCCCAAGGACACCACAAGCCATAAGGTCAAGAAATATTTGCAAAACATCCCAGAGGTGATCATAGATCTGATGAGAGGGGTAAAGGGCTCATGGGATCAGGAAATAGATAGCCCCAACCCCAGGAAATTAGATTGGTGTCGGATCCTTTAGCTACCAGAGTTACTATTATGGAAGAGGTCCATGATATAGAGTTGTGTGAGAGATTTTTCTAGCCCCATTCCCCATGTGATGAAGACAAAGAAGTTGAGGAAGATGATGATGATGAGATAGATGATGATGCATGCATGAATGATTGCTATGTAAGTTCACAGTAGGGAGCAACCTCAACTGAACTAATAAGTGTGAGAACTGTTGTTCATCTTTGGGATTGTATTCCCCAAGTATTACCTCTTCCTCCCACTCATACTTTTGAAATTGATATGGTAATTTTTTTTGAGTTGCCTAATAATGATTGTGAGTACTTAAGGTTATTAATGATTAAAAATTATGACGGAGGAATTCCTTCAGAAGAGGACAAAGGATAAGACTCAAAAAATGTGGTCAGATAGCTACTTGGCTGGAAAAGAAAAAAAATCACATGACCAATTGTTAAACAAATATTAGAACTGCTTAACATGGTCATATCTGGAATCGAAGGCACTTGAAAATTTTCCTTGACTAATTTCTCAAAATATAGACACATGCCATTGTATAGTGTATAGTCTTTTGTTTTTGTTATGTTTTCACGTTTTTCTATTTCAGTTTCTCCTGGTCCCTGGAGACAACCTTTTTTTGGTTTCTCAGTTAATTTTTGGAGGATTGGTTGTTGGATTTCTACTTTCCAAGCCTGTTATTGACTCTCTTGCCCAATGTATATTTGGCACATGGTTTGTTGCTCTTGCATCACTTGGAGGGAGTGCCCATCCTTGAGTTGGAGCCGATGTTGGTGCTCAATTTAATCTCACCATGTTTGTTCAAAACATCTCAGGACGCATGGTTTGAAGTTTTCTGTGTCTACCTGTATTGATACATAAAATATTTTTCCTTCATTTGGTTGTCATGGTCAATCCTTTCCTTTAGTCGAAGGTCACATTGAGTCCAGATATTGTTTTCCATTTCCATGTCCATGAGAAAGAATTTTTAATTTGGGCGTGAATTCGGGGTTTCCCATTCCTTTTATTTTTCCAGTCTTTTTTTCCCTGTCAAAGTTTGTCCAAACATCCCTAGAAACATGGTCCTTTTTTGGTTGCACATCATCTGATAGGTCTTTTTGGTGAAACTTGTCACTTTTGTCACATTTGTAAAAAAACCAAATTGGCCCCATGGCCTTGATAGTATCTAATTGGTTATTCAGCAAATATGAAGTGGTAGATAAAAAGTCTTACTTTAACCCCTAAGAAGGACAGGTGGCATTGTTTCAAGTTACAATGGGGAGGTAGGTCGCCAGAGCATTTTGTAGATTTTCTCCTTTTTTATGAAGGATTGAAGAAATGATCCACAACTTTGTTGGCACCCACATCAAGAGTTAAAAGTAGAGAGGTGGGTTGCCGGGGAATTTTGAGACTCTTAGGCCCACTGAAACTCAAGTCTTTTCCATGTGAAGGGCCTGTGATCATTTGAGAATTCACCTCTCGGTTTGACCTTTAGAGTTGAACCAAGGAGACAAGTGGAGGTTTTTGGTGGCCCTTCCCATACTTCAAATTTTCAACAGTCGAGAAGGATTTCTCAGACCCTAGGCATGTGGCACCTTCCTCTGGTCCTTAGAATCTTTCAACAACATTGTCGGGCCGTGACACGTGGTGAGCTCGCACTTGTTTGGGGTCTCCACTTTTGGGAACCATATCAAAATTACATTAGTGAGACACATAGAGGCTTCTGTTATATCCTTTTATATTGGGAAATTTTCAATGGTTGAGGGCATGTGGAGAGATTGCACTCGTTTGAGGTCCCACCTCTAGATTCCATATTTGAAGTTTTACCGAATAGACACGTGGAAGATTTCGTTATACCTTCCAATACTCTAACTTTTCAGCAACCGGTGTAACTCTCTAAGGTTTTGAACATGTGGAGGGCCCGCACTCATTTGGGAACTTGCCTTTGGAATTCACATTTGTAGTTGCACCAAGGAAGCACCTAGAGGTTTCCGTTGGTTCCTCTTTAAACTTGGCTGACTCAGACTCACAGCCTAGATATATGATATAATCCATATGGGGGAACTCATTTCTGATAGGCATGAATGTAGTTAACCATACGAGGGCACTCATTTCTCAATGTGTATTCATGAGGGTGAAAAGGATTTGTTTTCTGTTCCAGCCACATGGAACCACCTGAAAATGATCAAAATGGGGAGTTCTTGCACAACAAAATAAAATAAAGATTAGAAGGATTTTCAAAAAGTTATGTCATGGCATTCTAGCCATGGTTGAGGGTCTGAGAAACATGATCATTTCATGATTTGTCCACGTGGAAACTTTGGGCGTAAATTTATTAAATATCACTTTCCGAGACAAATTTGTAAGAAGCAAAGGATTCCTCAAATATTCTTCTTTTTGGGGGGAAAATTTGGAATGAGTGAGCAAGTAAAATGTATAAATACAATGGGAATACTCTTGCAAATGGTTAGGGGTTTAATTTTTATGAGGAAATTTGAGAAATCCCCTCTTCCTAAGAGACCATTTGAGAAAAATATTAATTTCTTGTGTTTTAGATTTCAATCACATCAAGATAGTTATAAGTGTACAACCATTGAAAAGCTCTGAGATTATTCAAGAAACTTTCCCCTACTGATGAATCTGATAAATATCGAATTAATCTATGTTGATCTTGGGAAAAATTGTGTCTACTTTTATTTCAGAATGTCTTTCAAATATTTTTTCTTGTTCTTATTGGAATCTTATATTAACATCTTTCTTAATCACACAAGATCTCGCCCATGTGTTAGTAATTTGGCATTTGCAGTTTTATTATGAGAAGAGCTTTCATCTGGTAATGAAATAAAGAATTTAAAATCATTTTACTTCCACTATGTTGATAAAGATTGTTTGTAAGTCTATTAGTATATCTTAGGCATGATGGACCAACGGTTGTTAGTGTTTAATTGTGTCTTTAGCTCAAGCCTTCGTGTTGAATTCTTAAATATTGTGTGAAACCATGCATATTTGGGCCTCCTTTGACACACACCTTCTGGTTGAAGGAATATTTCTACTGTTATGAAGTGTTCTGTCTTTTAGTTTTCCAATTATTGTAAAGGTTCTCAAATATCTGGTGAAATCAACTTCATGTTGCTTAATTTCCCACCAAACATTTCAAATAACCATGAATCCTCCCTGAAGTACCCCTGTTTGTGCTTTGTATCAACAATTGAACAAATTCTACTACCAAAATATATAGAAGCAAGCTGGTTTTAAGTGTCTTTATTAACCCAAACCTTGTTATGAAAATATCTCCATTCTTTAGAAGTGACAACTCGTGAGAGTTAAATTGTGGTGTACTGATAATGTTTTCTCAACGTTCCCTTGAAAATTGTGAAAAGAAGGATATCCTCATCTCCTTCACCAGTAGAGGTTAAAAAATTGGTCCTCTCACCTGATTTGAAAGGAACGACCTAAAGTAGTGAGGATAGATCAAATCCTTAATGAAGATGCTATCTATTTCGTCAATGCCTGAGTGACAAAGACCCATCTAAATCCTTTTCCCAGCTACAAAATGAGTTATGATTTGTCTATCTTTGAGTATCTTGTTAAATGCATGATGTTACTCGGCTTCCAAGGGAGAATCAATTTGGATACCAATAGTCTTGATTGGCTAAGTGTGTGGAAGCCATTCTTGAGATTCCATGGTTGTCTAAATAGCCCTCATGCTTCCTTATTGAGGCTCGGGAGCCAATGAGGAAGAAGGCTTCTCTTCCTCATTGGATATTTTTGTTGGGCTGAGAGTGTTGCCTACTCCCCCATTTTGTTGTGTGCATGGCTTGATAAGATGGTGGAGCTCAAAAGAAGAAGTGATCTTGTTGGGGAAAGGCATGTGGAATTGAAATTTGATCTATTATGGCTTTACAATTTGTAAATTCTACCAACACTATATACAACTTAAACTTATCCATCAGTTAGACGTTTGTAAATGGTTTATTATGATCTACATTAATTCATATGAACATGAAACTTGTAATGACCTTGCTCGAATATAATTGTTTTAGCAGTTCATTGCTTTATAAACCTATGCCCTTGAATGGGAAATAAATGTTGACTAATGACATTATTGACAATCCTTTTTTACTTGAATATTGAAATAAATTTCATTTAATAAGTAGTTTGTCTTACCTCATCCAAACTAGATGTATAAAGAGGATTATATATGATTGATTTATTAATGTAATTTCCTACTTGTTGTAATAGGGATTCGTCTTAAGAAAATGCTTAAACCAAACTTATCATACCTTAAGGTAGTTATTTAAATAAATTCGAAAGGGATAATTTGTTTAAACTTGATAATTACACAAAAAAATAATACTATAATTACTTAGGTGCATGTACATCTATATCTATATAAATTTCAAATTTGAATCTACTCTCCCACACTAAATTGCAAACTCCTAAATTAATTGGAAACTTAACCAATAAACAAATATATATTATTAATATATAATAGATGTATATTAATAACTTATATTATAAATTTATAATATTGAGATACTCAGATTATTACTAAATATTAGTAATTATGTAATATTAACAAGTATATATATATATATATATATATATATATATATATATATATAAATTATTATTAATAGTAATAAAAGCTATAAAGTTTTCCTTAAAAAAAACCGTGTGAAAGGGTTAAGTGGGGAAGGATTTTTTTTGTTTATTATAAAAAACCAAAAAAAATTAAAAGAAAATCAAATATGAATCGGTTAGGGTAGTTTTATTGAATAAAATTAAAAAAAGAGAAATTGTGAGGAGGCTTGGGCATGCAGCCAAGGTTTTGCTTAAATTTTAATAAAGTAAAAGGTTGGGGGTGGGTTTGACGCACCTTCCCCAAACACAACCCCTACCTAAAACCATTATAATCGTGACTTTTTTAACATTGTTGCGACCATTGTTTTGGCTTTGGTTTTTTCTGAAACCGAATATATATATATATATATATATATATATATATTTATTAGTGTGGTTTTTATTTTTTATTTTTTAGTTTTGAAATAAACACATATGCATACAAACATTTATACACACTTATATGCATACATATTTATGTATAATAAAAAAGGGATATATACAATATATATCTATTTAAATATATGGGATTTCTATTATTACCGAAAGGGGTATACACTCAATATTTTTTCACTTTGGGTATCCATTAAACCTACAAGTAAAAATGTCATTATGAACAAATTTAGAGGAGAAAACAATACCCAAGAGGGAAATTAATAGATCCATGTCTTGAGAAAATTTGTTTAACAAAGTAGATCTTCCATCCCTCTCTAATGGTTTCCATGGCTTCATCTCTTTCTCCTCCTTCCTTAACCTGCAAATCCAAACAAGAGAAAATGAGAAAATAGGTCTAAGAAATGAATATACATGAAAACCCATAAGGATTTCTAAGTTTGCTTTTGCCAAACCTTAGTCTAAAGGTTCAGAAAGATTAGATCTAAGGGTGTAGGCTGAACCCTACATCACTTAAGTGATAGGGTATTTAGGTGGGAATGTTTTAAATGAAATACGCATGCCACTTTCGAGATAATGATTTTATAATAATGTGCATGCCATTAACACTAGAGGATTATTACCCTTGGCTAATTAAGTTTAAAATTGTTATTGATCATTCAAATAATAAAATTTCAAAAGGGGTTAATGGAGTTAAATAACAAAAAGCTCAAAGAAGATTATTTAAACAACATATTGAGTCTAGAAGAGAAGGAATTAAATTGTAACCTAACTCTGAACTTGTGTTTAAAATATTAATCACTATTTTAGTCCCGAATTCCTTGAAATCATTAAAGTTTATAATCATGATTTAATTGAAAACATGGTTAAGACCTTGTAACCTTAAAAGAAATTATTTCAAAAAAATTCGCAGTTTGCTGTCAGGTTTAGCATGGGTTTGAAGCAGGAAATTTACATGTGTTACATGAGAGGCTTCAATAAGTTTGAAACACGTCCTCATGGTCCAATCATGAAGTGTATGAGTCGACTCTAGTCTTTCTAGGTCTTGGCCAAGTACAAGTACATGGTGTAAATCAAGAAAACATGAGAATTCACTCAAACCAAAGCAAGGAGAGAAATTTTTTAGGACTATGAGGAGGAACATGAGGTGCAAAAAAATATACAAGAGAAAAAAATGCTCATGAGACTGAAACAGGTCAATATGGAGCTTTCTTAAGCCTATCCACAAGTAAGCAAGGTATGAACTACGAACCCAAGGTGTGATGATGCAAAAAAAGCATGGTGTGAGCACGTATAAATTATATATTGTTGGTACAAGGTGTCTAATGTAGTTATTAATGTTTTTTAGGCACATTTACATGTCAGCAAAGTTGAAAAAATCTGAATTAGAGACCTAAGGGCACCTAAATTAGATGGAATGGAAAGATGCAGGATGAACTTGAGAAAAACATCAATTTGAGGTGTTATAGTGATGTGTCCTTGAGGTGTGTGAAAAATTTTAGAGGTAGAGCATGAATTTTTTCAAATTATGCAAGGATTTCAAAAACCATGTTTTTCAAAGTATGTAATTTGAGCACCAAAAGTCTTAGCAGTCAATAAAAATTATGGAGCCTCCTTAGGATAAGTAATACTAGAAAAAAAATAGTAAATTCAGATAAAATTAGTGTGAAAATTTTATTTTTGTGACTGACTGAGTATTATAGAAGTTCTATTCATTTTAGTAAGCATGTACGTAGCCTTCCAAACCTCAGTTCTAACTAGTTTCGAGAGAATGAGGTTGTAAGGTGACAAAAATTAAAAAAAAATAATTAGAACATATTGAAAAATGTAGAGGAATCGTAACAAAACATTTACACAGTGATTTTTCTTCTTGAAACTTGGTGGGCCCCACTCAAAAATATGATTTTTAAGAAGATTTCAGTGTATAGGTAAAACTTGCAAAGGATCATATGCTAAAATATTATTTGGATTATTTTAGGGATGTATAAATCATCCTAATGAAGGTACCTAAGAAAATAATGTGGATAAAACTAGAGTATTGGGTTTATTTTTTATCATACCGACAAAAGGTTCTTGTTTTGAGAAGCTAGTGAAGGAGAATGAAGGTAACCATGTTGAAGTGCATTGTATGAATTATTGGTATGTGTAATATGATGTGTGGAAGTGCATGTTTCAGTTTGGAAATGTCATTACTTTCTGAAAGGGAATTGAGCCGAAACTGCCCTATTAGGCCTATTGAGAAGCATCACTGAATGACAATAAAGGTGAATTTTTCTCCTTTTGACTCACAGTCATAATTGGTTTGAAATTATATATATATCTCATTTTAAGTTTCAAAGGTTCTAAGGAGCCATGAAAAGTTTCTTGGAAGTTTTTGTTCATTTTGCATTGAAGACTAGTTTTTGAACTCTCAAGTTCAGCTAGAATAATCTTTGAGTTCAATGTTTTTTAAGACTTTATGAGATGAATTGGAGCATGTAAATTATTTTTTTAGTTAATATAATTCGATATATTTCCATTAATAGGTTACTTTACTTATGATGAAGATATTCAAGGTATGTATCAGCTAAATTTTTTGAAGACAAACTTTAGAGATACTGAAACCAACTTGGTAAGTCTCGCAAAGTTGTGCTTCTTGGTGTTTTAAGGTTTGAATTGTCTGTTGATGGTAAATTTTAATGAAATTATACATCCTAATATTTATTTTTATATATTAATTTGGTCATGAATACGAGTGGATTATTCTATTTATATGATTTTTTAGGACTGATTTTGAAGAATCCTATTTAGGAACGCCTGTGAGTGTAACTGAATGTATTGGAAAATGTGGCGAGTTTCGAAGCATTTAATATAATTATTGGAATGGGTTTTATCATGTACCATGTGAATATAAAGTTGATATACTTATGGACAAGTTAGAATAACTATAAGACAAAATAATGAGTGATTTGAAAAGTCATGGAAAGTGGAAGGTCAAAGTTCATGTCTAAGAGGTATATCTATTCATGTAAGCTCTTTTGTAAGATGAATTCTGAAAAAAACCCTTTCTCTTCATTTTAAGAAAACTTTTCTACAAATAAAAACCCTTTGAGAATAGCTCAAAACCCTTGGAAGTATCTTTTATGTTTGTAGCTAGTTGGAGTTTCATAAGGAGGATGTGAATGAAGAAAAATTGGTGATGTCATTAATGCCCACATTTTCCCCACATACATACTCGAGAAACCCGATAGAAAACAGGGAAAATTATTGAATAATTTTTTTTAAAGGATACAAAGCATTAGATAATATTTAATCTAATCTGGATTATAAAATTTTAAACAATTACAAGGCATTGGAAAACAAATATCGACTAATTAAGATTGCCCCAATTTTCAAAATTAATATTAGATTTTGATTATTTCACTAATAAGGCTCCATACTTTTATTTAAATAATATTCATTAGCTTTTCAAATCATAACTCCATTAATCCCTTTTAAGTTCTTTATTTAAAAATCCATAATAAAATTTAAATTAAATTACACAAGGATAATAATCTTGCAATTCTAAAGGCATGCATAATATAATTAATTCATTATCCCAAAAGGGGGCAAGGTGCACAACTCAGTCTAACCCCTTAGGCCCCATTTAACATTACACACACATCTTTTTATTTATTTCATTCCCACCTAAATACCACATCACTTAAGTGATGTAGGATTCATCCTACACCACTAAATATAATCTTTCTCAACCCTTAGATTTAGGTTACGTAGAGAAAACCTAGAAATCCTAAAGGGGTCTCTTATATTAATTTTTTCAACCTCTTTTCGTATTTTCTCTTGTTTGAATTTGAAGGTTAAGGAAGGAGGAGAAAGATATGAATCCATAGAGGCCATTAGATACGGAAGAAAGCTCTACTTTGATTTAAAAATTTGTGCTTAAGACATGGATCTATTCATTTCCACTTTCGGTATTGTTTTCACCTCTACATTTGTTCATAATAGCATTTTTACTTGTAGATTTAATAGATACCCTGTTGGTATCCAATTTGTTTCTCCTTTTCAAGTTAAGCAACATCACAGATTTGTCCTACAGCTTAGAGATAGATTGATCATGATGTATGTCATTTTGTAGTAGGGATGAGATCTAACTGGCCCTTTGTCACTCTGATTTATGGAGAGATAGATATCTCCTTCAAGAGGATTTGACCTATCCTCGCTACTTTAAGTCATGCATTTCGACAAGGGTGAGAGGACCCATAGTCTAACCTTTTTTTGATGAAGGAGATGGAGATATCCTTCTTTTGCACAAATTTTAGGAAAAAAACCTTGGGAAAGTACGTCAATACTCCATATTTTAACTCTCAAGAGTTGTAACTTCTAAAAGATGGAGATGCTTTCAAAACAAGGCTAAGGTCACTGAATACATTTTGGTATCTTGATTGTTCTGAATAGTTTAGTAAATATATTTTGTTCCTTTGTTGATATACAGGGAAAATAGGGGTAGTACAGGATGGGTTCATGGTTTTTGAATAATTTTGGTGGGAGATTGAGTAGGATAAAGTTGATTATACTAGCTATTTTAGAGACTTCACAACAATTGGAAAGCTAAATGATAGAAAGCTTTGGAATAGCTAAGATATCCTTCAACCAGAAGATGTACTTCAATGGAGGCCTAGATCCCCACAGTTTCACACAATATTTGAGAATCCAGTATGAAGGATCGAGCTAAAGAATCAAAAAAACATCAAAGACCCTCAGTTTCTCATGCCTAAGATACACTTGAAGGCTTACAGACAATGTTTATCAATAAATGACAGTGAAGTGATTTTAAATTGTTTATCTCATTGTAGGATGAAGGCTCTTCTTGAAATGAAATTGAAAATGCCACTAAACTATTATAGGGATGAGTTCTTGTGTGATTCAAAGGGACTTTAACACAAGATTGCAATAGGAATAAAGAAAACTACTTGCAGACATTCTGAAATAAAATAGACACAAATTTCTCCAAGATTGATATAGATTAACTCAAAATTGATTAAACTCATCAATAAGGGAAATTTTCTCTAAACACTCTTAGAGCTTGACAATGGTTGTACACTCACAACCAACTTGAAGTAATTGAAATTTAAAACATACAATATTAACAGGTTTCTCAAATTGGTATCTCAAGAAGACGGGCTCTCTCAAATTTTTCTCTTAATAATTCAACCCCTGATAATTTGCAAGAGTATTCTCATTGCATTTATACATTTCACTCACTCAATTTTCCCCACCAAAAGGTAATTATATTCGAGCGACCTATGCTTGTTACCAATTTTCCTTAGAAAATGACGTTTAACAAATTCACATCTGAAATTTTCCATGTGGACCAATTATGAATTGATCACGCTTCTCAAACACTCAACTATTGACTAGGATGCCATGCCACAACCTTTGTGGTAATCCTTTTAATCATTCTGATTCTATCATGTGAGAAATCCACATTTTAATTATTCTCTGTAGGCTTTATACAACTGGATCTAACAGGTAATCCTTTTAACTCTCAAAGAAACGCCTTTTCCATCCTTTGCACCTCCAACCTTCATCATTTCATCCTTTTCCCTCTTTTTGCTCTGTAATTCTTCCCCGCATCCATCTTCTCTAGTAATTCACGTTTTTGCAAGTTCCCGAGAAATTCCAACTTAAAATATATTGATCTTAAAAACTCCTTGGACTCATAAATTAATTTCTGAATCCGTTTAATGGAACTTTGAAGATAAAAATGACAAGGAATTTCATCAAAAATTGATGAAAAACAGTGTGTATTCACATCTCCAAGAGTCTTGGAGAAACAATTATGGAGAAAAAGACACAATGCACAACAAATGTTGATTCGACACCATCTCTACTTTCTGATATAGCCATCCATGATTTTCCTTGGCGCAACTACAAAGGAGAAGTATAGGGGAAAGTTTCCAAACAAGTGCAGGCCTTCCACGTGCCCTGGGCCTAAGAAAACACCTTTTGGCCTCTAAAAAAGTCTCAGTAAAAAAAGTGCCAGTAAAATCCTCCATGTGTCTCAATGGCACATTTTGAGATGGTCCCAAAAAGAAGAGACCCCAAAAAATTATGGGCTCACAATGTGTCTCAGTCTGGTAGAGTTGTTAAGAAATTTGAAGGGTACGCGAATGGCTCCATGTGTTTAGGGTCCGAGATAGTTTTCCTTGGTCGTTGAAAAGTCTAGGCAAGGGAAGAGTGAACGGAAGCCTCCAAGTGTCCTCTTGGCACTTCTTCAAAATAAAATTTAGGGATCGGTCCCTAAACAGGTGTGATCCCTCCACATTTCCTAGGCCTTAGAAAATTGCTTTAAAAATTTGAAGTAAAGAGAAAAGCAGACAGAAGCCTCTAAGTGTCCTCCTGGTGCTTCTGTTAAGGTGGGACCCTGAGGTAGATCCTCATATGAGTGTTAGCCCTCCATGTGTCCATGGTCTGCCAAAGCTGCACTGGTCGCATGAAAAAATGTCTAAGTCTAGGAAAGGCAGTGGAAACCTCTACATGTCTCCCTAGTGCAACTCTAAGGTCAAACCAAAAGGAAAAATTTTAGATGAGTGTCGTCCCTTCACATGGACAAGTTTTGAGTTGAAGTGGGCCTTATATTTTCAAAGTGGCTCGCTGAGCCGAAAATATACCCACAAACTGTAAAATGTAGGAAAATCACCATTTGCACTCAAAAATGAATCGTTCTTCAAGGATAGAATTTGGACATTATATAAGGCCACAATATGATCTTCCGAGATACATCCAATCACATTTCCATAGATACTTGGGACAAAACGTGACTATGGAAAATGGAAGGAAGGGAAAAATCCTGAGTTTTCACCCAAGTTACAGATCTTTTCACATGGACAGAGGAACAAAAAACAAATTTTGGATTTAAAGTGATCCTCAACCAAAGTAAGGGAATGATCATGGCAACCAAATGAAGGAAAGAGCTTTTCTGCATCAATACCTAGAGATATAAAACACGACAGAGCCTGCAAACTATAGAATTTTAAGGATAAATGGGGTCAGATTAAAATGAGCACCAACATCTATTCTAACTCAAGGATGGGCACTCCTTGTGAGTGCCACAAGAACAAATAGTAGACAAAGTGCCAAAAACAAACCATTGGCTAATGGAGTCAAAGAATAAACTTACAGAGCGGAACAATAATAACCAACTTCCCCAAGGATGAACCAAGCAACCAACAAAATGGCCACCAACGACCAGGATAAACAAAAAACAAAAAAAACATGAAAGAAGAAAGAAACGAAAGGATTATACACTGTAAAAATGGTGTATACCTTGATTCTAAGAAATCAATCAAGGAAATGTTTCAAATGCCTACTATTAACAGGAAATTCAAGCAATTCCCCATCTAATTCTTTTAAGAATAAGGTATTTTCACCAATTGGAATGTCAATTAAATAAGGGACCATCCACAATGCATCAAATTTACCATACTTTCCCTTATCTTCATGCTTGCTATCCATTAATAGTACAAGATCCCCAATGGTGAAAGTTGTTAGAGTCACCTTCTTATCAAATAATTTCTTCAAATTTTCTCTAAACTTTAGATACCGCTATTGGGGTGCCCTTCTTTCTTCATCTAAATCAATAATCTGATTGATCTGAGCATCATATGGACTAATTTCCTGATCTTTAATTTTTTGAACAAACTGAAATGAACACAATTGCAAATGAAGGGGAAGAAAAGATTGAGTTCCATATACCAACTCAAATTGGCTTTTACAAGTAGATATTTTGATAGTGATTCTGTTAGCCCAAAAAAATTACTTCAGTTGCTCACCCCACTTCTTTTTGTTCAGCACCAAAGTTATTCTAATGATCTTCAACAAGTTTTTATTGTTTAACTCATCTTGTCCATTTCCTTGGGGATTGTAGTTACAAGCATATGTCAAATTGATTCCGTACTCTTTGCACATTGCCACCAAAGGTTTTGCTATGAAACTCATGGCATTATCAACAACAGTCTTAACTAGCACTCCAAATCTACATATGATTTGATTCAACATGAAGTCCATTATAACTTGGTGTGTTGCTTTCTTGTTGGGATTGCTTCCACCTACTTCGTGAAATAATCATTGGATAAAAGAATCCATTTATGACCAGCACTAAAAGGATCTAAAATTTTGCAAATGAAATCCATTCCCCACTTCTTAAATGGGGCATCAATTGACACAGACTGATAATAAAGGGAGCCTAAAGCTTTCATTCTTCCAGAAAAACACTAGTAACTTTCACATTTCCTAACAAATAGAGTTGTATCTTTGAAGAGAGATGGACACCAATAACCAGTCCTCAAGATTTTATGTGTTGGAACTCTTTTAGATAAATGTCCCCCATAAAATCCTCCATGAAGATCAGCAATTACCTTTTAAGCTTCATCCTCAACAATGCATCTTAAGAGCACTCCCTACGGGTTCTTCCAAGATAACCCAAAATCAGTAATAACATATTTTAGAGAGGCTAACTTAAGAGCTATTTTATAATTTTTACTCAAATGTTCAGGGCAACATAGATGTCTGAGATAAAATATTATATCTTTATACCATTAAGAACTTACCAAATTTACACGGACATCCACCATTTCTCCTTCTACTTCATTCACCTCAATAGTTTGCAAGTTGTTATCAACCATAAGTTTAGATAGGCCCAAACCTCTTATCAATTTCATGGTTATGATATCCATTTCATATTCCTGCAACTTGTTTAACCATGTGCATCTTTTTCTCGAGACCTCCATCTCTGATAAGATGTATTTCACCATGGTGTGGGGAACATAAGAAACAACTTTAGATGTCAAGATGTAAGGTCTGAAAACCTTTTCTACTTTCACCAAGGCAAATGTTTTCTTCTCCATGATGGTGTACTTCAACTTAACTCCTTGCAATGCCTTACTAAAAAATGAAATTGGTCTCTCAGCCCCTTCATCATCCTTCTGCAACAAGATAGATGCAATGGTGTTTTCTGAAGAAAAAGAAAACATTTGAAAATGCTTCTTGTAATTTGGAGCTGCATAAATAGGGGCATGCTTTAATGCTTCTTTGATCTCATTGAAAGATTGAATGGAAGCTTCTTCCCATTTGATAACTTTTTCTTTCTTCAGCATGCTAGTAATGGGGATGGTCAACTCAACAAAGTTAGACACAAATATTCTGATAAAGTTTATTTCTCCAAAGAAGGATTGAAATCCCTTCTTAGTTCTCGGAATTGGAACCTTGTTGATGGCTCACACTCTCTCGGGATCAATCATGACCCCTTTTTTTGATACAATGTGACCAAGTAGCTTTTTTTTTTTGTACTCCAAAATGGAATTTCTTGGGATTCAATGATATGCCATACTCTCTACACGTTAACAAAATTATCACCAAGTGTTGCAAGTGATCAATTTTTTGCTAGAAAAAACAGTTACATCATCTTGATAAACAACAATGAAATCATTAATATAAGTAGCAAACGCTGCATCCATTGCTCTTTGGAAATTTTCTCTAACATTCATTAAGCCAAAAGGCATCCTAACATAGACATAAGTTCACTAAGGAGTGGTAAACACAGTGTTTATTCTTTCTGAATCCTTCACAATAACTTGTTTATAGCTAGAGAAACCATCCAAAGTGGATAACAAATCAGAACTAGTTAACAATTATAGCATATTCTCCATAATTAGTAGAGGGTAATTATCTTTCAATGATTTTTTATTCAAGTTCCTAAATTCTATGGACATCCTTATATCACCATTCATTTTTTTATAGGTACTAAATTTTTAACCCAAGATGAGTACCTTGCGGGCTAAATGATCCCTCCATCTCTCAACTTCTTCAATTCTTCTTACATCTTTAAAGAAAGCGAAAGATTGATCAACATTTTTTTTTTCCTAAAAGGCTTGGCATTAGATACAAGAGGAATTTCATGTTGGAACAAATCTTCCCTGTATAACCTTCAAGTAAGAGTAAGACCAAGCTAGAGGTAGTCTTGATATTTCTTCAACAATTAAACATAGGACTGCTTCTCTTCCTTTCTCTGATTTTTTCCTAACAATATTTTACATGCTTTTCCTTTGTTCCTAGGTCATTCTCTTCCACATCTCTTGAAACTAACATACTTCTATTAATAATGTAATCAACATTATCAAATTTTTATTCAAGTGCCACCCAACCTCTGGGAATCATGTTTTTCTTAAGCTGAATGATGTCTTTGTCAAATAAAGTTTCCTTTCATTTAGTAGCAGACACCATTGGTTCCCAATCTATATTTTTGTTAGAAAAATCACCTTGGTTTTACAGAAACCATTTCACCTAGCCATCATCATCAAACACTTGCAAATTTTTAACATTATCAGGGACAGATGGCCTTGTTATTTTTTCAACATCATTATCACAAAATGGAGATACTGTATAAATTCCAAATATAGATCCTAGCATGTATAACTTGTCTGCAATGGAATTAAACTTTCTATCATGGTGCACAATAGTAAATGAGCCAAAAATTTCAATAAAATCCTAGACTGCATGCTTGTATTTTTTCATTCTCTGAGTTTTAGTGGCATACAGTTTTCTAATTTTCTTGACAATCAATTCTAAATATCCATTGACAATGATATCTTTACACCATATTTGCATGCAATTATCAAACCCATTAACAATGCTTTATATTTAGAAATGTCGTTAGTGCATTCAAAGTTGAGTTTTAAAGAAAAAGAAAACTTTTCCTGGCCTGGAGAAATAAGAACAATACCAACACCATTTCCAAACTTGGAACAAGCTCCATCAAATAACACGGTCCAAGGAAAACTGACTTGTTCAAGACATTTACATTTATAAATATTGTGCTCTTTTCCATCAAAAAATCCAACGAAGTTATCAACATCTACATTATCATACAACACTTCATAAGAAGCATTATTAGGATCTTCGATGATGTGCAACATCTTCTTCTCACCATACAACTTTACAATGCTACCTTCAATTGGAATGGTGGAAAAAGACATATCCATCTGAACACTTCCACCAACACTTATAGCCCACTTTCTTGATAACAACATGCCCCATTTGGCAAGGAAATAAACAATAACAACATCAAGTTTGAAGTACTTACCTGGATAATCTGAAAGTTGTACAACCAAACCTTTTACACACCCTACAACTGGCATCTCTCTAGAATCCATTGCAGTACACTTGCCATAAGTTGATTTCACTTTAATGTTCAATTCATTCATGAATTCTAGAGAAATAACATTACATGATGCTTAAGAATCAAAGATACAATTGTGTTGCAGTCTATCCTTAATAATTAGCATTGTAAAAAATGGATCAACATTTAATTGAGACTCAACCAAATATGTTCCTGAGTAAACTTCAGGTGGTTAACCTATCTCCTCCAATGCTGGTGGTTTTTATAGGTCTAAAATGTTTGGAGGAGGAGTGTTTACGTTATTTATATTTCTACCTTGGGTACTCCTATCTTCTTCTAATCCAAAATACTCAAAGGCCCTCTTCTTGTGCTAGGGAATCCTAAGCAATTCAACAATTGGAATAGAAATCTTGATATGACTCGAGACTTGGGAAATTTCATAAGGAATTTATTTAGTAAAAGAAGCATTTGGAGAAAGATTGAAAAACTCATCAGATGACACAAGATTTTTCACATTTATGGAATGGGTGGAAACGCCAGTTTTACTTGAGACAACAAGGCCTTTTTTAGATGCATCTTTCTTTGGAGTTTCTTTTGGTACAATAGTGAGAACTATGGTTTTTGGTTTGGCTTGAGTCCATACCCCTTTGACAGCTTTACTTCTTTTGTTATACTCTTTTTCTTAGGGAACACCAACATTCATTAACAATTCTCTATCCTCTTCTGATGGGATTCCTGCATCATACTTCATAATCATTAGAGATCTTAGGTACTAAAAATAATTATTACAAAGTTCAAAATTTTATACCATATATATGTCTAAAGTATAAGATGGAGGAAGAATAGGTACCAAGTGAATGCAATCCCAAGAACTTGCAGAAGTTCTTGCACTTATTACTTTATTTCAAGTTGCTCCTTACTATGAGTTTGTAGAGCAATCCACCATGCATACATCATCATTAGTGTTATCATCATCATCAACTTCCTTAACTTTCTGATCTACTTCACATGGTGGGTGGGCTAAGAAATATTTGTCACACTAATTAATTTCATTTGTCTCTTAAACAACAACAACTATGGCATTTAGAGGATCAGTAACTACTCTATTTTCCGTAGCTTATGGTTATCTAGATCCCATGTCTCCTTTACCTCTGTCATCAAATCTATTATTATTTCTAGAATGATTTACAAATATGTCTTTTTATTTTTGCCTATGTTGACCTTGAAAAACCTTGTCAAATTCCTTTCTCTTCCCTGGCTAGCTTGTAAGAGATTTCTTTGAAAGCTCCGGCCAAAGTATTTACAACTTCTTCAATATCCACAACCTTACTTGATTGAGGATTCTGTGGGTTGATCAATTTAACACCCTCCCTCTCAGGAGATTTTCCAACTACTTTAATGTTGTTCTCAATTTTTAGAGCCATGGTAAAGGCCTGCCTCAAAGTTCCAAGGTTCTTATCCCTAAAATAGTAAACATATTTCTTATTAATTACATCTGAATACTTTATCAGACATGATTCATCACATGCCCTCACATTGACATGAAGTCTTCTCAATGTTTTGTTAAAAATTGTATTGAAATAATGCACTGATTCATTAGGATTATTTTTTATATTTTCAAATTATGATAAAATAAACTAAGGTTTTGTTTTATCTCCATACTGCAATCTAAAATCATTCTTCATCTCTATTCAAGAATCAATGGAATTATCTGGAAAATATTTATACTAGTCCCTTACATATTCTTCTAGAGTATGAATAAACAATTTAATGTACACATCCTCAAATTCTATTTCAAATTCCTCCATCATATTGAAAAAGAGCTTTAAGTGTTGATCACTAGTGATTGCATTTTTTCCTTGAAACTTAGGTAATCTATTTCTTACATCTTGTGGCACATCATTTCGATAGCCATCCATAACTCTAAAATTGATGGGACCAAAAGTATTAACAAAAAATGGACGTCTACGTGGAGGCTGAGCCATATTATTTTGAGGAGGTAACCTTGGAGGAGTGTAAACTGATGAGGAGTGAGAGGTTTGTGTGGTACAATGATGCAATTCTTAGAATGAATGCCCTCTGAAGGCTCTATTTCTTGGAAAACACTATTAGATTTGGAAAATACTGGGGAAGATTGAGAAGAAATTTTTTCAAATACAAATGAATGCCCTTCTCCAGATGTATAATTTAATTCAACAAAGAGACTACCTGATTCATATTCACTTGAGGAAAAATTGCAATCTTCAATCACAGGCTGATCCATTTCACCAATAGATATATTTTTTCTAGATGTTTGCTCTCCAATAACCTTCCAAATTCTTCTTCCTTCTGAATTAGACTTTGCCAACTCTTGAAACAACCTTCTACTAGGGTCCTTCGTGAATAAATATCTTCTTCCTTCCATCTTTGTAGAGATTAATGACAAATATTAATTGATGTATATTAAGACACTATTATTTATAAAGAATTTAAATAGCACGGAGTTTCCACTAAGGATTTTCACCTTATTTAATGCAAATTCACTATGAAAGACTAATTACATGTCTACCTATACAAGATTCATGAAAAGATTACAAGATTTGTTATTTTTCTTCCCAAATATTTCAATGATGATACAAACTTTAGTGCAAAAAATGTATAAGATGGAAATATTACACTCAGAACTTACAAATTTGAACAATTCTTACATATCTGAATAGAGAATTGTGTTTCAACAATGTATTTGCACTTTAAAATTTGTAAGAAGCATTAGCATGGTCTATATACATTGTTGATGGTGTTCAAACTTTGCACACAACTTCATGTCCCCGGCAACGGTGCCACGAGTGTTGTTGCCACATAAATAAATCTCGAAGCTAAAATAATCCTCGGTAATGACACCACGAGTGTTGGTATCCAAATTTATTCTACTTTTCAAGCAAAGCATCATCAAAGATTTGACACGAAGCTTAGAGATAGATAGATCATGATGTATGTCGTTTTATAGCCGCGGATGAGATCTAACTAGCCCTTTATCACTCAGATTTGTTGAGAGATCGATAGCACCTTCAAGAGGATTTTACCTATCCTCACTACTTTATGTCATGCCTCCTAAACCAGGGTGAGAAGACCTATAGTGTAACCTTTTTTTTGAGAAGGAGATGGAGATATTCTTATTTTGAAAAAAAATTATGAGAAAACCTTAGGAAAGTATGATCAATAATCCTTAATTTAACTCTTAAGAGTTGTCACTTCTAAAAGATGGAGATACTTTCAAAACAAGGCTATGGTTATAAAAGACATTATGGGATTCTGATTGTTCAGCATATTTTAGTAAATATATTTTGTTCCTTTGTTGATATACAAGGCAAACAGGGGTAGTTTAGGATGGAGTCATGGTTTTTGAATAATTTTGGTTGGAGATTGAGCATGGTAAAGTTGATTATACCAGATCTTTGAGAGACTTTTGTTTATAATTTTTACACTTGTGCAAAAATGGGAAACTCAAAGCTTTGTCGTTATGATGAAAAGTATTGGGTGAAGTATACCTAAGCTAAGTAATTTTTGATTTTATTTTTACTAATGACTTAGTTACAAGATTAAATGAATTCTGCAGTTATATGTTGTGTTTCAAAGTAGAACATATCACATAGTCTGTAATTTCATGTCATCCTTAATAAAAGAACATAAAGCCCCAACGAAAAACTGCATTGTCTTGATGAAGACGATAAATTACAAATTAGGTGAGTTTTCGAGTTTTGAAGTAGTAAACAGATATTTAGTTTATAGAAAATCAGATTTCATTACTAAATGTTACAAGTTCTCATCAACGTTATTTCCTTCATGATTAAGATATTCAATTATGTTACTGAGTTGTTTAGTTCATTATATAATCCATACAAAAAAACTAGAATGCACAAGGAAATACACAACTCATTTTCAGAATTCAATGTTTTATTCACAAGGAGAGTCAAATGTTTCCCAAACAAGCCATGAGATGTATCTGAAAAGTAAAGTACAGCTACTGAAAAGAAACGTACACATGCATGAAATAGAAAGCAAAGGAGTATGAGTGAGCCCATCATTGTCTTTGGGTTTCTGTTCTTTAATTGAAACATCCTCATCTCCACCTTTTGATTGTCCTTCATCTTCATTGTAGAAGCCATTGTTTCTAAAAAAGAAGAAAAGAATTAACTGTTAGTTACAAACTCAGGGATCAATTCATATTCCTACAATATCCTACTTCATGCATATGAATCTACTCCTAATAATAGATGTATTCTACTTGAAGAGTAAAGTGCATGCATGCTTTATTCACTTAGGAAGAATAAGGAAAAAACAAAACAAAAAAACATGGACATAAGAGAGGCCAAAAAGCCTAATTATTTTCTAAAATGTTTTCTAAGTGTGTAGGTACAGGTTCTAGCCAAAGAGAAGAATAGACAAGTCATAAGTTCGTGCAATAAAATAAGAATGTAACTCAAAGTTCCAAAAATTGTTTTGAAATAGAAGAAGTTACAGTGTGGAAGAAAGACTGGCAATAGAAGCACGTGCAACAGAAAGAAAAGTAGAATTTGAAAGATGATGTTTGGCTAAAAGAAAGGGTCACATTGAAAGGGATGAAAGAGAGAATTTTGGAATATTTTGACAGGGCTTCACCATAAAAATCAACATGATAAATTTGCAGTTGCTATGGGAAGATAAATTTTTAGTTTCTGTAGGAAAAGCTAGTTACTACGAGAAAGAATCAATTTCAAATGCTAGTTACTGTAGGAAAGGAAAAAAATAAAAGTTAGTTGCTATAGGTGAAGCTCAAGTACAAGATTAAAGCATAAAAGAAAATGGAACTACATTTTCGACAAAACTTGAATTTTCCAAAATTTAGGAGTTATAAACAGAGTTCCAGAAATAATACGTTATGCATAGTTTCAGCAAATAGTACATTATTTTTAGAAAATTCAAGAATATTGTTATAGTCAAGCATTCAATAGATATGATTTTCAGAAAACAATTGCATTTCAAACACTCATCTCATGGAGAATTTTAATGTTCAGGTGATCCTAGTTTGAAAATGATTAAAGAAAGTATTCTCAAAGGGTGCTACACAATTTCAAAGAATCACTTTGATCCTGAAACAATGAATTGTAACAAATGGATTCTCCAGAATACAAAAATAATCCAAAGATTTCAGAATGGACCTAAAGTAATATAAGAACTATATTTGTAGAAAATCATAACCGTCTTCTACAATATTCTGAAAAAATCATGTAGAAATAGTTTTCCTAGTGCAAAGAACTCATACATGGAATAGGTTGAAGTGTGAATATCCAGAAAGAAGAAAATACTCTATGTCCATCACAGTAAAACAAAGGAAGATACAAGGTAAATCGGAGTTTTATAACAAAAAACACATAATCACTGACTCTTTTTGAACTTCATTTTAGCAATGGCCAAACATGAAAGATACATGGAAACCAGGAAATACAATTATAGTACATAATGAAACCATTACTTAAATATTTTATAGGTATTTTCCACACAGATTTGAAAATTCCCAATGTCATATATCTATAGATACCCAAAACTCATAAAATAGAGATCTATAATTGATAATGCAGATTGGGCCGAAGAACACACTCACCGTAGATTATCAAATGGTCATAAATTTTGAGCAAATGGATAAAGAAGCAAGAGGTCCATAGGCCACATGATGTTTTGAACTCCGGAGTCAATCAGGAGAAACAAACATAGAACCCACTAATATTTCCAAGAGTTCAATGATACATATAAAGAAGAAAAGAAAACAGAAGATTACGTATGCAAGAGAAATTATCTCACCTATAAACGACTATGGTGGTCAATGTAATGAGGAGATCTCATACAAAGAAGAATCGATCTTCAAAAAAATCACCATGGAGGACATTGCAAGAAAACTGAAACACGAAGCCGAGCTTAAAGAAACAATAATGGCGGCCCACACTTCAACCACCTTTCTCAGAAAGATCAAATAGATTGCAAGAAAAAATTTCTCAGAGCTATCTCAGACTCCAAATTAAAATAAATAAATGGCACAGATATGAAATTTTCAACTCACAAAGCAAACTAAGATCTCATAGGCTTTGTCACAAAATACCAAACAGAATAGGCTGAACTCAATAGAATAGAATAATGGCATCGGGAGAAGATTTTTTGAGGGCTTCACCCATACAACTAAAAAGTCCAAAATGAATATGCTTTAGGGTCAATTTCTTTTTACCACCCAAACCCAAGAAGAGGGTTAACTGAAACTGAACCATAGTTAGATATCGACAACATCAAGACACCAAGGACATAAGATCAACGTCCTCAGATCATTGCAACAATTAATTCCAACCATAGTCAGGATGCCTCCACCGACATTAAATGTAAACCAAAACCCTAACCACGGGTCATAAATCGATGGTCTGTGATCAGACAAGGTACAAAGATCAATGATGAAGAACAAGGCATGAAATTTCAAAATAAACCCCAAGGGTAATAGTTAACCTAACTAGAGTTGATGCCAGCGACCAAGTCGCTAAGCGGTGAGTCACCATGAAAGGGGACAACCCATGTGCCCAGAAAATTAATCATTGCAAATGATTTTCAAATTCTAAACCCAAGCGCATGCTTCAAATAAAGGGTTGACTAAATCACATATCATGATCACCGAAAAGGTGAATATTATAATACGGCAGGTGTTATGCAAAGGAGCTTAATTATTAAAACTATTACTATTGCTTAGTTTATGCCCAAACAAATCAAAGGGGTGGTCGAATGTATTATGATGCCTATGTAATGGCCAAAGGAGATGTCAATATTAGAACATATGCACATAATAGGTGGTACCCAGAGGAGGAACTATTTTTGCAAATACTACTAAGTATTCTAATTATTTTGCTCACATATAGGGAGTTGTATTTTGCATGCCTTCACAACAGGACAAAATAGAGAATATGATAGAGTTGCATGTTCATGGAAAGATACTTGCCTAGCAAGCAACCTTATTTTTAGCAAATTATTCATCCTTCTCTTCTTAAAAATAGAACCAGTCAACTTCAGTTTGACTGTGTTGTAATTAAGGCCAATAATACATATTTGTAATTGCATGTTCTTTTTTATTCCTTTATCTATTATTAAATAAAGGATAAAAATAAGATACATGGGTGAGTACAAGCCTTAGGCTATTTTTAGGAATAGGGTGAACTTTAGTTTTGCTATATATTGTGTGCTTTTGCAAAGCACAGAGGGGAACTTCGGGAGGATTTTTTTGGATATATGAGTACTGAAGTAAATTTTTCTAGTTTTTCCCTCTGAGTGTGAAGTATTCCAGACATTTCCAAGTTATTTTGTAGTCTTTCGTATTTTCATATTAATCTTGTGAATGCAAGTTCCCTGATCAATCACTTTACCCTGCTACAAATTTATTCTTCTCTGCTTAATTTTAATGTGCATGTTAACTTATTAGTACAGTTGTGATTCTCCCTCAGTACAATCAAGAGTTTTTCCCTTAGACATTCTGTAGAAAAACTATTGGTTCGTGCATCAAGAATCCTTCCCAAATTAGTTGTGCATATACTTCGTGAAAGAACTCATACAAATTTGGTGTATCGCTTTAGTTTTAATCATTTTACAGTCATATTATACTCTCAAAATCCTAGAAATCAGTTTAGGATACACCAATAAGGAACCAGCCTTGATACTAGAGACTCACCTCAAAATAGGTATACCCACATACCTGAGGTGTTTCCATTGTATCTACGAAAGAGATAGATCATTTGTGCAAACCTAAAAAACTTTCAGCCATCTCTCTATAGGGTGCACGTTTGAGAGATAAATTTTTTTGGCACGCCTGATGGGACAACGAATCATATCTGCATGCAAATTACAACTTATATAGAAAATCTATAATAGATTACAACAAATTAAAAGTTAATGTTAGTGCAAAATCACAGCACCCCCGGATGTTGATCAGATTTCTAGGTTGATCATACTAGCATCCAGTGTGATTGCACAACATGGAAACCTCTCTACAAGTGTGGGACTTGTCAAAGGAGAGAGGAATATCTAGATTAGAGGTTGGTTCCTCCTCCTAAACTACCTATCACAAGTTATTCCAGTGTAGGCAAGATAATCTAATCCTAATCTAACCACCAAGGAGACATGGAGAGAGAGAGAAGAGAAAAAGAACAAAAAGCCTACACTAAAACGGTGATACACCAGAGAAGGAGAATGTTGAACATCTATCAAAACTGCCATGGAACAAGGAGAGGTGAGCAATGGGAAGGATGGACAGATGCATCACAAACCCAAAGATAGATTTCACACAGAAAATGTCCCAAAACTCCATGAACATAGCTCCAGACCTGTAATGAACATTAGAGCATGCACAAATACCCTCAATGAAGAGAGGCAAGAAGAAAACAAGCAAAAAAAACAAGTAGGGATGGACAAATTCATCACAAAACACATTTTTTGTTGCTCTAGAAGTTTACATAGAACATCATTTCAATAGTAAAATGTAAAAACGCCATTACAGAGTAGGGGAGGAGGTTTGAACTCCATTTTCAACCCTGGAGAAGAAAAGAAGGGAGGGCAGAGCAGAAAAGATGAACCACTTTAGAAAGAAGCCCCTCCTTACAATTTATAGGAAGAATGAGAGAGGGAAGAGAGAGGAAATCTAAATCTACCCCAACCACCTCATTTAATTCATCTCATTATGGTTGTGGGTGAGAACCCTAGCAAAAGTGGTGAACTGTATTTTGCATTTAAGCTAGTTGTTGAAACGTTAGTTCTGGCCATTACCACGTGCCAGAGATGTTTCCTAATTTTCTCTCTCCAAACTGAACCAAAATTCAAGATTAACCCTGGAATCATGTAGAGAATTTTACCAGCTTTCCATTGATATAAAGAATGTGGAAATCCGAGCTCTGGATCGAAAGTTATGGCAATCTGAATATTTAGGGCAAAAACAGGCCAAAACAGATCGGCGGGAAAATATTTGAATTTTTCCCACGCTTTACCACTTGGATTACACGTGTCAGGATTTGATTTGTCCATGGGTTCATCCTTTGAAAATTTCTTTCAGGCCCTTAAACTTGGACACGTGGCACTAGTTTATTGGCTTGGGCCTAAGGGGCGCGTTTTTACCTTGCGCCAAACACTTAGCAACTTTTCAACCTTCCCTCTTCTGACATGTTGCACACTCTGATTCATTGGCAGATTTTTCGGCCTTTCACATCCCTCACATCCTCCATGTACTTTTTGCCTGGATGTCCCAAACTGTCTGGGACAAAAATCTCCAAACCGCCCGATTTGGGCTTCCTTGTTCTTGTTTGAGGTGAAGACACATGGCGAGATTCCATTCACTCTCGGCTCTTTCGACTTTTCACGTCCCACACGTACCTTTGGTTGGGCTGTCCCAAACAAAAGTCTCCTACTTCAGCCAAATAAGCTGGTTCACGTCTTTCACGTACTGTTGTCCTAACTATCCCGGACTGCCTGGGACAAATATCTCCGAACCGCCCGAAATGGACTGACCTGCGCCAAACCGGCCGATCCGCATCCCGTGCATACTTTTGGCCCTGATGTCCCAGACCACGCAAAACAAGAATTAGGAAATTTTTTCCCTCTTTTCGGCCAGTTCGGCTTTTCGTGCCCTGCTTGTCCTGATGTCCCAACTACTGCGCGGACCACTTGGAGGCTTTTCGGCTGATTCGCGCCCCGATGTCCCAAATGTCCCACTTAGTGCGCAAACTAGGACTTAGCCGATTTTCTTCAATTTTTCGGCACCAACCCTATCTTTTGTAATTTTTTCACATTTTTGAAACTTGCTAGGTTTTCTTCTTAGACAGGAGAGTTAGAAAGAAGCCGAGGCGACCCCAGAAAACATAATTTTGGGCCTTGAATCAATCTACTTGCTCGGGACTGAATAATCTAAAGCATGTTATCAAAATTACCCTGGGGGGTGAATTTTGGATAACAATTTGGTGATTCAGCGGGGTCATCTTCCTACTGGATGAAGTTACCAGTTCCCTAAAGCATCCACTGGGCATGGAGTCATGAGTTATAACCTGGAAACTGATCTGAACTTTGAAAACCTCCTCTTTGAGCCACTTGGAAACCCACTGAAATGGAGTCGTTCTCACCAAAATTCCACTGAAATGGACTGTGCAAGAGCAAAACCAACACCACAAAAACTATGTACATAACTAAAAATCATACATGCTCCAAATGGAACATGCAGAATGTGCACAAGCACTTCTTCTACTGAAAGAAAACCTACCTACTCTACTTTAATTGGAAACAAAAGGCAAGCTAAACAAACCCTGTAACTGGTTGTGTAAAATAGCTTCCTTTCTTCAAAATTGGCAACCATGCAACTGATTTGGCACTGATCATGGTTGTTAGGATGGGTGGGAAATTAGCAAGAAGTTGGTCTTCCACCCAAATCATCAAGGTATCAGCTGAAGGCAAATTCAATGCCTCTTTTAGTTGCTCTGCATTTCGATTGAAGAGGTATGACAGCTGATCCTTGGTACTTTGTAGCTCACCCTCATGCTTAGAAGAAAGCGTGAATGGTTGTGACTTTTCCTTTGGCTCCAATGAAGCCAAATACCTGATTGGGCAAGGTCTAATCCATTTGATATGCCCATAGCTCTGATTTTCAACTCCAAAAATGGAGTCTTCTTGTAGACCCTCTTGAATGGATGGTGTGGAAGCAATGGTGAAATTCCTCTGTCCTTTCTCTTCCTCCAATGAAGAACATGAAAGATTAAAATCTTCCAATCTTGGTTCCAAAGAACTGTTATAAGATGCAGGCTGCTACAAATGGATACTCTCCTCCATGACAGTAGGCTCTTGTGTTTGGAAGATGGATGATGAAAGAGAGAATGGTGGAAACTCAACCGGTTCTTCTTCATCAAAACAGTCCTCGAAATCTAATAGATAAACTACCTCATGGCTGTCCTGCTGCAAATGCTCCACTTCCTCCATGGTGTCTTCTTGATTTCTAACTTGACCACCATGGTTTCTTTCACCCTCCAACATTTAGTTTGAGAGATCAAACTCCTCTTTAGTACTAGAGATTGAGAGAGGTGAAGTAGAAAGAAGAACTGAAGGTTCTCCTGTAGCCTACTTTGTGCTCAAAGCCTTTGGATCTGCAATTTTCTCCTCCACAACTAGAATGTGTTCCTCTTCTTCTGGATTTGGAGCAGCTTCTCCTTCCTCCAATGTTTGAAGACAATCTTGCTCTTGATTGAACTCTTCTTCCAGCGTGAAGTTTGTCAAGTCAAACTCTTCAATCTGCTGCTCTAGAGGACAAGTTGGGACTGCAAGATCTTCTTCTGAGCTTTCTTCCTTTATGGCTGATTGTGCAACTTGAATTGAATCAGCATTCCCTTCAAATAGAGTTCCAACATGGACACTACTTTCTGAGCAAACTGACTGCTGATCTGCTTCTTCTTTTTGCTCTTCTTCTGCTGCCACAAAATCAGTCTTAACCACCATTTGTTCAACCTTAGCCTCTTCTGTAGGTTTAACCATCAAGGGGATCTTTTTCATCCCAAATTTTGGCAGTCCAAACCCTCAAGTTGTCTGTCATTTCTTTTCTGTTGGGCTCCTCTTCTTTCTGTCCTTCATGGCCGATTTTTGAAATTTCTTCTTCCCCACATGGGATTGGGAATGCAAGAGGAGGGATGGGTTGTAACTCAATTGATTTGGCAATTTTTTGTGGTGGTAAAGGAGGTGAAACCTCTTGTTTCTTTGGAGGAGGGGTTATTTCTTTTAGCTCTTGTGGAGGGGATGACTGTTTGGAAGGAAAAAGGAAGGAAGAATTGAGGTGTGGTGGAAGACTGAGAGGTGGAGACATGGGATCAAAATTTGGGACAGCAGATGGGGAGTTTAGAATTTGCAATTCCAAATGAGATGATGCTGCTTGAGTAATGGGAAGAGAAAAACTAGATGATGGTGTAAAAATTACCCATTGACAAGGTTGTTCAATAACAAGTGTATAGGCTTCTAGTTCTGCTGTCCATTGTGCAAGTTGGGGCAGCATCTTCATCATGAAGTCCATCTTGTCCTGAGGGCTGAAGTGTCTTAGAAAAGGGCCTCCCCATGGACAAGGAGTCCTGCAACCAATTCTAAAAGCTCTCATTTGGGTTGTTGCTCTGGACTGCACCATCTTTACCTCCATCTTTTGGATTTCTCCAACAGACCAGCATCTTGCATTTGATTGTCTTCATTATGTGCATACTCTTGCTCTTGGAAAGCTCCATAGCCAGACTGATTTTGGCATTGCTGCTCATATGGGTATGTATGCTGATTTTGAATTTGTTCAAAATGCTGATTTGGAGGATTTAAAAAACATGTTGGAGGTGGGAAACATTGTTGCTGTTGTAAATGTGAGTTCCATGATGGAAATGAAGTCATGATTGCACAACTTCATGGAATGGAAAAGAATGAAAGGGATGGAAAGAAGGATGGATGGGAATGGATGAAAAAAGGGTTTGCAACTTAAGAAATGGGTTGTTGATAAGATGGAGTCGCCAGATGTGTTTGCAAGTGCCTCCAAAGGCTGAAATCTTCACAGGAACACACCAACCTGCAAAAGATGAAGTGGAAGACCTCTAAGGTCCCACCAGGCGTGCCAAAACTGTTAGTGCAAAATCACAGTACCCTCGGATGTTGATTAGATTTCTAGGTGATCATACTAGCATCCAGTGTGATTGCACAACGTGGAAACCTCTCTACAAGTGTGGGACTTGTAAAATGAGAGAGGAATCTCCAGATTAGAGGCTGGTTCCTCCTCCTAAACTACCTGCCACAACCTATTCTAGTGCAGGTAAGCTAATCTAATCCTAATCTAACCACCAAGGAGACAGGGAGAGAGAGAGAAGAGAAAAAGAACAAAAAGCCTACACTAAAATGGTGATACACTAGAGAAGGAGAATGTTGAACATCTATCAAAACTGCCATGGAACAAGGAGAGGTGAGCAATGGGAAGGATGGACAGATGCATCAAAAACGCAAAGATAGATTTCACACAGAAAATGTCCCAAAACTCCATGAACATAGCTCCAGACCTGTAATGAACATTAGAGCATGCACAAATACCTGCAATGAAGAAACGCAAGAAGAAAACAAACAAAAAAGACGAGCAAGGATGGACAGATGCATCAAAAAACACATTTTTTGTTGCTCCAGAAGTTTGCACAGAACATCATTTCAATACTAAAAGGCAAAAATTCCATTACAGAGTAGGGGAGGAGGTTTGAACCCCATTTTCAACCTTGGAGAAGAAAAGAAGGGAGGGCAGAGCAGAAAAGATGTACCACTTTAGAAAGAAGCGCCTCCTTATAATTTATAGGAAGAATGAGAGAGGGAAGAGAGAGGAAATCTCAATCTACCCCAACCACCTCATTTAATTCATCTCATTATGGTGGTGGGTGAGAACCCGAGGAAAAGCGGTGAACTGTATTTTGCATTTAAGATGGTTGTTGAAACGTCAGTTCTGGCCATTACCATGTGCTAGAGACGTTTCCTGATTTTTTATCTCCAAACTGAACCAAAATGCAAGATTGACCATGGAATCATGTAGAGAATTTCACCAGCTTTCCATTAATATAAAGAACATGAAAATCTGAGCTCTGGATCGAAAGTTATGGCAATCTAAAGATTTAGGGCAAAAACAGGGAAAAACGGATCAGCGGGAAAATATCTAAATTTTTCCTGCGCTCTGCCACTTGGATGACACGTGTCAGGCTCTAATTCATCCATGGGCTCATCCTTCGAAAATTTATTTCGGGCCCTTAAATTTGGACACGTGGCACTATTTTATTGGCTTGGGCCTGAGGGGCACATTTTTACCTTGTGCCAAACACTTAGCAACTTTTCAACCTTCCCTTTTCTGACACATGGCATGCTCTGATTCATTGGCAGTTCTTTCAGCCTTTCACATCCCTTTCATCCTCCACGTACTTTTGGCCCAGATGTCCCAAACTGTCTAGGACAAAAATCTCCGAACCGCCCGATTCAGGCTTCCTTGTTCTTGTTTGAGGTGAAGACACGTGGCGAGATTCCATTCACTCTCGGCTCTTTCGGCTTTTCACGTCCCATGTGTATCTTTTCCCCAGTTGTCCCGAACGAAAGTCTCCTGCTTCGGCCGAATTGGCTGGTTCACGTCCTTCGCATACTTTTGTCCTAACTATCCTAGACTGTCTGGGACAAATATCTCCGAACCACTCGAAATGGACTGACCTACACCAAACCGGCCCAATACGCGTCCCGCGCGAAACAAGACTTAGTCAATTTTTTCCCTCTTTTTGGCCAGTTCGGCTTTTCGCGCCCCACGCATCCTGATGTCCCAACTGCTACATGGACTGCCTAGAGGCTTTTCGGCCGATTCGCGCCCCGACGTACCAAACGTCCCACTTGGTGCACAGACTAAGACTTAGCCGATTTCTTCATTTTTTCGGCACCAAGCCTGGCTTTTGAAATTTTTCACATTTTTAAAACTTGTTGGGTTATCTTCTTAGATAGGAGAGTTAGAAAGAAGCTGAGGGGACCAAGGCCAGAAAACATGATTTTGGGCCTTAAATCAATCTACTTTCTTAGGACTGAATAATCTGATGCATGTTATCAAAATTACCCTGGGGGTGAATTTTGGATAACAGTTACTTTCAGGAGAAAGTTACGGAAAATTTGTTATAAAGATTCTAAGATCTTTTGGCGACTCTATTTAAACTAATATTAGACCTGGTATTGTAGTATTTTTCATGCCTAAAGTGACTACAAAATCATCGGTAAGAGGAATTCCTTTTGATTTTTGTTTCTTTACCTTTGAATTTTCTAGAAGGAGAAGAGTTGGTAATACTTTACCTTATAATAAGGACTTAGTTTTGGTAACCCTCCTCCTAATATTCCTTCACCACGTATCAATTTTTCAATTAATATCCCATTTTTTCAAATGGCTATACAACTAGCAGGGAATTTTGTGGCCTTTATTAGTAGTAGTCCATTAGTAATCCCAGTTTACCATGACATTCCTAATGCTGCCATGAAAAGTTTTGCCATCATTCATGGGTGAAAATAAGGTTACACTAGCTGAACATATTAAAGATGTTGCAGCCCTATGTGCAGTCGATAATATCACTCATGAAGATGTAGCTTTAAGTCTTTTAGCTGCATATTTTAAGAGGCATGGCCTTGCAATGGTATAAAAAATTAGAAATTGGAAGCATAAGAACCTGGGATAACTTAGGTTACAAATTGTTGAAATAGTTCCAAGATAATTCAGATCAAATGTCTCTCATTGAACGGTTGTCTACTATTAAAAGAGCTCCCAATGAATTTATGTCTAGCTTCAATATCCATTTTTCCAGAACTTGGGAGAGAATTCTAGCAAGTTTCAAGCCTCAAGTTGATCATGTTTTTATTTATTATCTTAGAGCATTAAACAATGATATCTCAACTATGATTTAGTCAATGGGTGGAGAGACACTTCTAGATGCTTATGATATTGCTATCCAAGCTGAAAATAGTCTTATTAAATCTGGAAAATTAGCACTAATGAAATCAATGTCATTCTTGACATATTTAGCACCTATTCCTCATCCTATTACTATTATAGAGCCTAATGTTGTAGCTCCATCAAATGATGTATTTAAAGCTTTGCAGACTATGGGAAATAAATTGACTTCAATTGAGAACAAAATTGCATTACATGAGCAGACCCTATGCAGGCTCATTGTCATCCCTATCCACAAAATCAACAAAACAGGAAGCCCTACCAACAGAATCAAAACTATAGGCAACCTTACCAGCAAAGGTAGTTTTACCCAAAGGCTTCTAGTTCATCTAACGCTTTAGTCCTAGTTAATATGACTACATAAGAGTGGTGTTAACCTTGCAATCAACCTCATTCAACTGTAACTTTCCTAAATGCTTTTCTGAATCTGAATCTTGTTGCACAACCTCAATCTAAAACATTATTCATGCGTCAAATGGAGGGTGTGTAGTAAGAAACTCATGTTCAAAAAGCACCTGAACATAATTTAGTCAGTTGTAATGAGGATGATTTCATTGCAGTAACTACTAGGGCTCAAGGGAAAGCTTTTGAAGGTCAAAAACAACAAAATAGGCCTATCCTACCTACCATCACTAACATAAGACAACATCTACATAGCTCCAAAGTCAACTGGAAACTAGGTATTATTCCTCAAAAAAAAACAAATTTTCTAGTTGATAGAGCTCATAAAAAACAACTACAGCTTGATCCAAGAAGACTGTTTATACCTCATATATCCAAGGCTGCTGAAGCAGAATCAATTTTCGCTAAGGCCTACTCTAAGACAGTTGAGTCTGTCTCTAAAACAAATTGCTTCTTTTAGCATTGTTGATGTAATGAAAAATCATAATGTTGATATCTCAATGTGGGATGCTCTAAGTATTCCTGGACAACAAGATTTTCTTTCTCATGAACTAGCTAAGCTGCATATTTCTTCAAATAGCAATAGAAAAGGAAGTTTAGAAGGCAGACATGGTCCTCGAAATGTTTGAGCAAGACCACATTAAATATGTTAAATGGATTTTTTAGAAAGTTATAAATTCTCATGACATCAAGAAACCACCACCATTTTATTTATCACTGATTATCAGTGAAAATCATAGTTCATAATTGCATAGTGAAAAGTTGTGCAAGTAGCAAAGTTATGTCAGAAGTGATTGCAGAAAAATTGGGTTTGTAGTATGAACCTACAGAAAGGAGCATCTTACAAATTGATGGAACTAAAAATAATACAATTTGTATAATCAAAAATTTAGAAATGACGTTACATGCTTTCCCAAATGTTTCTATTATGCAAGATGTTACTGTTGTAGACTTACCTCCATAATTTGCTTTATGCTTATCTAGATATTTCACAACAAAAATAGGAGGTTATATCTCTTCAGATTGGTCCTTATTTTTCACTACTCATTATGGTACTAAATTTACTATCAATTCAAAGCCATTGGTCATGTTTCACATTTAGCCTCACTCTTCAAATGTAATGGCTAATTATTTAGCCTTAGATCAGTCTGATTTTGATGAGGTAGCTCATGTTTCAGCATTAAATGTTGTTTCTAACATGTTTATGGATGACAAGATAATAGAAGAACATGGTCATGATCCTTTTAAGGAAATTTAAGAACACATGTTTTGTGTGTATTGTATGCATGAAGAGGATACACCACTTCCCTTACTGTCCAAAATAGAAGAACCAACAAAACAGATTTGGAAGCTTCATTTTGATGGAGCTAAGAACAAGAAGGGATAGGGAGTAGGTTTGATGCTCACTTCCCCAACAAATGAGAGGTATTTCTCAACTTTGAATCTCCAATTTTCATGTAAATGTAACGTAGCTGAATACGAAGCTTTAATTCATGGCTTACTTTGGGCCAAAAAGAAAGGTATCGACATTCTATAGATTTTTGGTGACTCTGAGTTAGTTATTAATCAAGTAAAAAATTTCAATATTTGTAAGAACCCATTAATGAAGTCTTACAGACACAGAGTTTCAGAGCTAGTGGAATATTTTGATGCTATTAATATTCAAGTCTATTCCTAGAGTTGAAAAAAAACATGCAGACAGACTTACAGGAAGTTGGGGCTAGTTTTGAGATGCTGGAACAGATTGAAAATATGAAAATACAACCTCATATAAAGTTAATTGTTCAGGCCATTAGTACCTGATAATGATTCAAATTGGTAATTTTTTGAAAGTGATGATCAAATTTGTAGGATTTTGTAGCAAGAAGCTGATTTTTCTGCATTTAATCAGGATAAATTACAACACTTATATGGTGACCATATTGTTCAGTTGAAGAAAAATAAACTACCTCATGGTCTAGTCACATTAGAAGACATCTTCAGCACTGATGATCAATTAAGAAAGGTCAAGACTAAAATGTCAACTCGTGCTGATAATTACGAAGAGATCTTGGTTGATGAAGGGAAAAAGTCTATTTCTTGGGAATGTATGTTCCTTAATTGAAAAGAAGTCATTTATTAATCTTTGTAAAGAGTTTAAAGATGTTTTTGCTTGGAAATACCAAGATCTGAAAGGATTTGATCCCAGTCTAGCACAACATACAATTGAGTTACAGCCAAATTCTAAACCTGTTAGGCAGAAACAGAGGCCCGTGAATCCCAACATAGAGCCTCTGATGAGGAAAGAATTATCTAAGTTGATTGAATCAGGTATTATCTTTCCAGTTAAGCATTCAAGTTGGGTAGCCAATCTTGTTCCTGTTAGGAAGAAGAACAGTGAAATCAGACTATGTGTAGATTTCAGAGATCTTAATAAGGCTTCATTAAAAGATCATTACCCACTCCAAAATATGGATCATGATTCTAAGAACAGTCTCAGGTTCTGATAGACTATTTCTTCTAGATGGTTACAATGGATATAATCAATATTTTAGTTCGAGAAGAAGATAGATACAAAACAACTTTTACCACCAAGTGGGGTACTTATGCTTACAAGAGGATGCCTTTTGGTCTTTCAAATGTCGGTGCAACATTTCAACGTGCAATGGACATGGTTTTTCACAGCTTATTAAATAAATGCATCCTAGGTTTATTTAGATGATGTTACCGTATTTTTAAAAGATTCTGAAGAACATCTAAAACACTTAAGGAAGACTTTTCAGTTGTGTACAGGAAATTCGGAATATCTTTGAATCCACTAAAGTCTATCTTTTTAGTACATCAAGGCAAGCTACTTGGTCATATTGTTTCTAACTAGGGTTTAGAAATTGATCCTTTCAGGATTGAAGCCATATCATAGCTATCTTACCTCTCATAAAAAGGCATTATAGAGTTTTCTTGGAAAAATCAACTTTGTTAGGAGATTTGTCTCCAGATTTTGTAGCATTGGTTAAACCACTCAAAGCTATGCTAAAAAAAGAGAAAACTTTCTCTTGGACCAGTGAAAGGAAGAGAAGGATTTGAAGCAATCAAAAGCAGGTATCTCTCAGGCTCCTACTCTTGCAAATGCAAATTTTGATAAAGATTTTACAATGTATGCACTTGCAGGAGATGAAACAATCTTAGCTATATTAACTCAAGTCAATGACGAAAATGTTGAGCATCCTATTGCTTTCTTTGGATAGAGTCTGCATGATTATGAAACAAGGTACACATTTCTTGAAAAGTAAGTACTTTCAGTAGTCAAGAGGACTAAAAAATTTCAAGTATATGCTTTCGAAAAATAAAATCCACATTTTTCTTTCTCATCCAAGTGTGAAAGCATTCTTACTAAATAAGGAATTGAATGAGAAAAGAGAAAACTGGATAACAAAGGTCATGGAATATTATGTTGATATTCGGGTTGCTAAGATAGTTCGAGGGAAAGGTTTATGTGAGCATCTAATTGCTGATATAGAAAAACAACAAGCTGCAGAACTAGATGATTCAAAATAACATCCTGAAATTGCGTATCAGCAATCAGAAATTATGGTTCAATCACAGAATCAACAACCTGAGCTCACTCACGAGATTCAGGAATCAAGATGGATGACTGATTTGGTTAATTATCTACAGCATGGCACCTATTCGGAAGGTATGGACAAAAATAAATGAAATTATTTCAGATTACAAGTTTTACCTTATATCTTCATTGATAATGTGTTATTCAAAAAGGATATAAATGGAATCTTGTTGTGGTATTGATTATGATAAAGTTTAGAAAATACTGTAAGAATTCAATGAAGGACCTGCAAGAGGTCACTTCTCAGCACGTACTACGATCATTAAAAATTATGAAAGCTGGTTACTATTGGCCTAGCATATTCAAAGACTATTTTGAATGGATTAGAAAGTGTAAAAAATGTGCTTTCTTTGTTAGTAAAAGAATGTTTAGCTTCACTGCCCTTGCAGCCTATTTCAGTTGATCAGCCTTTTATGCAGTGGGGTCTTGACTTTATTGGCATGATAAATCCACCATCATCACAAGGACACAAGTGGATCTTAACTGCTATAGATTATTTTACATGATGGACTGAAGCAATAGCCTTGAAGGATGCTAATGAAGCTTTGATATTATCCTTTTATGAAGGTATAGTCTGCAGATTTGGTGTTCCAGCAACTATCATATCAGATAATGCTTTAGCATTCCTTGGTGCAAAGATAACAGATTGGGCTATCAAACATGGAATATATCTAATGTTCTTCATCTAATTATTACCCAAAAGGTAATGGCTTAGCTGAGAGTACTAACAAGAATCTGTTAAGGATCATCAAAAGAATGCTCAAGGATAATCAAAGAGCTTGGCATCTGATTGTTGAATTAAACACTTTGGGCTGATAGAGTGACTCCTAAAAGATCAGTTGGAAATTCACCATACAAAATTGTGTATGGAAAAGAAGTGAAGAATGCCTATTTCAGTTGAGTTACCTGCATTAGATTTTTTGCATCAAATGGAGTTGCTTGAAAATGAACCATTACAGGTTCGTTATGCATAGTTAATGGAATTACAAGAGCTAAGAGATAAAGCCCATTTGAATATGGAGAAAAATCAGAAGCAGATGAAGAACACTTTTGACAAGAAATCCAAATTTAGAGTCTTCAATGAAGGAGATATTGTGTTAAAGTGGGATGTTGATCGTGCAAAGCTAGGAAGACACTCAAAGTTTGATACACTCTGGAGTGGTCCTTACATGATTTCTGCTTGCTAAGAACACAATGCTTTTCAACTTTCGAAGCTGAATGGAGAGAAATTCCCATTACTATGAATGGTATGTTTCTCAAACACTATTATTGAAAATCTTACAGTGATTGTTAGAGTAGGATTTCCCTTCAATAAGTGAAAGTTCCTGCACATTGCAATGTTTTTCAATTCAATAAGTACATTTATGCACGTGATCTATTTACTAGATCCTTTCTAGCTTTAGTTTGTGTTTGGAAGGGTTGGACCTTTTGGAAAGGTAAAATTTTTGGTTACATGCTTAGACTCCATGCCCAATGTACAAGAGCAAGGCACTAGTCTTTCAAGCTAGCAGACAACTTTCTCCACAGGATCCCAAGAAATTTTGGCAATTTTCACACTTGTGCAAAAATGGGCAACTCGAACCTTCATCGTTATGATGAAAATTCTTTGGTGAAGTATACCTAAGGTAGGAAGTTTTGATTTTATTTATTACTGCTGAATTAGTTAAAAGGTTAAATGAAATGTGTATTTATGTGTTGTGTTTCAGAGAAGAATAGATCACATAGTCTACAATTTCATGTCATCCTCAGCAAAATATCATAAAGCCTTGAAGGAAAAATATATTTTCTTGATGAAGATGAAAAATTACAAATTAGGTGAGGTGCTGAGTTTTGAAGCAGCAAATAGAGATTCAGATTACAAAAAATCAAAGTTCATTACTAAATGTTACAAGTTCTCATCAATGTTCTTTCCTTCATGATTAAGATATTCAATTATGTTACTGAGTTGTTTAGTTCATTATATAATCCATACAGAAAAGCTAGAATGAACAAGGAAATACACAACTCATTTTCAAAATTCAATGTTTTATTCACAAGGGGAGTCAAATGTTTCCCAGACAAGCCATGTGATGTATCTGAAAAGTAAAGTACAGCTACTGAAAAGAAAGGTACACATGCATGAAAGAGAAAGCAAAGAAGTATAAGTGAACCCATCATTGTCTTGGGGTTTTTGTTCTTTAATTGAAACATCTTCATCTCCACCTTTGATTCTCCTTCATCTTCATTGTAGAAGCCATTGTTTGTGAAAAAGAAGAAAAGAATTAACTGTCAGTTAACAACTCAGGGATCAATATATATTCCTACACTATCCTACTTCGTGCATATGAATCTACTCCTAACAATAGACGTATTCTACTTGAAGAGTAAAGTGCATGCATGCTTTATTCAGCCGGGAAGAAGAAGGAAAAAAGAAAAAAAACATGGACATAAGAGAGGCATAAAATCCTAATTATTTTCTAAATTGTTTTCTAAGTGTGTAGGTACAGGTTGCAGCCAAAGAGAAGAATAGACAAGTCATAGGTTAATGTAATAAAAGGAAGAATGTAACTCAAAGTTCCAACAACTATTCTGAAATAGAATAAGTTTTAGTATGGAACAAAAACTAGCAATAGAAGCACACGCAATGGAAAGAAAAGTAGAATTTGAAAGATGATGTTTGGCTAAAAGACAAGGTTACCATTGAAAGGGATGAAAGAGAGAATTTTTAAATATTTTAACAGGGCTTCGCCATAAAAATAAACACGATAAATTTTCAGTTACTATGACCAAATAAATTTTCAACTACTAAGGGTAGATAAATTTTTATTTACTACGGGAATGAATTAATTTCAAATGCTAGTTACTGCAGGAAAGGACAAAAGTCAAAGCTAGTTGCTATAGATGAAGCTCAAGTACAACTATTGAAGGAAAAAAGAAAATGGAACTACATTTTTGACAAAAATTGAATTTTCCAACATTCAGGAGTTGTAAACAGAGTTTCAAAAAACATTACATTAATTTCAGAAAATTCAAGAATATTGTTACAGTCAAGCATTCAATAGATATGATTTTTAGAAAACAATTGCATTTCAAACTCTCATCTCATGGATAATTTCAATGTTCAAGTGATCTTAGTTTGAAAAGGATTAAAGCAAGTATTATCAAAGGGTGCTACAAGATTTCAAAGAATCAAGTTGCTCCTAAAAAAATGAATTATACCAAATGGATTCTCCATAATACAAAAATGAGCCAAAGATTTAAGAATGGACCTGAAGTAATGTACAAAACTATATTTGGATAAAATCATAACCATCTTCTCCAATATTCTCAACAAATGATGAGGTAACAATTGTCCTAGGACAAAGAACTCATACAGAGAATAGGCTGAAGTATGCATATCTAGAAAGAAGAAAATACTCTATTTCCATCACAGTAAAACAAAGGAAGTTACAAGGTAAATCAGATTTTTATAACAACATACACATAATCATTGACTCTTTTCGAAGTTCATTTTAGCAATGGCCGAACGTGACAGATACATGAAAACAAGGAAATACAATTATAGTACATAATGAATCCAGTTCTTCAAGATTTTATACGTATTTTCCACACAGAGTTAAAAAATTCTCAGGGTCATATATCTATAGATACCCAAAACTCTTCAATGAAGAAGACTTTTGACAAGACTTTTGACAAGACAGCCAAATTTAGAGTCTTCAATGAAGGAGATATTGTGTTAAAGTGGGATGTTGATTGTGCAAAGCCAGGAAGACACTCAAAGTTTGATACACTCTAGAGTTGTCCTTACATGATTTATGCTTGCTAAGAACACAATGCTTTCCAACTTTCGAAGCTGAATGGAGCAGAACTTCCCATTACTATGAATGGTATGTTTCTCAAACACTATTATTGAAAATATTCCAGTGACTATTAAAGTAGGATTTCCCTTCAATAAGTGCAGTTCCTACACATTGCAATGTTTTTCAATTCAATAAGTTAATTTATGCACATGATCTGTTTACTAGATCCTTTCCAGCTTTAGTTTTGTTTGGAAGGGTTGGACCTTTTGGAAAGGTAAAATTTTTGGTTACATGCTTAGACTCCATGCCCAATGTATAAGAGCAAGGCACTAGTATTTCAACTAGCAGACAACTTTCTCCACAGGATCCCAAGAAATTTTGGCAATTTTCACACTTGTGCAAAAATGGGCAACTCGAACCTTCATCGTTATGATGAAAATTCTTTGGTGAAGTATACCTAAGGTAGGGAAGTTTTGATGTTATTTATTACTGCTGAATTAGTTAAAAGGTTAAATGAAATGTGTATTTATGTGTTGTGTTTCAAAGAAGAACAGATCACATAGTCTACAATTTCATGTCATCCTCAGCAAAAGATCATAAAGCATTGAAGGAAAACTATATTTTCTTGATGAAGATGAAAAATTACAAATTAGATGAGGTGCTAAGTTTTGAAGCAGCAAACAGAGATTCAGATTACAAAAAATCAAAGTTCATTACTAAATGTTACAAGTTCTCATCAATGTTCTTTCCTTCATGATTAAGATATTCAATTATGTTACTGAGTTGTTTAGTTCATTATATAATCCATACAGAAAAGCTAGATAGGAGATGAACAAGGAAATACACAACTCATTTTCAAAATTGCAATGTTTTATTCACAAGGGGAGTCAAATGTTTCCCAGACAAGCCATGTGATGTATCTGAAAAGTAAAATATAGCTACTGAAAAGAAAGGTACACACGCATGAAAGAGAAAGCAAAGAAGTATAAGTGAACGCATCATTGTCTTGGGGTTTTTGTTCTTTAATTGAAACATCTTCATCTCCACCTTTGATTCTCCTTCATCTTCATTGTAGAAGCCATTGTTTGTGAAAAAGAAGAAAAGAATTAACTGTCAGTTAAAAACTCAGGGATCAATATATATTCCTACACTATCCTACTTCGTGCATATGAATCTACTCCTAACAATAGATGTATTCTACTTGAAGAGTAAAGTGCATGCATGCTTTATTCAGCCGGGAAGAAGAAGGAAAAAATAAAAAAAACATGGACATAAGAGAGGCATAAAATCATAATTATTTTCTAAATTGTTTTCTAAGTGTGTAGGTACGAGGTTGCAGCCAAAGAGAAGAATGGACAAGTCATAGGTTCATGTAATAAAAGGAAGAATGTAACTCGAAGTTCCAACAACTGTTCTGAAATAGAATAAGTTTTAGTATGGAACAAAAACTAGCAATAGAAGCACACGCAATGGAAAGAAAAGTAGAATTTGAAAGATGATGTTTGGCTAAAAGACAGGGTTACCATTGAAAGGGATGAAAGAGAGAATTTTGGAATATTTTAACAGGGCTTCGCCATAAAAATCAACACGATAAATTTTTAGTTACTATGACCAAATAAATTTTCAACTACTACGGGTAGATAAATTTTTAGTTACTACGGGAAAGAAATAATTTCAAATGCTAGTTACTGCAGGAAAGGACAAAAGTCAAAGCTAGTTGCTATAGATGAAGCTCAAGTACAATATTGAAGCAAAAAAGAAAATGGAACTACATTTTTGACAAAAATTGAATTTTCCAACATTCAGGAGTTGTAAACAGGGTTTCAGAAAACATTACATTAATTTCAGAAAATTCAATAATATTGTTACAGTCAAGCATTCAATAGATATGATTTTTAGAAAACAATTGCATTTCAAACTCTCATCTCATGGATAATTTCAATGTTCAAGTGATCTTAGTTTGAAAAGGATTAAAGCAAGTATTATCAAAGGGTGCTACAAGATTTCAAAGAATCAAGTTGATCCTAAAAAAATGAATTATACCAAATGGATTCTCCATAATACAAAAATGAGCCAAAGATTTAAGAATGGACCTGAAGTAATGTACAAAACTATATTTGGATAAAATCATAATCATCTTCTACAATATTCTCAACAAATGATGAGGTAACAATTGTCCTAGCACAAAGAACTCATACAGAGAATAGGCTGAAGTATGCATATCTAGAAAGAAGAAAATACTCTATTTCCATCACAGTAAAACAAAGGAAGTTACAAGGTAAATCAGATTTTTATAACAACATACACATAATCACTAGACTCTTTTCGAAGTTCATTTTAGCAATGGCCGAACGTGACAGATACATGAAAACCAGGAAATACAATTATAGTACATAATGAATCCAGTTCTTCAAGATTTTATACATATTTTCCACACAGAGTTAAAAATTCTCAGGGTCATATATCTATAGATACCCAAAACTCAGAAAATACATATCTATAATTGATAATGCAGATTGGGACAAAGAACACACTCAATGTAGAGAATCAAATTGTCAAAAATTTTGAGAAACATGATAAAGAAGCAAGAGGTCCACATGCCACGTGAAGTTTTTAACTCAAGAGTCAATCAAGAGAAACAAATCACGGAACCCACAAATATTTCCAAGAGTTTAGTGATACATCTAAAGAAGAAAATAAAAAAGAAGAGTATGTATGCAAGAGAAATTATCTCACCTAGAAATGACTATGCTAGCCAATATAATGAGGCGATCTCACTCAAAGAAGAATCAAGCTTCAAAAATGTCGCCATGGAGGACATTGCAAGAAAATTAAATCACAGAGCCAAGCTTAAAGAAACAATAATGGCGGCCCAAACTTCGACCACCTTGCTTAGAAATCTCAAACAGATTGCAAGAAACCATTTCTCAAAGCTATCTCAGATTCCAGATCAAAATAAAGAAATGGCAAAGATATCAAATTTTCAACTCACAAAGTAAACTCGGATCTCATACACTTTGCCACAAAATACCAAACAGAATAGGCTGGGCTCGACAAAATAGAATAATGGCATCGGGAGAACATTTTACGAGGGGTTCACCCATATAACTGAAAAATTCAAAATGAATGTGCTTTAGGGTCAAGTTCTTTTAACCGCCTAGACCAAAGAAGCGGGTTAACTCAGACTCAACTACAGTTAGATATCTACGGCATCAAGACACCGAGGACACAAGATCAACGTCCTATGACTATTACAAAGGAGCTTAATTATTAAAACTATGACTATTGCTTAGTTTATGCCCAAAAAAATCAAAGAGGTGGTCGAATGTATTATGATGCCTATGCCATGGCCAAAGGAGATGTCAATATCAGAAGATGTGCACATAGTAAGTGGTCCCTACAGGAGGAATTATTTCTACAAATATTACTAAGTATTGTAATTATTTTTCTCACATATAGGGAGTTGTATTTTGCATTCCTTCACAACAGGACAAAATAGAGAAGATGACAAAGTTGCATGTTCATGGAAAGAGACTTGCCTAGCAAGCAACCTTACTTTTAGCAAATTATTCATCCTTCTCTTCTAAAAAATAGAACCAGTCAACTTCAGTTTGACTGTCTTGTAATTAAGGCCAATAATGCATATTTGTAATTGCATGCTCTATTGTTATTCCTTTATCTATTATTAAATAAAGGATAAAAATAAGATGCATGGGTTAGTACAAGCCTTAGGATATTTTTAGGAAGAGGGTGAACTTTATTTTTGCTATATATTGTGTGCCTTTGTAAAGCATAGAGGGGAACTTCAGGAGGAGTTTGTTGGATATATGAGTATTGAAGCAATTTTTTTCCAGTTTTTCCCTCTAAGTGTGAAGTATTCCATGCATGTCCAAGTTATTTTGTAGTGTTGTCTATTTTCATATTAATCTTATGAATGCAAGTTCCCTAACCAATCAATTTACCTTGTTGCAAATTCAGTCTTCTCTGCTTAATTTTAATGTGCATTCTAACTTATTAGTACTATTGTGATTCTCCCTCAGTATAATCAAGTGTTTTTCCCTTAGACATTATGCAGAAAAAATATTAGTTTGTATATCAAGAATCCTTCCCAAATCATTTTTGCATATACTCAGTCAAATCCCTCATACAAATTTGGTGTATCACCTTAGTTTTAATCATTTTATAGTCAACTTTTACTCTCAAACTCCCAGAAATCAGTTTAGGATACACCAATAAGGAGCCGAACTTGATACCAGAGACTCACCTCAAAATAGGTATACCCATAGACCTGAGGTGTTTCCATTGCATCTACGAAAGAGAGAGATCATTTGTGCAAGCCTAGAAAGCCTGCATCCATCTCTCTATAGGGTGCACTACTGAGAGATAACAACTTCACAACAATTGGAAAGAGAAATGACAGGATACTTCAGAATATCTAAGATATTCCTTCAACCAGAAGTTGAGCTTTAATAGAGGCCCAGATCCACCCAGTTTCACACAATATTTGAGAATCTAGCACAAAGGCTCGAGCTAGAGACTCAATAAAATATCGAAGACCCCCAGTTCCTCACACCTAAGATACACTCGAAGTTTTACCAACAATCTTTATCAACAAATGACAGTGAAGTAATTTTAAATTTTTTCTCTCATTGCAGGATGAAGGCTCTTCTTGAAATGAAATTTCAAATTCCACTAAAATGTCAAAGGGATGAGATCCTATGTGATTCAGGGAAGAAATTTAACAAAATATTACAATAGGATTAATAAAAAGTACTTGTAGACATTCTGAAATAAAGTAGACACAAATTGCTCCAAAATTAAAATAGATTAACTTGAAATTGATTAAATTCATCTGCAAGGGAAAGTTTCTTTGAATAGTCTCAGAGCTTATCAATGGTTGTACACTCAAAAACAACTTGATGTGATTGAAATTTAAAACACATGATATTAATAGGTTTCTCGGATTGGTCTCTCAGGAAGACAAACTATCTCAATTTTTTCTCTTAATAATTCAACCCCCGACAATTTGCAAGAGTATTCTCATTTCATTTATACAATTCACTCACTCAATTTCCCCCAAAAGAGAATAATATTCGAGGGACCTTTACTTTTTACCAATTTACCTTAGAAAGTGATGTTTATCAAATTCAAATTTGAAAGTTACCAGGTAGAAAAATTATGAACAGATCATGCTTCTCAGACACTTGACTAAGGACTAGGATGCCATGCCATAACCTTTTTGACAATCCTTTTAATCATTTTGATTTTTTCATGAAAGAAATCCCCATTTTAATCATTCTCTAGATGCTCTATACAACAGGATCTGATAGGTAATCCTTTTCACTCTCGAGCAAACACCTTTTCCATCCTTTGCCCCTATAACCTTCATCATTTCATCCTTTTCCCTATTTTCCTTTGCAACTCTACCACGCATCCATCTTCTCTGTAATTCATGTTTTTTCAAGTGGCCGATCAATTCCAACTTCAAGATATCAATCTTAACAATCCTTGGACTCATAAATTAAGTTCTAAATCCATTCAATGGCACTTTACAGACAAAAACAACAAGGAATTTCATCAAAAAAAGATGAAAAATTGTGTGTATTTTCATCTCCAAGAGTATTTGAGAAAAAATGGTAGAAAAATAGACACAATGCACAAAAACCATTGATTCGGCCACTTCTCTACTTGATATTATATTCGTTCATGTGTTTCCTTGGCACAAATGCAAAGGAGAAGTACATGGGAAAGTTTCCAAACAAGTGTGGGCCTTCCACATGCCCTGGGCCCAAGTAAAACACCTTTTGGCCTTTAAAAAAGTCTTAGTAAAAAAGGAGCGAACGGAGACCCAAAACAAGCGCGTGCTCACCGCGTGTCTCAGTTTAGCAGAGTTGTTAAGAAATTTTAAGGTTCAGTAGAAGGTGCGATGTGTCTAGGGTTCGAGATAGTTTTTCTTGGCCTTTAAAAAGTCTAAGAAAGGGCAGAGTGAGCGCAATCCTAGAAGTTTCCTCCTGGCGATTCTTATAAATAAAATTTAGGGGCCGGTCCCAAAATAGGAATGGCACCTCCATGTGTCCCAAGACTTAGCAAATTTCTTTAAAAATTTTAAGTATAGAGAAGAGCCGACAGAAGCCTCCAAGTGTCCTTCTGGTGCTTCTGTTAAGGTGGGACCATGAGGTGAATCCTCAAATGAACGTTGGCACTCAACATGTCCATGGTCCACCAAAGTTGCACTGGTTGCATAAAAAAGTTATCTATGTCTGGGAAAGGAATTTGAAACCTCCACGTGTCTCCTCGATGCAACTCCAAGATCAAACCAAAAGGTGAATTTTCGGATGAGTGCTAACCCTCCATGTGGAAAATTTTTGATGTTAAGTGGGCCTTAGAATTTCAAAGTACCTCGCAGAGCCGCATCCAACCAGAAAGGACCACGTTTCCACATATGCTGAGATATGAATTTGAATGACAAAAATACACCCATCAAACCGTAAAATGCAGGAAAATCACCATTTGTGCCCAGAAATTAATCTTTCTTCAAGGATAGATAATTTGGAAATGATATAAGGCCCAAATATGATCTTCTAAGCCGCTACCAATCATGTTTCCACATATAATTGGGACAAAAATGATAGGGAAAACAAAACGTGATTGTGGAAAATGGAAGGAAGGGAAAAACCTCAAGTTTTCACCCAAGTTACAGATCTTTTCACATGGACAGAGGAACGAAAAACAAATTCTAGATTTAAAGTGATCCTCGAACAAAGGAAGGGACTGATTGTGGAAACCAAATGAAGGATAGAGATTTCATGCATCAATATGGGGAGATATAAAACATTAAAGAGCCCTGCAAATTGAATAATGTTAAGGATAAACGGGGCGAGATTAAAATGAGCACCAACATACCCAATGTGAAAAATATTTTTTGTATATCCATTTGGGTAATAATTACAATTTATTTTATGTAAAGAAGTATATTTCATATGTATATACACATATATGTGGATATATATATTTTTATATCTATATTTTTTATTTTCTTCTAATTTAACTCAAAAATTCTCTTTTTTTGACATATATAAATTATTATATGAGTACATACTGATAAACACACACACACACACACACACATATTCATTACTTATTATGCAATTCAAGCAAAGCGTAGATTTTACTTTACACAGGCCACGTCAAAAGTAAGTAAGGGGAATGTATAAAAACCAATGGCTTAGATTATTAAATTGCGTAGATTTTTTTTTGAAGTGGGGGTTTAAAGTGTTGGGGGGATGGGCTCCAACCCCATCCCCACCCCTTCTATAATATAAGAGTTGGTGGTGGGGTCGGTGCCCCTTCCCCCAACCTTTATTACAAAAAACAAACTGTTATCACCGAATCACAGCACCCCTGGATGTTGATCAGATTTCTAGTTTGATCACTCAAAGCATCCAGTGTGATTGGACAACATGGGTACTATCTCCAAGTTGTGGGACTTGCTACTTGAGATAGACCTCCAGAGAAAGCTGGTTCTTGCTCCTAAACTACCTGCCACAATCTACTCTAATGCAGGAGAAACTAGCTATTCTAACCTAAAATTCTAAGGGACCAGAGAGAGAGAATGCATAAAATGAAAGCCTACACTAAAGCGGTGATACACCAGAAAAAGAGGGTGTGAGAGTAATCTCGAAATGTGTGAAATACAGAGGCAAAGTGCACACTAGAAGAGGTGATGACAGTTCACCATAATTTAGCAGAATGTATTCACAACAATATTCCAAGCACACACAATGATAATGAATTCCTGCAAGAACATAATAAATAGACACAATATACTTTAAGAAATATTAAAGGGGCAAGAAGAATGCAAGGAAACATAGCAGGGGAAGATATATCCACAAACTGATATTTTATTGCTTCATGATATGCACAGTTCAATCTATTACAAGATAAGGGCCTGGATCACCATGCAAGGAGTCCACTACAAGGGCCTGCAACACACTGGCTTCACAAATCAATTTTGACAGAGCTTTGTTACCCAAAAAATCCCCCCTTTACAATGAGCCCAACACTCCAATTTATAGAAAAAATGAGGAGAAGAGAAGGGAAAATGGAAATCCCGAAATCTGTCCTTCAACCACCTGTAAGAAGCATTAAATTGAGTGAAATGGTTTTCCATTACTTTCAAAAGGCTCCCCATACTGTCCCATGTGCTGCAACAGAGAAAGAATGATGACCATGCCTCTTAATTGCACTCCCAGCTACCAAATAAAACACTATTATGAACCCGGAAATGTTTCCTTAAAAATCTCTATTAATTTCTATCAAATCTAGAATTTCTTGATTGCTATGCATTGGGATCGGAACCATGATTCCAATGGTACCAATTTTGTGCAATTTTGTTGAGAAATGCAAAAGTTATGGCCTTCTGAGTGCGGGCAGCTCTTTTGGGCCTGGCAGGCGTTTTCTGTCATTTGAGCCAGAAAGTCCAATTTTGTGAAAATCGGAGCTCAGAGTCAAAAGTTATGCCCGTTTGAAGTTCCAAGGGTCAAATGTTGACTTTTATTCTCTACCTTCGGCCGCTTCGGCTTTTCGCATCCCACGCGTCCCTTTGTCCCATTTGGCACAGTGCTGAAATTTCCCATTTCGGCCGAACCGGCCGGTTCGCGTACTCGCAGCCCATATGTCCCATTTGCTTTCGGACCGTCTGGGAAAAATTCACCCGGTTCAGCCGGTTCATGCCCTTTTGTCCCAACTGTTCCGGGACAAAAGTTCTCATTTCAGCCGGTTCGGCCGGTTGGCGTACTTTTGCCCCGCGCGTTCCAGACTGTTTCAGGCTGCCTTGACTAATTTCGCCCGGTTCGTCCGGTTCCCGTCTTTTTGTCCCGCTTGTCCCAAAGGCGACCCTCTCAGCAGTTAGCCAATTTTTTCTCTCTTTTCGACCAGTTCACATTTCCGCGTCCCGCGCGTCCTTTTGCCCCGGATGTCCCATTTGCTTTCGGACCGTCTGGCGGCCTTTCGGCCGGTTCGCGCCATTTTGTCCCAACTGTCCCAAATGCTGCGAGGACTAGGACTTAGCCATTTTTCGTGATTTTTCCTGGCCCAAGCTTGTTTTTGCAAAAAAAATTTCACATTTTCTCAGAACTTGCTCTCTTCTACTTGGATAGGGGAGTTAGAAAAATATGAGGGGACCCTAGAAACATGAATTTTTTTTTTTTTGCCCTGACTCAATCTATTTGCCTGGGACTAAAGAATTTGATGCATGTTATCAAAATTACCTTGAGGGTGAATTTTGGATAACACAAACCTAACCAATGTCATGGCCATTTAGCCATTATGTAGTGCCCACTTCCCTTCGACACCTTTTGTTATTGATTTCGATACTGTTGACTATACTTATGGATATTATTCTAGCTTTTTTATTTAGCATGATGTTAGATGTTAGAGATACTGGGTTGTTGTTGATTTCAGTTTGTATATGATGCATTTGGATTATTAGAGACATATTATATTGATGTTGATATTTTGCTAACATGGTATATATATTTTACCTCGTGATACTTTCGTCATATTGAGTAGAACTAGAAAATTGAACTAATCTTATAATCATATGAATATTGACAAAAGGTAGAATTCAGATGTTGTTACGAATTATAAATGATATCATTACTTGCTTAGATGATGTTTTGATTCATATATAGATGATTGTTTAGTTATATTGTATATTTATTTTGGATGTTTTCATGCAGCCACAAGGCTGAAGGAGGTGTTATGTGTTTTGCAGGTAAACATGTCACAAAAAAATCAGGGGAGATTGAAGACCAACCACATTATAATGCTAGATGAATTCAACAAGGGTCACTGTATGCTGGAAAAGTGACAGGCGAGTGTGAGAATCTACAAGTGAATCTTCCGCGTACCCGACCTCTCGAGGTCGTGCCGAGACAGCCGGTGGGCGTAGAATATGCATTGGATTCAGACAAACTAGTTAGGCAGTCTAATGTCTTCGACACGCACTAATGGAATTTGCGAATCTAAGGCAAAGAAGGCACTTCTAACTTGGACTAGTGTGATAGATCGATCAGCAAGGATGACTACTCGAAGGCTCCAATCAATATCGAGCTCTGGCATGATTCGATCTATGGGTTGCGGAATACGTGGAAAATGATCTGGGATAGTTTCGTGTATGTCTCTTGATAAGGTCATATAGTGGATGGTGAATATAATTGACTTTTATGGATGATTTTCTGGCCTAGTCCAAAATTCTCTAGCTTCGTTAGCTGCTATATTCAGTAAGGAAAATTGTTCGATGATGATGGGTGGAAGTGGAGTGGACTGAAATACTAGTGTGCATAGGCTAGTGTCTATATCTAATTCTCTTATGGATTCGTTGGGCTGTGGGATCTGTGGATCATAACCATAGACTCTTGGTTGTTGCGGTCCTGTTATGGTCATACGTGAGATCAAGTTCTAATCCCTAGTATCAAGTAATCGTATGCTTTCTCAGCTTCTATGTTTAGAACCAACAGTTGTGCAATCTTCTCAGAATACCTCACAGGCGTTCTCGCAACCTAGATTCTTAAGTTGGTATCTATATCTACGAGGGTGTCTCCAGCGTCTGGCTGTGGAACTAAAGGATCACACCGGAATATTTGTTCTCTTTCAAACCCTTCTACAGTCATGTGGATGATTTTCTAGGGTAATCTGTAGTTTGGCTGACTTGACCAAAATGCATGTGCCTGATCATCTTCTATGTTTAATCCTCTTAACTGAGAACTGATCAGTTGTAAATTTGTGGTTGTTCGGAATACTTATATTCTGAGATTTTAGTCTATGTCAACTATTTTTGTGACGAGGTTTGGTTGAGGCATGATTGGCTCAAATATATATTCCCTGGGCTCCTAAGGTCCCGTGATTGTCATACGAAACAAAATGCAAATCTAACTGTAACGAAGCAAATTCTAACTACATGAAATAAATCTAACATATATAACTTTTTATTCTTCTAAGAAATATTTTAACAATTTTAAGGAAAGAAAACTATTTTAAGCGTATCGAGAAATAATAATTAAATAACAATTTATAACAGACAAGATAACCGAGTGTAGTTATTTGCCTGTGTGATTTGTAGAATTATTCTAAATAAATAAAATAGCTCGTCTAATCTATCTGCAAGATTCTCGATCCTACCTCAGAAGTGAGGAGTGAATCATAGTTTCTCAGAAACTATCAATCCTCACAGCTTCCCTGGCAATATCGAGAATAGAATTTACTGAAATGAAGCAATTTATCTACTCTATTTGATATGATTCCAACTAGAACTTTGAAAGTTAAACCTGGATTCCGCAGAACAGTGGCGAATCCGATAGTGTGTGTGATCTCATCCCCTTAGTATGATCTCCTTGTTCTTTCGTGTTCACGTGGATCCAGAAAAGTGTGTAATGCTAGCACTGATAGGAGTAGAATTTTGGACAAGGACAGCTCAGAATGCAGACTGAAAATGCGAGTAGGAGAGGGATAGCATAAGAGTACAGAGCTTGGCATATGTGATTCCTAGAGGGATTTTACTACGAGTCATGCAACATGAAGCAACCAGAACCTGTAACTATCCTATACGAAGAGCAAAACCTGCAACTTTAATGGCTTCCTAAGCTACTCTATTCCAATGGATTGGATAAAATAAATACACTGCTTGCACAAGCTGGATATGTGGCTTACCAACAGCTGAATAAAGCTAACTAGGCATATAATGAACTGAACTAAGAACTCTAAGCAACAATGAAAATTAAATCTACAGCAAAGAGGAATTCAGAGGCAAGCTTTAGACTAGATTTGGATGAAATAACAGGACTGTCTGCACAAGATGGGTATGTGGCTTACCAACAGCTGAGCAATTTAACAAAAGATGCAAGTGAATTCAAGCTATGGCTTCTAAACAAGCTAACTAGCTAAAACACTAAAATGAGGAAATGAAAGCAAAGCTCAAACTCCAAAATCCAGCCAAAATTCAGACCAAAATTCAAACCCCTTAGCTTGTGCACAAACCATGCATTTATAGGAATTCAATCACCCAAAGATCAAAACCAAATTGAACTCCTAAACAATAAACAAAGGAAAAACGCTATTCCAGGGGACCAAAAACATAAATGCATGCTCAAATCGGCAAGGAAAAGCTAGTGAATTGTGATATTTCACGCGAGTCGCGTCAAAGAACGTTCTGGAAAACGCGCACAGGACTGCCGCCCTGTAGGGTGGCGGTTTCGTCACTGAAGATCAAAAAGGCCAAGGAAAGAAGAAAAAAGGGGGAAAACAAAGGGTGCAGGGGCTAAGCGGGGCATGTGGGATGTTAACGCATACTCCGAGGGCTTTTCTGGATCCCAAACACCTTGCGAGGAGACCTGTATCATCATTGGGGTACTTATTACGCTGTTCCGTAGTACAGTACCTTACAATTTTGGGTACGTACATATTGCCCCCTCGGAGAAGCGTTTTAGCCATGAAGAGGCATAAAACGGTGGGTCTGAGTATGGCAGTCCTGAAATGGGGAGTTAGAAGCTATACCTTACTCGTCCGTGTATTGAAACGACACCATCCGAAATTCCCGCTATCTGCAAAATGAAAAGAGAACTCAAGTGCAGATAGATACAAAACTTGGAAAATAAACGCTAAATTAATAGGGAATGAGAATGTACCATTCGTGCGGGGATAGGAACTTACCTCCATCAGCGCTCCAAACCTGCGAAAAAGTCTTTTTAAACTGAAATAGGGTGCTATATATATGAAAGTGGGCCCATTTTCCTATTCATTTGTTCGCGTTTGATTTGATTGATTTTGAGATCTGGTACCCACGGTGACAGTTTCATGGGTGAGTAGAGACAAAACGTCCGCATCGAGATCATGAGCATGCCTCCACGTGTGGAACACCGCCCTACTAGATCACAGGTTGGTTTTCTTCAATTTTGTGTTTTTCCCCTTTTAAATTTGAAATGTTAAATTTTTCGTAATGGGGGGGTTATTTTTGAAAATGTTAGGTTCAAAAGGTTCACCTAGGGGGGGCGCCTACTGGGTAGGCTCCATTTTTAGTTTAAATGGTCTTTTTTTACTCATTTTGGGCCTTTTGGGTTTAGCAACCCGTGTGGGTTTTCAGACAGCGACCACCGCCCTGGCCAGGGCAGCGGTTACATGACTGCCGCCCTGTTCAGGGCAGTGGTTACACGACCGCCACCCTTAAGGCGGCGGTTACAAAACCGCCTCCCTACTCAGGGCGGTGGTTCTGACCAGAATGCAAAAGAACTTGATTTTTGAGATTGCACTTGTATTTTCCTGCATTTCTATATGTTTTTATGACCTTCTTGGTATTGCTCAGATACTAACTTGCTCTGTTTTATGTGTTTTTGGGTGTATGCAGGCGAGGGAGGAATACATCAGATGGAGCCGAGAGAGAGAGTGTGACTGGCTATCGGGGGTATTAGATGCCCTCGCACTAGACGAGGAGGACACACTACAGAGGGCCGGTATACTGCGCATATCACACGTTCCACATGTCACACCATCTAGTCACATCCTTTGTGACTTATTTTTATATTGGGACGCAGATCGAAACACCTTCCGACTGCCAGGGGTCTGCGGTGAGTGTACTATCATGCTGGAGGATGTCTACCATATTTTGGGGTTCCCGATCATTGGGAGGAGACTCACATTAGAGACGGCAGGGTCACGGGCACAGATTGCACAGTGGGTAGGTTACATGGGAGATGCAGCTATCTCCATGGGGTTGAAGAAGGGAGTGAGAGTTCGATCCATCCCTTCTTTGCCTATCCCCATATTTTGACAGGCCATCATGGGGATCCTTGCCTCGAGATTGATTGGGGACAAGGGAGGGGACACTTTGTTATACTGCTGGGCCCCCATCATTGCACAGATAGAGGGGCATGGCCAGATATACGCCTGGGGTGCAGACATTCTGGGGACCACCTACCACGATTTATACAGGGTGGTCTGTTTGCAGGGACAGTCATTGAGCCACCCGACTCTAGTCATGAGTTGGGTGTATGAGCATTTTATTCCTTATGGTAGAGGCGTAGAGGTGGTAGATCTAGGGGCTGTGAGGGCAGCCAGATGGTCAGATATGTCGGTGCTTAGAGCACCTCACCAGCCAGTTGCCTCCCTTACCACAGCAGATATGGAGGCGACACCGTACCAGCTTATGGCCGGCATATGGGGCGAGGAGACCCTTACATTGATCTCCTACTCCACCACAGGGCAGCTCATCGACTGCGTGGGATGGGTAGAGGTACATCCTTTTGGGAGAGTTCCTCAGCAGTTTGGCCTTCCATATGTGGGCATGCTTCCCCCAGTGGCACCAGCTTACAGATCAGTTCACGAGGCCAGAGGGGGGCCTAGAGGCCGTGGTTGGATAGTGATCACTCCTGGCATTCCCATTGCAGCCAGGAGGATAGTTCGGGCCAGAGGGAGAGCCGGTGCGCCTCGGGCACCTTTGCTTCAGATTGCTGCGGGTCCTGCTCATAGCAGCGATGACCCTATAGACATTGACTCCGATTCTGAGGAGCTTACAGAGGGAGGGTCGGAGGAGCAGACTGATGATAGCGATCCCGAGTGGCATGACACTTAGGATATTATGCAGGCGGAGAGGGCCGAGGAGAGCACAGAGAGGGACACTCTAGTCTCAAAGGAGCCACTCTCTCAGGGCCATGGTGGAGAGGATGAGTCAGTTGTGGGGCGACATGTTGCCCCTGCTACAGGAGCAGCCCCTCAGTCGGCAGTGGCATCCGCGGCGGGTGCTGGCCCCAGCGATCCATCTTGGAGGCCCGGTGATCCGAGTAAGTTATCCTTTCCTCCTTTCAATGTTTGTTTAATTTAGGATTTGTTTTAATTTCTATCTCTCCTTGTGTTTTTATCTTGTACCTTTCAGCCTCTTGCTTGGTTTCTAATTCATTTTTTTCTCCTTTGTTTGCAGAGACTGTCGACGAGTGGCGGGATCTGATCCGCAAGGTATGCACTGATTCCCTGATGATCCCCATGGATAAGCGGAGCTATCTGTAGATGCCGGGGAGCCCTCAGCAGCCGGCAGGCATACCGACGTCTTCGCTCCCATTTGGCACGTGGCCAGGATGGTGTCGACTCTCCGTACAGAGTTGGCAGGCTATAGGACGGCTGAGCGTCTTATGAGGAGCCATTCTCGTGGTGAGACGGTGGCTGCTCCTCGGGACCCTGAGCCCTCCGTTCATTCAGAGCGCCAGCGTAGCCGGAGCCCTAGGTGAGGGCGCGCACCTTCGGAGGGGTCGCGTAGGGGTTGAGAGACCACTTGGCTCCTATGTATTTTGTATTATAGATTTTTTGTATATCACGGGCTCTTTGAGCGTTTTGACCATGCCTAGTGCATGATGGCATTGTATATAAACATTGATTATTTATATATATGCATTCGTTTTTGGATCAAAAGCTTGTCACTCATGCTTTCCCTTTCTGTTTCCAGTTTCCTCATGTATACTACGATGTATGTTTTATATGCTTTCTAGAATGTATGCAATGGAAAACAGATGATGCAAATGTTTGCTTTCTTTTTGTGTTTCATGATGCTGATACATGATATTGTAGATATATTGTGATCTTGAATCTTAGCTTCTGTGAGCAATTTGGATACCTCATGTTTGTTTTGGCAAAGTGATGAAAATAACCAGTATGATGAACAGATTAACTTGCCCCACTCCTAACTCCACGCAACTAGTAAGATGCGAGGGCTTATCACCAAGAGCCAAGAAGGGCGCAAGTTATGAAATATGGTGAAATGATAGTGATGAAAGATAGACAAAGCTTTGGCGGAACCAAATTGGAAGCTACAAGCTTACTCTACCTGAATGACTTCATAGTTTTGGATGTAACTTGCTTTGCGGTTTATCTAGACTTAGACCCGTAGATGGCCACATAGTAGACAAAATCTGGGTTTTTAGGATTTTTAACTCTTTTGGAATTTTGAACATCTGATTCATTCATTTTTGACTCAAAGTTTGAATAGTTTGTTTATGACCTTTTAACGTTTGCTTTGTCAAGAGGACCCCCTACACTTTGCCCCATGCTACCAGTAAGAAGCATGGGTTTATCACTGTGGGCAAGGCATAGGCGAGTAAGGGCATTTCCATCCTTTCCCAACCCTATGTCACTAGTAAGAGACGCAAGCTTGTCACCGAAGGTTGGTGGGGCAAGGAAATGTGTAAAAATTAAATTTTCTGTTTAATCACTTTTTTACTTGCTTATTTGAGTAAAATGTCAGTATATGCTTATTTCCAAAGAGATGTATATATGGGATAGATGTGACACCATGAAGCTTCTAGAACAGACCTTAGGCAAGACACCTATCCTAAGAAGAAATCAAAGCAAGAACAAACTTGCAGATCTTGGTATGGTTACCGTTAGGGCTTTGTCATGTTTGATTTATTTGATAAAAGATTCCAAGATGATTTGATGATACATGAAGATGGAGAGGTATGATTAAAGAACATTATGCCAGAAACATCACGAGTTTGTAATGAAGTGCTTTGAGAATAGATTTCTTGATCACAACTTATGTAAGAACAAGTGGACAAAATGATCTAAATCTATATGAAGATGCAATGTAGATAGTTATATAGGTGGCGTTAGCTGCCTATGCGTAGAAACGTTTGAGGTGCAGGGAATTGACTGTTTCACCAAACTCCTCACCTTCTAACGTACATAAGAGGTATGCACCATTTCCGTAGTCCTTCATGACTCGGTATGGGCCCAACCATTTGGGCTGAAATTTCCTTCCTTCGTTGGTCTTCTTGTCGATCCGGATGTCTAGTCTTAGAACTAGATCACCTTCGTATATATCGCGTTCATAGACCTTCTTGTTGTACTGCCGGCACATTCGGTCAGCATAAGCTCTATGCCGCTGCTCAGCATCTAACCTAGTTTCATCTAGGCTTTCTAGTTGGGAAAGACGTGCTTCTCTGTAAGCGTCTTCATCCAGAATCCCTTGCAGTGAAATGCGGAGACTGGGTATTTCGACCTCAAGCGGGAGAACTGCTTCTGCCCCAAATACTAGCGAGAAAGGAGTTGCTCCCGTTGGTGTTCTTATTGAGGTTCGGTGGGCCCACAAGGCCGGATATAACTTCAAATGCCAATCTCACTTGTTTTCTTTCACCGTTTTAAGGAGAATGGATTTCAGTGTTTTGTTTGTCGTTTCAGCCTGTCCGTTGGCTTGGGGATAATACAAGGAAGCCGTATGATGGCTTATCTTAAATCTACTGCATAGTTCGTGAACTTCTTCATTTTTAAAAGAAGTTCCATTATCGGAGATAATGATTTGCGGGATACCGTACCTGCAAATGATTTGGTTCAAAATGAACTTGGCGATCACAGAACCAGGTACAGTAGTAAGAGGCATGGCCTCCACCCATTTGGTAAAATATTCAGTGGCCGTGATTATAAAATTATGGCCATCTGTGGATGAGGGAGAGAATTTCCCTATTAAGTCTAGACCCCATGTAGAAAAGGGCCATGGAGTAGCGATTGGTTGCAGAGCTTGTGCTGGCATGTGGATCTCGTTGGAGAATTCTTGGCACTTATGACACCTGCGTGCAAATTCTATCACGTCATGTTCTAGAGTGGGCCAGAAATAGCCCATTCGATGTATTTTTCGAGCGGTGGCATGGCCACCGAAGTGGCCTCCACATATACCGCTGTGGGATTCATGGAGAATCCTCTTGGACTCTTCTGTGTCAACACACCTTAAGAGCATTCCATCGAATGCTTTTCGATAGAGCACCTGCTCTATAATGATGTATTTAGTTACGATTATGCGTAACCACCTTCTTTGTTGCGGTGTAACTGCCTCCGGGTACGTATGGTCCATGATATAATTAACGATATCAGTGTACCAAGGACACTCAGAGATAGCGGGTCATGTTTCGATGTAGTATATGCATTCATCTGGAAAGTCTAAATCTACTAAATCGCCTCCGTCTAATGGGTTGTCAGCTAACCAATCCGCGATGATTTGTCCTTTAACCGACTTCTGATTTACAAATGTTAATTCTAACTCTCCCATTAAGGTTATAAAACGTCCAGCCTTTTTAGATAAGGACCCTTGTGTGAGAAAAGTTTGTAAATGGTCTATTTTTACCATGACCTTCGTTTCTTGATTCAGCATATAATGTCTTAGGCATTTAGTAGCAAAGACTATGGCAAGGCATTCTTGTTTTTCCTGTGTATAGCGTGTTTCATAGTCGAGCAGCGTTCGGCTAATGAAATAAATCACACATTCTCTCTTGTTATCGTCTTCTTGGGCCAACATACAGGCCAGCGAGACATTGGTAGCTCGCGAATATAGGATTAACGGGTGATCTAGCTTAGGTGGCATTAGCGTAGGTGGTGATAACAGAAAACGCTTAACTGCATCAAAAGCTTCATTGCAATCTTCAGTCCAATCAATGCTATAATCCTTCTTGAGTAAATTGTTGATTGGATGAATGGCGAAGCTTAGGTCCGGGATGAATCTCCGGATTGCACCCAGCTTTCCGAGAAATGATCTGATTCCAGATTCACTCGAAGGTGGGACCATTTCGAGGACAGCCCGAATTTTGGTTGGATCAACATCAATCCCTCGTGACGATATGATGTAACCTAGGAGCTTTCCTCCTGTTACACCAAAGATGCATTTCTCTGGATTTAGCGTGACTCCGTATTCTATTAGACATGAAAGAATGACGCGGAGTACTTCGGGATGGTCACAGCGTTTCTTGGCTTTAGCCAATAAGTCATCTACGTAAGATTCCATGATTTTATGAATTAGATCGTGAAATATGTATGTCATGGCCCGCTGGTACGTAGCACTGGCGTTCTTGAGACCGAATGGCATAACAGCGTAGCAATAGGTTCCCCAAGGAGTTATAAACATGGTTTTAGCTTGATCTTGCTCAGATATTCTGATTTGATTGTATCCCGAGAATCCATCCATGAGAGACAAAAGTTCAAAACCAGCCATTGCATCAACGATAACGTCTATGGATGGTAATGGGAAATCGTCCTTAGGACACGCTTTGTTGATATCTCGAAAATCTATGCAGATGCGTATCTTTCCATTCTTCTTGAGAACGGGAACGATGTTAGATACCCATTGGGAGTAGTCAACTGGCTTGATGAATCCTACCTGAAGGAGTTTTATTACCTCCTCTTTTACCATGAGAGCTACTTTGGGCTTCATGGGTCTTGATTTTTGTTTAATTGGCTTTGCATCTGATCTAGTGATGAGGTTGTGCACCGCAATGTGGGGTGCGACTCTCGTCATCTCCTTGTAATTAAATGCAAACCCATTTTGATGTTCTTTGAGAATCTGAGTATGTATTTCCACCTCTTCTGGGGTTAATGAAGAGCCTAGTTTCAATATTCTTGGTTCATCTTCTGTCCCGATGTTGACATCGATTGTTTCTTCGATCAAAGAGGCGTTACCCTCTTCGAACTCAGGTGGTGCTGGAGGTAAATCTAAATCATCCCCATTTTCTACTGCGTATATGCTAGGTTCCATTTGTGAGGGAAGATCTGTTATGGGATTTCCGAAGTAGGAAGACGAATGTGGAATCAAGGATAAATCTAGCATGTGATAGGAGAGATGTTGTGCCGCATAGGCATTTAAGTAATCCAAAGTAGCAGCATCACTATCAACATGGTCTAGGACAGTAGATTCACTTTCGCTTGAAAGAGGATTTGTCATTGTTTTTATCAATGGTTCATCACGAATGGATACCGTGAACTGGGTATCTTCTAACTCATTGCTCGGAGTAAAACGTGATGCTGAGGTTGCTATTGAATTGGCGAGAAGATTTTTCTCTTGTGGGATTGCTTCAATGGATATGAAGTTGAACGCCTTGCTTAAATCTAACACAGCGTTTTTGTAGAGTTGTAAATGTTCGGCTTTAGTTTCATATACTTCAAAAACTTGGTTTGTCACTAATTGCGAGTCTCCCAGGACTCTGATGTTATCAATACCAATTCTTTTGGCTAAGGTAAGGCCAAGAAGGAGGGCTTCGTACTCAGCGCCGTTGTTTGTGCATTCAAAGTTTAATTTAAAAGTGAATGGGAGGACTTTCTCCTCGGGTGAAGTAAGAATTATACCTACCCCCGCTCCATAATGACATTTAGCTCCATTGAAATGGAGAGTCCAATACTTAGCCGGGAGTACAGATGTTGGGGCATCTACTGCGTTTGCGCAATCTACTTCTACCATACAGAGGTCCTCTGCTGGAAAGGAACCAACACCTAGGGAAAATCCTATGCCTACTGAATCAAATGGTAAGAACATTGGTGAATCTTGTTCTATCAACTCAACGATTTTCGCAGTAGTCCCTAATGATACTGTTTCTTTAGTTTTATCTTTAGGGGTTGGAATTGTTTTGGCTATGCTGGTAGTTTCAAGATCCGTCGTAGGTACCAAATTTTCCTCTGGTTTTGGGTCAGTGGGTTTATTAAGTTGGTTTGTTGGCAGTTCAAATTCTGAGTGCACCCCTGGTCTTTTCTTTAAATCAGCTAGGTGCAAATCGAAAGGTTTTGGATCACCTTTGGCTACAAATACCTTTCCTAGATGCAAGAATCTTACTTCTTGAAATAAAGTAGAAGGGATTGCCTTCATGCGGTGTATCCATGGTCGTCCGAGGATCATATTATAGTTAGTTTCCCGATCTATAATATAAAACTCAGTCAAAATGGTTTTGGGCCCTAAGGTGACCGGCAGTATAATAGTTCCTATCGAAGTGGCTTTAAGGCTATCATAGCCTCTCAATGTATTTCAAGTAGTGGAACAGTTTGTTTCCCCATATCCAAGTTTTTGGAGGAAAGAGAAAGGGACTATGTTAACTGTGGCCCCATCGTCAACCATTGCCCGTTTTACATAGTTATTATAAACCCATACTTGCAAGTGTAAGGCTGGATCACCTCGGCGTGCGATCTCAGCATCTGTGGGCATTTTACTTATTTCGAATATGAATTCGACATCCTTGTCCGGCTGCCCCGGAGGGTGGATATCAAAATCTACGTGATTTACTTGTGTTTCAGGAGGTGGAGTGATGTTAATTAGATGGCCTAGACCTAGTGCTTCTAAAAGAGCAGCTCTGTGAGGGGGAGAGTTCTTTAGTAAGTCCAAAAATGAAATGTGTGAGAAGGTCTTTGTTAGGTCACTAATTAAATCATAGGCACCGATGGGTTTTTCAACTATTTGCTGACTCTTATCTGTCTCTGGCAGATGACTTGGGCTCGGTTGAGAGAAATACTCTCGTGTTCTTGTTATAGCTTCGATAGGTAGTTCAGCGTCTAATTCTACCAAACTGACTATCTTGGGTCTCGGTTGAGCTCCTAACTGTGGCGCAACTGATGGATTTAATGAAGTCGAGGCTTCATGATCATTGTTTCCCATCATTGCACTTTTGTTTGCTCTAGTTGGATTCAGCCTATTGCCATCATGATTTGGGAGTGGATCGTTAAAGATCTTGAGGGGAGCATTCTGAGGAGAAACTGCCCCTGCGAGCGTATTTGGTGATGATGAGATGGGATTTGCCAAAAACAAGTCTGTGAAGAACTGTCTTTGTTCTTCTGGCAAGCGTTGCATAAATTTATTATAGTCACGGCACGTTCTAGTATCGTGACCCCGAATTTTATGGAAACCACAATAAGAATTGGGGTTGTAATTCCGATTTTGTTGGTTTGGTGTGTATTGTGGCCTAAAATTTCGATCAAACTGTTGCCTATTAGGATTAAAGTTTTGGAATTGTTGTTTCTGGTTTTGACTTTGGTTTTGGTAACCAAATGAGTTTTGGCTTGGCCCTTGTATGGGATTTTGCCGTTGTTGTTGTTGTTGTTGTTGTGGATGGTTAAAATCCACTGTATTGATCATCGGGGTAAAGTTGTTGTTTTGTTGGTTGTTTGTTTGTGACGGAGCATTAACAACATTCACCCTCTTGGGCTGGTCGGTTACCCCATCTGTTGTTACCCCATGATTTTTGTTAAGGATTTTGGGTCCTTGATTGACATTTGTGATAGTTGTAGTGTTTTGAGTGGAGGTGATTAACCTCCCGTTTGTTCCATATGTCTTACGACCACTATCTATCGCTGCTTGGTCTATTCGAAGAGCACTCTCAAGTACGTCATCGTAAGTTCTTAGTGGGAACTTCTGGACTTCTTCCTTCACCTCCTTGCTGAGAGAATGAAGGAATAAATCACATAGTTCCATCTGATCCATGTTTGGAGCACTTGCTGAAGAATAAAGAACTGTACGCCACCTCTGGATGAAATGGGCGACAGATTCGTTGTGTTCTTGTTTGATGTGCAAAAATTCCCTGATTCCTGTTCTCAACAGTTTGTTCATGTCGAAGGCCTTGATGAACTCTGACACGAGTTGTTTAAATGAATGGATGGAGGCTTCAGGTATCCTATAATACCAGTCGAGAGCAATACCTTCCAAGGTTTTAGGGAATATTTTAGCAACAACCCCATCCCAAGGGAGTAATTCCCGTATGGCTGTAGCGTAAGCTTTGATATGTGCATTCGGATCTCCCTCACCCTTGAACTTGGGTAAATCAGGAAGAGGTCTTAAGGAAGCATGAACTCTGCTTCGTTTAAATATGGTGGAAATCTAAGGGTTCCTTTAGATATTCATCCCAAGGGAGTAATAAGTCCATTCGGATCTCCCTCACCCTTGAACTTGGGTAAATCAGGAAGAGGTCTTGGAAGCGCATAGCTTTCGACCATTGATGGTGGTTGCTGAGGGAGTAACGGTGGGATAGGTTGTTGATACGGTGCAACGTATGCGTTGACAGGGGCATAAGAAGGTCCCTGCGTTTGAGTAAACATGCCGGGAGAGGAGAACATATCTCCTTGTGGTGATTTAGAGTACATGTTTAAGTACGACGGGGTATTGTCAAGGAATGGATTGTTTGACACTAGACCGGGAGGAATAGTGTTAGAGATGGTGGGCCTTGTTGGCGTTTGTTGTGGATAGTGAGGCGGCATGCCTAATGTGCCTACTCCTGTGAGGAGATCTACTTGGCCAGAGTGGTATGGAGGATTGGAACTTCCTGTTTGCATGAACGGAGAATTTTGACTTGCTTGAGCAAGTTCTAACCCTCTCACTCTTTCTACTAACGTTGAAATGACTTCATTTGGTGAAGTCACGGTGCTTTGCCTGAGCGGCATTTGTTGTATACCCTGGTGTTGTATAGGCATGTGATAGCCTGTCATGAACTGATTGCTACCTTGCCAAGTTTCTCCGAGAGTATTTCCTATATGCAGTGGCATAGAGGTATTTTCTTGAAAAGAGATCTCGGGTTGTATTTGTAAACCTCCTATAGGTGGGTACATACCCCGAGAATGTTGTTCACTCCTAGGATAACGTATTGACTATCCATCATCGAAGACCAGGTATGGATCTGATTGCCTACTAATTTGTGGTCTAAGTAGCATCTGAGGAGATGAACCAGATTCTCCGGTAAACGTCATATTATTCGAACCTGAAGGCTCTGTTTGTTGCGTTTGAGAGGGTTGATCTAACTCCTCAGTTTGAAAAGACGAACTATATCTGATTCTTGGGGTTTGTGTTGACAACTGATTAGTTGAATAGTTGTCACCCCATACTGAGAGCGAGGGTGATGATTGCCTATTCTGTTGGGCGTAGTATGCCTCAAGACCCAAGAGGGGTCTGCCATATGCATCGAATCCCGACATATTCGGGGGGTATATGAATACCCGCAGAATAATGGGAAGGAGCGAAGGTGATTTGTGAAAGGAAACGTGATATTATGACTCCGAAAGAGAAAGTAGGAAGTTTACGTCAGCTTCACTAATTTCGTTTGTTTCACGTCAGGTTCACCAATTTTGTACGCCGGAAAAGTGACAGGTGAGCGTGAGAATCTACAAGTGACTCTTCCACGTACCCGACCTCTCGAGGTCGTGCCGAGACAGCCGGTGGGGGTAGAATATGCGTTGGATTCAGACAAACTAGTTAGGAAGTCTAATGTCTTTGACACGCACTAATGGAATTTTCTAATCTAAGGCAAAGAAGGCCCTTCTAACTTGGACTGGTGTGATAGATCGATCAGCAAGGATGACTACTCGAAGGCTCCAATCAATATCGAGCTCTGGCGTGATTCGATCTATGGGTTGCGGAATACGTGGAAAATGACCTGGGATAGTTTCGTGTATGTCTCCTGATAAGGTCATATAGTGGATGGTGAATATAATTGACTTTTATGGATGATTTTCTGGCCTAGTCCAGAATTCTCTAGCTTCATTAGCTGCTATATTCAGTAAGGACAATTGTTCGATGATGATGGGTGGAAGTGGAGTGGACTGAAATACTAGTGTGCGTAGGCCAGTGTCTATATCTAATTCTCTTATGGATTTGTTGGGCTGTGGGATCTGTGGATCACAACCATAGACTCTTGGTTGTTGCGGTCCTGTTATGGTCATACGCGAGATCAAGTTCTAATCCCTAGTATCCAGTAATCGTACGCTTTCTCAGCTTCTATGTTTAGAACCAACAGTTGTGCAATCTTCTCAGAATACCTCACAGGCGTTCTCGCAATCTGGATTCTTAAGCTGGTATCTATATCTACGAGGGTGTCTCCAGCATCTGGCTGTGGAACTAAAGGATCACACCTGAATGTTTGTTCTCTTTCAAACCCTTCTACAGTCATGTGGATGATTTTCTAGGGTAATCTGTAGTTTGGCTGACTTGACCAAAATGCATGTGCCTGGTCGTCTTCTATGTTTAATCCTCTTAACTGAGAACTGATCAGTTGTAAATCTGTGGTTGTTCGGAATACTTGTATTATGAGATTTTGGTCTATGTCAACTATTGCTGTGATGAGGTTTGGTTGAGGCATGATTGGCTCAAATATATATTCCCTGGGCTCCTGAGGTCCCGTGATTGTCATACGAAACAAAATGCAAATCTAACTGTAACGAAGCAAATTCTAACTACATGAAATAAATCTAACATATATAACTTTTTATTCTTCTAAGAAATCTTTTAACAATTTTAAGGAAAGCAAACTATTTTAAGCGTATCTAGAAATAATAATTAAATAACAATTTAAAACAGACAAGATAACCGAGTGTAGTTATTTGCCTGTGCGATTTGTAGAATTATTCTAAATAAATAAAATAGCTCGTCTAATCTATCTGCAAGATTCTCGATCCTACCTCAGAAGTGAGGAGTGAATCATAGTTTCTCAGAAACTATCAATCCTCACAGCTTCCCTGGCAATATCGAGAATAGAATTTACTGAAATGAAGCAATTTATCTACTCTATTTGATATGATTCTAACTAGAACTTTGAAAGTTAAACCTAGATTCCACAGAACAGTGGTGAATCCGATAGTGTGTGTGATCTTGTCCCCTCAGTATGATCTCCTCGTTCTTTCATGTTCACATGGATCCAGAAAAGCGTGTAATGCTAGCACCGATAGGAGTAGAATTTGGGACAAGGACAGCTCAAAATGCAGACCGAAAATGCGAGTAGGAGAGGGATAGCGCAAGAGTACAGAGCTTGGCTTATGTGATTCCTAGCAGGATTTTACTATGAGTCATGCAACATGAAGCGACCAGAACCTGTAACTATCCTATACAAAGAGCAAAACCTGCAACTTTAATGGCTTCCTAAGCTACTCTGTTCCAATGGATTGGATAAAATAAAGACACTGCTTGCACAAGCTGGATATGTGGCTTACCAACAGCTGAATAAAGCTAACCAGGCATATAATGAACTGATCTAAGAACTCTAAGCAACAATGAAAATTAAATCTACAGCAAAGAGGAATTCAGAGGCAAGCTTTAGACTAGATTTGGATGAAATAACAGCACTGCCTGCACAAGATGGGTATGTGGCTTACCAACAGCTGAGCAATTTAACAAAAGATGCAAGTGAATTCAAGCTATGGCTTCTAAACAAGCTAACTAGCTAAAACACTAAAATGAGGAAATGAAAGCAAAGCTCAAACTCCAAAATCCTCCAAAATTCATACCAAAATTAAGACCAAAATTCAGACCAAATTCAGACCAAAATTTAGAACCCTTAGCTTGTGCACAAACCATGCATTTATAGGAATTCAATCACCCAAAGATCAAAACCAAATTGAACTCCTAAACAATAAACAAAGGAAAAACACTATTCCAGGGGACCAAAAACATAAATGCATGCTCAAGTCGGCAAGGAAAAGATGGTGAATCGTGATATTTCACACGAGTCGAGTCAAAGAATGTTTTGGAAAATACGCACAGGACCACCACTCTGAGCAAGGTGGCAGTTACAGGACCGCCGCCCTGTAGGGCGGCAGTTTCGTCACTAAAGATCAAAAAGGCAAAGGAAAGAAGAAAAAAGGGGGAAAACAAAGGGTGCGGGGGCTAAGCAGGGCATGTGGGATGTTAACGCATACTCTGAGGGCTTTTCCGGATCCCGAACACCTTGCAAGGAGACCTGTATCATCGTTGGGGTACTTATTACGTTGTTCCGCAGTACAGTACCTTACAATTTTGGGTACGTACAGTCACCATGGCAATATGTATTTTGTTATGTGTGTGTATTTGAATTGTTTTTGGGCGCTCCCCATGTGGGAAAATCACCTCCAATTGTGACCAAGGGGTTATGTATTATCCTTTCACTTAGTTTCCTTTATTTAATTTTAGTATGTGAAATTATGGTGATGTATTCTCTTTTTGTTAATTACTTGATTTATGTCTAAATTAGTAAATTAATTAGTTTACTCAATTAATTAAGAATGAGTGAAAAAAATTCATTTACTATAATTGATGGCCCTTGGATTATCTGTTGTAAGTTGAGTGCTTGTGAACTTGAATGTTGTACACTCTACCCCTTCATGAAAATTCGAATTTGGCCTTATAGGACAATTTTGGAAGCTTTTGGGACAAGTCAAACTTTTCCCACATCTCTTACATTTCCATACCAAACCTACCTATGGGTTGGAGGGTCAAAAATAGACCCCATTATGTGTTTTGGGAAGATAAAAAGGTAAAAATATTATTGCACTTTCTTTCATGTAATTAAGTTTATCCTCAGGGGATGTGGACTTGGATTGTGTGTCTAAGTAACTTTTCACTCCTCTCACCCACCAATTTATGGTGCATTGGGGTTGAGGTTTAAATTTTGAGGTGGAGTTGAGGATGAGTGATGTGGCATCCTACATTGAGCCACCTTAGCCTCCTCTTTCCCTTTTTTTATTTATTCAAGTTCTTTTGCTTGTTTGGGGGTTACTTCATTTCTTTGTGCTCTTGCAATTTTTGGAGTTAGAGGACTTTGGAGTGCTTGTGGATTTGTTGGAGCTTCTTGGTTTTTGTTCGGGATTGAGGAAGCTTGGTGTGTTTTTCTTAGATCAAGCTCTACCATGTAAAGGTAGGATATAAACTCTTGTTAAATGCTTTCCTTTATTTTTTATGCATATCTGTGTGTTTTTTAGTGTTTTTGTATGCTTTTTAGGTGTTTGGGTAGATTTCCTAAGTGTTTTGTAGGAGGGGACTATGGGGAACTTCATGTGGGGGAGGTATAAGATTTTATTTCATATTTTGGAGGGGATTTTGGTTGGGTACCCCACCTTGGACAAGAGAATGCTTGCATTTATTACTTGGTTATTTTCTTGGGGGAGCCATAAGAGATTATAGTGAGGCATAAGAGGTTTTCGAGGGAGGCATAAGAGTGTGTAGGGTTTTTTGTGATGTTTATTGGAGCATATTAAGGTGGGCACCTATTTCCCATTGGGAGGCATTAGTGACATCCCCTTAGATCTTACTCCTTGGACTTTGGCATGTTGAAGCCTTGTGTATTTTGTTGTTTTCCTTCTTGTGATTGTTGTTGTATTGTTTGTGTTTTCGTATAGTTGTAAAATCTTGTATTGTGATGTGGAAACTTATTTTTTTGGCATGAGTTGAATCCATTTTTCATTGCAATGTGGTTGGGGCTTGGGGCCAATGAGGAGGATGACTTCTTCTCCTCATTGGAATTCTTGGTTGGTTGGAGAGTGTTGCCTCTCCCCCTTTCTTTGTTGTGATCAAAGGAAGAATGTTGGAGCACTGTTGTTGGTGATGTGAAATATGGAGCATTGTTGGTGTCCTCAAGAAAACCTTCCTTGTGATAAAACCTTCTTGTTATTCCCACTCAAGGTGGAAGGATTGTAATATTGTGTTTTATTTTAAAGGAATTGTTGTTTTGTAAGTTGTAATAGTATTTGAAGAAATCTCATTGAAGATTTGTAAAATTTCCTTTCTCTTTAAAATATTAGTATAGAAAGAAATAAAAATAAAAATGGAAATCATGTGTAAAATTTTATTTGAAAGTTGTATTGTGGGAAGAGAAATTTTTACCTTCATTGTTGTAATTGTATTGTTGAAGATGAGAAGAAGAAATATTAAAGTTCATTATATTACTCAAAGGCATGTAGTGAAATACGTGGCATTGGTTCATTTTCATGTAGTGGATGAAATATATTTTCAACTTTCTTCCAAATAGATGGAAATTACATAGGTTTTAATTAGTCTTAGAATAGGTGAATGAAGTGATCTAAGTTCTAACTTTAGTATGTTATCCTCATTTAAAATTCATTGTAAATCCATTTCAAATTAGTAAAGGAAATGAAAGGAAATCTATTTTACCCCTATAAAAGTCTTATCAAATTGTTAAAGGAGAAAGCAAGTGCAAGTATTTATTTGTTAATAGTGCTAACTATATCCCTTATTTACTTTTGTTAGTAGGGATAATATTTTTTATCTATATTATTAATAATTAAATATTTAATATTAATGGGCTTATCAATGTTAAAATATATAAATTTTAATATCCTATTAATTATATCATATTAATAAAATTATGCTATTATTAGCTATAGCCAAATAACTAATATAAAACATGAATGTACACACACACACACACACACACACACACACACAAAATCCACGTACTATATGTGTCATATAATAGAAATTTTATTAAGGTAAGAATATTTATTAAGGCATTCTGTGTAAAGAACCACGGCCACATCCTAGCGCATAGGAAGAAAGGAGATAGAGGGGGGGGGCGCAGGTTGGAAACCCCCCACCGCCCAAATGTTTTTTTAACTTTTAACCCCAAATGGGGGTGGCCACGTCCCTTCCTATGCTCTGGTGCACTTTCTTAAATGCATCTGTTTGCAGATTCCTTTTTTGCAATCAGCTTTACAAGCCAAACCTTAACCTAACTCGATGTGTGTGTGTGTGTGTGTGTGTGTGTGTGTGTGTGTGTGTGTGTGTGTGTGTGTGTGTGTGTGTGTGTGTGTGTGTCGTGTGTGTGTGTGTGTGTATCCCTCTACCTAAAATGGAAACACTTATCAAATCTTAACTATATCAATGAAAATGGGAAAAACCCATAAGCCCATTTGGGAAAATCAAAGAAAGATGATCTAAATAAAATACATAAATATATTTATAACCTTAAATGAGGGTATATGAAAAATAAGAAAATAATAAAATTTGTAAGCCTCTTCAAAAGCTTAGAATAGCCTTCAATGGCTTCTCATCCTCCTCCAACAACCTCCAAGACAAAAGAGAAACAATGAGCCAAATGAAAAAAACGAGAAGCATTCTTAAGCATGTTTTAGGGTTAGTTTCCCTTTTTCCTCATCAAGGGTCCTAAATGAATCCATCCAAGGGATGAGATTCATCCCTATAGAAATTAGGTAGAGAGTGGGTGAGTGGAAATTGTCTTTTAATTTAAATGTTTTTAATTTCAAATACATGAGTTGACATTTTTTAAAGGGTCACTTTTTGGGGTAGGAGTATGTCTATTAATTCTAATCCCATGTCAAATGGGGACCTTTTCAATTGTTATTAAACCTTTTGGGATTAATCAATTTTTTAGTATTTAATTATATTGAGTGTTTTACCCTTGAGATTTAAATGTGGAGATTATAACTATAGTGAATTAAATCATTATTAAAATAATACTTAAAGGGGTAAATTAACCATGCTTAGTCAAATTAAATATATCAAATTTTAAATGTGGGTTTTCAATATTTTGTTATAATGGGAAACATTTTATTATTAAATTATTTTGACTTAGAAACATTAATGGGACAACATCTTTTCAAAGTTTGTATGTGGGCGCGTTTCTCAAAAAAATTATTCCATATTTTTTTTTGCTAACCCTAGTTTTTTCTTAGGTCTTCTGCGGGCATTTTTAGCGGGCATTACACATTAACCAAAATGAGCATATTTTTTTAAGTTATGGATATTATTTTTTAAGTTTCCCAAAAACAAATTCCATGTGGCCGTAAGAAAAGCTAAGGTCATTGTTCACTGTTAAACTTTTATTTATAAAAATAAATACTTTATTATATAAAGCCATATGTACATAGATGTAGTACACACACACACACAAGAGTGTGTGTGTGTGTGTGTGTGTGTGTGTGTGTGTGTGATGTAACTCATATGTACTGTAAACAAAAGATACATATGCATGAAACTATAGTGTAAAATAAGAATTTAAGAATGACCCATCATTACCTAGTATAGTTTGTTGAATCTTTTGATCTATCATCATCTATTCGTGCATCTTCATCTAGTCATCTTCTAACTAATATCATCTTCATGGTCCATCTTCCAACATTATCAGGGACCTATGAATTAAGAATAAAATATCCATTTAGAGATCTCAGTTAGGAAAATTAACCTCCTCAAGAAAGTATCAGATAAGATACTTTACATTTATGAAAGTAGGCATTTTCATTATAAATCCATCTTATTGTTGGGTAAATCACATGCCCTTGATAAAAAAATATATATTTCATCATATAACTAAATAGGGGTAAAACCAGTTAATGATTTAATTCATCTACTTGAAACAAAAAATTTATTACAACAAAAAGAAACTAGGTTATAGAACTTATTATATCTATTCTTTGCTTTTACATTAAGTTAGATAAGAGAAAAAATTAACCACACTTAAATTACATTTGTTCCAATATTCAATAAATAAGGGCTATAATTAATGTAAGAGATCAACATTTATTTCTCATCCAAGAGCACAAGTTTATAAAACAATGAACTCCTAAACATAAATTTATATTTGAGAGAACTTAATTTCCATTTACAAGATCATTACAAGGTTCATATTCACATGAAGTAATGTAGATCATAATAAACCATTTACAAGCATCTAACCAATGGATAAGATTACATCCAATATATTGTTGGTAAACTTTACGATTTGTAAATCCATAATATATCAAATTTCAACTCAACATGCCTTTTCCCAACAATAACATTTATTATATTGAGCTCCACCATCTCATCAAGCCATACACACAAAAAAATGGGGGAGTAAACAACACTCTCCACCCAACAAAAATATCCAATGAGGGAGAGAACCCTTCTTCCTCATTGGCCACCGAGCCTCAACAAACAAGCAATTAGGGTTATTTAGACAACCATGACAACTCAAAATGTGGCTTCGACATACACATTCAATCAAGACAATCAATGAAATATTCAACACCAATATTACAACAAACCAATAAATATCAAAACAAAAAGGCTTCATCATAAAGTCATGGAGGTGAAAGGAACATGGGGGGTTCTTATTATGCCTCTCAAGGGCTTGGGTGTCCACCTATAAGCCTCCAAAACTCCATCACAATACACATAACACTCTTATGACTCCCTCCAAGAAGATATACCACTCTTATGCCTCCCTCACTATTATGTCTCCCTCAAGAAATAACGAGATAAACAAAAATCATATTTATCAACAAGGTGGACATCCCAACCTAAATCCATCCTAAATCACCCAAAAAAATTCTCTTATGCCTCCCTCAAGTTTTTACTCCCATTTTCATTTCTCCCACAACCTAATAATCAAGTCTATTTCCCACAATCATAACCAATATAACAATCAAAATCTACACATAAGAGCACAACAAAATAGAAAGGTAAAAACAAAGGTGGAGATCTACCTCATAAATGAAGAGTATAATTACACAAGAATCTTCTAGCATTCAAAAATCCTAAGAAACCACCATCCACTGCAAGCTCCATTCTCAAGCAAGCTCTCCAAAATTACAAGCATTTCCAAAAAAAGAGCAAGTACCCCCAATACTTCCCAAAAACTCTAATAAATAGAAAAGAGGGAGAGGGAGATGATGTGGCTCCATGTAGGATGCCACCTCATTTTTTATCCATCCCATATCACCCAATTCAAACCCATACCCTAAGGTATAATAATTGTGTGGTTGGGAGGAATGAAAAACTTCTTACACACAACACTCCAACCCACACCCCTTAAGGACAAAATTTAAACACATGTAATAAAGTGCAATTAAATCTAACCTTTTGCCTTCTAAAACACATAACGAGGTATATGTTTTACCCCACTAACCCATAGGTATGGTTGGTATAAGAAATTAAGAGGCATGGGACTAGTTAAAATTGTACCACAAGCCTCCGAAAATGGAACTCAAGCCCAAATCCAAGTTTCCCAAGTAGGGTAGAGTTTACAACACTCAAAATCACATACACTCAACTAATAAGCACAAGAACTAAAGACTAAACCACTCTCAAAAATTAATCTTTTTTTGTCAGATCCAAAATTAGCATAATAATATGATTAGTTCACTTAATTAAGACACATAAACCAATTAACGATAAAAGGGAATTACATCACAAATTAAATAAAAGAAAGGAAAAGAAATACACATAAACCCTTGGTCACAATTGAGGTCACCCCCCATGGGAATCCCCTAACAACAAATAATAAAAAAACAACATTATACAAGTTACGAATACCTGACATTCCTTCGTTGTTGGTCTCCTATCCCCCATATTTTATTGTTGTGATATAATTTCTTTTAAAAATCACACAATACCCCTCTAGACTCATGGAAATATTAATGATGTTGAACTAATAAAACACTTATATCTAAATATCAATTTCAAGATCAAATATCATAACTACTATTGCTAAGACCAAAAATTCAACAATTACTCCAATTTTTAACACTTTGATTCTAATCATACATTCGTTTGCAACTAAGATCATAAACCAATTGAATCATATAATTTAAGCAATACTTTCAGTTGTTCACAATTTCACCAATTCTCCAATATCAAAGAAAACACAAAATAACTTTGAACATCATAATAAAAATAAATACGAAATATCCAAGAATGAGTGATTTGAAGATTCATGGAAAATGAAAGGTTAAAGGTCATGTTGAAGAGGTATATCTATTCATGTAAGCTCTTTTTTTAGATGAATTTTGAAAAATCCCTTTCTCTTCATTTTAAGAAAACTTTTCTGTAAAGTATAACCCTTTGGGAATAGCTCAAAACCCCTAGAAGTATCTTCTAGGTTTGTAGCTAGTTGGATTTTCTTAAGGAGGATGTGAATGAAGAAAAATTAGTGATATCTTTGTTGAATATAATCTGATTTGATGACTTGTAACCTGATTTGAATCCCATTAAAGAAGGTTTCTTTTGTTCTTGATAGATATACATCTCTTGATGAGTTTTATTTGATTATGATCGAACATTAATTCATAAACGTATATGTTTGATGTTTTTAAATAGAAAAGTGAAAAGATTTATTAAAGGACTGATTCACCCCCCCTCTCAATACCTTGTCAATTCTAACAAGGGTGTGTCTACAAAAACTGAGATTCCCTGAGAAGTACTTGAGTACTATGAAAATGTGAAAGTTCCTTCATGTAGAGGATTGAATGATATTTTAAATGACTAATTTTTTTTATCCTAAATGGTTACAGAGCTCCCAAAATGACTTGATGAAACTTAGGTACCATTTTTAACTACAAGTTCCTTAACCCTGAAAAACCCACTTTCACTGCACTTGTTCTTAAATCTCCAAAATTTTCTAAAATATTCACAAAAATATTCCATTACCCTCAAAAATCTTCAAAATCATTCATGGATGATTTAGGGATTTCAAATTTATCTTGGAGGATGCACACATGTCCTGAAAAGGCTATAAAATAGTCTTTATAGGCTTACAAGAGATTTAACCACTGAAAGCACTTCATTAAAAGAACAAAGAGACCTCAACAAAATGTTTGTAAAACTTAGGGAAGGTTTTTATGTGATATTTGAGGACTTGAAAAATTAGGATATGAATGACACGGCAGGAAGACTAGTGCAGAGAGATGTTTAGCAGGGTTTCCAAGTAAAAATTTTGACACTAGGCTTAAGTTTTGATGTTTTAAATTTTAGTTTTTCCCATGTAAAAAACACATGAAAAAAGGAATAGAAATATAGATGACATTAATGTGCATTAAAATGCATTTATAATTTTATTTTTTTCAAATTATGTTAAGACTATTTGATTACACTACATTAGTGTTCAATAATTGGCATAGGTAAAGAATCCACTTAAACATAAATTAATATTTTATTTTATTATTATGATGGACAATATTATGGAGTTTCAAGTACATATTGATGGTGCTCAATTTTATATCGCCGCATTTTTCCCTGAAATTCTTCAGTTTATGGGCTCTGTCGTGTTTTCTACCTCCCCGTAATGATGCATGAAAGCATTGTCCCTCATTTGGTTGCCATGATCACTCCCTGCCTTTGGTCAAGGATCACTTTAAATATAGATTTTTTTTTCATTCCTTTGTCCATGTGTAAAGATCTGTAACTTGGGTGCAAACTTGGGTTTTCTCCCTTCCTTCAATTTTACATAGTCACATTTTGTTTTACATGTCATTTTTGTCCCAAGTATTTATGGAAACATAATTTTATGCGGCTTGGAAGATCATATTTGGTCTTATATAATTTCCAAATTCTCTATCCTTGAAGAAAAATTTATTTTCGGGCGCAAATGTTGATTTTCCTACATTTTACAGTTTGAGAGGTGTGTTTTTCTCTGCAAAAATTTACATCTCAGCATCTATTGAAATGTGGCCCTTTCTGGTTGGATGCTTCTTGGTGGGGCACTTTGAAAAATCTAAATCTCGCTTCATCTCAAAACTTGTCCATGTGGAGGGATGGCGCTCATCTAAAAATTCACCTTTTGGTTTGACCTTAGAGTTGCGTCTATGAGACACATGGAGGTTTCCACTGCCTTTCCCAGAATTAGAATTTTTTTTCATGTTGTCGGTACAGATTTTACAGACCATGGATAGTTGCGTCAAGAGGACACTTGGAGGCTTCTGCCAGCTCCACTCTATACTTACACTTTTCGAAGTGATTTTCTAAGGCCTAGGACATGTGGAGGGACCACGTCGGTTTGCAGACCAACCACTAAATTTAATTTTGAAGAAGCACCAGGAGGACACTTGGAGGGTTCCGATCACTCTGCCCTTGCTTGGACTTTTCAACAGCCAAGGAAAACTATCTTAGACCCTAATCACATGCACCTTCCACTGACCCTTCAACTTTCTTAACAACTCTTCCAGACTGAGACACGTGGTGAGTCTGCGCTTGTTTGTGTTCTCCACTTTTTTAGACCATCTCAAAATGTGTCATTGAGACATGTGGAGGCTTCCGTTGGCTCCTTTTTTACTGAGACTTTTTCAAAGTCTAAAAGGTATTTTTCTTAGGCCTAGGGCATGTGGAGGGCTCACACTTGTTTGCAAACTTGCCCCTGTACTTATCCTTTTCAATTACCCCAAGGAAATACATGGAATACTATAATATAAAGTAGAAAAGGGGCAAAATCAATAGTTGTTGTGCATTGCATCTATTTTTCTGCCATTTTTACTCCAAAACTCCTAAAGATGCAAATACACACCGTTTTTCATCAGTTTTTGATGAAATTCCTTGTCATTTTTGTCTTAAAAGTGCCATTAAATGGATTCAGAACTTAATTTGTCAGTCCAAGGATTATTAAGATTGATATTTTGAAGTTAGAATTGCTTAGTAACTTGCAAAAATGTGAATTACTAGAGAAGATGGATGGGGAGAAGACTTGCAGAGGAAAAAGAGGGAAAATGATGAAATGATGGAGGTTGTGAAAAAGGTGTTGCCTCGAGAGTGAAAAGGATTTTCTGTCAGATCGATCTTTGTAGATCCCTCGAAAAATGATTAAAATGGGGATTTATCACATGACAAAATCAGAATGATTAAAATTATTGTCAAAAAGGTTGTGGCATGGCATCCTAGTCATTAGTCGATGGTCTGAAAAACGTGATGAGTTCATAATTGGTCCACCTAGCATATTTTGTTACGAATTTGTTAAACTTCACTTTCTGAGACAAATTGGTAACAAGCAAAGGTTCCTCGAATATTCTTCTTTCTTGGGGGGGGAATTTGGGATGAGTAGTGAGTGAAATGTATAAATACTATAAGAATACTCTTGCAAAGGGTCAGGGGTTGAATTCTTAAGAGAAAAATTTCAGAGAGCCTGTCTTTCTGAGAGACCAATCCAAGAAACCTGTTAATATCCTATGTTTTAAATTTCAATCACATCAAGTTGTTTGTGAGTGTACAACCATTGAAAATCTCTGAGACTATTCAAAGAAACTTTTCCTTGCTGATGAATTTAATCAATTTCGAGTTAATATGTGTCAATCTTGGAGTAATTTGTGTCTACTTTATTTCAGAATGTCTGTAAGTAGTTTTTCGTATTGCTATTACAATCTTGTGTTAAATTCTCTCTGAATCACACAATATCTCCTCCCTGTGATACTTCAGTGGCATTTGCAATTTCATTTCAAGAAGATATTTCATCCTATGATGAGATAAACAATTTAAAATCACTTCATTTTCATTTTTTTATAAATATTTTCTGTAAGCCTTTGAGTGTATCTTAGGCATGAGGAACCAGGGGTCTTTGATGTTTTATTAAGTCTTTAGTTCAAGCCTTCATGCTAGATTATCAAGGATTGTGTGAAACCATGTGGATCTGGGCCTCCATTGAAGCACACCTTCTTGTTGAAGGAATACCTTAGCTATTCCAAAGCTTTTTGTCATTTATCTTTCTAATTTTTGTGAAGCCTCTCAAATATATGATATAATCAAATTTATCCTACTCAATATCCCACAAAAATTATTCAAAACCCATGAATCCATCCTAAATTACCCATGTTTCCCTCTATATAAACAAACGGACAAAATCTATTTACTAAAATATGCAGAACAATCAGGATCCCATAATGTCTTCAGTAACCATAGCCTTGTTTTGAGAGTATCTCCACCTTTTAGAAGTGACAACTCTTGAGAGTTAAATTATGGACTATTGATCATACTTTCCGAATGTTTTCTTCATAAAATTTGTCCAAAAGAAGGATATCTCCATCTCCTTCTCAGAACAAAGGTTACATTACAGGCAGTCTCACCCTGGTTGAGGAGGCACATCCTAAAGTAGTGAGGATAGGTAAAATCCTCTTGAAGGTGATATCCATCTCTCCATAAATATGAGTGAAAAAGGTATAGTTAGATCTCACCCCCGGCTACAAAGTGGCATACATTATGATCTATATTTCTCTAACCTCCATGCCAAATATGTGATTTTTTTAGTTTGAAAGGGACAAAAATTTTGGATACCAACACTTGTGGCACCGTTTCAAAGGATCTGATTTGTGTTTCTAGGAATTATTTGAGCTCTGAGATTTATTTGTGTGGAAACAACACCCGTGACGCCATTACCGGGGATTATTTGAGCTCTGATATTTATTTGTGCGGCAACAACACTACTAGTGCCATTTATGGGGACATGAAGTCGTGAAAATTTTGGACACCATCAGCAACACATATAGACCATGGTAATGCTTTTTATGAATTTTAAAGTGTAAATACATTGCTGAAACATCATTCTTTGTTCAAATCTATAATAATTGTTCAAAGTTGTATGTTCTGAGTCCAATAGTTCCATCTTATACAGTTATTGCACTAAAGTTTGTATCATCAATAAAAATTTGGGTAGAAGAACAACAGATCATGTAAGCTTTGCATGAATTTGGTATTGACAGACATTTGATAGGTCTTTCATAGTGCATTTTCACAAACTAAGGTGAAAATCCTTAGTGGTGAATCTGTGATGTTTAAATTCTTAATAAATACCAGTGACTTAACATATATCAAGTAATATTTTTCATTAATCTCTACAAAGATAGAAGTAATAAGATCCTTCTTTTCCAAGGACCCTAGTAGAAGATTGTTTCTAAAGTTGGGAAAGCCTAATTTAGAAGGAAGAAGAATTCGGAAGTTTTTTGGAGGTCAAGCATCAAGAAAAGAGATCGCCATTGGTAAAACTGATTAGCCTATGATTGAAGATTGCAATACTTCCTCAAGTGAATTTGAATCAGGTAGTCTCTTTGTTGAATTAAATTCTCCATCTAGAGAGGGTCCTTATTTTGTATTTAAAAATTTTTCTTCTCAGTCTACCCCTGTATTTTAAAAATATAATAGATTTTTCCAAGAAACAAAGCCTTTAGAGGGCATTCATTCTAAGAATTGCATCCCTGTACCACATAGACCTCTCACTCCTCATCATTTTGTATCTCCTCCAAGGTCACCTCCTCAAAATAATATGGCTCAGCTTCCATCCAGACCTCCATTTGTTGTTAATACTTTTGGTCCCATCTATTTTAGAGGTATGGTTGGATATCCAAATTCCATGCCACAAGATGTAAGAAATAGATTGCCTAAGTTTCAAGGAAATAATGCAATCACTTGTGATCAACACTTCAAGATCTTTGTCAATATGATGGAGGAATTTGAAATAGAATTTGAGGATGTGTACATTAAATTATTTATCCATACTCTAGAAGAATATGCAATGCAAGGGACTGGTATAAATATTTTCCAGATAATTCCATTGATTGTTGGACAGATATGAAGAATGCTTTTATATTATAGTATAGAGATTAAAAAAACCCTAGGTTTCTTTGACCAGAATTTGAAAATATAAAAAAAAATCCTAATGAATCAGTGCATGATCTCAATACACGATTTAACAAAACATTGAGAAGACTACATGTTAATTCAAGGCCATGTGATGAATCATGTCTGATAAAGTATTCAAATGCATTTGATAAGAAAGATTATCACTATTTGAGGGATAAGAAACCTAGAAATTTGAGGTAGGTCTTTACCATGGCTCTGAAAATTGAGAACATTAAATCAGTTGGGAAACCTCTGAAGAGTGAGGGTGTCAAACTAGTCAATCCAGAGAATCCTTTATCAAGTAAGGTTGTGGATCTTAAGGAAGTTGTAAAGAATTTGGCCGTAGCTATCAAAGAAATCTCTTACAAACTAGCCAGGGTAGAGAAAGGAATTGGAAAAGGTTCTCAAGGTCAGTGTAGGCAACTAGGATAAGACAAATTTGTAAATCATCCAAGAAATGATAAAATATATGATGATAGAGATAAAGGACCCATGGGAGCTATAAAATCCCAAGCAAGGGAAAATAGAGTAGTGTTTGATCCTCTAAATGCCAGGCTTACTACTGTTGGTGAATTTCACGAAATTGAGTGGTGTGATAATTGTTTCTTTCCACATTCTCTATGTGAAGTAGATCAACATGTTTAAGAGGCTGATGATGATAACAACACTGATGATGATGCATGCATGGTGGATTCCTCCACGAATTCAAAGCAAAGAGAAACCTTAACTGAGTTGATCAGATCCAGAAATCTTAAAGATTTTTGGGATTGCATTCACTGGGTATTACCTCTTCCTCCCACTCATACTTCTGAAATTGATATGGTGCCAAATTTTGAATTGACTAATAATCATTTTTAGTACTTAAGGGAATTAATTATTGAGAAGTATGTTGGAGGAATCCCTTATGAGGAGGACAGGAAGTTGTTAATGAACTTTGTGGTTGGGCATGAAAAAGAATATAATACTAGGAGTAAGGTTTCCAAAGGAGAGGGGCCTCAGGCCAAAAAAAAAATTCCAGTGCTTACCAGTATCCCAAAAGAAACTCCAAAGAAAGATGCATCTGCAAAAGGCCTTGTTGTCTTAAGTAGAACTTGTGTCCCTCCTCATGCTCAGACTGTAAAAGAGTATGTGGCATCAGATTAATTTGTAAACCTTCCTCCTAACACTGTATTACCCAAATATGTTCCTTGTGACATAGCCCTTATCTTGAGTCAGATCAATATTTTTGTTCCTATTTTTGAATTTCTTGGAATCCCTAAGCATAAGAACATAGCATTCGAATATTTGGGGTTTAGAGAAGAAAGGGTCACCCAAGGAAGAAATGTTGAGATTCCTCCTACCATTGTAGAGTTGAAAAAGCCCCAAGTACTTAAAGAACTAGGTGAACCACCTGAATTTTACTTGGGAACATATTTGGTTAAGTCTCAGTCAAATGTTGATCCATTTTTTACAACATTGAATATTAAGGACAGACTGCTGCATAATTGTATGTTTGATTCTAGAGCATCATGCAATGTCATGCCTCTAGAGGTCATGAATGAATTGAACATTAAAGTGACAGAAACTTATGCCAAGTGTACTGCAATGGATTCTAGATAGGTGCTAGTTGTAGGATGTGTAAAAGGTTTGGTGGTACAACTTGCAGCTTATCTGGGTAAGAACTTGAAACTTGATGTTGTTATTTTTAATTTCCCTACCAAATGGGGCATGTTGTTATCAAGAAATCAGGCTGCAAGTGTTGGCGGAAGTGTTCAGATGGATATGTCTTTTTCCACCATTCCAATTTAAGGAAGCCTTGTAAAGCTATATGGCGAGAAGATGATGTTCCACCTCATTAAAGATATCAATAATGCTTCTTATGAAGTTTTTTATGCTAATAAATTTGTTCGATTTTCTGATGGTAAAGAGCACAAGATTGATCAATGTAAATGTCTTGAACAAGTAGGTTTTCCTTAGACCTTGTTATTCGATTGAGCTTGTTCCAAGTTTGGAAATGGTGTTGGTATTGTTCTGATTTCTGTAGGTCAAGAAGAGTTTGATTTTTATTTTAAAATCAACTTTGAATGCACTAACAAAATTTTTGAATATGAAACATTGTTATTGGGTTTGATAATTTCATGGAAATATGGTGTAAAGGATATCATTGTCAAAGGAGATTCAGAACTGATTGTCAAGGAAATTAGAAAAATGTATGCCACTAAAAATTAGAGAATGAAACAATACAAGCATGCAATCTAGGATTTTACTGAAATGTTTGACTCATTTAAAATTGTGCACCATGCTAGAAAGTTTAATGTTGTTGCAAACAAGTTAGCAGTGCTAGGATCTAGATTTGGATTTTATACAGTATCTCCATTTTATGAGTATGATGTTGAAATACTAACAAGGCCATCTGTCCCTGACAACGTAAAAAATTAGCAAGTGTTCGATGATGATGCCCAGATGAAATGGTTTCTACATAACCAAGTCAAGTTCGGTGACCAAAATATAGATTGGAAACCAATGGTGTGTGTTGCTGAATAAAAGGAAACTTTATTTGAAAAAGACATCATCCAACTGAAGACAAACATGATTCCCAGAGGTTTGGTGGTAGTTAAATCAAACTTTGATAATGTTGATTGCACTATTAATAGAATTATGTCAGTTTTAAGAGATGTGGAAGAGAATGACCTGGGCATAAAGGAAAAACCACATAAAATCTGGTTAGGAAGCAATCTAAGCTAGGAAGAGAAGTACACCTATGTTCAATTTTTGAAGAAATATCAAGAATTCCTAGCTTGGTCTTACTCTAAGTTGAAGGAATACATGGAAGATTCGTTCCAACATGAAATTTCTCTTGAATCTAATGCCAAGCCTTTCAGGGAAAAATAGAGGCTGATCAATCTGCTTCTTTCTTTGAAGATACAAGAAGAATTGAGGAATTGTAGGGATGGAGGGATCATTCAGCCCACAAGGTACTCATCTTGGGTTACAAATTTACCTGTAAGAAAAAGTAATGGTGATATAAGGTTGTGCGCATACTTTAGGACTTTAGGAACTTGAATAAAGCATCATTGAAAGATAATTACCCTCTTCCAAACATGCAGAATATGCTACAATTGGTAACTAGTTCTGAATTATTATCCACTTTGCATGGTTTCTCTGGTTATAATAAAGTTGTTGTGAAAGATTCAAAAAGAATAAAGACTTCCTTTACCACTCCTTGGGGAACTTTTGTCTATGTCAAGATGCCTTTTGGCTTAAGGAATGCTAAATCAACTTTCCAAAGAGCAATGAATGTAGTGTTTTTTGGTTATAGTAATGATTTCATTAATGTTTATCAAGATGATGTAGCTGTGTTTTCCAAAAAAAGAAATGATCACTTGTAACACTTAGAGAGAATGTTGTTAAGGTCTAGAGATTATGTATATCATTTAATCCCAAGAAGTTCCATTTTAGAATGCAAAAGGAAAAGTTGTTTGGTCACACTGTATCAAAATAAGGGGTCATGATTGATCCTGAGAGAGTAGAAGCCAATAACAAGGTTCTAGTTCCATGAACTAAGAAGAGAGTTCAATCATTCTTTGGAAAAATAAAAATTTTCAGAAGATTTGTGTCTAACTTTGCTGAGCTGACCATACCCATTACTAACATGCTGAAGAAAGACCAAGTTATCAAATGGGAAGAATCTTTCATTCAAGCTTTCAATGGGATCAAAGAAGCATTAAAGCATTCCCTTGTTTTGGCATCTCCAAATTACAAGAATCCTTTTCAAATGTTTTCTTTTGCTTCAGAAAACACCATTGCATTTTTCTTGTTGTAGAAGGATGATGAAGGGGCGGAGAGATTAATTACCTTTTTTAGTAAGGCATTGCAAGAAGTAGAGTTAAAGTAAACCATCATGGAGAAGCACGTATTTTTCTTGGTGTAAGAAACAAAGGTTTTCAAACCTTACATGATGACCTCTAAATTTGTTTCTTATGTTCCCCACACCATGGTGAAAGATATCTTATCAGAGATGGAGGTATCAAGCAAAATATGTAGATGGGTAGACAAGTTGCAGGAATATGACGTGGATATCCAAACCATGATATTGATAAGAGGTTTGGGCCTAGCTAAGCTTATGGTTGAGATAAACTTGCAAACTATTGAGCTGAATGAAGTAGAAGGAGAAAGGGTGGATGTCCTTGAAATGTTTGTAAGCTCTGAAAGGTACAAAGATATAATATTTTATCTTAGACATCTATGTTTCCTTGAACATTTGATTAAAAATCAGAAAAGAGCTCTTAAGTTAGCCTCTCAAATATATGTCATTACTGATTTCGGGTTAGCTTGGAAGAACCTGAAGGGAGTGCTCTTAAGATGCATTGTTGAGGATGAAGCCCCAAAGTTAATTGCTGATCTGCATAGAGGATTTTGTGGGGGAAATTTTGTTGGAAGAGTTACAACACATAAAATCTTGAGGGTTGGTTATTAGTGGCCAACTCTCTTAAAAAATACAACTCTATTGGTTAGGAAATGTAAAAATTTTCAATGTTTTTCTAGAAGAATGAAAGCTTCAGGATCCCTTCCATTACAACTTATGTCAATTGAAGCCCCATTTAAGCAATAGCGAAAGGATTTCATTAGTGAAATTTCAGATACTTCCAGTGTTGGTCATAAATGGATTCTTGTAGCCACTGATTCTTTCACTAAGTGGGTGGAAGAAATCCCCACCAAGAAAGCCAGCACACCCAGTTATCGCTAAATTCATACTGAATCAAATCATATGCAAAGTTTGAATGCCAGTTAATCTTTTTACTGATAATTCCATGAGTTTTAGAGCCAAAACTTTGGTGGAAATGTGCAAAGAGTATGGAATCAATTTGGCATATGCTTCTAACTACAATCCTAAAGGAAATGGACAAAATGATTCTAGCAATAAAAACTTGTTGAAAATAATTAGAAGAACCCTGGAGCTGAAAAAAATAAGTGGGGTGAGCAACTGAAGTTTGTTGTTTGGGATGAAAGAATCACTATTAAAAGAGCTACTGGAAAAATCCCATTTGAGTTGGTATATGGAACTCAAGCTTTCTTTCCCCTTCATTTGCAATTGTCTTCATTTCAGTTTGTTTAAAAAATTGAAGATCAACAAGTTAGTCCATATGATGCTCAAATAAATCAAATTATTGAGTTAGATGAAGAAAGAAGGGCATCCATCAGCGGCATGTGAAGTTTGGAGAAAAGTTGAAGAAGTTATTTGACAAGAAGGTGACTCTAAGAGCTTTCAGAATTAGGGATCTTGTGCTATTATGGGATAGTGGGCATGAAGATAAGGGCAAGCATTGTAAATTTGATGCATTGTGGATGGGCCCTTATTCAATTCACATTCGAATTGCTTAAAATATCTTTTTTCTAAAATACTTAGATGAGGAAAAACTTGAATTACCTATTAATGGCAGGTATTTGAAACATTTCCTTGATTTATTTCTCAGAATCAAGGTATACTCCATTGTACAAGGTATATTTGTTTGGTTATTTTCTACTTTCATTCTTTTCTATTTTTATTTTTCTTAGTCCTTGGCAGCCATTTTGTTTGTTTCTCAATTCATCCTTGGGGGAGTTAGTTACTACTATTTTGCTCTGCAAGCTTATTCTTTGACTCCATTTCCCAATGGTTTGTTTTTGGCACATGGTCTGCTATTTCTTCTTGTGGCACTCAAAGAGAGTTCCCATCCCCAAGTCGGAGCCGATGTTTGTGCTAAATTTGATCTCACCCCGTTTGTCCTTGAAATTGTTCAGTTTATAGGCTCTGTCATGTTTTCTATCTCCTCGTATTGATTCATGAAAGCTTTATCCTTCATTTAGTTTCTATAATCATTCCCTTCCTTTGGTCAAGGATCACTTTAAATCCAAAACTTGTTTTTCATTCCTCTATCTATGTGAAAAGATCTGTAACTTGGGCGAAAAATCATTTTTTTTCCCCTCCTTCCATTTTCCACAGTCACGTTTTATTTTTCCTATCATTTTTGTCCCAAGTATCTATGGAAACATGATTGGATGCAGCCCAGAAGATCATATTTGGGCATTATATCAACTCTAAATTCTCTTTCCTCAAAGAAAAATTCATTTCTAGGCGCAAATGGTTATTTTCCTACATTTTACAGTTTGATAGGTGTGTTTTTCCCCATCAAATTTACATCTCAGCATCCGTGGAAACGTGGCCCTTTCTGGGTTGATGCGGCTCAGTGGGGCACTTTGAATATTCTAAAGCTCACTTCAACTCAAAGCTTGTCCATGTGGAAGGCCGGTGCTCATTTTAAAATTCACCTTTTGGTTTAACCTTGGAGTTGCACCAGAGAGACACATGAAGGTTTTCGTTGCCTTTCCTAGACTTAGACAATTTTTTCATATGACTAGTAAAACGTTGGCAGACCATGAACACATGGAGGGCTAGCACTCATTTGAGGATCTACCTCAGGTTCCCACCTTAACAATTGCATTAGGAGGACACTTGGCGGCTTCTACCGGCTCCGCTCTATACTTAAACTTTTCAAAGCAATTTTCTAAGGCCTGGGACACGTGGAAGGACTGTGCCTGTTTGGGGACTAACCCCTAAATTTAATTTTGAAGAAGTGCCAAGAGGAGACTTGTAGGCTTCCACTCACTCTGCTCTTGCTTAGAATTTTCAACGAAAAAGGAAAACTGTCTTGGACCCTAGACACATGGTGCCTTCAATTGACCATTTAACTTTATTAACAACTCTTCCGGATTGAGACACGTGGTGAGCCCAAACTTGTTTGGGGTCTCTGCTTTTAGGGACCATCTCAAAATTCACCATTGAGACACATGGAGTCTTTCCCTGGCTGAATTTTTACTGAGAATTTTGAAAAGGACAAAAGGCATTTTTCTTATGCCCAGGGCACGTGGAGGGTGCACGCTTGTTTGGAAACTTGCCTTTGTACTCATCCTTTGCAGTTGTGCTAAGGAAACACGTGGATGACTATAATACAAAGTAGAAAATGGGTAGAATCAACAGTTATTGTGCATTTCGTTTCATTTTTTGACTTCTTTACTCCAAGACTCCTGGAGATGCGAATAGACATTGTTTTTCATCATTTTTTGATGAAATTCCTTGTCAGTTTTGTCTACAAAGTACCATTGAATGGATTCAGAACTTAATTTGAGAGCCGAAGGATTGTTAATACCGATATTTTGAAGTTGGAATTTCTCAAGCACTTGCAAAAATGTGAATTACTAGAGAAGATGGATGCGGGGTAGAGTTATAGAGGGAAAAGAGGGAAAAGGATGAAATGATGGAGGTTGTAGGTGCAAAAGATGAAAAAGGTGTTGCCTTAAGAGTGAAAAGGATTTCTTGTCAAATCCAACTATGCAGAGCCTCTGGAAAATGATTAAAATGGAAATTTCTTACATGAAAAAAATAGATTGATTAAAATGATTGTCAGAAAGTTTGTGGCGTGGCAACCTAGTCATTAGTCAAGGGTCTGAGAAACACGATTAGTTCATAATTGGTCCACCTAGAATCTCTTTTTGCAAATTTTTTAAAGGTCGCTTTCTGAGGAAAATTTCTTACAAACAAAGGTCCCCCAAATAAACTTATTTCTTGGGGGGAAATTTGGGATGAGTGAGTGAGTGAAATGTATAAATGCAATGATAATACTCTTGCAAAGGGTCGGGGGTTGAATTCTTAAGAGAAAAAATTGAGAGACCCCCTCTTCTTGAGAGACCAATCCAAGAAACCTGTTAATATCCCGTCTTTTAAATTTCAATCACATCAATTTGGTTACAAGTGTACAACCATTGACAAGATTTGAGACTATTTAAAGAAACTTTCCCCTACTAATGAATTTAATTAATTTCGAGTTAATCTATGTCAATCTTGTAGCAATTTGTGTCTGCTTTATTTTAGAATGCCTGCAAGTAGTTTTTCTTATTCCTATTGTAATCTTGTGATAAATTCCCTCTGAATCACATAGGATCTCATCCATGTGACAATTTAGTGGCATTTTCTATTTCATTTCAAGAAGTGATTTCATCCTATGATGAGATAAACAATTTAGACTCACTTCACTATCATTTGTTGATAAATATTGTCTGTAAGCCTTTGAGTGTATCTTAGGCGTTAGAAACCAGGGGTCTTTGATGTTTTATTAAGTCTTTAGCTCAAGAATTCATGCTAGATTCTCAAATATTACATCAAACCATGCGGATCTGGGCCTTCATTGAAGCATACCTTCTTGTTGAAGGAATATCTTAGCTATTCTGAAGCATTCTGTAATTTAGCTTTCCAATTTTTGTGAATTATCTCAAATATTTGGTTTAATCAACTTTATCCTGCTTAATCCCCCACAAAAATTATTCGAAAACCATGAATCCATCTAGAACTATCCCTGTTTTCCCTATATATGAACAAAGGAACAAAATCTATTTACTAAAATATGCAGAACAATCAAGATCCCATAATGTCTTCAGTAACCTTAGCCTTATTTTGAAAGTATCTCCATATTTTAGAAGTGACAACTCTTGACAGTTAATTTATGGAGTATTGATCATATTTTGCCAAGGATTTCTTCATAAAATTTGTGCAAAAGAAGGATATCTCCATATCATTCATCAAACAGAAGTTACACTATGGGTCCTCTCAGCCTAGTTGAAGAGGCACAACCCAAAGTAGTGAGGATAGGTCAAATCCTCTTGAAGGTGTTATCCATATCTCCACAAATCTGAGTGACAAAGGGCCAGTTAAATCTCATCCCTGGCTACAAAATGACATACATTATGATCTATCTGTCTCTAAGCTCTATGCCAAATCGTTGATACTGCTCAGCTTGAAAGGGAGAACAAATTTGGATACTAGCACATATCAAACCATAAATTATTCTATTTTTTTACACAAAAACATTAATCCATATCTTGTACAAACTAAAACATTCTTTTATTAATATATATGTAAATATGAGGAATGTTTATAGGGCCCCATACGATTTATAGAAAATTGATAAATATAAAATATTAGAGCACAAAATCAAGTGAAAATAAAGAAACTAAAGTTCATTGAAACCTTTTGATAGTTAACAAAGCACAAATAACATACTTACAACTTACCTTATGTCCATCTAATACTTTTTCATGGGGTTCTTTTTTAATTTTTCTTTACTTTAATACATTCTTCATTTATATTTTCAATATCATGAGGTTAATATTGAATATAAAATTCCAAATAATCAATATCTTGTATCTTTTTAGAAGTAAACCCTTCTTCAAAAATATAAACCGGGATATAGCCATCAATTGGTTCTTAGTAAAAATCCTATAAAACTCAATTCTATTGGACAAAACACTTCCCTCAAGGATTTACTAGATTAACTAAAATAGTGGCTTCTAAATCCTTATATTTCCCAAAGTTTTTTCCTCATTTTATGCAAATATTAAAGTGAATATGAAGGGGTATCTCCATTACTTTTCATGGCTAGACGCTTGGCTAGGGTGTGATAGAATTGGAAGCTAATTCTTCTTGTTATTCATAGACCAAATGATATTTAATTATACAATATGACATTGATGTATTCCTTATAGGTGTGAGAGCAATTGATAGGTGGCAGATAAAACTATGGAGGGAAATATGATAACTTACAGTATACTAAGTATGATGTGTACTTAATCAAACATACCCCCTTATTACATTTTTATTACAAATGGACCCCTAAAACAAATAAAATTTTACCTTCCCTAAGAGATTAGTGAACACATCAATTACATTTTTCTTCAATAGGAAATTTTTGAAGCTAGATATTATGGTTCAATACTTTTTCTGGAATAAAGTGACATTGTACTTCAATATGCTTTTTTTCTCATGATGCAATGGATTTTTTTCAATCTTCAATACTCCTCGATTTTTTCATTAAATGATTGAGAGTTTTTCTTTATGTATTACCATAAATGACATAATCCAATGTAGAAATTTTTTGTCATACACAAATCCTCGTGTGCTACGGTAATCAACTTCAGTGGATGATAATGCAACAATTGTTTTCTTCTTACTAATCCACAAATCTGATCCTAATCCAAAATGATAAATGCATCTTTATGTTGATTTCTTGTCTCAATGGATACAACATAGTCTAAGTTTGTATATCCTTATAATAATAATTGTGAGTTCTTATTGTATTCCATGCCATAACTTAGTGTGCCTTGGACATATCGTAGAACTCTCTTTGCTATTAACCAATGACACTACTTCAGCTCCTGCATGAACCACGAAAGATAACTAATAGCATAGAAAATTTCTTTCCTAATATAGATCAAGTAAATGAGACTTTGAGAAATTTTCTTGTAGTGAGATCCATATAGTTGGGTTGAATTGTAAAAATGGGAAATGTCATCCCTTGTTCCATTGGAGTCACCATTGAGATGTTATTTTTCATGCCATATTTTTCAAGTATAACCTTGGTATACTTCACCTAACTGACCAAGATGTGATTCTCCTTCTGCCATATCTCTAAGTCAAGACAATAGTGCAGTAGCCCCAAATCCATCATGTCAAAAGACTTCTAGAGATCATTTTTTACTTCATCAATAAGTTTATGCATGCTCCCTTTGATTACAAGATCATCAACATCAAGGATAAGAATTAAAATCTCATTACCTATTTTATTGATATGCATATTGAAATCTTGGGGGCTATGGTTGAATCCATGCTATAAGATATGATCATCAATTTTGATGCACCATGCCCATAATGCCTATTTTATTATGTAAAGATACTTGATCAATGGACACCACTTCTGAGGATATTTTTTATCCACAATCCTTCTAGTTGAGTCACGTATCCTTCTTCCTATAGATTACCATAAACAAAGCACTTTTTACATCGATTTGTTGAAGCTTCTATCCCTTCTATACTGCTAGTTCACAAAAAACATTGATTATCTTTATCCTTGCAGTGGGCAAAACAATTTCTTCATAGGCTATACCTTCCTTTTGAGCATATCCTTTTACAACTAATCATGCTTTGAATTTATCAATGGATCCTTATGATTTATATGTTATCTTTATTATCTAGTTGTAACCAATGAGTTTTTTTCCTGTATGAAGATCAACCATCTCCCACGTACCCTTTTTTATTAATGGCTCGTATTCATCTTCCATAGCAATATTTCATTTTGGTTGGCTCAATGCTTCTTGAACTGAATCTAGTTTAATGGTACATCATTTAGTGAGATCATCAAGGTGATATTGAATTTCCATCTTGCTTGACTTCTCATGCTAGTACCAGCTGAAGAATCTGAAAGTAAGTCCAAATGAGAGTCCTTAACGGTAATTTCTACTGATTTTGGATGTGGGTGTTGATGTTGTCCTCCAAATTCAATAGATCAACCAATGTTTCTCCTTGTAGCTCATCTTAGATTCTCAAATAATAATTTTCATCATCTGGTTGTGGAAGTAACTAATGAGAAGTAGCCAGTGGGGATTCCTTTTTCCTTAATGATTTGTATGATGACACATCAAATACAAGATCATTACTTTATTAAATTTTCATTGTCTCTAGATCAATAATAAGATATGGATTTGAGATATCATTGTATCCCAATAATATGCATTTATGTGTCTTGGGATCAACCTTCTTCCTTTTCTTTGTGGGGATTTGCATGTATGTAGTACAATTAAACACACTAAGATGAGAGATGGATGTATTATCACCACTCCAAGCCTCTTCTAGAGTTGTATTCTATAGTGAATTTTAAGGATACCTACTAAGAAGATACACCCCAATTAAAACTACTTATGCCCAATATTTATCCTCCAATCTCGCCGTAGAAAGCATGTAACAAGCCATTACCATCACTGTAAAATTGTGATGTTCTATCAAGAATCCATTTTATTCAGATGTATAGGGATCATTCATATGATATTTGATGTCGTGCTACTTTAGGAAGGCCGCGAACTCCTTTGATGTGAATTGCCCCCTTGATCTAAATGGAGTAGAAAAATCCACTTGTCAGACTAGTTGTCAATGAGATTATTAAATATTTTGAAGTATGCAAATGTGTCACTCTTTGTTTTAGGGAAGAACACCCAAATTTTCTAGAGAATTCATCCTTAAACAATTCAAAATATTGGAGTCCTTCCATAGCGGCAGGGAGCGGTTTGAAAAGATAGATGTGTATCACATCCAAATGATCCATGGCTCAATTTGAACACGGCTCAAATGGAACTTGATGTTGCTTTCCTATAAGACAGCATAAACAAATAGGCAATGATGGAGAAATCGTAAGAAGCCCATGTACCATACCTTTGGTGCTAAGTTAATAAAAGGAACCAATAGAGAGGTGCCCTTAGTGGAAAAGCCAAAGCATAGCACATTCTTCCATTGAGGTGATGAGGGAAAAATTTTGGGAAGAGAAGACAATGAAGGAGAATAACTTATCTCACAACAACGCTCGTGCTATGACCTTTTCATATTTAGTTCTTAGACAAAATTTCATACCTTTTTTAACTTGGAAAACGACCTCAACCTTGTGATTCAATATCTGAGTGACATATAGGAAATTTGTGGTTAGGCCGGGTATGCAGAGAACTTTCGTCAGTATACAAATGTTTGTTCTGAGCAAAATAGTAACATCTCCAATGCCTTTTGCATTATAATCCTTATCATGCACAATCCTAACCTGATCAACTATGGGTTGGTGTCCCTCAGCTTGTGAAATATTTATTTGCATCACGTCATAAGCTTTTTGGCACCACAATAGATTAACAAAACATTCTTAGAGGGTTTATAAGTCTGGGAGACAAGTACCATGTTGTGATGAGTGTTGTCTATGTCCTCCTCTTCTTCTTCTTTTGACGCATCAGTTTGTTGTGATGCTACGTGTCTTTTGTGCTTCCATGTCCAAGGAAGGCGACGGTCATTTGGCTTTTGTGTGCCATCTCAACTAGAAGTTGCATGTGTACGACCATTGTAGTAGCACTTAGAGGTCTCATGAGTATGTGTATTACAAATTCGATCCCACTTCTACTCCTTGCAGTGGGATTTCATCGGCTTTTATTGTTGCTATTATTATGCTTTATTTCTGAACTTTCAGTCATGCGGATTTGAAATCAATTCTTTATTTTCAAATTCGTTTTGCACATACTAATTTTCTTCCTCTAATTTGAGAAGGTTTACCAACGGTTCAAATGATAGTGCTTTCTTAGTGATGTTGAGCGTCGTGACAAATATTTGAAATAATGTGGGGAGTGCCCTCAATGTGATCGGGATCAACATTTTGTCCGCAATATTCTCACCAATTGTCATGAGCTCTGCGCAAATTTCAGCTACTCGATGCAGGAATTCTTTGACCTTCTCTCCAGCGACATATTGCGTGTACTCAATATTAACGGAAGAGGAAATATCTTTGTTTGGTTCTTGGCTTCATAGATAGTAGATAAAATATCCCAAACGGCCTTAGATGTTGTGATGTCGCAGATACGTGGTTATACTTCGTCGGTGACGCTAAGTATGATCAACATAAAGGTATTCACATTAGCTTTATCTAACTTTGTCTACTCATCAATGTCAGTTGGACGAGGTATGCTGCCAGTGACGATTCCCCATAACTCTTAAAGTTGCAAAATCATGCTAATTTTTGTTTTCCATGCAGCACAGTTATGCCTTTTTAGGAGCTGGGCATTGGATTTAGGAGCAGCTAATTTTGTGGTGATATTTTTCCTGGGTGTCATTCAACCATGAACCTATCTCATTCCCTTTACGTTTCAGGCTATAGCAGTCATAAACCAAGTGACCTAACTCAAAACATTTACATTTGAAGGGAAAACCTTTCATATTGAGAGACTAAGAGCGATATTGCACTTTGAGTTGAATATGAGTCCGGAGGACTTTCAAATTCTCCAAATAAAAGAAAATGTAATGATAGGTAGGAAGTTATACTAGCTTGGTCTCCAAGCTTATCATAAGAATTCTGCCCAAAGCATTCTTGATCGCTATAAAACAATATTTTCTACAAAAATGCAGCAGAGGATGTCGCAATCTTAACCAAACAGCTTCGATATAAAAAGATTCAATAGTAGGATTAAATGTCAGGTGTCAAATTTTTAATGTTAAGTGATTATACTTATGGATCCATACATTATCAAATATAGGTTCTCTACCTCGAACCAGAACATAGACTACAGTAAAGAAACACCTATCACAGTAGTAAATGTCCACATTACCGTTTATTAATACTTTGGGATCCACCAATATAGATCAGGAAGGCCAGGCCACATGACATTACAGCTACATATCAATCCCCTAATTTTGAAGGAGTATTCCTTTTCCACAACCTCTTCTTTGAAGAAGACATGGTATAAAAGTGGAGCAGACTATTGATTTGGATCTGGCTGCTAGCTTGTCAAAGCCCCCATCCATCGTTACAACAACAAAGGATCAAACAACAGGGGACCAAATATAAATATGTTTTTAATACTGTAAAGAAAAATGTAATATTCATCCATTCTAGTCCACATAGCTTAATTAATATGGTTTAATTGTGTATAGCACCAAAACACTGATCCATCTATATAAGACATAACCTAATGACGTTTTTTATGTGATGAATTTTCCTATTCATAATAAAGCTTTTCCCAACTAAATACGGCAAATGCCAAATTCGTGTGTGTATTATTTCTAACATTATATGAAATTTCACAATCAAATTTCTACTTAATGAAGGAATTGGATTGTTCAATGTGTGAAATATTAAATACCGATATCAACATATCATCCCTCCATAATGGAATTCGGAAAGACAATGTTGGATCTTAATCATACAATCATGTTATTAAAGATATTCATCCCGCTTTGCAAGACAGAAGCACCTTTAAAACTTGAAGATTGGGGGAAATGTTATTTTTGCAAGGAAAACATGGTCTACGATATAATGGATCTATGATTTGAAATAACCCTTTCAAACATGAACCAAAGGGAGTCCCAAACTCTACTACTGTTTCATTTTAAAAAGAAGGAAGGATGAATGAATTTTTTGTTCAAGCATTGTGGGATTGATCCTTTAGCCCACCGAACCTAGTAATATATCCTTCATATAAAGTGTGGTTGCGTTGTCTACAAGATACAATATCAGAGTATCTCACCATGAAAGAAAAGGAAATTTTTAAAAACAATATTGCGAACAATTTAAAATACGTTGTAGATATCTCATCAATTAATATTAATAGAAAAAAATCAATTTCTCACCTTGCAATTTTGCTTTGATTGAATCTAATCCACCAAAAATCCGCATATGTTGCCCAGTAAAATCATCTCAAATACTATTTGATTCATGTAAGGTATCAACTTTCTTAAGAGTATTAAGTGATGGTCTTCAAATATCGAAAAAGACGGTCAATCAAAAATATTTTAAATATGAAAAAAAAAATGGTTTCTTAAATTTATTTGGACTGCTGAAAGCCTTCTAAAGAATACTGAAAAATGTAAATCGTTTTAGCTCTTTATTGTAAATTCTTGGAGGTGTTCATAATTCAAACATTTAATTTATAAAATAATATAAAATAATTTTGATTTCTAAATCCTGTATTTTAAGATTTTACACCAAAAAAATACTAAGTTTTATCAAATTCAATAAAACTAAAAATCTTTATGATTTTACCTTATTGGGCATTCACCTTATACAACCTAACAAAAGAAGTTAATAATGCATTGATTAATAATTAATTTAATAAAATAATCATCTTCACATTTGATAATTCAACCAAGATAATATTTCTATCCACATGGTTGCATATTCATCGGGCATGCTATTTCTATGTATTTTTCTGCACAGCAGCATCCAAATGCATGCACCTTAAAACTCAATGTTATTTTAAAAACACTCTACCGATGTTTTGGTTTGTTTGTTTGAAGATATCTGAGTGCCCGCCGTCCTGTACAGATGTCTATCGAATTAAACGCGGTCGGATGTTGTACTTTGTGTAGGCAATACTTATCAGGAAAAAATAACTGCGACTTTATTTTTCTCAGTGGAAGAAAGTACGAGGATCTAGTCGTATTAACAACTGTAAACCCGGTGATTAATAACAAAAAACATGATGGTTTCAAGACACGAATTTATGTTAGGAGTTGTTAGATTCGCATGCGGGCAGCCGGCAACGGCTGCGGGAGGCGTCTTCGTGAATTTATTTTAGAAAGATGTCTGGCGGCTTCTAGTAACTATTGAAGGGCGCGAACATAAAAAATGTTCAAATGAAGGGCGCAAACATAATAATATCCATTTATTATTACGCCCAAAGGCGTATACTCTTGTAAAAAGGACGCTTGACGTGACCTGTTTTAGTTGACGTGGCAAATTTTAATTATGGGACTAAGTGCGCCGCGCATTTCAATCCTCGCCATACCTCTGAATCATGGTATTCCCTCAATCGCACATAAGTCACGGGTTTCGTTTGATATAGCCGTCAGGTTTTACAATCCTCGCCACAAAGCCTCGCTGTGCATTTCACTTTCCTTTGTTGTTTGTGGGGGTCGTAGAGGAGGACGTAAGCTCCATCAACATTACTGTAAGTGCCATATATCCATTCCTATAGAGTTTGTTTGTGTAGTTTTAGCAGATACCCATGATTAATGGTTGTTATTTCCTGTTTGGGTGTCGAACAATCCATTTGAAAAGAGAACAAGTAGAGGAAGGTGTCTCCGAAGAACAAGAAGAGGCAGAGATTCCACGCAGGCACAAGATTGAAGCCATCTCCATAGCATTCACAGTATGTTACTCTAACATTACTGTCAGTTCCCAAGAATATGATAAATCTGCGTTTGGAATGTCCACCGTGACAAACTCAGAAATGAACATGGGTTTATATGTTAGTGTTTATAATGCTACAAAATACTATGCCCAAACCGAACGCTTTCACCAAATGGCTTCCAATGCTTCTGTACATGCAAAGATTTTGTTTGGTTATGTATTTTCATTTTGTATTTGCTGAGTCATTTTTTTTGGTCTACTGAGTATTTGCGGAGTATGAGTATGCGAACAATGATTTGAACACTTCATAATTCTTATGAGATAACCTCTCTACATACCTCTTGCAGTGGAGAGATTTGAAGTTGGGTCAACTTCTTACAAGTGCCCCACATCACCATCATACAGCTACTACATGTTTCTACAACTGATTAATCTAGGTCAAAGTTCAGTAATTTTTTCAAAAGAGTTACACTTTTATCCTCCCAAGTTTAAGATTAAAGTAAACTACAGTGTGAATTCCTTTAAGTAGTCGTGGTTGTGGTTGTGGTAGGTCAAAATTGAGTAATTTGGGTGGCAAATCATCTTGTAGAGGATTATGGTAAGTAGTTATATGTGGTACAAACTAAATAAGATCGGGGAAAGACATCATGTCCAGGGTTTCTACAATGAGTTCAAAATGTATCTATTTAGGGAAAAATAAGTAAAACCTTTTTAACTGTAATTTAACATTGACATAAGTGGCAGTGGGAATTCACCATGACCAATCCTCGTTGTGGTTTAAAATTTTATCAAGTCAAAACTCAAGAATTTGGGGCAAGTGATCTTTTGAAGAGTGTCTGCAACTTTTAGTTTCTATTGTTGTTTCCCAAGGGTGAAGTTCTGGGTGACTTTTAATGCAACATTTTATTATTCATCAAAAGAATGAAATCTAAATCTTTAATTTAACTCTTCAATTGCTTATCAAAAGAATGTTTTCCGATCATGATATATTTTCCTACTACTTATAATGGATATGTCTCCTCAATGCATCTTGGAATGAATTTGTTGACCCTATAACCCTTCCATACGTTACTACATAAGACAAACAAACATTTTCCATGCATTTTGAAATCATTTCAATAACTTTACAAACCAGATATGTCTCATCAATGCATCTTTTAATTGCTTCGCTGACTGTACTTGTAACTAAAGCGTTTTGAGATGAGATATGGAATTAACATTAAATCCAGAAGTAGGCTTCTTATCTTTATGTTTGAATTTGTTGTAGATCAAGAATTTCCATGCTTGTTACCTGTCCAAGTTAATGCACCAAACTAAACACAAAAACCTTAAAAAAATTAAATAAAGTAGATACTTGACTAATTGGACAAGATTCGAAGATGTAGATGGAGAGAACGCCTGATGGAATTAAGATGAGCGCACACGAGCAATCTTGTGGAATAGATCCAAGAAACCTGCGATGCACAAATACTTGACAAAAAAAGATGACGTTAGAAGATATAAGCGTGAATTGCCCAGAAAGCGGGTCTGGGAAGCGATTAGCTTCCTCAGTGGATGTCAGTTCATGTTTTCAATTAAGAATAAAGGCATACATGATAAAAGATGTAAGAAAATGTTTAGATTTTCTGATTTTAAGTTACAGACGGAATATAAAAATAGCAACAGAAACTGAAAGAAAGCAGGAAACTGTAAAAACAAAGATGAAACTATGTCACCTGGATTCTGTAACTTTCTCAAGACCGGTCGGCACCGATCAGATAGTGATCGAAATCAATGGTTTTGAACGGTGCCAATTTAGATAAATCGGCGTCAATTGAAGATGGGTCATTGTCGACCGGGAAGGAATTGTAAAAAACCTTACTGATGATTGATGATGGTCAGATTGTGGAGACCTGTAGGAGCTGCAGAGATGTAGACATAGTTCCGCCTTGGCTGGAGGGAGAAATGGAGTCACCCAAAGATTGAAGAACCTAAGCGATATCGATATTATACGGGTAGAATAACGGTGCACCTCTCTGGGATTGATCTGGACCGAATTCACTTTCTCTCAATTGATAGCTTCAAGATTCACTCAAGATTTCTCACTATTTCTCAAGTCTCTACCATCTAACCAGAACTGAGTTCAGGTCGTGTAGTTATAGTCAGTGCAGACCGAGGCAAAATCAGCACCGCTCTGAAAAATTGGCGTCAATCGAGAAATGGTCAGCACTGATCAGGGAATAGACTCCAAAAGTGGCAAAAAGGGACGAGTTGTGAGGATCAAAATACTATCCCTCTAACTCAAATACGGGAAAAATCCTGCTGCACAGTTTAAGAGAGGAGAAATAGGTGGGATAGATGGATAATAACAGCATGGGAGGTTGGGAAGTGATATGGGGGGAATAAGTAGAAGTGGAATAAATATAGAAGATAGAATTACATGGTTAATGTTTAGTTAACCATGGGTGAAGTATAATCAGGTGGAGAAAACTTAAGATAGGCATTTTAATTAGATATTTAATTAATATCCTAAGAGAGAATTAGTGATACAAAAGTGCCTTGGGTTACCCAAGAATAGAACAGGTAAGCGAACATGGGCGACATCAAATTGAGTAACCAATTTTAGGTGTTGACATTTGCCCCTTTTTGTCGAGTATCTTGCGATAAGAAATGCTATGAGACAAAAACAAGGAGTTGGAAGAAAAGGAAGAATATTGATGATGTGCTTCCACTCAAACTAGGGATGGGGTGACCCAAAAAAATCCAACCGATCCCGAGTTTGAAAAAGGTAGATGAAAAAGAATAGAAGAGAGGATGCCCCAGCTAGACATCTAGAGTAGATTTGATCATTGATGACACACATAAAAAACAAAAAAGGTAGTGACCGAAGGAACTCACATTGGTAGGGCAGACTAGATGGTCTTCATATGAGACGATGTTTGTGGCTACGGATTTATGAGTTAAAGGTGATTGCAAAATAGTAACAACCAAAGAGTGACACATTGGTAGGAACAACTAGATGACCTTCGAACGAGACGACGTCAGTGCCTACAGACCCACTATCTTTAGGTTGCAAAGAAAAACGTGAGTTACCCATGTACATGGAAAAACTTGGAATGGGTGATAACACCGAAAATATGCACCAAAAGGTTAAAATAAGGTCATAAAAAGGATCAGATAAACAAGCCAAGCATCAATTCTTAGACAAGTAGGATGAAGTGACAGCCTTGAGAGGGGAGCCATCGTGGAAATTGACATATGACCAATATAGTGGACTTTGCAATAAAAATGGTGCCATACTAGGCAGAACAAGTGTGCTATGGGTGGCACATGCAAAAAGATATAATGATGAGATTCCTGAAGTGTGGAACAACAAGAAAAGCCATGCTATGAGTGACACACATGTGGGGAAATGTAAGGTGACAAGGTACAAGTACCCCAAAATAAAGGCTCAAAGATAGCGACAATGTGTTACGGGTGACACATGTGTAAGACAGGATAATCAAACGAGAATGAAGTGTGTCCTGGTATGATGAGATGAGAAAATATGTCAAAATCGACTCAATCAGCCCTTATAGGCTCCAATCGGTGTTAACTCAAAGAATCGATGTCGACCCAAAGAATCAATGTCGACCAAAATAATCAGCGCTGACCACTCCAAAAACCTATAAATATAGAAAAGGTGAACAATAAAAATTCATTTGCATTGTGATGATTGATTTAGAAAAAGTCAAAAATTTAATTTGAGTGACATGGAATCTTTCGGGAGCGGTCAGAAGAGGAAGAGGACACGGCCAGGCATAAGTGGTCCTGCCTTAGCTTTGTACATTTTTGTTTTTTCATGTTTTTTGTAGTAGAAGCCAAGAGGGTTTTTTAGTGCTCTGCCTCACATTCAGCGTCGATTGAAAAAATCAGCGCCGATTATCATGTGATCGGTGTTGATTGTAAAGTGAACGGTGCCGATGGAAATGAGTCAATGTTGATGGGAAAGATTAGACATGTGGAAGCTTTTGAGAAAATTTTTGATGAAATTTTAATGATGTTGATTTTGATAAATATGAATCTAATTACGATGTTTGATGTGATTTAGGCACGAGAGGTCCCACACATGTGGGCTATTATTCCCGAGCTACTGGAGACTATACTGCCAGATGTGACAAATGCTGAGTAGCACCATCTGGAGTTAGCTAGACTAGGGGGTTTCTGTTATTATGGACGGGTACCCTGAGACATGGAGCTTATGTGAGCATTGGTACAGTGGTGGGATAGCCAAACATGCACATTTTGGTTTCGGATGGGTGAGATGACTATCACCCATGAGGACATCTATAGGATTCTCAGGTTGCCGATTATAGGGGAACTGATAGAGATTACTCCACGAGAGTAACAGAGGAGGGCCCTGGTATGATTATATGGGGACAGGGTAGATGATGTAGATATTGTCTGGGGCTATGAGGATAGCCTCACAGTACCGATAGGATGACCCCAGGAGCAGATTGATAGCTCTGATCGAGATGGATATCTCATAATATGCATTACCAGATTATAGAGGTGGACAGTTCCCATTACTCCTACTTGACTGTGTCTGTGATATATTAGAGTTGAAGTAGGCATTACCATTTTCTGATGCGTTGCTGGAACAGATATATCATGAGCTGTGGATGTATACCATAGGCAGGAGGACTGGGATAGATGTTAGTTTTGTACTCCATTGTTGGGATTACAAGTATATATCAGTGATTAGATCATCTGGACTTCCACAGATGGTAGGAGGAGAGGGAGCCTTTGATTATGGATTTCGACGATGGCGGGCAGACATGGCCCCTAGAGATACAGGGAGATCATTAGAGTGGTATGCCTAGAGATTCAGAAATCTGATACCATCATAGGTGATATGGAGGCCATACATGGTCTATCCTACATGGGTCGAACAGGAAGCCCTTTTAGTGGAGCTGAGACGTAGTAGAGTGGTCAGGGACCGCAGGCCAGAGATTTTAGAGTGGGTCCCATGTTTACGGGTGATGAGACAGTTCAGATTGATACAGATCATTTTGATTGTATATATGCCATAAAGACAGGATAGTGGGGAGACAAATCTACCGATATTGGTCCTAGCAGATCCACTCAGGGAGGCCCTACCACCCACAGATGATAATGATGATGTAGGAGTAGATGAGGGCTACGCAACATGGTATCATGAGGAGCTACCACGACATCTCACAACGTTTGTGGAGTCAGACGAGGAGGATATAATAGTGAAGCTAGAGGGACTACAAGGAGAGCATGCAGCCCTAGTATAGACACACCAGACTGCTCTTGAGGATATTATGACTATGAGAGAGGAGAGTGACATCATGATACAGGAGAGAGACACCGTTTGCCAGGAGTGGGATACAACGATCTAGCAGAGGGATTGATATCATAGATGCAGAGAGGCCCTCATGGCCAAATATGGTGATACAGGCACCACATCAGAGTCAGGGACACATAGTGCCATAACAGGAGGACCAACACTAGAAACAACGCAGTTAAGAGCACCTGGCATGGTGAGTTTGAGTACCTATCAGGCTCTCCTTGCCGAGGTGAGATACTACGAGGATGCTTTGACACGTCATGCCCTAGATGTGCCTCGTTATGGAGAGGAGGAGGGCAGTGATAGCCATTTCCGGCAGTGCATCGGAGGGTATGAGCACCAGGGGAGACCAAGGAGGTCGTAGGGTCATGACAGCAGGAATCTCCAGCTCTGTAGGTGTTGGTCAGGAGAGAGTGCCCGTGCCCGAGCAGGGTGGAGGAGACAACATGTTCCACTTGTCGTATTTTACTATATAGAGATATGATTTGTAGAGATATACTTATGTAGCATCGTTTTGAAGGCATTTTTGATACAATGTATACGGCTTGATTTGAAACCACTCAGATATATATATATATATATATATATATATATATATATATATATATATATATATACATTTTTGAGTCATATGATTTTACTCATGCTTTTAATTTTGATAGATATAGATAGATGTGATTTAATTTTGATTTGTCATGGATAATTAATTGATTAAATTAACATGTTATAGATAGATGGATAGATGGATCCACATGATATATGCCACTTTGATGTTTTTAGATGAAGTAAATAAGATGAGCATAGATAGATGATAGATTTGATTGATTAAATTAACATGTCAAATGTCAATTTAATTGGATAAATAACAAATGAACATGGGTAATGGCCATTTGATTGGATGAAAAGAAAGTGAGGAAATGATATTATCCCTTAGAAATAAATATCACTACACCTAGATAGGAAAATAATGATAAGTTAGTCCCTTAACCGACCATAAATAGAGACCTTGATGGTAAATCGAAAGACGATACACATAAGGCCATAGACATGGATAAAATAAACCTGACACTAGTTAGTCTCAAACCACATCTAGGAGGTAGATAATGACAAGAGATAAGTATGCATCTCATCAGAACACATGAAGGATTAAATACGTGCCAATCTGGGGAAAACAGGGTCTCACATCACAGATTCATGATTTTTCTTTTGATAAAAAAGCAAACTGATTAATGTGCGTGTTTTGCTAGATATGGAAAGAATGATCGATACGGGAAGCCTTTCGGAGATGGTAACAAGTGAAAAAACTAGCAGAGAGAGGAAGTTTGTTACTGTAAAGGATCAAAAATTCCATAAAACAAACAACCCTCCTTTAAGGGAGCTGTCTGTATTTCGAATTTGATGGTGGCCATCCTTCGAGGAATGGTCTACATTTTTTATTTTAATTGATAAGGCATGGATAGTTGTCCTTCACGGGATCAGTCTATCTTTTGGGACTATGATAGATTTTTTTTTTGTGAGCTTTGGAAGAAGCTGAGTTTAGACCAAAAAGATTAGATAGAGGGGAAGAAAATGTATATAAGCACATACTCATGCCCCAAGTGGATTTGATCAAGATGAACACCTAGGGTAAATGAAGTAGTGATCAAGGTATTCCTACCATGAGGAGGAACAAATCCATAAGGAAAATGCCATGAGTAGAGCCGCAATACTCATATTTAAAGTATAAAAAGAAATAACGTGAAGAACCACATAGTTCCAAATCACTACAAAATGTATGACTAGTTGCAGATGGATGAAAGATTTATTTTGTGACTAAGATCACGTAATATAGATTTTAACAGTAAAAGGGCCTTAGATGTAAATCATTAAGAGGTTCCATTTCAGGTATACCATCCATGGAAGACATGCGATAAGCCCTAGACCTGTACTTATGAGTGACAATGTACGGTCCCATCTAGTTAGGAGCAAACTTACCATGTTGACTCCACTCCAGAGTAGTGACATTTTGGTTTTCTATAAGAACAAGATCATCAAATTGGAAGTCATGCTGCTGTAAATCCTTGTTATAAGCATGCTTGACACACTCACGATAGACTTGATGATGTTTAAGAGTGTTGAGACGACGTTCATCTAACAACTCAGGCTATGCTAGATGGTTTTGACGATAGTCTTCATCAGAGACAAACTCTCTGAGAGAGACGTGAAGATAGGGAATCTAGACTTCCAAAGGAAGGAAAACCTCAGACCCATAGACAAGAGAGAAGGGAGTAGCACCGGTAGGGGTACAAATGTGTAATTTCCAATCCCTACTAGCTTGACTATTTACCTTTGCGAGGATATTACACAATGTTCTATTAGAAGCCTCAGCTTGGCCGTTAGCTTGTCGATAGTATGGAGAAGAAAAGATGAGTTTAATATTGAAGGTGTCACAAATTTTCTATAAATATATGTTTTTGAAGGACTTGCCATTATGTGTAATGAGTTTATGAGGAACACGAAAGTGACAAATGATGTGTTGATAGACAAAATCAATGATATGTTTAGCTTTGGTCGATGAAAGAGGAATAGCCTCCAGCCATTTAGTCAAGTATTTTGTGGCAGTAATGATAGAGTGATGTCACTGTGAAGAGAACGGATTGATGAGACTAACGAGATCAAGACCCCATTGTGAAAAAGGCCACAAATCCGCTGCAGGTTGCAAGGCCTGGCTAGGGATATGTGTAAGATTAGCATGTTGTTGACACTTGACACATTTCTTGACATATTCGCAGTAGTCTTGATTAAGAGAAGGCTAATAGTAACCTAAACACAAGATGCTCTTAGCCATGGCCAAACCACCAAAGTCCTCACCATAGATACTGTCACGAAACTCCTGAATGGTCTTAGCTGATTTAGGGATTTTGAGGCACCGAAGCAAAATAACCTCAAAACCACATTTGTAAAGGATTCCACTGAGAATAGTATATCATTTTATGCATTGGATAAAATATCTTCTGCCATTGGAATTCCAATCTGGAGGAAGCACTAGGGAAGATAGATAATCAAAAATGTGTCGATCCCACTCATCTTGAGTGTCAGTCGTGACAAAGTTGATCAAATTCAACTACCTGAGATGAGATGGTTGGTCTAGATGTTGAGCAACCACATAGAGTCGAGAGTCTTTAGTGAATGGAGGAATAAGTGAGGCTAAAGAAGCCATCATATCTGCAAATTAGTTTGCAGTGCGAGAAATAGCCTGGATAGTAAATTTATCGAAAGATTGAAGCTAAATGAGAATGATATCATGATATTTTTTAAGGATATCATTTTTACACTGATAGACATGAGTGACTTGATTAATGATAAGTTCAGATTCATCAAAGATGTCGATATGGTGAGTAACGAGATTAATGGAATTTTGAAGACCTAAAACGAGGGCTTCATATTCGGCCATATTATTGCTACATTCAAAGTTAAGCTTGTGTGCGATAGGGATACTTGCACCCCAAGGAGGAATCATGATGAAACCTACATCTCCCCCTTACTGACACTTGGACCCATTAAAGAAGAGTTTTACTTTAAATGGAGACAGACTGAAATCAATTTGTTACATGTACTCATCCAGGAATTGAGTGAGGGGGACTTGAGTGTCTGAAAGAGGGGAATCAGCTAATTGATCAGCAATGACCTGACCCTTGATAGATTTCTGCGAGATAAAATCGAGGTCAAACTCTGTCATGACCATGAGCCAACGAGTGATACGAACATTGTGATAAGGTTTCACATGCATTTTCTTGAGTGGATTGGCACTCGTAACAATGTAAGTTTTATGATTAAGGAGATAATGACGAAGTTTAGAAGTCGCGAAGAAGAGAGCACAACACAACTTTTCAGCTTCAGAATAGTGAGTTTCATACTCATGAAGAGTGTGATAGATATAATAGACATTCTTTTCTTTACCATTAGCATCTCAATGTGAGATCATGGCTCCCAGAGCATGGTCAGTCATAAAAATATAAAGATAGAATGGCTCCCCCTCGTCTGGAGGTGTAAGCACAGGTGAAGAAAGAAGATAAGCTTTGAGATCATCAAATGCTTTTTGGCAGCGCTCATCCCATTCAAAATGAACATTTTTACGGATGAGATGATGAAAAGGTTGACAACGGTCTGAAAGTTGTGAGATAAAATGATGCACATATTGAAGGCATCTTTGAAGACCATGGAACTAATTTAAGTTGGAAGGAGGAGGCATCTCAATGATAGAATTTATTTTTGTGGGATCGACCTCAATACCCTTGATAGAAATGATAAAGCCTAAGAGTTTACCAGTGAGAATGTGAAACATGCACTTAGATGGATTTAGGTGAAGACAAAAATGAATGAGTCTCTCAAAGAGAGGCACAAGGATGAGAAGATGATCCTGACGGTGTTTGGATTTAGCGAGGATGTCATTGACGTAATATTCTACAGTTTTTTGTAAGAGTTCATACAATATGTAGGTAATTACACGTTGATAAGTTGCCCCTGCATTCTTAAGACCGAAGGGCATGACGCGATAACAAAAAGTCCCCCAAGGAGTTATGAAGGAAGTCTTGTGTTGATCCTCTAGTGCGATGAAAATTTTATTATACCCAGAGAAACCATCCATAAGAGAAAGAATCTCGTGACTTGCAGTTAAGTCCACAATTTGGTCGATATTAGGTAAAGGGAAATCATCTTTCGGGCAAGCGAGATTAAGATCCCGAAAGTCGATGTAAATTAAAATTTTCCTAGTAGCTTTGGTTACTGGTACTACATTTGAAACCCATTGTGGATAGTCAATGGGTTGGATGAAATTGGTAGAAAGCAAGCGCTACAACTCTTCTTTGACGAGGAGAGCGACACGAGGATGCATATTACGTAGTTTTTGTTTAACTAGTTTGATGTCTAGAAGAGTAACAATATTGTGGACCATGATGTTAGGATCGATGCCTAGCATATCTTCATATGACCAAGAAAACACTTGGAGATGATTGGAAAGAAAGGTGGTGAAGTCTCCTAACTCTTGTGGGTTAAGAGAGTGGCCGACCTTAATGATGCAAGGTCTTCAGAAGTCCCTCTATTAAGTTCGACAGTGGCTTCGTTGAGAAGTGTAGATGTGTCAGAAGGAATGGTTTTAGGAAGATAAGAATCCTCTTCCCCCAGATAGGTAAGGAAAAAATCATCATCTGCACATTACATAGTATTGATAGTAGGAGAGTCGTCTCTGGCTATTTCAGGGAAGAATAATGGTATAGAAGTGGAGCTTCGTTGAGAAGTGTAGATGTGTCAGAAGGAATGGTTTTAGGAAGATAAGAATCCTCTTCCCCCAGATAGGTAAGGAAAAAATCATCATCTACACATTAGATAGTATTGATAGTAGGAGAGTCGTCTCTGGCTATTTCAGGGAAGAATAATGGTATAGAAGTGGATTTTCTATTAGTCTTATAAGTCAGTGGACCTAAGGAAATGGTATTTACTAAAAAAAAAGTTAGGCGAGATGGAAATGGTGTCATCAACATCAAGCGATGCTTCATACTTGACGGGAGAAGATGGTTCCTCAATGGAAAGAGGCTTAGTGCGAATGGTGACTGTAGCTTTCAAGAGAGGTTTGAACCCTAAATAATTTTTTTGATGTGGTTTAAGAGTTGGAATGGATGCGAGGTCATGCACACCTTGTTCATACTTCCCCAAGCCAAATTCCTTCCATGCACATCGATATAGATAAATTTTTGTGTACGCAGGATTCTGTAGATAATCAAACCCTACCAAATAGGGTTTGGCCCTAGGAGGAGAATTCAAATGATAGTGAGGAGTATCAAGACCACCGTATATGAAATTAGTCTTTTTATTTGGTAGACCAATGATGCTAATGTGGCCAAGATTTGGTTGATATTCAGGTTGTTTTTCTGGCCTACCGTACTCGTTAGGTTTGAGATAGGCGTCCAAAGAGAGAAGGGGAAGCTCTCTTAGCAAAAAATACTGCAATGTATCTTCAAGATTTTGTAGATCTGGTAGTTTTGTTGCAGGTATGGAAGAGGATGAAGCCTCATCAGGAGAATCAACATTCTTTTTGGAGGGATAGACCCTATGGTCATGTCACATTGTGTGGATGGAAAGGGGTCTCCTGGATGAGTATAGATTTTTCCCTCATACTGATATTTTATGCATCGATGGAGGGTTGATGGGATGCAGTGCATTGTATAGATCCAGGAGCATCTGAGGATCATATTGTATTGGAATTTTCCTTCAATAATGTAAAAAATCTTGTGAAGAAGTTTTTTGCCTACACAAATAGGCAGGACCACAGTTCATAAGGTAACTGCGAGTTGATCGTTAAATGATCCGAGAGCAAAAGGCGGTGGTGACACTACATTCTTTAGTAACTTAATTTGCTAAAATGTGTGGGAGGAAATGACATTGAGTGTAATACCACTGTCAATCATAGTGCTTTTTAACATAATGTTATAGATTTGAACTGTGATAAAGAGAGAAGCTTCTAAATCCTTATAAGAAAGAGGAGGAATTTCAAAATCCTTAAAGGAGATGGTGGTTGACGGTCTATTCAATCAAACAACCTTCTCGAAAGGTCGGGGGTCATCTGAATCCACCATGATGAGGTGCGATTATCAATCAGAGTCTGGTTATGATGGGGAGATGAAAAAATGAGGTCAAAAAGAGACATTTTGACTGGAGCATGGGTGAGTTGTTTTACAACACTCTCCTCAACTAACATGGGAATCTGAGCCCGAGGTGAAGCATGAATAGAGACCCGAGGACTCGGGGATGATGAGGAAGGAGGAACTCCTTTGGGGGCAGTAGAAATAATGACTCATGGTCGAGATGATGTAGAAGATGATGGATTATCATACCATTTTGTTCTAGTGGCGATACGAATTGCATCAATTTGAGAAGGTGGAAGATCATCTGGAGTGATATCAATAGGATTAGAGGCCATAATAGATCGTTCAGGCTCAGATGTAGTTTTGATGACATGAGACACTTGTTCCTCCTCCTCCTCCAACAAGAGATCATTTTCTTCCAAGAGGTTATTAGTGACAGATTGAAGGGCTTTACATCCCTCGGTGTCAATACCTGGAGTGTGATGGTAAGCACAAATCAAATCAGAGTTGAAGCATGAAAGTTTTACTCCTTTGGGATTATAAGGTTTGATTGGAAGAAGAGATATAGATGAATATTGGATAATTTTGTGAAGGATTTCAGTATATAATCCGGTAGATGAAGATGTGGACAAAGGTGAAGAAGGCACCTCTTTAGTCTTAGTAGATAGCCAAGGTAAAAGAGCTTGCATATATCATTTGAAATTATTTTTAGGGACCATTTTGCTCTTCTGAACATTGGGAGAAGTAGCCTTAGGTGCTTAAGATGGAAGCAAGTGATGTAAGATTGATTTTAGTAGAGGAGGAGCTCCTAAGATAGATTTTGAAGATGACGAAGACATGACAAGTGTTTTAGTCTTCGGAGATGAAGAACGCTGCTTGGCCGAAACAGACAATGATTTAGATAAGACTGATTTAGATGGGGGAGGATCTCCCAAAATAGATTTGATAGGAGGAAAAAAGGGTGCCTTGGTTTTTAGTGACGAAGATGATGGTTCTGATAAAAGAGGTGACACATTTCCAGTAGGTAAATCAACTTAATGAGGTACCAGTGGAGAAGATGGTGTTATAGAAGAAGACACCTTTTTAGTGGATAAATCCACTCTTTTATGAGGCATATAGAGATATTTTTGAGGGAAGGCACCAAGAATTTAGATTGTCTGAAATATTAGTTTTCCCTTTTTAGGGATAGTGACAACTTTGACTACATAAGGTGATTGTAATCATTTCAGAGGAAGTAAAGGAGACGATACCGATGTTATAACCCTAGGCTTAAACTCCAATTGTTTCTGTCTGAGTCCAAGAGTTGGAAGTATAGGTGTCGACGCTATCTCTTTAGATGTTTCCTTAATAGGCAAGGAAGCAATGATGGTGGAGGAGATAGGTAATGAAGAAACAGCCTCTTGCGAGGAGGGTACTTCTGATGTAGTAATTGTGGGTGTAATTACTTTAGGAAAAGAGATAGGAAGATTTAAAATCAGAGATGCTTCTAAAGGCATAGAAGTTGGTACAACTATGGGTGCGTTAACCAAAGGCATTGTCGTGGAAAAAATGGGAGTGACAGAAGTAGAAGTATCCGTAGTGAAAATTTGAAGGGATGTAAATGACTCAAGCATCGAAAGAATATTTGATGATGAGACAGATGAAGATGAAACTGTCTCAAGTATAGGTGGAAGATCAGATAACAAGGTAGAGGGATACGACTCAGTTTCTAAGAAAGGAAGACTCAAAGATGGAACATCCAAGGATGGTGAAATCTCAGAATTTAAAGGAGCGGAAGGAAGTTCCGATTCAGTTGACACGTATTTGTGGATGGTTCAGAATTAGAAGAAGAACTATCAGTATAAATGGAACCAATAGTATGATTGTTTGGTTTTTGAGACCCCAAAGCATCATTGTTTGCGGAGTGATTTGGAAAAGGTTGTTTAAAAACGTCAAGCACTTGATTTGAGGGAGCATTTTGGTTATCCAAAATGAGCTCACCTTTATCAATGAAGTTTTGGACGAGATTTTTGAAGGTCTGACATCGTTCAATGTCATGGCCTTTGCTTCTATGATAATGATAGAAGTCATTTTTGCGATACCAGAATGGTTGTTCTTGGTTCTCATCAAAATTTCTAATAGGAGGAAGTTTGATCATGTGAAATTCCAACATTTTTTTCTAAGATAGAAGCATATGATTCCCCCAACAAAGAAAAAGACCGTGATGACGGTGGTCCTTTTCGAGAAGATGAAGAGTCTCTCTGAGGTATTTGATTAGAAGTGTTATCATCTTGTGATGTTTTTGACATGATAGCATTTGTGGACCCCTGATTCTTTTCTTTGCTAGAATCAGAAGGGTTTGATTTTGTAAATTGACAAAAATCTGGTTTAGACTTAGAGTGAAGTTTTAACTTTCCTTTATCAATTGCACGAGACTCAAGTTTGCATGCCATCGTAAAGGATTCTTCAAATGTATGAAATGTTTGAATCCTTAAAGTGGAAGAAATATGATTGGTGAAAGATTGAGTAAAAAAATCAATTTGTTAAGATTGAGGGAGGGAGAAACAAAAATGATTTATTATTTCTCTCCAATGAGCGACAAAGTATGTAATAGACTCGTCATCGAATTGACGAATGTTATAAAGATCTATGATTGAGATCTTATGTGCAATGTTTATTGAGAAATTTTCAACAAACATCTGGGCTAATTGAGAGAAATAAAATAGAGAATGTTGGGGTATGTTATTATACCAGTCTGAAGCGGGCCCTACTAAGGACATAGGAAAGGTACAAAGCATAAGCTCCTGGTCCTAGATTATAAGGTAGTAAGGATGCTTAAATGCTTGCAGGTGTTGTTGAGGATCCTCTCGACTATGAAATTTTGAGAACTTAGGAAGTTCCCATTGGGGAGGATAAGGCTTGAAAGCCATTGATGGATGAATCGGTTCATTACATACTTCTTCAAAAGAGTATGAAGGGCAAGCCACTTTGGTGGAGGCTTCTAGGTCTGTTATTTTCTTGAAATAAGGTGGACGACATCAAATTGAGGAGGGGGCATGTTGATATGTCTCGTATGAGAAGCGAATGGTATGTTTTGTTGAGGTATTAATGGGGGATTCATCTGCTTATTAATAGGATAACAAGAGGAATAACCAAGCATTCTGGGTGACATCTAGCGAGGTATTTGGTGTGAAGGGGCCTGTGTATAAATAGGTTGTGAAATGATAAGTGGTTGAGAAAAAGGTGGTTTAATGAAATATGGATCCTGTGATTGGTGGGTTCCTACACTTGCCAATTGAATCAGAATGGATTGAGGAATGTGGGTGTTGATTTGATTTGATATGGTGGGAAACAAACTATGAATGAGGCTTTTGAATTCCAGATTAGTTATTAAGGGTTCCGACACCAAATGATGGGTAAAAGTCAATGTCGAAGGAGCATTGGAAGAAAAATTAGTTGGAAGACGAGAAGGAGGAACCAAATGACTCGTAGGAGGGGGTTGGCTCATAGAGAGATACTAACCCTGAGACGTAATAGACATCATAGAAGAATTAACAGCAATTTATGGGAGTGTGGACGTACTAATCATAGCTAAAGAAGAGGGCCTCTCGAAAGTAGGTTGTGGGGTAGTCGAAGTAGCTGCGGCACTAGGGATAGGCAGGTACATTTGAGAACCAGTCGACATGGTTGGTGGAAGAGAAAAAGGTGGCATAGATGTGCCACCTTATTTCATGGTTCGAGGCAAGAAGAAGCAAGCTAACTACTCTATGAAATCCTGGGATGGGTCATGAGAGTAGTTGTAAACCTGCTGGACCGGTGGTCCTTGATCAGATATTCAAGTAGAATTATGCACTAAGTAGTCCATAAGGGCTACCGGGTTGTGGTCAAGGAGTGCTTGAAATTCAGGATCTCCATAAGGAACATACTCTATATCAGAAGCAGATGACACCACTTAAGGACTGGGGGAAGCCCGTCGTGATGGGATCAATTTAGGATAATAGAAAGGATTATATGACCAAGATGGGGAACCAACTAACAGAAGTCCTGAAGAAGACCCGATGGGTTTTGAAACATCCACATTAGCGGGGGTCTCAGATGAGGAAGAGGTGAGTTGAGCAATTTTTCTAGATTGTGACCGGGTGATGACCATCATAAAAAGAAAAAACATAGAAAGAGATTAACCTAATTAATACATAGATAATTCAAGCAGCGTAGGTGATTATCTCTTTTAAATTTTCATGATTTTTATGAAAGAAAATGTTACAGAAGGCTTTTTAGAATGGGGACTACTCAATTTCCCAAACTAAGGATGGTTTGGGGAATGTTTTTGTGAGGAATCCCAAAGGTACTTCAGCAAAAGACTAGTACATGGCTTGATATAGGGGCCTACCCCCACACTTCACAGACCGCTGCGATAAGGGAGTCAGGTGCTTTGCCAATATATACTAGAACTTCCATGAATTTATAGCACAGCATGAGTACCGCGTAGGCTTTTCCTCTTGGATGTCACTTCGAAGTAGGTGAGGCCAGGGAAGGAGTTTCTGTTTAAGTGCTTTATACCTAGTGATTTTGGCATTGTGTGCAAGGGTGAAAAATAAAAAATCAAATAGTTTCACTACCAATTTTGATCAATTTTCCAACCTATTTAGAGAACTAGGTGAAGAACATACAACATAAATGAGAAAGAAAATTTTCTTTTTAACCACTAAAACCAAAGTGTTTGATTCCAATGAAGACAAGTAAAACAAGTTCTTCCCTAATGCAATTAACTCATTTTAAGGACAAAAACCAAAGTGTTTGAGTGTGATAAAAAACAAGCAAACAAGTTCTTTTTAAGTTCTTAAAAAAAAAGAGAAAACACCGCAAAAGAGAAATACCTGTTAATTTAGCTCTCCAAGATGTGTGGACTTCAAAAAGTGTGTTGTTGAGCTATTCCCCTTGAACAATCCCGTGAACAAGAAAACCTCTTTGCCAAACAGGGTTAAATAGAACATGTAAACAAATATAACAAGATACTGGTAGAAAGGAAATTTCTATTGTAAAAAACTAGAAAACTTTCAAGGAAATGACAATTTTGCATAAATAGATGAATTAAAAATGCAACTTTCAAATCCAATGAAGGATTTACTAATTTTATAAATATAAATTGGAATTGAGATTTGTAAAAAATAAGGGACCTAACTTTGTAAATTTGGAAATGAAAGAAGAAAGACTGAAATGATGAAAGGAAATGCTTAAAACAACTGATGAAAATCAATGAAGAAAAAGAACAAAGCTCAAAACTGGAAAAGAAATGAACTTACCAATAAGGGACTTTGGTGGGGTCTAACCAAGCGTGCTAGAATGTAGATCAAGAACTTCCGCGTTTATTACCTGTCCAAGTTAATGCACCAAACTAAACACAAAACCATGAAAAACTCAAATAAAGTAGATACCTGATTAATTGGATAAGATTCAAAGATGTAGTTGGAGAGAAATACTGATGGAATTAAGATGGGAAAACATGAGCAATCATGTGGAGTAGATCCAAGAAACCCATGATGCACGAATACTTGACATAAAAAGATGACGTTAGAAGATATAAGGGTGAACTTCCCAGAAAGTAGGTCCGAGAAGTAATTAGCTTCCTCAGTGGATGTCAGTTATATTTTTCAATTAAGAATAAAGGCATACATGATAAAATATGTAATAAAATGTTTAGATTTTCTCATTTTAAGTTGCAGACAAAATATAAAAACAACAACAGAAACTGAAATAAAGCAAGAAACTATAAAAACAAAGATGAAACTGTGTCACCTAGATTCTATACCTTTTTGTAGACTAGTCAGCGTCGATCAGATAGTGATCGACGTCAATGGTTTTAAATGGTGCCAATTTAGATAAATCAGCGTTGATTGAAGATGGGTCATCATCGACCAGGAAGGAATTGCAAAAAGCTTGACTGATGATTGATGATGATCAGATTGTGGAGACCTGCAGGAGCTGTAGATATGTGGATAGAGTTATACCTTGGCTTGAGGGAGAAATGGAGTCACCCAGATATTGAAGAGCCTAAGTTATATCGATATTATGTGGGCATAATAATGGTGAACCTCTCCGGGATTGATCTGGACAGAATTCACTTTCTCTCAATTGATAGCTTCAAGATTCAGTCAATATTTCTCACTATTTCTCAAGTCTCTACCGTCTAACTAGAACAAAGTTCAGGTCATGCACTTATAGTCGGCGCCGACCTAGGTAAAATTGACACCGATCCTAAAAATTATTGTCGATCGAGAAACGGTTTGCGCTGATCAGGGAACAGAGTCCCAAAGTGGCAAAAAGGGACAAGTTGTGAGGATTAGAATACTATCCCTCTAACTCAAATACAGGAAAAATCCCGCTGCACGATTCCAGGAGAGGAGAAATAGGTGGGATAGATGGATAACAATAGCATGGGAGGTTGGGAAGTGATATGGGGTGAATAAGTAGAAGTGGAATAAATGTAGAAGATACAATTACATGGTTAATGTTTAATTAACCATGGGTGAAATATAATGGGTTGGAGTAAACTTAGGATAGGCATTTTAATTATATATTTAATTAATACCCTAAGAGAGAATTAGTGATACAAAATTGCACCAGGTTACTCGAGAATAGAACAGGTAAGCGAACACGGGGGACATCAAATTGAGTAACCAATTTTAGGTGTCTACATTTGTAGTTAGGTTTTCCTAAAAATTTGGATGAAGTTGTATTAGGACTAGAAAATGCATATTTATGCTTGTTTAACATAAGGATATTAACCTCTCACTACTTTAAAGTGAGACATAGGTCATAAAAACTGCAATTTTTTCAAACATAATTGATTCTCGTAAAGGATACACAAGGATTTGAGAAAATAAACATTGAATCTTATTCAGTAGATTTTCTATCTTAGTAAGAATATTTTTATGGTACAAAACGTAGTTACCCATTTGTTCATTAGAGCCTTGTTGTATCTTAGTTATTTTAGCATATGAAATATTTTCACCAATGTTATAAAAAATTATGCTGGGAATTTATATCATATAACCAATGTAATTAATAACCTTTAAGGCTTTAAGAAAAATATTTTGTAAGCAATTGATCATTGTAAGTATAGCCTAAGCAAGCGACATGAAAGGATAAAATTTGAACTACTTGGGATCACATTTTCCCTCATAAATAGGAAGCTTAAAAGATAAAAATCCAAGAGGAAAAGGATAAAAATCCACTTTAGGTGTAAGTGGATTGTTAAGTAATTAAGTAGACTCCATAAAATTAGAATGCTTAACCATGCATGTAATTTTAACACTTGAGCTTGTAAATGTTTACAAATATGCTTAAGGGTCTATGTAGTAGAAGTGAATTAGGAATTCATATGGGTATGCACAAAAAGATCTAGGAATATGATGTAACAGCATCCATGAGGCCAATATAATCTCACATCAAACAAATAATAATAATAATAAACAAATCCATTAAAACAAGGGTTTTTTAGGCTGGTAGATATTAAGACACATTTAATAATCATCAATCATGTGTATCAATTGTTAATGTCCAAGTTTGTAATTTAATACACCGTTATGATTTAATTTTAAATTAAATATTTGTGTCCATATAAGGCCAAGAGTGCCCGACTAGAACAAAATTCAACTATACCAAAAATGTTAAAAGGGAAATAAATAAAAAAGTTGTCAGAATCCATTATAGTATAGGCATATTTGTTGTGACCCATACCACTGCAAATATATTCAAAGTCAAGTCTTGTGGAGTTGAGTAAATGCCCTATCACTTTTTTCCCCACTAAGATAGGATTTTTTTTGTCTCTACAACAGAAGAGAGCATAACTTCTCGTATTGCAGTCCTAGTAACATACAAAACTTGTTATTTATTCTCTTAGAGATGTAATCAAGAATAGGGTGCATGGAATTATAATTTGAAGGCATTTAAAACAATAGAAAAAAAATTATATTAATATGATCCACAAATGGTTGAATGATTCAGTCACCCTCTTATTAATAGAATGATTTTGTATACTTATCCCAATGTTATGATGTTAAAATAGAAGTTTCTCTCTTATTAATAGAATGATTTGTTTATGTGAGATGAGTGTGTATTACTACATATCCTTCCCCTCGCCTCTTTTTTAATCTTGAACAAATTCCTCTAAATAAACTCTGAACAACCACAAATAAGAGATATACATTTAATGTTGCTTGGAATATATTTTACTATTGATTTTTTCTTGACATGCCATGGGAGTAATTTCATTTTCTCTACAATATCTTATTGTTTTCATGGAGTAGATAATTATATAATTATATAACGAAAGGAAACATAGACAATTATATAATGAAAATTAATAAATAACAACAATTAAATTATATAAGCTTTGTTGTTGAAAATTGTTGAAAAGCACATTGTTTTTCAACAAAAAAATTAACAAGTATTTCTATTTTCTTATTATAAGATGAACTCATTTATGGGATTAAATATTATTTAATAGTAATTCCATACGGTTAAATAATTGATATTATTTACAACATGTACATTTTGTAATGCCCCATTCAACGTTACTCCAGTTTATGTTCCAATGACACTGTTACTAAGCTTTGAATGTTTTTCTGAGTTTCCATTAGTTGTTAGTGGCTTTGACCTTGTTACAGAGAAGGATTAGCATCCTCCCTCTTCCTCTTTCCTTCTCGTGTCGTTGTTGATGCTTCTAGTTGCGGGCCTCAGTAGCGTCCTTTAGGATTATCATATTAAAGGCAAATCGTGTTCTCATTTTGTCGTGCTTGTCTATCAGTCATTATTTATATGATTAATAATTATTTTAAGTTGTAATAATAATAATAATAATAATAATAATAATAATAATAATATTTTCATTATTGATTAACGATTATTGCATTATATTGTTGATTTTCATGAATATTATTATTAATTACCTCTAAGCTATTTTATTTATTTTTGATCTCTCTCGTTGATCGAGCATTGATTCATGCAAAAGAGGGGGAGCCTGTTCGTTAGTGGTGCCATTGTTTAGAAAGTGGTGTTCATGCTTAATGTTTAACGTTTTCTCCTTGGCCGACTAGGCATCGTTACACGACTTGTATTTATAGCATTTTATTGGTAAAACGTTTTTTTTTTGTGGAGGCATCCTCCCACCCCCACCATATTTTCTTCCATGCCAGCTGCATACTCTAGTTTTGTTTAATTTCTAGTCATTAGTGGAAATGTGTTGGAGGATGGGTAGCTTCCATTCCATTAATATTTCATAAGGTAAAATGTGTTGGTCATTGCTATTGGTCTTAATACCAAATGGGAGGTTGGATACCTTTTTCTCGAAGCTTTCTATCCAATAAAATCTGACATGTTGTCTTTAATGACCCACACTACCCTCATTGTTTTATTCTTTCCATGTTTTAGCTCAAGTTTGGAGGGAAGGAAATGCCAAATCTGGAAAATTTCTGGTCATTGTTCTATAACTTTTACCTTATTGAAATCATGCAATGGATTTTATGGTGGTTGAAAACGCATTTACTTGGCCGCATGAGTCTGGTGGAGGGATTTATTGTTGGGGGCCTATAGAACATGCGTTTATTGTTGCAAGAAAATGATGTTTTGGTGTAATCTTTCTAATGACTTTCCTTCATCCTCCCTGCTGTGTCAAAATAGGAGACTTAGAACAACATAGGTGTCTTACATGCTAAAATGAAGGAATTTGCACCATGTGTGGCTATTACAAGAGCATGGTGGATGTTTTAGCAAGTTTGGGAGATACACAAGCATGAAAAATACTACTGTTTTGATTTATATGTCAATATTAAAAATTTAATGAAAAAAGTTTTTTTCATTTGTTGAAATGGAAAATTTCTTTGAGCTCTATGGATGTTTTACATTTTACCCTACATGTTACTCTTATGTGTTTCCCATGATTACCTAGATCCAAAAAAAAATGCTATTTTGATTGCTAAAATTACAGGTTTTGTGTTTTTACTCATAAAATTTTGGTTGGCTTGTTGTTGTTTATATACTTTTAGCTACACGAGCCTCCTTTAGTTTTAAGAATGGAAGAACCAAATGATTTTCATCTTATACCCTTACACAATACTAAGCTACGTGTTTTGATCTGATAATTTATCATTACTCTAAGGTCGTTGTAGGATTTGGTGAGGTCTACGGGTTCATTCCACTCTTCACCTTGTGTTGTTGAAGAAATCAATGGCATTGCTTAAACCTAGTTTGTTGAATAAGTTCTTGGGATGTGAAACATTTTTTTTCTTTTCGTTTTCCCCTTCATGGTACATCAAGCAATATTCTAGGATAGATTCCTGACATTATGTTGCCTTGGGTCTTAGAAATTTGTTTATTTCAATCACCCCCTTTTGGCTCTTAGTTGACATGACATGTGTTTCAGCTAGGCCTTGCTCTCCTTAGCCATTTGATGTGTTTTTTCTTTGGTGTTTACGTTTATTTCTAGAGATTCTAGTGCCTGGGTTTTGTGTAGACCCCTTGTTAAGAGATTTAAGATTTCCTACAATTATTTTGGGTCATACTCAAATTTAATGTGTGGCTGGGATTTGTCCTTCAGTGCTGAGAAAATTTTGTCTCTAATTTCATATTTTGTTGTGAAGATCTTTTTTTTGTATGTTGGAAAAAAGGAACCTTTATGGGTTTATATGTTTGTAACTTACGTTTCCCTTCTCGAGCCATTGCCTCAAAAAAAATTCTTGGGGGTATGTTTATTATGTTCATCAACCTGTTTGTTTCCTTTTAAATCTATACTTGGTAGAATTATCTGTGAAGAAATTAGAAAACTATCCTCTTTGCGAGATTTTGGTCGCTATCATACTTGTTTGAGTTGTTACTACTGCCTAGTTTTACTTCGGCTAGTATTGTGTATTAAGTGAATTCTTGTATCAACAATAAAAGGGATACATTCTTAGTAAAGTAGTAGATGAAAATATTCATGTCCAATCTGTTTGATAAATCAATAATAAGATTGTTATTTAACCTGTGTTTCAGAGATAGGGCACATTATTCTCTTGGAAGTTCTCTTACTTCCTCCCATGATGTAATGAAGTCATAGATGGTTTTTTGGTGTTTGTTTAACTTTACTTGGGTTCTAGTTGTTTCACATGGAACCACATTATCCAATATTAGTACCGTTGATGAGTTGTATTAAATTTAATGTAACTTTATTGATGATAAACTTGGTAAAATTACAAAATTGGATTAAATTTGATTGTTTGACTAACTAAATATTGGTTAAATATTTTATTATACACAATGTCTAGTTTGGCATACCTAGTAAGATGATCAATTTTTTTTTTCAGAATTGCCCTTTTAGAACATACTTTGCATGCTAATTTACAAGCAACATAGTATAATAATGTTATGAATATTAATTTCAAAAGTAATACGTAGTGGTTAAACAAATGATGTTGAAGTTATAACTTTTAACCTATTAGATCTTATGAATCATTTAAGGAGATGTTGATTAATATCGAGTATTAGATTTCAATCATATAATCTATATGATTACATGATTGAAATCCCAATACACTCTACACTCTATTTCGTACTCATTGGGTCATTGATCCCTACTAGAATGATGGTTACACCTTTAGTTGTTTTAGAAAAATGTTAATAGAAGATTATTATGGTTTCCTCTTAATTTAAAATAGTAAATATTCTAGCATGATTAAAGAAGCTTTTAGTGGGTTAGAGCTTAGTACTATTCTTCAAATAGAAGGTTCATTTTATGGTATTGTTAGTGATAGCATATGATTCCTATGTGTAGTCCTTGTCATGCTTAGTTCTCGTGAACCGAGTCATGCTATAAATGTGCAGATGGTCTTCGTGAGTAGAAAAGGGAAAGTTGCATCAGTGTTGATAGTGAAGTTTGTTTGTTTATCTATGCTTAAATATGTTGAAAGACTCTAAAATCTTGTTTGTTTGGAAAGTTAGAAAGGCACAATTGTACTTATGGAGTTATGTTGTTGTAAGTGACTTGAAACAACACTTCTAATTAATTTTTGTGAATGATGTAACGGGATCTCAGAATTGTTGTGAGTAATTAATTGTATTATAGAAATTTTGAAAGATATCTTAGATTTGGACCGACCAATATTATTTAACCTTTTGTTTCCAAGTCAAACTATACCAGCATATTTCACCACCCTTGGGATTGTGTTTCGTGCTCGATAGAAATGATGTAACTTTGTATAGTTTTTCAAATGGCCAATGGTAATCTTCTTCTTGAGTTATAATATTGTGTAGTAAACCCTTCTAGGTCATGGAAATAATGCAATGCTAGACATAATAGGATGTTATTTTAATCCTTATTATGGTTTTAAAAATCTATACATTCAATTATATACAATGTTATAATCAAGTTGATGAAGTAAAGATTTTTAATTAAGATAAAGGAAATTATCATCTTGTATCAATATATATATATATATATATATACATATATCCTATTAATCTAAACCTATGTTGGCAGTATCACCTTCTGAGTTTTTGGGATGAAAATTGTATTAAGTTATAAATTAATGTAATGTAAATTGAAAGGTGTATGAGGTCATGCTATATGGGGTAATTGGTAAGAAAACATCACAAACTAACTTATCAAGTTATAAACTCTGAATTATAATCATCAATAAATTTCTTTTATTCTTATGCTTAATTACACCTCCTTTCTTAAGAAAAATAAGAGCCAACATTATGTGGTTTCCAAATCTGGTAGGATTGTTATCATTTTCATAAACCTGTAAATTAGGGATGACCTAGTTTACCTTATCTTGACAAATATTTTTTTCCTCTTGGTTTGATTATTAGGTGTGCTTTATGGATGATGCCTTCTTCTAGGGTAGTGTCCTCAGAAAACCAACCTGTTTCATATTATAAAATTCTCTTGGACTGACCTCCTATTGTTTTTCTTAGGTCACTAAATAATCCTGAATGTCACCTTAAGAGACGAAACCATTTCTATACGCATTACCATTTTGGTCACCAATTGCATTTAGGGATAATTTCTTGTGTTATTGGTGTATCATCATCAAACTTTGAGTGGAAGTAAGTCATAGGATTATACCTCTTTTAGTTTCCTAGGAGTATAGTGTATTAGGTTCTTTTGTGTTGTATAATCTTTTTTGTGGTCATTAAAAGTATCCTGGAGGTCATGTATTAGCCATGTGGAAATTGGATACCACTTATTTTAATTAAACAAGAAATTGTCACATTAGAGATGATCGTAAGATAATTCCCAATAGTATAAAAGAAAGGAAATCTATCTCTTTGAGAAGAATTGTATGAATCATATCATGAATTTTATAGAATGTAAGTTAAGAATTAAAAGATGTTTTAGTACATAAGAAACATTAAAAATAATTTCACCACGGGATGCCCCTAACCGTAAGTGTGTTATGTGCTTGGACTAGTATGTGATGTCTTGTTGAAATGTGAAGTGAACAATACCATGCTGGGTGACATTGACTCCCTTGTACCTAGGTGGTCAATGTTGTTTCAAGCCTATCGAGAGTTGGTGGTATCCATTGTGACCTCTTGTGGTGTCGTTTAGACTTCAAAAACAATTTTACCCAAACTTTCCCATGTCTTTTGTATGTGTGTTTTTACGAGTGTTACACTTGGTATCAGAGAAAAGGTTTATGCCCTCAAACCTCTGGGATAGATTTGGTTTGTGATGTTGTTACCTGAGGGTGTTGCATGTTGGTGGTGGATATTGGAAAAGTAATGTGATATAAGTTTGATGTGAACTATGTCGTAACTGTGATATTGTGAGTGGACATGTTGTGTATATCACTTAGTGCGTAGTTGTTGTCCTATTGATATGTTTGAGATGAGATTATTCTATCTCCTTTTCAAGAATTCAATGAGTATTTGAGTGTGAAACACTATTTTTTTGTGTGTGTGGAAGAAATTTGATTATTGATTTTGGAGTTATTGATCCTTTTGGCATTTGTGATGTGTGCGTGTGCTGATATGTTGTATGATCAGGTGGGTTATACTGAACTAGATTTCTTTATGATGTCATTATCATTTGTGTAGAAATGTGTGTATTTTCATGTATATGGTAGTTGGTTGTATGTTGTAATTGTGCTCATTGTAATTATAATTCATGTAATATGTAATGATTCATGTCGTGATTTAGGGAAATATGGTGGGTATATGATCCTTATCATACAATAATTTCCCTTTGGGTGTAGCATGTGGTGATGTGATGTGTTGTAAACTGTGAACATTATTTATGTGATTTACCTTGTTTATGTACCATGCGAATCCACTATGTTAATGTGTATGAAGTACCATTGTGTAGTATTGTTCATACATGTTATGTTTTGAACCTTACGCTAACCGACCATGGGGGAAGTAGGTAAAAGTGTATGTTGGGAGTGAAGAATCATGTAGCATGGGCTAGTAACTCGAGTCAAAATGTAGTTCTATAAATGATGACTTGTGATTCTTTCCTCTCTCCCTATGTGTTTGTTGTATGGATGCAACCTAAGTGTAGCTATTAATGTGTTTAGCCTTGTCAAAGTGGTGGCAGGATGATTCAAATACAAATGATGATACTTATACTATTGATATGTTATTTTACGAGTTAAGGCTCAATGTTCAGAGTGCTAGCAACTCATTGAGTACCCCCTTGGTGGCCAGAAAAGGCCAAATAGTCATCGTAATGTGTTATTCCTATGTATGTATTTTATTTGTAAATTGAACTTTTTATTTTAATTCTCCAAGGACCAATAGTTTTCTTTATTTTCATGTTTTATATTTTGGGCATTTCCTTGGGTTTTGGTACTAACATATGGATTTTTTGACTAACTATGGCTATTTGGCCATTTTTTTTCTTAGATTTTGATCTTTTTTTTAAATATTAAAATTTTACTGTCTTGCCCAAGGCTTGTATTTTGCCACTTGGCATTTTAATTTGATTGCTATGCTAGTTCTATTGTCATAATGTGTGGAATAGGGTCATGGGACGCACCATAGAATCGTTGGACCTATGGACCCACTTCATTGTATGGGGGTATTCCCCAAGGAGTTACAAATAACTACTGGGTTTCCGAACCACGAGTTATTATGTCACTTGGGTTAGGGGTATCTGGACTCTATGTGCTTAGGGCCAGAGGGAAACAAAACTCTTTGGCAAGCAAAAAGGAAAAATTATTTATTATTCCTACTTGAGGGAGGCATAAGAGATTTGTGTGTGAGTTTGATTGACATTTCAGGAGGTGTGCAAGGTTGTTATGATGTTTTAGTAGTGGTGTTATGATATATGTATTACTCATGTTAGTTGGATATGTTTTGTGATATTTTAGATAGGGTATTGATGCCCTTGTTGACACTATGCACCTTTAGATTTTGTTCTGGGTTATGTAAAATTTTCATTTGTGGAATTGTGGGAATTTTTTGCTTTTGTAGTACACTTTTGTTTAGGTATTATATGTCGGTCAAAGATGTGTGATAAGGACTATGTTAAGAGGACCGTGCATATTCTCTTCCATAATTTGGTTAAGCTCTTGTAGTGTCGTACTATCATAAAAGTATGCAAAATTATGCTTGTGAATCATTAGTATGGTGTATGACCCTGGTAGGGTGTTTTGATAACAGTTCATGTTGGGCACCCACAAGAATGAATAAAATAAAATTATACAACAATGAAATTTTAAAGAACGCGAATTAGGAATAATGTAAATGGAAAGAGACTAATTAATTAATGAATAAGAGGGAAATTCCAATCTTCACATAACTCTAAAATTTAAACATTCTACCAAAATGTTTCTAAGGCTACCCCTATGGCCATGCTTTAATGACTAAATTTTTTAACCATGGGGTGTTTTGGTATCCAAATTGATTCTCCCTTGGAAACTGAACATCATCAAATATTTAGCAAGACACTAAGAGATAGAAATATCTTATTATGAGTCATTTTTTAGTCGCGGAGGGGATTTTTATGACTCTTTATCACTCGGGAATTAGAGAAATAGATAACACCTTGATTAAGGATTTTATCTGTCCTCACTACTTTAGGCCGTGCCTTTCAACCAGGGTGAGAGGACCCGTTTTGTAACCTCTGTCAGTGAAGGAGAACAAAGATATCCTTCTTTGAATAAATTTGAAAGGGGACCCTGAGAAAATATGATCAATGAACCATAATTTAACTCTCACAAGTTGTCACTTCTAGAGAATGGTGATATTTCCTAGACAGGGCTAAGGTTACTAAAGACATTATGGAATCCTAATTGCCTCTACATATTTTAGCAGTAGAATTTATACATTTGTTGGCACATAGGGAAAACAGGGGTAGTTAAGGATGGATTCATTGTTTTTGTGTAATTTTGGTGGGATATTAAGAAGGATAAAATTGATTATAACAGATATTTGAGAGACTTCACAAAAATTAGAAATCTAAATGATAGAAAGCTTCGAAATAGCTAAAATATTCCTTCAAAACAAAGGTGTGCATCAATGGAGGCCCAAATTTGCATGGTTTCACACAATCTCTAATAATTTAACATGAAGGCTCGAGCTAAGGAATCAATAAAACATCAGACCCCTATTTCCTCACACCTGAGATACACTCGAAGGCTTATAAACAATCTTTATCAACAAATAACAGTTAAGTGATTTTAAATTGTTTATGTCATTGGAAGATGAAGGCTCTTCTTGAAATGAAATTATATATGCCACTAAATTGTCACAGGCACAAGATCCTATGTGATTTCGAGGGACTTTAACACAAGATTTCAATAGGAATAAGAAAAACTACTTACAAACATTCTAAAATAAATCAAACACAAATTTCTCAAAGATTGATACAAATTAACTCAAAATTGATTAGATTCATCAACAGGGTAAATTTTCTTTGAACAATCTTAGATATAGTCAATGGATATATACTCACAACCAACTTGACATCACTGAAATATAAAACACAGTAAATTAATAGGTTTCTTAGATTGGTCTCTCATGAAGATGGGATCTGTAAAATTTTCTCTTAAGAGTTCAACCCCTGACGTTTTGCAAGAGTATTCTCATTGCATTTATACATTTTACTTGCTCACTCATCCCAAATTTCCCCCCCACAAAGAAGAATATTTGAGGGACCTTTGTTTGTTATCAATTTGTCTTAGATAGTGATGTTTAACAAATTTACAACAAAATGTTTCCAATTAGACAAATCTTGAACTGATCACGTTTAATAGTCCTTCTAATAATTCTCTTTATTTTTTCATGTGAGAAATACTCGTTTTAATCCTTTTCGGAGGCTCTGTACAACTAGATGTGACAGGTGATCCTTTTTTTCCCTCGAGGAAACACCTTTTTCATCCTTTACACCTATAAACTCCATCATTTCATACTTTTTCATCTATTTCCTCTGCAACTATGTCCTGCATCCAATTTCTCTTATAATTCATATTTTTTGCAAGTGCTCGAGCATTTCCAACTTCAAAATATCAACCTTAACAATCCTTGGACTAAAAAATTAAGTTCTATACCCATTCAATCGCACTTTGTGACAAAAATGACAAGAAATTTCATCAGAAAATGATGAAAAATAGTGCTTATTCACATCTCCAAGAGTCTTTGAGAAAAAATGACAGAAAAACAGATGCAATGCACAACAGCTATTGATTCTTCCCATTATTAACTTTAGATTAGAGTCATCCACATGTTTTCCTGGTGCAACTGCGAAGGTGATGTACAAAGGTAAGTTTCCAAGCAAGCGTGGGCCTCCTACATGCCTTTGAAAAATGCATTTTGGCCTTTGAAAAATCTTAGTAAAGAAGGAACCAGTGGAATCCTCCATGTGTCACCTTGGCACACCTTTGGTATGGTCCTCAAAAGCGCAGACCCCAAGTAAGTGTGGGCTCACCACGTGTCTCAGTCTAGTAGAGTTGTTGAAAATGTTTAAGGATGAACAGAAGGCACCATGTGTCCAGGATCTGAGATAGTTTTACCTGGCCATTGAAAATTCCAAGCAAGGAAAAAGTGAGCGGAAGCCTCCAAGTGTCCTCCTGGCGCTTCTTCAAAAAAAAATTTAGGTGCCAGTTCCCGAACAACCGTGGTCCCTCCCCGAACAACTGTGGTCCCTCCATGTGTCCTAGGCATTTAGAAAGTTTCTTAAAATTTTAAGTATAAAGAGGAGCTGGCAGAAGCCTCGACGTGTCTCCCCGATGTAACTTTGAGATGGTGCCCAAAAGTGGAGACCCTGAACAAGCGTGGGCTCACCACATGTACCCTTAGAGCAACTTTTAAGGTGAGAGCCTGAGTCGGATCCTCAAATGATTGTTGACCCTCCACGTGGACAAGTTTTTATTTGAAGTGGGCCTTAGAGTTTCAAATTTCCTTGCTGAGCTACATCTAACTAGAAAGGGTCATGTTTCCACAGATGCCAAGATATAAATTTGACATGGAAAACACACCCGTCAAGCTGTAAAATGCAGGAAAATCATCATTTATGCCCGGAAATGAATCTTTCTTTAACAAAAGAGAATTTGGAAATGATATAAGGTGCAAATGTGATCCACCAAGCCACATCGAATAAAAAGGACAACTTTTCCGCAGGTATTAGGAGAAAAATTGATAGGGAATACAAAACGTGATTGTGAAAAAATGGAAGGAAGGGAAAAAAACCTGAGTTTGTGCCCAATTTACAAATTCTTCTACATGGATAGAGGAATGGAAAAAAAATTCTAGACTTAAAGTGATCTTTGACCAAAGGAAGGGACTGATTATGGCAACCAAATGGAGGACAGAGTTTTCATGCATCAACATGGGGAGATAGAAAAGACGACAAAGCCCACAAACTGAAGAATTTCTAGGACAAACAGGGAGAGATTAAATTGAACACCAACATCGGCTCTAAATCAGGGATGGGAACTCTTTGTGAGTTTTATAAGAACAAATAGTAAACCAAGTGCCAAAAATAAACAATTGGGTGACAGAGTTAAAGAAAATGTTTGTAGAGTAGAACACTAATAACCAACTCCTCCAAGGACGAAATGAGAAACCAACAAAATGGCCACCAAGGATAAGGATAAAATAAAATAGAATAACATGAAAGTAGAAATAAACCAAATTACTATACACTGTACAATGGAGCATACCTTGAATCTAAGAAATCAATCAAGGAAGTGTTTCACAAGCCTTCCATTAACAGGTAACTCAAGCAATTCCCCATCTAAGTCTTTTAAGAATAAGGTATGTTCACCAATTTGAATGTCAATTGAATAAGGGCCGATCCATAATGCATCAAACTTTCCATGTTTTTCCCTATGATCATGCCTGCTATCCCACAATAGCACAAGATCTCCCACACTAAAAACTCTTAGAGTCACCTTCTTATCAAACAACTTCTTCAAATTTTCCCTAAATTTTACATGCCTCTGATGGGATGCCCTTCTTTCTATATCTAACTCAACAATCTGATTTATGTGAGCATCATAAGGATGAACCTCTTGATCTTCTAGTTGTTGAAGAAATTTAAATGAAGACAATTGCATATGTAGGGGCAATAGAACTTGAGTTCCATACACCAACTCAAATGGGATTTTTCCAGTAACTCATTTAATAGTGATTCGATCTACCCAAACAGAAAACTTCAACTTCTCACCACACTTCCTTTCGTTGAGCTCCAAATTTCTTCTAATTATCTTCAACAAATTTTTATTGCTTGACTCTTCTTGTCCATTTCCTTGGGGATTATAATTGGAAGCATATGTCAAATTGATACCATATTCGTGGCACACAGCCACCAAAGGTTTAGCTCGAAAGCTCATGGCATTATCAGTAACTATTTTGGCAGGTACCCCAAATCTGTAAATGATATAATTCAGGATAAACTCCATGAAAATTTGGTGAGTTGCTTTCTTGGTGGGGATTGCTTCTACCCACTTAGTGAAGTAGTCTGTGGACACTAGTATCAATTTTTGACCTGCACTTGAAGGGTCTAAAATTTCCCCAATGAAATCTATTCCCCATTGCCTAAATGGGACTTCAACTGATATAGGCTGAAAAGGAAGGGAGCTTGAAGCTTTTAGTCTTCCAAAAAAGCGTTGGTAACTTTCATATTTCCTTACCAATAAAGTTGTATCTTTGAATAGGGTTGGCCAACTGTAACAAGCCCTTAAGATCTTATGGGATGTTACTCTCCCTACAAAATACCGCCCACAAAATCCTCCAAGGAGATCAAAAATTATCTTAGGGGCTTCATATTTAGTAATGGATCTTAATAGAACTCCCTCAAGGTTCTTCCAAGCTAACCCAAAATCAGTAGTGAAATATTTTTAGGAAGCTAAATTAAGTGCTCTTTTCAGATTCTTGCTCAAATGTTTAGGGCACTATAGATGTCTAAGATAAAAATTATGTTCTTGTACCATTTAGAATTTATTAGTTTCGCAATGACATTCATCCTTTCTTCTTCAACGTCATTTACCTCAACTGTCTACAAATTCCTCTCTACCATACATTTTTCTAGGCCCAAACCTCTGACCAATATTTTTTTTTGAATATCCATATCATACTCTTGCAATTTGTTTACCCATCGACATCTCTTGCTTGAGACTTCCATTTCTGATCGGATATCTTTCACCATGGTGTGGGGAACATAAGCCATGATTTTGGAACTCAGAATATATGGCATGAACTCCTTTGTTGGTTTTACTATAGAAAATGCCTACTTCTCCATGATAGTATATTCTAGCTCAGCTCCTTGTAATGCCTTACTGAAAAAGAAAATTAATCTTTCAGCTCCCTCATCATTCTTTTGCAATAATATAGATGCAATAGTATTTTGTGAAGAAAAAGAAACATTTGGAAATCCTTGATATAATCTAAAGTTGTTAAAAATTGGGAATTCTTTAATACTTCTTTGATTACATCAAAAGCTTGAATAGCTGCTTCTTACCATTTGATACTTTGATCTTTCTTTAGCATGCTAATGATTGGGATAGTTAGTTCAGCAAAGTTGAAGATAAATCTCCTAATAAAATTAATCTTCCCAAAAAAGGATTGAATTCCCTTCTTGTTTCTTGGAATAGGGACTTTGCTTATGACTTCTACCCTCTCAGAATCAATCATGACCCCTTCCTTTGACACAATGTGTCCAAACAGCTTTGCTTTCTGAACTCCAAAGTGGCACTTCTTGGGATTTAGTGAAATACCATACTCCTTGCATCTTAAGAACATTTTTTCTAAGTGTTTCCAGTGGTAACTCATTTTTCTAGAGAACACAGTCACATCATCTTGATATATGACGATAAAATTATTAATATAGCCATAAAAATCTACATCCATTGCTCTTTAGAAAGTGGCTCCAGAATTTATTAGACCAAAAGGCATTCTGACATATGCATATGTTCCCCAAGGAGTGGTAAAGGAAATATTAATTCACTCTTATTCCTTCACAACTACCTGGTTATATCGAGAAAAACCATCCAAGGTGAGTAACAATTCTGAACCAGTAACCAATTGTAACATATTGTGCATATTTGGTAGAGGTTAGTTATCCTTCATTGATTCTCTATTAAAGATTCTAAAGTCCACACACAACCTTATATCTTTGTTCTTCTTTTTAATAGGTACCAAGTTTGTAACCCATGATGAGTACCTTGTGGGCTGTATGATTCTCCCATCCCTCAATTTTTTCAATTCTTCTTGCATCTTCAAGGAAAGGAATAGATTGATTGGCCTCTGTTTCTTCCTAAACGGCTTTACAGAAGCTTCTAAGGGAATTTCATGCTAGAAAAGATCCTCTCTGTATGCTTTCAGTTTAGAATAAGAACATGCTAAGCAACCCTTGTATTTCTTCAACAATTGGACATACATATGCTTTTATTCCTTTCTCACAATTCTACGTAACCAGATCTTATGTGGTTTATCCTTCATGCCCAGTTCGTGCTCTTCAACATCCCTCAAGGCTGACATGTGTCTGTTCACAATGCAATCAACATTAATTTTTTTTTATTCAAGTGCCTCCAAACCTCTCTAGATAGTATTAGTCTTGAATTGAATGATGTATTTTCCAAATAGAGTCTCCTTTCCATCAGCCACATAAACCATTGGCTCCCAATCTATACGTTGATCAGCAAATTCTCGTTGGTTTTGCAAAAACCTTAGCTCCTGGGTGTCATCTTCTAATACTTTCCATTTTTTAACATTGTTAGGAATAGATGGCCTAGTCAATACCTCAATATTATACTCATAATAGGGGGATGCAGTATAATTTTTAAATTTGGACCCCAATACGGTGAATTTGTCTGCTAGAGTATTGTACTTCCTATCGTTATGTATTATATTGAAGGAGTTAAACATTTCAATGATCCCAGACTACATGCTTATACTGCTTCATTCTCTGATTTTTTGTTGCAAACAGTTTTCTAACCTGTTTCAAAATTTTCTCTGAATCTCCTTTAACAGTGATGTCTCGAATACCATATTTCCAAGAAATTCTTAGACCCAATAATAGTTCTTCATATTTAGCAATATTTTTAGTGCACTCAAAGTTGAGTTTTAAAGAGAAAACAAACTCTTCTTGGCTTGGAGATATCATAACAATACCAGCACCATTTTTAAATTTAGAGCAAGCCCCATCAAACAAAAACTTCTAGGGAGAACCTAATTGATTAAGAGACTTGCATTGATCAATTTTGTGCTCTTTAACATCAACAAATCCAAAAATGTTATCTGCATCAGTTTCAGTGTATAACACTTCATAGTAAGCATTATTGTGATCCTTAATGAGATGTAGCATCTTATTTTTACCATAAAACTTTATAGATGCCCTCAATAGGCATAGTGGCAAAGGACATATCCATTTACACAATACCACTCACACTAGCATCCCACTTTCTTGATAACAACATTTTCCATTTGGTAGGGCAATCATCAATAACAACATCTAATTTTAAGTTCTTGCCTAGGTAAGTTACAAGTTGCACTATCAGATCCTTGATGCATCCAATCATTGGAACCTCTCTAGAATCCATGGCAGTGCACTTCCAATAAGCGGTTGTCACTTTGATATATAATTCATTCATGACCTCAAGAGGCATAACATTGCATGATGCTCCAAAATCAAACATACAATTGTGTAACAACTTGTCCTTAATAATCAGAGTGGTGAAAATTGGATCTAGATTCAACTGGGACTCAACTAAGGATGATCCCAAATATACTTCAGGTGGCTTATCTAGTTCTTCCAACACTTGGGGTTTTTTCAACTCTTAAATGGTAGGAGGAGTCTCAATACTGTTTACATTTCTTCCTTGGGTAATATTTTCTTCTTTTAATCCCAAATAATCAAAGGCCATTTTCTTCTGCTTAGGAATCCGAAGCAGCTCAACATTTGGAACAGAAATCTTGGTCTGACTCAAGAATTGGGAAATGTCATAAGGAACATATTTGGGTAAGGCAAAATTTTGAGGAAGACTAAGAAATTCATCTGACAGAAAAGGATTTTTCCTGGTCTAAGCATGGGCAGGGATACCAGTTCCACTTGGGGACACATGGATTTTTCCAGATGTATCTTTCTTAGGAGTTTATTTTGAGATATTGGTGAGAACTGGAGTTTTTTTTCCTAGTGTTATATTCCTTTTCATGACCAACTACAACATTCATTAACAACTGACTATCCTCCTCAGAAGGGGTTCCTCCATCATACTTTTTAATCATTATTATTGTTAAGTATTCAAAATCATTACTAGGAAATTTAGAACATTGTACCATATCTATTTCAAAAGTATGAGAGGGAGGAAGGGGTAATCCCTGGTTGATGCAATCATAGAAATTTGCAGCAAATTTGGCACTAATTAATTCAGTTGAATTTTCTCCTTATTGTGAACTTATAGAGCACCCCACCATGCACGCATCATCATCAGTGTCATCATCAGCTTCCTCAAATTCTTTATCATCACATGGGGCATGTGGAAGGAAAAATATATTACACCACTCAATTTCATTAGCTTCTTCCACAACAATACCTCTAGCAGTCAAAGGATCAAGCACAATTATATTCTCACAGGCTTGGGGCTGTCTATTTCCTAATCCCACGAGTCCTTTTCCTCTATCATCAGATCTTTGATCACCTCTGGGATGATTGGAAAATATTTCTTGACCTTGTTTCCTGTGATGATGCTAGGAACCTTGTCCAATCCCCTTCTCTACTCTGGCCTATTTATAGGAGATTTCCTTTACAGCTCCAACCAAAGTTTTCACAACCTCCTCCAGATCCACAACTTTACTTGACTGAGGCTTTTCTGCATTGATCAACTTAATACCTTCCCTCTTAGGAGGCTTACCAACTGGTTTAATACTTTTTTAAATCTGTAAAGCCATGGTGAAGGCCTGCCTCAATGTTGTTGAGTTCTTGTCTCTTAATTAATAGGCAAATTTCTTATCAAAAGAATCATAATATTTTATTAAACAAAAAACATCACTTGGTCTCAAGATCACATGTAGCTTATTTAGGGTCTTATTAAACCTTGTATTGAATTCATGAATAGGCTCATTAGGATTATTTTTTATATTTTCAAATTCTGATAAAAGAAACCTGGGTTCTGTTTTATCTCCATACTGCAATCTAAAAGCATTCTTTATTTCTATCCATGAATCAATGGATTTTTCTGGAAAATATTTATACCAGTCCCGTGCATCTTCCTCTAGAGTATGAATAAACAAATTTATGTACACATCGTCAGATTAAATCTCAAATTCTTCCATCATATTGACAAAAAGCTTTAAGTGTTGATCACTAGTAATAGAATTATTTCCTTGATATTTAGGTAATCTACTCCTAACATCTTACGACACAGCATTTGGATATCCAGCCATACCTCTGAAATCTATAGGACCAAAAGTGTTCACAACAAACAGAGGTCTTGGTGGGGACTGGGCCATATTGTTCTAGGGAGGTGATCTTACAAGAAAAACAAAATGATGGGGAGTGAGTGGTTTGTGGGGCACAAGAATGCAATCCTCAAAATGAATATTGTCTAAAAACTCTATTTCATGGAAAATCCTATTAGCTTTGGAGAACACAGAGAGAAAATGAGATGTAAATTTTTCAAACACAAAAGGACCCTCTCCAGTAGGAGAATTTAGATCTACAAAAATACTTCCTCATTTAGAATATCTTGAAGAAGTATGGAAATATTCAATGACGGGATGATCACTTTCCACAATTGATAACTCTTTTCTTGATTTCACATCTCCAACAACTTTCTCGATTCTTCTTCCTTCTGAATTCGTCTTTCCCAGTTATGGAAACAACTTTATGGTAGAGTCTCTAGCAAAGAAAAATCTTCTTCCTTCCATCTTTGAAAATATTATTGATAAATTGCAATTAACAAAGGTTAAGACACTAGAATTTATCAAAAATTCATTCAACACGGAGTCGCCACTACGGATTTTCACCTTACTTGTGTAAATGCACTAAAATTGGTCTGTTAAATGTTTTTCAACACTAAATTAATGAAAATCTTCTCATATCTGACCTTCCTTTACCCATTTTAACTTTGATGATGTAAAATTAGTGCAAAAAAGCAATAGAAACTAGAAATATTGCACGTAGAACTTGTAAATTTTCTTAATTCTTACAAATCGGGACACAGGATGACGTTTCAACAATGTATTTGCATTTTAAAATTTGTAAGAAGCATTACCAGGGTCGGTATGTGTACACCTTTAAATAAAATAGTCCCCAACAATGGTAGAATTCTAGTGTTGGTATCGAAATTGATTCTCCCTTGGAAAATGAGTAGCATCAAAGATTTAGCAAGACACTAAGAGATAGACAAATCTTATTATGAGTCATTTTGTAGCTGGGGAGGGGATTTGTTTGATTCTTTGTCACTCGTACATCAGAGAAATGGATAACACCTTCATTAAGGATTTGTTCTATACTCATTGCTTTAGGCCGTGCCTTTCCAGGGTGACAGGACCCATTTTTAAACCTTTGTCGGTGAAGGAGAACGAAGATATCCTTCTTTGCAAAAATCTAAAAGGGGACCTTTAGAGAATATGATCAATGCACCATAATTTAACTCTCACAAGTTGTCACTTCTAAAGAAAGGTGATATTTCCTAGATAGGGCTAAGGTTACTAAAGACATTATGGAATCTTGATTGCTTCTACATATTTTAGTAGTAGAATTTATACATTTTTGTAAACAAGGGGCAAACAAGGGTAGTTAAGGATGGATTCATTATTTTTGAGTAATTTTGGTGGGAGATTAAGCTGGATAAAATTAATTATACTAGATATTTGAGAGACTTCACAATAATTGGAAAGCTAAATGACATAAATCTTTGGAATAACTAAAATATTCCTTCATCTAGAAGGTGTGCATTAATGGAGGCCAAGATTTACACGAATTCACACAATCTCCAAGAATTTAAAAATAAGAGTCAAGATAACGACTCAATAAAACATCAAAGACCCCTAGTTCCTCACACCTAAGATACACTCGAAGGCTTACAGATAATATTTATCAACAAATGACAGTGAAGTGATTTTAAATTGTTTATCTCATTGTAGGATGAAGGATATTCTTGAAATGAAATCATAAATTCCACTAAACTGTCACAGGGATAAGATCCTGTGTAATTCAGAAGGACTTTAGCACAAGATTACAATACGAATAAGAAAAACTACTTGAGAACATTCTGAAATAAAGCAGACACAAATTTCTCCAAGATTGACATAGATAAACTCAAAATTTATTAGATTCATCAGCAGGGGAAAGTTTCTTTGAACAGTCTCATAGTTTTTCAATAGCTATACATTCGCAACCAACTTGACGAGATTAAAATCTAAAACATAGAAAATTAATGGGTTTCTCAGATTGGTCTGTGACGAAGACAAGATCTCTCAAATTTTCTCTTAAGAATTCAACCCTTGACCTTTTGCAAGAGTATTCTCATTACATTTATACATTTTACTTTCTCACTCATCGCAAATTCCCCCCTAAAAGAAGAATATTCAAGGGACCTTTGCTTGTTACCGATTTGTCTTGGAGAGTGATGTTTAAAAAATTTGCAACAAAAAGTTGGCAGTTGGACAAATCATAAATTGATCACGTTTCCCAAACCCTTAACTAATGACTAGGATGCCATGCCACATCTTTTCAACAGTCCTAATCATTCTCTTTATTCTGTCATGCTAGAAATCCCTATTTTTATCATTTTCTGGAGGATCTGTACAACTGGATCTAATAGGTAATCCTTTTTTTTTCCCTTGAGGCAACACCTTTTTCATCCTTTTCTCCTTTAACCTCCATCATTTCATCCTTTTACCTCTCTTTCCTGTACAACTTTTTCGAGCATCCAAATTCTCTAGTAATTCACATTTTTTGCAAGCACCCGAGCATTTCCAACTTCAAAATATCAACCTTAACAATCCTTAGAATAAAAAATCAAGTTATAAACCCATTCAATGGCACTTTGCAGACAAGAATGACAAGGAATTTCATCAAACAATGATGAAAAATAGTGCGTATTCGTATCTCTACAATTCTTGGAGTAAAAATAGCAAAAAAACAAATGTAATGCACAACAACCGTTGATTCTTCCCCTTCTCAACTTTGGATTAGAGCCATCCAAATGTTTTCTTTATGTAACTGTGAAGGTGACGTACAAAGGCAAGTTTCCAAACAAACGTGGGCCTTCCACGTGCCCTAGTCCCAAGAAAAACATCTTTTGGCCTTTATAAAATCTCCGTATCAAAGGAGCTAAAGGAAGGCCCCACGTGTCGCTTTGGCGCACTTTTGGTATGGTCCTTAAAAGTGGAGACCCCAAGTAAGTGAAGGCTCACCACGTGTCTCAATTTGGGAGAGTTATTGAAAACATTGAAGGATCAGTGGAAGGCACCATGTGTCCAGTATCCAAGATAGTTTTCCTTGGCCGTTGAAAAGTCCAAGCAAGGGAAAAGTGAGCAGAAGTCTCTGAGTATCGTTCTTGCACTTCTTCAAAAATAAAATTTAGGGGCCAGTCCCCACATAAGGGCAGTCCCTCCACGGTTGTCCCAGGACTTTATAAATTTGCTTAAAAGTTTATGTATAAAGAGGAGTGGGCAGAAGCCTCCACGTCTCTCCCTGGCACAAATTTGAGATGGTCCCCAAAAGTTGAGAACCTAAAACAAATGCGGCCTCACCACATGTCCCCTTGGTGTAACTGTTAAGGTGGGACCCTGAGGTAGATCCTCAAATGAGCACCAACCCTCCACGTGGGTAAGTTTTAAGTTGAAGTGGGATTTTAGAGGTTCAAAGTGCCTTGCCGAGCTTCATCCAACTAGAAAGTGCCATGTTTCAACAAATGCTGAGATATAAATTTGACATGGAAAACACACCCGTCAAGTTGTAAAATGCAGGGAAATCACCATTTTTGTCTGAAAATTAATCTTTCTTTGAGGATAGAGAATTCGGAAATGATATAAGGCCCAAATGTGATCCAGGGAGCCAAATCTAATCAGAAAGGACAACTTTTCCACATGTATTGGGAAAAAAATTGACAGGGAAAACAAAACGAGATTTTGGAAAAATGAAAGGAAGGGAAAAAACCCAAGTTTATGCCCAAGTTACAAATTATTCCACATGAACAGAGGAATGGAAAAAAAATTATGGAATAAAAGTGATCGTCAACCAAAGGAAGGGAATGATTATGGAAACCAAATGGAGGAAAGAGTTTTCATGCATCAATATGGGGAGATAGAGAAGACGAAAGAGCCTGTAAACTGAAGAATTTCAAGGAAAAATGAGGCTAGATTAAATTGAGCACCAACAGGGTGTAATTTCATATTTATCTGTTCCTTTTTACTTACCACCTATCATTCCTCTTATGTTACATTGCATCGAGGATGATGATTTCTTAATGGGAAGAGAATGTAATGCCCCATTCAAAGTTACTCCAGTTCTCATGCTGGTGACCTTGTTACTAAGCTTCAAATGTTTATGTGAGTTTCTATTGGTTGTTAGTGGCTTTGACCTTGTTACAGAGAAGGATTAGCATCCTCCCTATTCGTCTTACCTTCTCATGTCACTGTTGATTCTTTTATTTGTGGGCCTGTCGACACTAAAATTTTCCTCCATAATATCTATTTCATTAATGTATGTATTAGGAATAGGATGTTGTTAAGTATAATTAGTAGTAGCATCTGATAGAAGATAATGGTGCCATCGTCAGTACGGTGCCACCAATAATGTGGAGTACGGTAACAGTCAAAGTACAATAGGAATGTTGTAAAAAGTAAATATTTGTCGTAAGTGGTCCGGTAATGTTAAAATGTCAAAGTTTGGGTAATTAGAGAAGTAGGGTCTACATGATTAGGAATTAGAAATATTATATTGGTAATAAAGACAAGGAGTGAGGTCATAAATATTTTGTGTATTTTATTTGTAAAAAGTCTAAAAATGTGGAACCCATGTAAAATGATAAGGTTTATCTTATCTTAACAGATAAGCTTATATGTACAGATAAGAGTTAAGGTATGGAATATGATTCGTTAGAGTGGATTTCTTATCCTATCTTAGAGATAAGATGGATAAGCCTGGAAGTTCTATAAATAGAGAGGCCACCCCCCTCATTTAGCATAGAAGGAAGTAGTGAGAAATATTGTAGGAAGTGTGCGAAGGAAGCCATCAGTTTAAAGGTGTGTTGAAGAAGCCATTAAGAGGTGTAATTGTAAAGTTTCTCCCATAGTCTTGGTGAAAGGCAAGTGAAGTCAATAACACTTGAAGTACCTCATGGGTGAGATTGTAACAGTTTCATGTTAATATTATAATTTATTTTGATATTTCAGATTTGTCATCATTCTGTCTTATCATAGTCGATGGTATTCTTGTGTTATGTTGTTGTTTTGTTTCCAGATTACATCCACCAAACTAAAGGCTGTGCATTAGTAAATAATCATAGCACGAGGAGTTCCCGGTGAAGAATTATCATAGTGCCGGATTGGTGTTGACATTTTGGTTCCGTTGCTGGGACCATTCCTCGTTGGTGGATTTTCTGGAGAGATATTCCCACTTAGTCAAAAATCAATTAGAGGGTAACCTTGTTTTTACTGTGCATAGTAGTTACCATGGTAAAGTCATTTTTGCCATGAATAGTAGTTACCATGGTAAAGTCATTTTTGCTGGAATAGTATTTACCGCAGTAAAGTCACTTTTTACCGTGAATAGTATTTACCGCAGTAACTTCACTTTTTACCGTGAATAGTGTTTACCATAGTAAAGTCAGTTTTTACCGCAGTAAGTCAAGTTTTACCATAGTTTACCGTGGTCATTTCTATTTTACTGTAGAAAGGTGTAAAGTCACTTTCTAGTATAGTGATTCCAATTATTTGTACACATAAGTCTTGTTGATTGTACTTGTGAGTTGGTATTTCACGGTGGTTACTTTTGAAAATGGGAAAGATTCCTGTTTTTTCAGCTCAATCTAATGAAGATGCTTCTTCTTTCATTCAAGAGTTTAAGCGATCTTGTATTTGTAATGGCCTTATAAGAAGGGAACAATGGACTGAATTTTTTCCTACCTTTTTGGATGGTTCAACACTTAGGTGGTTTGAAACACTAGGTGATAATGTGAAAAATTCATGGGATTTATTAACTGAAAGTTTTCTTGAAGAATTTGGTGAACAACAGAAATATGCAGATCTCATGATCGAGATCACAAAGCTATCCCAAGGAGAGAAGGAGAAGATAAGGGATTATCATGCTCGTGTTCTAGAGCTAAGGAGGAAGCTCGATGCCCAGATCCGGAAGGAAGGACTAGCGGATGGGTTGATGAATGGCGTGGATAATCTCCTCTGTAAGCACTTCATTCTTGGGATGAAGCCAAAGATCAGACAACGAGTGAAGTATGACCGCCCAGCTACCATTGAACAAGCAAAGGAGATTGCAAGAAGGCAAGAAGAAAGCATGGAAGAGGAGCCCAAAGAAATTGTTGCTAAAGTAGAGCCTACACCAGCACCTTTGGTCCAGAATCCACAACCACTCCCGGTGAGCACAAATATTTCTCCTAGTACATCTACTGAGTATGAAGATCTGCTCAAAAAGATGGGTCAGTTAACTATTAATCTTCTTCAAGGAAAGGAATTTAGTTCTCAGGGAGGAGATAGAGGTCCAAAAAGAAATATTTCTGAAGTTGTTTGTTATGGTTGTTATAAAAAGGGTCATTATAAGTATAATTGTCTAGATAGAGCTTCTACATCTGGTAAAGGAGATAATGATAAAGGAAAAGCACCTGTGAATTCTTTTGATGTAGTAGATAAGAGCAGAAATAATGAAGTAGATGTGTTTGTAACAAAAAGAAAGAAAGAAAAAGATAATCAAGATGGAAATGATCCTAAGAAGATGAAAGAAGAAACTAGTAAGAAACATAGGAGAAGAAAGTTGGGTGTGCAGGATTTTCTGATTTCACAGGGGCAAGGACCATACTCCATCTTGGAAGATCTATCCAAAAGGCCTGCAAATATTACATATGGTCAACTCTTGGCTATGTCTTCTGAGAAGAGGCGGGGAGTTGCGAGGTGGACTCAATGCTCGAAGAAGGAAGGAGGTTGAGGTCCCTGTTTTGGAGGTAGAGGCAGATCCCTATGCTCCACAAGCTGAGGTATTATGTAATGGTATTTCAATTCATGATGTCTTAGTTGATGGAGGTGTTGCAGTTAATGTAATGACCGAGTCTGTAATGAATATGTTGGGTTTAAAAATTGATCGCCCTTCAACACTTATGTTAAGGTCATTAAATAAAGGAAAAACTAAACCAGAAGGTGTAGTTTCAAATGTGGCAATATCTGTTATGGGTGTGGTATGTGTGGTAGACTTTCAGGTGATGAAAAATGGTACTGTTGCGTACCCAATGCTACTGGGAAGACCATGGCTAAGGAGAGTTCATGCAAGAAACTACTGGAATGAAGGTTTCATGACACTTGGACGTGGTAGAGAGAGGGTGAAGATAAATGTGATCCCTCGACATCATAAGGCAGAACCTGTGGATTCAAGTGATGAAACTGATGATTGGACATCCTCTGATTACTCTAGTACCAGTGAAGTGGACACTGAAGATGAAGAAAGTGAGGTGGATGTTTCAGTCATGGATATCCTTCCAGTCACACCAACTCATGACCCCATAAAATTATCTGAAGAAGAAGTTGATGATCATCTCCAACAAATAAAGATTGGTGATGCTGTGATGGAGAGTGAGAAGGAATCCTACCTCCAGCTCTTTCGAAGGTACATACACCTATTCACTTTTGATTACAAGGAACTCCGTCAAGTAAGTTGGGTAGAACATTGTATTGAGCTGGTAGATGGTGCTAAGCCCATAAAGCAAATGCCATATAGAATGAATCCTAATTTTTCCAAGACTGTAAAAGAAGAAATAGATAAGTTGCTTGATGCAGGATTCATATTTGCTGTGGAGAATTCAGAATGGGTTTCTCCCATTGTGATCTCAATAAAAAAGAATGGGAAGCTACACATTTGTGTTGATTACAGGAAGCTCAATAAGGCAACAAAGAAGGATCATTACCCTCTTCCATTTTCAGATCAGATCTTGGACGAAGTAGCTGGCCAGGAGTGCTATAGTTTTGCTGATGGATATAGCGGCTACAACCAAGTTCGTATAGCAGAGAAAGATCAGCTGAAGACCACGTTCACCACTCCTTGGGGAACGTTTGCTTATAGAGTTATGCCTTTTGGGTTGTGTAATGCTCCAGCAACATTCCAGTGTTTGATGAATAGGGTGTTCGAACCCTACATTGGGACCTTCATCAGAGTATTTCTGGATGATTTTTGCATCTATGGGAGCAAGTTGGACCACCTGCACCAAATGGAGACAACATTTCAAAGGTTAGATGAAGCACAAGCCTCACTAAACCCTACAAAGTGTGTCTTTGGATGTTCTAAAGGTGTTTTGTTAGGGCATGTTGTATCCAGAGATGGTATTGGTACTGATCCTGATAAAGTTTCAAAAATCAAAGATTTACCATTTCCTCTTAATAGAAGTAAGTTGAGATCATTTTTAGGCCATGTGGGTTACTATAGAAGGTTCATCAAGAATTTCTCAAAGATTGCACAGCCACTAACCCAGTTCTTGAAGAAGGATGTTACTTATGAACCAGGAAATAAGGCGCATGAAGCTTTTGGACAATTGAAGGAAGCCCTGGTGTCTTCACCTGTTTTGAAGAATCCAGATTGGAGCAAGCCATTCATTGTGTACACTGATGCCTCAGATGCAGCACTAGGAAGTAATTTGAGCCAAAAGGATGAAAATGGGAATGAACATCCAATTTACTTTGGGAGCAGACAAATGAGCAGTGCTGAGGTAAATTATACTGTAACTGAAAAAGAGGCTCTGGCTATCATTTTTGCTGTAAAGAAGTTTAGAAATTACTTGCTAGGGAAAAAATTTCTAGTTGTAACAGATCATCAGGCTCTAAAATATATTGTAAATAAGCCTAACCCATCAGGGAGGATAGCAAGATGGATAATTTTGCTACAAGAGTTTGAATTTGATATTATAGATAGGCCAGGAAAGAAGCATGTCAATGCAGATGCACTCTCTCGAGCCTATGATGGTTTAGGATCATCTTGTGATGATGATGATTTCCCCGATGTAGCATTGTTATCCCTTGACACAATCCCTAGTGAATACATAGATATTTGGAATTATCTGAATGAATTCAAGTTTCCTGATGGTGCCAATGCAAAGACTAAGAGAAAGATTACTCAAGCCAGTTGTCCATATTCTATTCTGCATGGAGTATTATTTCGAATAGGACCTGATGGACAGTACAAGAGGGCAGTTGGACGTGATCAAGGGAAGGAACTGCTAGAAGAATTCCACAATGGTACATGTGGAGGGCACTTCTCTGGACAACTTACAGCAAGAAGGATCTTGGATGCAGGTTATCACTGGCCCACTCTTTTTAAAGATTGTTATAATTATTGTAAGACATGTGATATTTGTCAAACACATGGTAACCGTAAGACTTCATCAGCTCCATTATGTCCTATTCTTCCCCTTGGTCCCTTTGAAAAGTGGGGAATAGACATTGTAGGTCCACTTCCAACTACATCACGCCAAAATAAGTATATTGTAGTTGCCACAGATTATTTAACCAAGTGGGTTGAAGCTAGGCCATTGAAAATAGCTTCCATGGATGAAGTGGCAAGGTTCATGTATGAACGCATTGTCACCAGATTTGGTTGCCCATTAGAAATTGTAACAGATCAAGGAAGCCACTTCATTAATGAGGTGGTAGAAGCCCTAGTCAATAAGTTTTCTATTAAGCACAGGAAGGCAACAACATACAAGCCAAGCACAAATGGACAGGTGGAACGAACAAATTTTGTGTTGTGTCAAATTCTAGCAAAAGATGCAGCCTTGCAGGTACATAAATGGGATAAAAGGATTCATGCAGCATTGTGGGCATATAGGGCAACATCAAAGTCAGCAACAGGATACTCCCCATTTCAGTTGGCCTATGGCATTGATCCAGTTCTTCCTATTGAGTTTGATATTCCCACTGTGAGAGTTATGAAAAATGAAAGGATGGATGAAAGTGATTCAGTAAAAGAAATGTTGGTACATCTTCATTTGCTGGAGGAAATGAGAGAAATAGCAAAGGATACAAGCCATAAGAAGAAAATGAAGTAGAAGGAATACTTTGATCAAAAGATCCAGTGGTCTCCATTTCATGTGAATGACTTGGTTCTAGTATATGATTCCAGATACAAAAAAAGAAGACAGAGAAAATTTCTTCCAAAATGGATGGGGCCCTACAAAATAGCAGCTGTGCATGAAAATGGTACGTACCGACTGGAGGAATTGGATGGCACTCCCATTACGAAATGGGTCAACCACGACAAGTTGAAGATTTTCCAAGCACCAGAATAGTCTACTCCGAGGACGGAGTAGAAGCTAGGAAGGGGGAAGATGTCGACACTAAAATTTTCCTCCGTAATTTCTATTTCATTAATGTATGTATTAGGAATAGGATGTTGTTAAGTATAATTAGTAGTAGCGTCTGATAGAAGATAACGGCGCCGTCAGTACGGTGCCGCCAATAATGTGGAGTACGGTAACAGTCAAAGTACAATAGGAATGTTGTAAAAAGTAAATATTTGTCGTAAGTGGTCCGGTAATGTTAAAATGTCAAAGTTTGGGTAATTAGAGAAGTAGGGTCTACATGATTAGGAATTAGAAATATTATATTGGTAATAAAGACAAGGAGTGAGGTCATAAATATTTTGTGTATTTTATTTGTAAAAAGTCTAAAAATGTGGAACCCATGTAAAATGATAAGGTTTATCTTATCTTAACAGATAAGCTTACATGTACAGATAAGAGTTAAGGTATGGAATATGATTCGTCAGAGTGGATTTCTTATCCTATCTTAGAGATAAGATGGATAAGCCTGGAAGTTCTATAAATAGAGAGGCCACCCCCCTCATTTAGCATAGAAGGAAGTAGTGAGAAATATTGTAGGAAGTGTGCGAAGGAAGCCATCAGTTTAAAGGTGTGTTGAAGAAGCCATTAAGAGGTGTAATTGTAAAGTTTCTCCCATAGTATTGGTGAAAGGCAAGTGAAGTCAATAACACTTGAAGTACCTCATGGGTGAGATTGTAACAGTTTCATGTTAATATTATAATTTATTTTGATATTTCAGATTTTTCATCATTCTGTCTTATCATAGTCGATGGTATTCTTGTGTTATGTTGTTGTTTTGTTTCCAGATTACATCCACCAAACTAAAGGCTGTGCATTAGTAAATAATCATAGCACGAGGAGTTCCCGGTGAAGAATTATCATAGTGCCGGATTGGTGTTGACAGGCCTCGGTAGCATCCTTTATGATTATCCTATTAAAGGAAAATCGTGTTCTCGTTTTATCGAGCTTTTGCGTTGGTCATTATTTATATGATTAATAATTATTTTAAGTTGTAAAAATAATAATTATAACGATAATAATAATATTATTATTTTAATTGTCGATTAACGATTATTGTATTTTAGTGTCGATTTTCATGAATATTATTATTAATTACCTCTAAGCTATTTTATTTATTTTGATCTCTCTCGTTGAACGAGCCTTGATTCATGTGAAAGAGGGGGAACTTGTTCGTTTGTGGTGCCATTGCTTATAAAGTGGTGTTTATGCTTAATGTTTAGAATTTTCTCCTTGGCTGACTAGACATCCTTCAATGCCTCGTATTTATAACATTTTATTGTTAAAATGTTTTTTTGGTATGGAGGCATCCACCCATCCCCACAATATTTTCTTCCCTATCAGCTGCATACTCTAGTGTTTATAATTTTTGGTCATTAGTGGAAATGCATTAGAGGATGGGTACCTGCCATTCCATTAATATTTTGTAAAGCAAAACGTGTTGGTAATTGTTATTGGTCTTAATTCAAAAAGGGAGGTTGGATGCCTTTTTCTCCAAGATTTCTATCAAAGCAAATATGACCTTTTGTCTTTAATGAACCAAACTACCTTATTTGTTTTATTCTTTCCATGGTTTAGCTCACATTTGGAAGGAAGGAAACATAAAATCTGGAAGAAGTTTGGGCACTATTTTGTAATTTATTCCTTATTGAAATCATGTGCTGGATTTTATGGTGGTTAAAAACACATTTTCCTAGCTGTGTGAGAGTGGTGCAGGGAGTTCTTGTTGGGGTCCTATAGAACATGCATTTGTTATTGAAAGAAAAATTTGTTTTGGTGTAAGCTTTCCACTACCTTGCCTTCATCCTCCTTACTGTATCAAAACAGGAGACTTAGAACAGCATAGGCATCCTGCTTGCTAAAATGAAAAAAAAATCACCATATGTGGTTGTTACAAGAGCATGGTGGACATTTTAGCTAGTGCTTGAGATACATAGGCATGACGAATACTACCCTTGTTATTTATATGTCAGCATTAACAATTCCATGAAATGAATTGTTTTCATTTGTTGAAATGGTAATTACTTTGAGTTCTATGGATGTTCTAAATTTTACCCTGCATGTTACTCTTTTGGGTTTCCCCTAATTATATATATCCAAACGAAATGTTCTTTTGATTGCTAAAATTACAGGTCATGTGGGTTTGCTTAGAAAATTTTACTTAGCTTTGTTGTCGTTTATATACTTTCAGTTGCACAAAGCTCGTTTAGGTTTAAGAATGGATGAACTGAGAGATTTGTTTATTGTACCCTTTCATAATACTGATTTGCGTGTTTTTGTGGTAAGTTATCATTACTCTAAGGGCTCCGTGGGATTTGGTTAGTTCTATGGGTTCATTAACCTGTTGGCCTTGTGTTGTTGAAAAAACTGATGGTCATGCTTTAACATAGTTTCTTGAATAAGTGGTTGGGATATGAAACCTATCTTTTGTTTTTTTCCCTTAATGGGACATCAAAAAATGCTAGGATAGATTCCTGACATTATGTTTCCTTGGGTCTGAGAACTTCTTTAATTTCAGTCACCCCCTTTTGGCTCTCAGTTGGCATGACATGTGTTTTTGCTGGGTGTTTCTCTCCTTGGCCATTTTCTATGTTTTTTCTTTTGTGTTTATGTTTCTTTCTAGAACTTCTAGTTCATAGGTTTCATGTAGACTCATCGTTAAGGGATTTCATAGTTCTTGAAATTCTTTTGGGTTGTACTCAAATTTCATCTATGGCTAGGATTCGTCCTTATGTGCTGAGAAAATTTTATCTCTAGCTTCATATTTTTTTGTGAAGATCTTTTTTGTTTATGTTGGCAAAAAGGAACCTTTATGGGTTCACATGTTCCTAACTTATGATTCCCTTCTCGATCCATTTCCTCAAATAAAATTATCAGGGGTATGTTTATTATGTTCATCGACTTGGTTTTTTCCTTTTAAATCTATACTCAGAAGACTTATTTGTGAAGAAATTAGATAATTGTCCTCTTTGTGAGATTTTGGTTGTTATCATGCTTGTTTCAGCTTTCACTACTACCTATTTGTACTTTGGTGCGGATTGTGTATTAAGTGACTTCTCATATCAACCATAAACGGGATACATCCTTGGTAAAGTAGTAGATGAAAAAATTCATTTCCAATGTGTTTGATAGATCATTAATTATATTTCTATCTAACCCATGTTCCAAAGATAGGACATAGTATTATCTTGGAAGTTTTCTTACTTCCTCCCGTGTTGTAATGAAGTTGTAGACATTTTTGTTGTGTTCATTGAATGTTAGTTGGGTTGTATTTGTTTCATATCGATCCATATTGTCCAATATTAGTACCATTGATGAGAAGCATTAAACTTAGTGGAACTTTATTGATGATAAATTTTGTAAAATTGTCGCATTGGATTAAATTTGATTGTTCGACCAACTGAATATTGCTTACTTATTTTATTGTACATGATGTCTATTTTTGCATGCATGGTAAGATGATCAATATTTTTTCAAAATTTCCATTTTAGAACATACTTTGCATGCTAATTTATAAGAAACATAGTATCAGAATGTTATGAATATTAATTTCAAAATTAATATGTAGTGGTTAAATAAATCATGTTGAATTTCTAGCTTTTAACCAATTAGATCTTATGAATCATTTAAGGAGATTTTGATTGATGTTGAGTAATGGATTTCAATAATATAATCTATATGATTACACGATTGAAATCCCATTACACTCTACACTTTTTTTCGAACTCATTGGGTCATTGATCCCTATTAGAACGATGGTTAGACATTTTGTTATTTTAGAACAATGTTCATAACATATTTTTATGGTTTCCTTCTTAATTTCAAATAGTAAATCCTCGATCATGATTAATTAAGATTTTAGTGGGTTAGAGCTTAGTGCTGCTCTTCAAATAAAAGGTTCATTTTATGGTATTGTTAATGGTAGCATATGATTCCTATGTGTAGTGTTTGTCATGCTCAGTTCTTACAAAATGACTTAGGCTATATATGTGCACATGGTCTTCGTGATTAGAAAAATACCGAGTTGCATCGGTGCTGATAGTGAAGTTCATTTTTTCATGTGTTCTTAAATATGTTGAAAGACTCCAAAATATATTTTTTTTGGAAAGTTGGAAAGGAACAATTGTACTTATAGAAATGTTTTGTCATAAGTGACTGAAAAACAACTATTGTAATTAATTTTTGTGAATGATGTAACCATATTGAAACATTTTTGTGAGTAATTTATTGTATTATATCAATTTTGAAAGATATCTTAGCTTGGTACTAACCAATATTGTTTAAAATTTTGTTTCCAAGTAAACCTATACTATCATATTTTTCCACCCTTGGGATTGTGTGTCGTGTTGGATAGAAATGGTGCAACCTTGTATAGTTTTTCAAAAGGGAAATGCTAAACTTCTTCTTGAGCTATAATGCTGTGTAGTAAACCCCTTTAGCTCATGGTAGTAATGCAATGAAAGACATAATATCATGTTATTTCAATCCTTATTATGTTTTTAAAAATCTATACATTAAATTATATACAATGTTATAATCAAGTTGATGAAGTAAAGAGTTTTGAGTAGGATAAAGGAAATTTTCGTCTTGTATAAAAATAATAATAATGATCTTATTAATCTCAATGTATGTTGGTGGTATCACCTTCTGAGTTGTTGGGATACAAATTGTATTAACTTGTAAATTAATGGAAGGTAAATTCAATTGTGTATGAGGTCATGCTATATGGGGTAATTGTTAAGAAAACATCACAAACTAACTTATGAAACTATAAACTCTAAATTGTAATCATTAACAAATTTCTTATATTCTTTTTCTTAATTACACCTCCTCGTTTAAGCAAAATAAGACACAAGTTTGTTTGGTTTCCAAATCTCGTAGGCTTGTTATCATCTTCATAAACCTATAAATTCAGGATGAACTAGTTTAACTTATCCTAACACATTTTTTCCCCCTGGTTTGATTGTTGGGTGTGATTTATGGATGATACCTTCTTCTTGGGTAATGTCCTTAGAAAACCAACCTGTTTCATATTGTTAAAAATCTCATGGACCGACCTCATGTTGCTTTGCTTAGGTCACTAACTAATCCTAAATGTCACCTAAGAGACAAAATAATTTCTTAAACCCATTACCCTTTTGGTTACCAATTGGATTTAGGGATCATTGCTTGTGTTATTGGTGTATCATTATAAAACTTTGAGTGGTAGTAATTCATAGGATTGTAACCTCTTTCAGTGTGCTAGGAGTATAGTGTGTTAGGTTCCTTCATGTTATATAATCATTTTTGTGGTGATTAAAAGGATCCTTGTTGCGCTACCTTTATAGAGAGATGAAAAAGATATTTCTTTTATTGTGTACTAACTCTCATGCTATAGTATAAGATGCTAATCCTTTTGTTCCTTCTCATCTTCCATTCTAAATCAATCTCTTGTGAGCTTCACCTCATTTATACTTAATTTTTTTTTGGTCGCAGAACGAAGATTGTTAGAGGTTAGGATGTTCTCCCTTAAGATGGAATCCTAGATATTTTCTTTAAGTAGCGTAGAGGTCATGTCTTAGACTTTTGGAAATCGAAGACCCCTTCTTTTAATTAAATGAATTAAACAAGAAATTCTCACATTAGAGATGATTGTAAGCTAATTCTCAATAGTATATAAGAAATCTAGCTCTTTGAGAAGAATTGTGAGAATCATATCACGAATCTTATAGAACGTAAGTTAAAAATTAAAATACGTTTTAGTAAATAAAAAACCTTAAAAATAATTTCACCACGGGATGCCCCTAACCATAATTTTGTTCTGTGGTTGGACTAGTATGTGATGTGTTGTCGAAATGTGAAGTGAATAGTCTCATGTTGGGTGTCCTTGATTCCCTTGTACCTATGTGGTCAATGTTGTGTTAAGCCTATCGAGAGTTGGTGGTATCCATTGTGACCTCTTGTGGTGTCATTTAGACTTCAAAATTTTTTTTACCCGAACTTTCCCATGTCTTTCATATGTGTGTTTTTGTGGTGTTACACAACTAAAATGTTGTACACTATAAGCTTCTTATATGGCTAAACTATTGAATTTTTTGCATAATAATACACTTGAAATATCTTTAATACTAGGTGTAATGAACCTTTTGTAAACAAATTATAAAAATACAATTATATAGAGAAAATGTACTAAACCAACCCTTCTTTTTATTTATTCAAATACACTAAACTAACCCTTATATTTATCTAAGATTGTGATTTATGTCTATTATAAACTTTGATTATAACGGGTGCACTGCACTACATCTCCATTTAGGGTGTCATATCAATGTTCATGATGTCGTATTAGTGAATAGTGTGTCCCAAATGTATTATTGGTGGTGACATATTAGTTTTTTATGTCATATCAATATTTCAGTGTTTAGGGTATCCTATTATTTTTTAAGATATCATTTGATTGTTTATGGTATCATATTAGTGTTAAGTTTTCCTAATTATGTTATTTAGGATAAAACCTAAATTCTAAATCCTCAACCTTAAGTCATAAACCCTAAAGCATAAACCCTAAGTCCTAAACCCTAAACCCTAAACCCTAATTCTTAAACCGTAAGCCCTAAAACTTATTTCCTAAACCCTAAACCTTAAGGCCTAAGCCTTAATCCCTAATGTTAGCATATGTTGGTTAACTGATATTTTTTAGGTGTCTATCCTATCTCTTTATCTACTTCTTCTAGTATTCCATTATTCTCTCCTTCTGTTGTGTAACATCTCCATTCATTTAGGGGAGTCCAGTACAATTTCTTTTTTATAAATATTGTACGTGAGATTTATGTTAAATAGAATAATACGAGATATACAATCTCTATTCTTTCTCCTTCATTTTTCTTCCTCTCAGTTTGGTATCAGAGTAATCAGAGCCTCTGACCTGTGTGCGTGGTGATTGGCTGAAGAAGCTCCTACTTGTGCATAGCCTGTGTGGAGCAACAGGTGGTCCAAGCAGACCCAAGGAGGAGCACATCATGATGGCATATCTCTGGGCCACTGACAGGCGAGCCATAGAATATTCCCCACCTTCAACACAATATTTGTAGTGAATGATGATTGAATATTGTCTCGTAGTTTTAGCAGGTCATCAACAGCTTGTTTTTCTTGAGCATATTTATTTGTGACTTCCTGAAAGCGAGCCAAATATTTTCTGTATTTTGTCTCAAATTGGTGAAGTTCATTTCACTTGGTTAAGATTTGAGCTTCTACATCCTTGAGCTTCTCTGTATAGTGCATTCCCTCGACTATCTGCTCAGCCATGGAATTCACACCATTAGAGGAGATTTAGTGTGCAAGCACTGCGATGGAAAAGAAGCACAGAATATTTTCTACTATTTTATTTGTTTCAGTCGAGCCTTGTGCCACTGAGCAGGAAAAATACCCTACGCGACCACGCACCCAAGGTCTGGATGGTCTCTCGGCTCCTCAACTGCAATTTTTGCCACCAGTCTGATTGTGTAAAGCCTGTCATTGATAAGAAGAGAAGAGGAGAAAACAAGGTGGATTGAAATATCAGTGAGTCACTGTGAAGAGGAGGCGTGAGATGTATTGGTAGGCATAACCAATCTTGTGAGAAGAGCGTGGAAGACAGGAGAAAACATGGATAAATCACGTGACAGAATCTAGTCAGTGTGGAAAGAAAACGGTGGAGGACTGTACCAAGAAAGAGAACTTATTTCTATGCGTGGAGATCTTACAACCTGCTGCTGCTGCTGCGTGGAGGGGTATATCACCAACTACCTGCATGACAGTTCACGTGGGATAAATATAATCGACCTGTGTGGAGGCTTCAAGCTTCTACTATTGTGTGGAGGAGTCTTCAACAAAGAGGAAAACTTTTTGAAAAGGTAGAACAACACGAGGAGAAGAAACTTGGAGATATTTCAACACTTCGTCGAATGTCAAGTGTAGACAACTCGATTGAGAGCGTCAATAACATGGTCACCATAGCTGAAAGCCAGAATATCAACTCGCCAGCTAGAGAACACTGTGAAGAAGCTCCTGAGAGCTTTGGGTTCTACTTTGCTTTGCTGAACGAGCTTCGAAATTTCGGCAATCTTGCATTTGACAAGCTAGTTTGAGAAGGACTTCTTGAATACTTTATTTTCGACATCAGCTACCAAGCAAAGCGAGTACGGGAAGAATTAGAAGCTGGGTATGATGCCAATTGTGATGACAAAGAAGAACGCCCTACAAAGTGTCGTCGTCTCACAACACACGAATATCATGAGCATCTACGAGCAAGTAATTCTCGATCAGTGAGTCAAATTTGTAATAACTCTTCAAATAAATAAATATATTTTTTTATTACAATGTCTGCTCCGAAGTTACTTCTATCTGATGCTCAGTTGCTCAAAGGGCCCAATTTTGCAGCCTGGAAGACAAAAATGAAGACAATCCTTCAGTTTGAAGGATTATGGGGAATTGTCACAGGGTCTGTGCCCGCTCCCACAGCCCCCGATGAACTAATAAAATATGACATGGCTAGTGCTAAATCCTTGATGCTAATAATGCTCAGTATCAGTGATGATGTGCAACCACATGTTCGGAATGCGGAGAAACCCAAGGAGGCCTGGGACAAGTTGGCAACCATTTATGAAGCCAAAAATCAGATGAAGATTCTTCATCTTCAGTCAAAGCTGCACACCCTCTCTATGGGGTCAGACGAGAAAGTGGAGGAATTCTTGTGTCGCGTGGCTGAGCTGAGATCTAAGTTATTAGTGCTTGATGAAACGGTGGATGATAAACTTCTCATCCCAATCACCTTGAGAGCACTCCCTTCTCAATTTCGAGTGTTTTTTACAACACTGAATGTGTCTAAACAAACAGTGACATTCAAAGAGCTTGTGAATTTGCTGCAGCAGGAAGAGGCCATCACTTCATCCCATGAGGGGTCTCAGGACAAAGCCTTGTTCTCAAAGCCTAACCGTGGCCAGAAGAATCAGAAGGGTCCCCCAGAGAAGCCAAATCCAGCGCAACCCACAACAGAAAGATCAAAAGTCAAAGAGATGGTGTCACATTTGCAGAACCAATACTCACGACACTGATCACTGCTGGCATAATAGCTTAAAACAAGGGTCTTCAAGCCATACAAGCACATCCAGGGCACGAAGATTTTCAAAAGTCCAAACGACGTCCCCGCTGGAGAAAGCAGAAGGGACATCTTGCAGCCCAACAAGAAGATGATGAATCTGATGAGGATACATTAGAAGGATCCCATTGTAGTAAGAATCTTGTACTCATCTCTCAAACTTCTCAGCCCATGAAGAAATTCTGGTTGATAGACTCTGGTGCAAGCAAGCATATGTCAGGTGATAAGAAGCTGTTTGATTCACTACATGAAGAACCAACTAGAGATCAAGTTCGGATAGCTGGATGACAAAGAATACATTGCAGAAGGAATAGGGAATGTCACCATTCCTCTGGGACCATGAAAATGTACACTTACAAAGGTACTATATGTTCCTGGCTTGACTAGCAACCTCTTGTCAGTTACTCAGCTCTTGAATCATCACCTTAAGGTATAATTTCTTGTTCAAAATGGCATTAAATCATGCTTAATCTCCTGACAAGGTACGGTTCTTTCTAAAGCTTTTGTAAAAGATAAGTTATTTGCTTTAGATATTGTTTCATCTTCTGCAGTATCTTTATCTGCTTCAACAATAGAATCAACTGCCTTATGGCATTTTAGATATGGACACTTTCTGGTCAGTTCATTGCACTAGATGAGTTCAAAAGCAATGGTCCGTGGATTACCCAAATTTTCCAGTTCCTTGCCTATTTTCCCTGGCTGTCTTGCAGGAAAACAACACAGAGATCCATTTCAAGCGAGCACCTTCCATGCCAAGAAGTGTCTGGAGGTAGTTCATACCGATCTGAAGTGGCCCATTGCCTACTTCATTTTCAAGATACAAGTACTTCCAACTTGTTCGTGGATGACCACTCTCGCAAGATGTGGGTATATTTCCTAAAGAAGAAAAGTGAGGCTCTTCAACACTTTCCAGAACTTCTATCATCGTGTTGTCAAAGAGTCTGGACAACCACTTCTTCTACTCCACTTAGATCGAGGGGGGGAATTCACATCAAAGAAGTTCTTGGCCTTCCTAAACCATCAAGGCATTAAGCAACACCTGACTGCTCCCTACACGCCCCAGCAAAATGGCATTGTTGAGCATCGCAATCGCACAGTGATGGAGATGGCTCACTGCATGCTATCAACTACAAAGCTATTGGGCTGAAGAATACAAATGGATGTTATTGGGCTGAAGCAGTACAAACGGTATATGTATATCTTGTGATTCTCAAAAATCAGGGCACCAATTTGGGTCTAAATTATTCTTACTTGGAGAACAAGCATCACATGCTTTCAGAAGAGGTATGGAGTGGTAAACCTATAAATCATGGAAAAAGGCTTGTCAATTTCTCATTTGTAGAGTATTTGGTTGCACATTTGACATACATGCATGTCCCAAGTTCTGCAGGAGCTAAAGAAAAGAGAAAGAAGGAGAGAGCCAAAAACACTCTCTGGTGAATGATCAATTCTTCTTACAAGGATATGTCAACTCGGACCACGCATGGATCTTTTGATGATAGGAAGTCAACTACAGAGATACATATTTCATCTCGTGATCTAGACCTATCTCATGGATAAGAAAGAAGCAGAATGTTGTTTCTATCTCATCCACTAGTGGCAGAATATCACGAGCGCACAAGGAGCTGTGTGTGAAATGATATGGATACATCGCATTTTGGATGACCTGGGAATTATTGAAAAATAGTCACCTATTCTCTATTGCAACAATCAGAGTGTGTTGAAGCTCGTGCAGAATCCAAGTCTTTCATGAAGTGGGGAACAAAGCATATTGAAATTGACTGCCATTTCATTCGAGAGCATGTATTGAACCATCAAAATCAGCTCTAGTACTATCCTACTGAAGCACAAGGTACCGACATTTTCACTAAATCTCAGTTGCAAATGTGAAATTTGAATAGCTTTCAGCCAGGTCACATGTTGCATGAATAATGTAATAAGTGGAGGGAATGTTAGCATACGTTGAATAGTTGATATTTTTTAGAGAAAATCAGTCTATCCTATCTCTTTATCTTCTCCTTCTAGGAAAGTATTCCATTATTCTCTCCTTGGGTTGTGTCAACCTCTCCAATATAAGGCAAATGGATCCATCGAAAAACATAAATCACGACTTGTAGCAAAAGGATATGCTCAGAAAGAGGGCATCGACTATGAAGAAACCTTTGCACCCACTGCGAAGATGAAGACCATCAGAGTAGTTTGCGCACTTGCAGCACATAAAGGATGGAGACTTCAGAAGATGGATGTTAAGAGTGCTTTCCTAAATATTATGAATTAATATATTTGATAATATAAGAAAATGTGACAATTTGATGTCATATCTATTACCTAATACTTTATAAATAGGAATAAAAATATGTTCTTGATATACACATGGATAACTATAACTTGAAACTTTGTCTTAAGTACAACTATATCGAACAATTGTTTGCAAGCATATTTTCAAAACCACTGATGTGGTAAAATATTTACTTTAGAGTATAGACACTAAATAATAGTGTGAACTTGTTTATTATTATGGTATTATTGTATTCAGGTGCTTGTTAATAAATGATAAAGGATTTAGTAATTTCTACAATTTGTGTTTATTAATCACTGGTATGAGACTAGTTCATTATGTTGATATTATGTTGGTATTGGTTAAATATGCATGTGATATTTGAGTTGTTAGTTGTGATTTCATTTCTCTTAGCTATGTTAAATTAAATACATTAGGAAAATTTTGATTTCCCAGATGCATTATAGTTGTAAATATTACAAATGTGGAGATCGTTTGTATATATATTTTTTTATTAGTTGTTAACTATTGGTAATTGTAATGTTTTGAATCTCTGATGTAAGTTGAAGCTATAAAAATTGTATTATATTAAACTCTGACTCTAAATTTGTCATATGGGGTCAAGTAACTCTATAAAGATAGGAATCAATGCGTACTGAACGGGATTTCCCCTTAGGATTCCACATCGATACGCCTAAGTATCATTTCGTGATGAAGGGGATTTCCCCTTTGGATTCCACATCGATATTTGGGTGGTATACTATGTTGAGTATAGGATTTTAAATTTTTCCGGTGACCCTTCACTCATAAATGCATCATGCTCTTATATCGCAACCATCCTTTTTGCAATGGATGATTGTGATATTATGGGAGGCTGCATCTTGAGTTAAGGATACCTGTTGGCATTTTTTTATACTTGAATTTGTCATGGATATTATCTTTCTGAGTTTTGATTATTTTATCATAGTGGATGATGTATATTTTATTTTTCATGAATGAACAAAGCATATTGAAATTGAATACTATTTCATTCGAGAGCACATCTTGTTAAATTAAATACATTAGGAAAATTTTGATTTCCCAGATGCATTATAGTTGTAAATATTACAAATGTGGAGATCGTTTGTATATATATTTTTTTATTAGTTGTTAACTATTGGTAATTGTAATATTTTGAATCTCTGATGTAAGTTGAAGCTATAAAAATTGTATTATATTAAACTCTGACTCTAAATTTTTCATATGGGGTCAAGTAACTCTATAAAGATAGGAATCAATGCGTACTGAACGGGATTTCCCCTTAGGATTCCACATCGATACGCCTAAGTATCATTTCGTGATGAAGGGGATTTCCCCTTTGGATTCCACATCGATATTTGGGTGGTATACTATGTTGAGTATAGGATTTTAAATTTTTCCGGTGACCCTTCACTCATAAATGCATCAAAAGATTTGCTCTTATATCGCAACCATCCTTTTTGCAATGGATGATTGTGATATTATGGGAGGGTGCATCTTGAGTTAAGGATACCTGTTGGCATTTTTTTAGACTTGAATTTGTCATGGATATTATCTTTCTGAGTTTTGATTATTTTATCATAGTGGATGATGTATATTTTATTTTTCATGTATGGCACTAACGTTAATTGTAGATTTCTAATTTCATTGCTCTCAGTTGTGTTAAATTAAATACATTAGGAAAATTTTGATTTCTTGGATGCATTATAGTTGTAAATATTGTGAATGTGAGATGAAGTATATACATATTTGTTAGTTTATAAATATTGCCTAATTAAGTAACACCTTTCAGTTTTGCATAGAAAATATTCACTGTAATTGAAATGTGATGAATGTTTCAATGAAATTTGAAGATGTAAAAATTATGTGATATCAAACTATGACTCTTAATTTGGAATATAGGAACAAGTGACTCTGCAAAGAAAAGAATCAGTACATGCTGAAGGGGATTTCCCCTTAGGATTCCAAATCGATATGCCAAAATATCCTTGTGTGATGAAGGGTATTGCCCTGTAGGATTTTACATCGATAATTGGGTGGTATAATGTGCTAAGAAGAAGTTTTTAAAGTCCCCCACCGACCCTCCACTTAGAAATACATCCTCCTGTAGTTCGCAACCATCCCTTTTGCAATGGATGATTGTGATATTACAGGAGCGTGCATCTTGAGTGAAGGATAGCCATTGGCATTGTTTGATACTTGAATTTTCCATGGATATTAGCTTTCTGATGTTGTGATTATTTTATCATATTGGATGATGTATATTTTATTTGACATATATCATACTAACATTAATTTTATATTTTTGTTTGCATGTGTTGTTGTATTCAATTTTTATTTTTCATGGTGAAAATGAATACATGAAGCTCAATTCCTCCTAATCCTGTAGGGATAACATTGACATCTCCAAAATTCCAAAGGGAGGAATGATTCAGGAGGTCCACATTTATGTTCTATATAGACCATCATCAACAGAATAACCCACCCAAACTGGAAATGGAAGCCATTGTTAGGGCCTGACTCAATTTGCCGGAAACTTCTGTTATTTATTTCTCAAATTTCCACACTATAGGTATGCATTCATGAGGATATCATCTAGCTTATGACATGATGGAGGATGCCCAGAAGTATGAGCCTCTAGATAATCTGAGGAGGATGGGAGTTACAGTCATAAAACCAGTGATAGATCAAAAAAATTGTGCAAAAATTATTGCACATGGAAGCAACTCGAAGTTTGCTGCTAAAAACAAAAAAAGTAGTTATTGTTTTTATATGTTTTGTTCTAAAAAACTTATGACATGTTTGAAAAAAATATATATAAATATTTGATTTTTATCAGATGTTGATTCACACCAAATTAATTATATTTTATTTTGTTGTTCGAATATATTCTTGATTCACATGAGCTTAACTAATTTAATATGTTTTCCATTGGATTAGATATTTTTTCCTTACTATTAATATGTGTTTCAATGGATTATATTTTTAATATTACTAATTTTATGATATTTTATAGCAAGTTTAGATTATTAAAATTCATTTATTCTAAAATTCTATTTAGGTAGAAAATGTGTAATGGTAACGATTTGCTAATTCACTAAGTATGGGATTATGATCATTTGTCCAATTTAGGATTGTATTGGTGCAATTATCATTTTGAATCATTTATGGTATTCATATGGCCCCCATTTGATTATTTAATTACTTTTTCTAGGTCATTGTACTTGAGAAGAAACTTAAGTTCAAAAGGTTTTGGTAGACTACAGGTTTATGAGAAAAGAGTCCCCATTCTCTTTGAAATTTATCCATGTGACCCTCGGTTTACTTTATTCACATTTTTTGATAGTCATATACGTGTTTGTTTATTTGTGTGTAGAGAGTGTTCTAAAATGAGTTCAAGTCATATAGAGATGCACCTTTATCCTACTTAATCTACATAATACAGAAAACAATTATTGGTTGAAAAGGAGTTAATTCTAGAGAATTCGAGTACTCATTGAAGCATGTAATTTTAATACTAGATATACATTACAATGGTTTTTTTAGTGAATAAACTATAAAAATTATTAGAATTTCATTTGTAATACTATAGGCTATACCAATTATTGGAATGTCATTCACAATACTATAACTAATCAAATGTTTATAGATATTGATATTGAAAATAGATTGAAATCTGTATATTCATAATAGACTAATCAATTTATTAAGTGATTTATTCAAATTTAATATTTACCCATTACGTTTATAAACTCATAATTATAGGAAAAAAAAAATTTTTTAAAAAAAATCTAAATTGTGTTTGTATTAATTATATGTTAGCAACATAAAGTTTTATATTTAGAAAATGAGTGGAATGGTACCAAACCCATGATTAAGATTCCAATATACTGAAAAATATATTCACACTTTATTCTAACATACCAAATACAAAGTTATAGTATTGTAAGGAATACAATGTTTTAATACAATGTTTCCCAAAAATAAGTCACTCACAAACACATGACGTTAAATAATTTAGAGTTTATGTCCTAAGAAAAAGTAATAACTCCATTGACTCTCCAATAAGAAATCATTATTAATGAACGAACTCAGGAGAAAATATTTTAGGGCCTTGTAATATGTTAAATTATAGGTGTTTGTATTGAAAAATTCAAATTAGAAGTGTTCATTATATTACTTATTATGTTTTCTTACGATATATTTTTGTCCATTGTAAAGGTAAACATGGTTGCCATTTGGAGATTGGAAATTCATGGGGTGTTGAATACCTCCAAAAATCTTGCATGTTCATTGTTCATATTATACAAACCTGATAGAAGCAAGATATTACAAAGATGTACAATTGTTGGAAATGCCACTATGACCTTCATGCAGGCTGAGTATAGGGCCTTGATATTGGGTATTGAGGAAGTGATACACAATGATGTTCTGAACATTTGTGTGTTTTCTCATGATATGCTTGTTGTGAAACAAATGAATGTTGTATACTGATGTAACAATGTAAATATTTCAATTCTTTGAGTTCAAATGCTAGAGAGTGTATCTCACTTTGTGAAATGTTCATATATGCATGTAAAAGTTAACAGATGTAGGTTAGATGTATGTCAAGTGTCTAGGGAAACTATAAACCAAGAAGTGGTAGCTTTTTCAGCACTTTCCATGGAAGACATTTTAATATGATACATGTACATGATTTATTTGCTTTTTTTGTAATGGTAGGGATACATTATTTAATAGATTGTGGATAACTAATATTATGTGAATTATCACCAGTGTATATAATATATATTTTGTGGATAATGTGATGATATATCCTATAGTGTTCGTTGATAGGCTGGGCATTTTGGATAGCTCATGATTTATCCTATATTCTCTTTTAACACACTTGCAATTCACATTTCATGTTTACTTTCGAAACATCTACAATTGAATATCCAATTTTGAAAAAAATGTGTGTAGATAATTTCTTCACAAGTCATTTATTGTGCATGATTTTCTCAATATGAATGTAAAATACAAATAAATAAGATCATGCACCATTTTTTTCAGTTTAACTTGTTTTACAATGTGTCGCTTCAATTATGATAGTAGTAACACACATGAACAAAACATGTGGAAGCTCGGCAACATTGGTTGATCCATTTTAACAATATGTTCTTATGTTTTAGGGAAAGACATAAATAATGAGATGGTAATATATAACTTTGTGAACATTAATTTTTTATCATAGCAATGTACCTAATATCATTTGTTTGGATATCAATTATGAAATTGTTGTCTTTTGATACAATTTTCTTCACATTCCATGATTGTAATATTCAAATATGTGAACATTACCTCTTTTGCAAAATACTTAATATTTTATGTTGGGCTAATATTTATTCATTGGGACTCCCTAGGTACTAGCACCTCCACATCACATGGCCCGTATGCATTTCACAAGTGTCAAAGAGGAAGCAAAGGGAGATGATCCTCCAATAGTTGATGGTGATACGTTAGATGGTCCTTCTAAGACGATTCAATTAGATATCCATGAGCCACTCATAGAGTATAGAACCAAATATGTTAATGGTTATATTCATTATGTCTGCAAACATGGATCATGTGCTATTAGTGGGGACGTTAGGTTTTTTCTAAGTTACATAGAATAAATTAACATCTCCAAGTAGAGCACAATATGCCCTTCGTGGAACTTCATAAGCTTGGCTATAAGAATAAATTGAAATAACCACCTATCTATCAAGATAGAAGTAGGGCATACATGTAAAAGAGGGAGGTGAATGTGAACTATGTCCTGCGGAAATGATTCTACTTGTAGCTGAGGAGGGTTATTGATTGAGTTTGAAAAAAAATGTAAATATTGATGCAGGGAGTTGATCCAATAACTAATTAGGGAGGTTGATGATGCAATGCATGCCTACGATTCAATAGAGATGCAAAAGGTGAAAAAGGAGAATTAGTTGTGAGCGAGAGGAAATAAAAACTCAAATATCATAATAGAGGTAAATTTAAGATTAGTATAGTATTTTATATATTTTGTTTGGTTGGAAATCAAAAAGTTAATATTTTGTCATGAACATGAAGCTAGAGAATAGGGTGGAAAAAGTAGTAGAAATTTTGACCCCCGATATGAATGTTGATGTAAGTAATTATTGGTCCTTCGTAAGTAAGGATATAATGTAGTTTTTACTTATTTTTATATCTACTAGATGTAGGAGTGCATCTGATTAATACATTCCCTTGTCTCAACTCTTACACGGACACAGAAACTCAATTCATAGTGTGAAAGAGAGCGAGGTAAAAACCACTTAATATGCACTTGAAAAATGTATGTTGCCTTATGTTGTCGATTCTTTAATTGTCTTGATAACTCAATTTTTATAGGTGGACATTTGCGATAACATGCCCCCTTCTCAATCAACCTATGGTTCCAATCTTATTAGAGAGATAGCTTCACATGAGGTAAGAGAGGTGGAGATGAAAAATCATGTAGTTATAAATTATTTGACAATTAAGCATAGAGAGGGTAATGAGGGGATACATGAGTAGAGGGGCACAAACACCATTGTTGACAATACGAGAGAGGGTTCAACTAGACTGGTAAGTTATTCAATGTTCTCATTTGATTTTCTATATTCTTTTTTGCTGAAATTAAGAAAACGTTATAAATGCAATTGATATTTTTGTTATTCTAGTATTTGTTGATGGGGTCAAAGTCAGGTTAATGTCAGATGATATGATTGTTGTAAGAGGAGTGGTTTTATGATAGTAGCCCACATGCGAAGTGCTATGGAATCAAACTCCCCATTTTACTGTCAAAGTGATTATTTCTGAGGACATTTTTCCCACTACTCCATTGCTCTACCCTAATACATTTGCAAACACTTTGGCAGAGTGTTTCAAAGGGTTTGCTATTTGGGATCTCAGCAATATCAGACTTGAAACTCATGAAGAGGCAAGTAGTTGTAATGAATTTTTTAATGTAATTATGTGTTTAACTAGGAGATTCATCTACATTAACTTAATTAATATATGGTTGGATCAGGATGATGTGGTACAGGTTGAGATAATGCACCATACTCAGATAAAGACATCGGATGCGCCATCCATTCTTAGCATCACACCAAATTATGTTCATCAAAATGAAAAGAAATGTATAATATTTAATGATGGAGTATTGTCTGTCGCTAACACTAGGCAACAAAGGGGATGAAAACCTTTATGTATAACATTGATTGTGAGGATTCGGTTTAGTATATATGTGTATATGATGATGATATTACTTTAATGTGTTTGAGTTTTACTACTTAGTACTGCGTTACTGATATATTGAATATGGTTTGTGGTTATGGGTTAAATAGAGTTATCCATTTACAATATGATTATAATGCATTAGATGGTTTTTATTCTTGTTATGTGAAATTCCATTTACTGTATAAATGATGATGTTGTCATTGTGTATCTGGTTAATGTATTAATGTGACTATGGATTGTGGATTACGGTTTTTCGTATGTGGTTTCCTTGCATGCCTACTTGGGTTTGACATGTTCAATAATTTATCGCAGGTAATTCACAATTTCCTTTTCAAATTTGTATATTATAGATTACAGTGTTTGGTTTATTGTTACATAGTTATGTTCTTCATTCATGTATGCGTACTTGGGTTTGACATGCGTACAAAACTTTCATATATATTTCATCCCTGATAATATTTTGTTACGTATAAGTTAACTGCATTATTTCCTTTCTAATTATGTTTGAATGGTAACAGATAATAATTGATTTTTGTAATATAAGTTTATTTATATGGAAAGACTAAAGAAGACTTGAAAGCGCAAGGTTTCTCATGTGAAAGAACGAAATGATTATGAATCATTCGATAGTGACACTTATCCGTTGAAAAATAATGTAAAGAGTTCTACAAACAAAGATGTTAGTGCTACACAAGAAGACAAACCTTCCCCATCAGTTCATATGGATTTAGAAATGAAACTTGTAACAAAGAAGAAAAATATATATTAAAACCATTGTGAAATCTTTGCATCGGAAAATTTATATTTTACCAAAAAATAAGGAAATATTAGATGAAATAGGAGAAATTGCCTCAAGGGCGATGGAGTTAGAGCTCAAGGTTCAGGAGTTAGAACTAGAAATTAAGGATTTTGAGACAATTTGTGAAGCAGACAAAAACATGTTCACAAATCAAGTAGAAAAATTTAATATCATTCTTAAAATACATGATGATAAGAAGGAAGTATGGAAGAAGATGTACATGCAAGCCTAGGCGGTAATTGAGGAAAAAACACCAAGCACTCCCACCTAATATAATGATAACAAATGAATATACCAGTCATAGAAATTTTATATTTCACTTACATATTTGACAAATTCTACTTATATATTACAAATATATGTATAGATACTGATTATGTGGTATGCAAAAAATTAGTTATATTTGATGAATTTTTCCTTTGTATCATAATAGATGATATAGATAGATGTATGTGGTTAAATTATGATTATTAGATGTATGTGATTTTACACTAATATGGTTGTTTTTCAGTTGATTTTATGATGTGCACATTACTTAGTATTTAGATCGTGTATTTTAATTGTTATATATGTTATGTCATGTGATGAATAAGGAAGAGTAATACAAGCGTGATTAGAAGACAATTCTATATATGTATGATGAGGTTGTTACATTAATGTGTTTGAAATTTACGATTTAGTATTACATTCTTGTTAAATTGACTATGGTTTGTGGTTCTTTTTATAGCACATTAAATGGTTTTCATAGTGCATTCTAAAAACAATTAGTTATATTTGATGAATTTTTCCTTTGTAGCATAATAGATGATATGGATAGGCATATGTGGTTAAATTATGATTATCCGATGCATGTGATTTTACACTAATATGCTTGTTTTTCAGTTGATGTTATGATGTGCATATTAATTAGTATTTAGATCATGTATTTAAATTGTTATATCTGGTATGTGATGTGATGAATAAGGAAGAGTAATACAAGTGTGATTAGAAGAAAAGTGTATATATGTGTGATGAGGTTATTACTTTAATGTGTTTGACATTTATGATTTAGTATTACATTTTTGTTAAATTGAATATGGTTTATGGCTCTATTTATAGCACATTAGATGGTTTTTATAGCACATTCTCCAAAGAATTAGTTATATTTGGTGAATTTCACCTTTGTAGCATAATAGATGATATTGATAAATGTATGTGTTTAAATTATGATTATTAGATGTATGTGATTTTACACTAATATGATTATTTTTCGGTTGATGTTATGATTTTCACATTAATTAGTATTTAGATCATTTATTTGAATTGTTATATCTCATATGTGATCTGATGAATAAGGAAGAGTAATACCACAATAACACAAGTGTGACTAGAAGACAAGTATCTATGTGTGATGAGGTTGTTACTTTAATGTGTGATTAGAAGAAATTTCTTATTTAGTATTACGTTCTTGTTAAATTAAATATGGTTTGCGATTTTTTTTATAGCACATTAGATGGTTTTTATTCTTGTTATGTCACATTCCATTTATTGTATAAATAATGATGTTTTCACTGTGTATATGGTTAATGTATTAATGTGGATTATGGTAAAAGGTATATACTTACTTTGTTGGGTTCTACTTTCATGTATGGTATATGGTTACAATTACATTTGAATATTAATAGATAATAATTGGTTTTTTAAATAAAGGTTTAATTAGATGGCAAGACAAAAGAAGATTGGAAAGCGCAAGGCCTCACTAGTTTCAAAATGGAAATATTATGCAAAATTATATAGTGCAATTACTAATGTGTTTAGAAATACTATAGAGAGCTGTAAAAATGAAAATGTTGAAGTTGGACAAGAAGATGAGTCATCCCCATCAGTTCGTATGGAAATAGACCTGAAACTTTCAATGAACAAGGCAAAGTTTTATAAAATCAAGACTGAAAGACTTAGATTGCAATATTTAAGATTGTCAAAGATAAGTCAAAAAATATTGAATCAATTGCTAGATGTTTTCTTGAAGAATATGGAATTACAGCTTGAGGTTCAAGAGTTGGAATTAGAAATTAAGAATTGGGAGACGATGTGTGAATCCAATAAAAAAGTGTTCTAAAATCAAGTAACATGTTTTAATTCCATTTTTAAAATTCATAAAGGTCACAATGAATTATGGAAGAAGATGTACATACTAGCTGAGGTGTTGACTGTGGAAAAAGTACCAGTCACTCACATCTAATTTGAAGTTCTCATTGAAGTATGTAATTTTCATACCATGTATACATTACAATGGAATGATCTTAGTTTAAATGTGTGTTAGCATTCATTAAGACTACAAAATTGTTTTCATTGCTTCAATTCTAACTGTTATCACTGAATCACAACACCCTTATGTTTACACAAGTGCATATACTTGAGTTCATGGTGTGATTGGATAACATGGGTACTATCTCAAAGTTGTGGGACTTGCTACTTGAGATATACCTCTAGAGAAAGTTGGTTCTTACTCTTAAACTACCTGCCACAATCTAATCTAATGCAGGAAAAACTATCTTTCCTAATCTAACTTTCTAGGGGAGCAACAAGAGAGAATGCATGAAATTGAAAGCCTACAATAAAGTAGTGATACACTAGAAAATGAGGGGTGGGAGAGTAGTCTTCCAATGTGTGAAAAATAGAAGTACAATGCATATTAGAAGGGTTGATAACATTTCTCCACAATCTAGCAAATGCATTCACAACAATATTTCATATATGCACAATAATATTAAGTCCTTGCAAGAACATAAGAATAGACAAAATATTATGTTAATGAAGGTTAAAAGGGAAAGAAGAGTGAAAACAAACATAGTAGGGGAAGATGCATCAACAAACTTGTATTTTATTGCTTCATGATATGCACAGTTCAATCTATTACAAGATAAGGGCCTTGATCACCATGCAAGGAGTCCACTACAAGGGCCTGCAACACATTGGCTTCAAAAAGCAATTTTGAAAGATCTTTCCTACAACAAAAATACCTCTCTTTACAATGAGCCCAACACTCCAATTTATAGAAAATAAGAAGAGAGAGAGAGGGAAAATGGAAATCCCAAATTCTATCCTTCAACCACTTGTAAGAGGTATTAAATAGAGTGAAATGATGTTCTTTTTCTCGCTAAAGGCTCCCCATACTGTCTGATGACTTGTAGCAGTGAAATATGGTAGCCCATGCTTCATTGAATGCGTCCAAATACCAAATAAAACATTATTCTAAACTTGTCCACATTTTCTAAAAAATATCTATCTATCCTTGATCAAATCTAGAATTTAGTAATTTTTGTACGTCAGTCTCAGAGCCTAGATTCCAAAGGTACTAATTTCATGTTATTTTGTTGAGAAATGTAAAAGTTATGGCCTTCTGAGTTCGAGTAGCTATTTTGGGTCTGCTAGGCATTTTCTATCATTTGACAGGAATGAGCATTAATTGATTGGAGGTGAATATTTTTATATTATTTTAATATATCAAATTATTTTATTTTTGGATGTAGAGGACGTCTTGCTCATTCCAAAAAGTCCAATTTTATGAAAATTGGAGCTCGGAGTCAAAAGTTATGGCTGTTTGAAGTTTAGGAGGTCAAACATTGACTTTTTCTCTTCATTGCTGCTATTTTGGAAAAATCGGGTCCGCATGTCTTCGCTGTCCCGGACACATTATTCCACATCACCCGATTCAAGATTTCTTTTCCTCATGCATTCACCGATGACTAGGCCATGACGTTTGTTGACTTCCGCATTTTCCACATCCCATTTAACTTAGCTCCTTGTGCATTTGCCACATCCCACATGTACTTTTGTCCCGAAATTCTTGGACACATTTCTCCATGCCACCCACAATGCACTAACGTGCGGTAAAATCAGATTTCCGTGTCCTACACGTCCTGTGTTCCATATGTCTTGCAGAGTGTGTGGGATGAAAACTTCCACTTTTTCTATTCTTTACTGGCTGCAGCCATTTCGGCTTTACACGTCACATGTGTACTTTTGTCCCGACTGTCCCGTCAACCGCATGGAACAAAAATGTCTGATGTTTGCACAAAACACCAATATAAGCCCACTTTTTGTTTTTTTTTTCAATTCTCTCTAACTTCTTGAGTTTTTTCCTAGATGGGGAAGTTAGAGAGAATCCAAGGGGACCCTAAAACATGATTTTGGGCCTTGAATCAATTCTACTTTCTCGAGAATGAAAAATTTGATCTATGTTATCAAAATTACCTCAAGGGGTAAATTTTGGATTACAATTTTAGTGACTCAGTGGGGTTATCTACCTGTCAGATGAAGTATGGTGAGCTTCCTATAGCAATCCATTTGGCATGGAGTTTGTCTAATAATTTCTCATTTGATTTGACATTTGAAAACCTACATCCTTCAGCCATTGAAACATTTTTTATTTGATTCTCCTATGGCTGCAAATTCTTTTCTGGGAGCTTGATGAACTATAAACATGCACATACTATAAGCAATAAGACATGTGCACTATCACTTAGGGAAATGAAAACTATTCTAACATCAGTACAATGTGCATAAGCACTTGGATGAATGTAAATTCTAAATTAATATTTACAAGGGTGAGAAATTATCTTTCTAGTAGCAACATTTGAGGTAGATTCCAATGACCGGAATCTACAACTCTTCACCATCCAACATAGCCAATTGGAAGCATTGCTACCTTTGTATTCAATGATCATGTATGGACCATTCCATATGGCATCTAACTTGGAATGCTTTCCTGGCTTTGAACGATCAACATCCCACTTTAGTAGCAAATCTCTAGTTTACAATATCCCGACATTAGCTTTCTTGTCAAAACTCTTTTTAATCAATGCTTGATCCTTTTCCATTATATGTATTGCATGTTCTCTCATTTCTTCTAATTCCATCAGCTCTGCATACCTAATTTCCATAGGCTCAAACTTAGCTAGTTCCAACTGTTTCATGAGTTCCAATGCTAGCAACTTGAGTGATACATGTAGATCTACTTCTTTCCCGCATACAAGCTTGTATGCAGAGATTCCAATAGACCTCTTGGGTGTGATCCTATCATCCCATAGAGCTGATTTGAGCTTTGCGTGCAAATTTCTTTGATTCTCATCAAGAGTTATCCTTATCAATCTTACTAGGTTCTTGTTCATAGACTCTACTTGACCATTACCCTGAGGGTAATAATTTGATGAAGTGCTGAGATACACACAATTCTTGAAAGCCCATTTAGTGATCTTTTTTCCAAGGAATGTCAATGCATTGTCTGATATGATAGTGGCAGGGACACCAAACCTCGTGACTATAACTTCATAGAAATCCAAGATGTTGGATTCATTTTCCTCCTTAAGTGCCACTGCTTCAGTCCACTTGGTGAAATAGTTTGTTGCCATAAGGATCCACTTGTGGCCTTGACTTGAATTTGGATTGAAAACCCCAACGAATTCCAATCAACATTACATGAATGGTTGATTTATTGAATTCAAATGAAGGGGCAGAACTGCCAACCTTTCTTTCCCTATGAAGAATGCACATCTTTTGCATTTCTTGACCCATGAGTAGCAATCATTGAATAGCATAGGCCAATAGTAACTATCCTTCATGATTTTGAGAGATGTTACTCGTGGAGCAAAGTGGACTCCTGCTTCTCCATCATGGAACTCGTGTAATATATTCTCAACTTGACCTACTTTAATGCATCTCAATAGAAGACCATTGATATCCTTCTTGAACAAGATTCCATTAATGAGTACATATAGGATGGCTTGTAATCTAAAGTATCTCCTCTTACCTTTGTTCCATTTTGGAGGGCACAAACCTATTTGGAGATAATGCACCAAGTCTTAAGTCCAACATGGTATGGATGTATTGTTAGATGATTGTTCTTGATCATTCTGGAGTAATAGGACAACATCTTCTTCACCTTTTGACCCATCAGGTTGTTTGGAAGTGAACTGCTCACATAAACCTTTGCCATGAACAAGCTTGCTCACTTTTATTTCAATGTCATATTCCATTACTCGAGTGATCCAACCTACTCTCTTCTTGTTCAAATCCTTGTTTAGGATAAAGTCCTTGACACCAAGATGAGAGACCAATAATTGAATCTTATTGTTCAAGACCAAGAATCTGAACCTCTTTAAACTCCTGATGATAACAAGGACATGCTTTTCAATGAAAGAATAATTTTCTTATTAATCTTCCAGGATTTGACTAAAGAATGCTATGGGATGTTTTGAACCTTCTCTATTCAGCTATTTCAAGATAGTTGCGATTGTATTTGATCCTCCAAAAGCATACAACATAAATTCCTGTAAAAAGTTTGGATTAATAAGAGTTGGAGCTCACGATATTACATGCTTGATGTTCTCAAAACTCTCTTTGCCTTCTACTGTCCATTTGAATGCAAGATTATTCTTCAACATCATTGTTAAAGGCTTCGCAAGAGTGGAAAAATTAGGCAAAAATCTACAGACAAAGTTTATCCTTTCCAAGAAGCTTTGGAGAGATATCTTGTGGTGTGCCAATGGAAGTGTTTAGATGGCTTTAACCCTTTCAGGATCAATTGTTAACCGTTCCCTTCAGACAATGTGGCCCGATAATTTTACCTTGTGTGCCAAGAACACACACTTCTTTGGATTCAATGACACTCTAAACCTTCTACACCTCTGAAACATTTTCCTGAGGTGAAAGAGATGGTCTTCTACATTCTTTGAGAAGACAATGATATCATCAAGGTATATTAGTGCTGTCTTGTTGATTAAGCATTTGAACACCATATCCATATCGCACTGAAATTTCTCTCTAGCATTTGACAGTCCAAATGGCATCTTCTTCTAAGCATATGTGTCCCATTTTGTAGCGAAGGCTATCTTGAATTGATCTTCTTACTTCACCATTATCTGATTATAGCCTGAGTATCCGTCTAGCAACGAACACCTCTTTTAACTAGCTACATCCTGCAAGATTTGTTCCATTGATGGAAGTGGATAATGATCCTTGAGTGATGCTCTATTTAGATCATGGAAGTCCACACACAATCTTATTTCTCCATTAATATTTCTCACTGGAACCAATTTTGTAACCCAACTTGAATGTTTGATGGGGAAGAACATACTAGCCTCAATCAACTTTTCAACTCTTTTCTCATGAGAGGTTCAATATGGTGATTCATTGGCCTTTGGTTCTGTCTGATGGGGTTGGATTCCCGAACCAACTCAATAGTATGTTGTGCCAAATTTGGGTTGAAACCTCTTAAGTCCTTATAAGTCCAAGCAAAGACATCTAGGAACTCTTGAAAAAGCTAAAAAAACTCAGATATTTCTTGTGGGGTACTTACTTTGCCAATTTGCAATGTCTTGCCTTCATTTACGAAAATAGGCTCTGAACCTTCACCCTTTACCTGAATGTTTTCTTTCTCATTCTGGAACTGATCATTTAGGTTGAATATTGACTCCAAGTTTATAAGGCCTTTTGTAATTTTTTAGTTCTCAATTGCACCACTTGGTCGCCATACTATTGCTCCATCTTGTGTTGATTTCTAGCGGAGAACTCAGCTTCTTCTTATAGGAAATTAACAATTTGCTGATCATTCTCAAAGACTTTCCAACTTTTATTGTTATTCAGACCAACTGGTCTCAAAACCACTTTGATATGAGGCTGAGATTTCTCACTTTTGATACTTTCTACAACATCAAATGCAGCCCCAATTACTACCAGTCTATCTGTTGCTTCATTCTTTTTCTTTGGGATGGAATTGTTGCTAAAAGCTTTAAAATCTTCAATGAGATCCCATACCCAATTTTTGTAGTTCTTCAATAGATTATTCTTGGCAGCATTTTGTCCTCTGACTTGGTTCAAAATCACCTCACTATCACTAAATACTTGCAACTTCTTAATGTCTTTCTTCCTTTCCCAGTGCAATCTGTGAATTAAGGATTGATACTCAACCGTGTTGTTTGAGCAAGAAAATTAGAAAAGGAAGGCCACGTAATACTTTGTACCTTGTGGTGAAATGACCATATCTCCTCCTCCTTCACCTTGTCTACTTCTTCATCCATCGAAGAACAAATTTCCATAATTCATTCTGTAATCTGGCTTGGTGATGTTAGGGAGAGGTTGATTCTCTTCATGCAAACAAGAAACTCCTCACTCAGATTCCTCCGTTTCTTTGTATGGATAAAATGCATGTCTTTTGTTGGCCCACTCATCAAGAGTCAAGTTTGGGATACACTCCACCTTGGTATTTTCTTCAGGAGTGCTTAGGAGGTCTTCTTGATCAAACGCTGAGTAGTTTGCATTGATTGGGCTTGGAACATAAGATTTAATGTGGTAGTCTACAATGGGTTCAGATCTGATTATGGCCTTTTCCCCATACCTTACTCTGAATAACATGTGTGACCAATCAGCCAAAAGATAGCCTCCATTTTTAGTAGTGAAGTGTCTTGAAAAACACAATGCAAAGAGTGGTGGTAAGTCTATGACTGATACATCTTGTAACACCATTACATTAGGACACGCGTGCAATGTGAGGCTCAAATATTTTATTAATCCAACAATTTTCAATGTTGTCCCATCCAATTACACTACATCCGTAGAGAAGACTTCATATTGAAGACCTAACTAATTAGCTATTTGTTTTGGCGTGACTAAGCTACTTGCTCCAAATTTAATCATGTAATTATGTACCAACTTATCTCCTATAAAAAATGAGACATATGATGGAGGGGGATTCAAATTTTTACCTTGTTGTCCTCCATGGTTTCCTTCAGGCTAAGTTACATTGGTAAGAACATTTTCTTGTTGATTGGGTCACTGATTTGACGCTGACCAATTTTCCATAGTAGTCTGCAATAGGTCTCTCTATCCTGGGATAGCTAATGACACCCACATTGAGATGTTTACATTCATTTTATTCATTTGCTCAATGATGTTGAATGGAGATGATCTATCTCTCTTCTCCCCCTTGCCTTGCACATTCTTCTCTAGCACCTAAGTTGTTACAATTGACACGTGAGATGGTTTAGAAGGTGGTTTGGGCTGACCCTACACATTTGGAACTGCACTTTGATTGCCAAGTACCTTGTGGAGTAATAAAGGGTTGTGAACCATTTGAGTTGGATGAATGTCCTTCTCAAATATTTCTCTTCTTTGTGGAGCCTATTTTCATGTTAGAGTGTGGTACACCTTCTATGTGTTACACTCGGGTTTTTTTGGTCTTTTGCCCATTGTTTTGATACCCACGGTTTTGTATCAAATTGCTTAAGCAGTTGTCTATTTATATGGTCTTATGCATATGATAGATGAACAAGAAAATGTATTGCAGATATGTTTTGAATTCGGCTGTGAATTTTGTAGAGTTTGTTGAGCATAGCTCCAAACGGATCTGGGTATTGTAGTGAGAGAGCAGTGGCTTGTAATAAAATCTGAGCAAGTGATTCTTGGTGGACGTAGCCCAAATTGGGTGAACCACATTAAATACAGTCTCTTTGTATTGTGTTATTTTATTCTGGAATTTTATTTGAGATCTGTAATAATTTCTGCATATAAGTTTCTACTGTTGCGATTCTGTGGGGGATTATTCCGCATACTTTATCTCTTATTTCCTAACACTTAGACCGTGTATTGGCAGCTATACTTTGAGAAGGAGTTTGATTCATTCCACAAAATTCTTCAGCCCACTAATTGACAAGCATAGTTTTGTTTGAGGGTCCCTCTCGTTGAGATCCTTGCTTCTGATATTCTTCATGACTATATACTTGTGAAACACTAAAGGTTTACACCATCTGATCCTGATTTAATGCATCATTAAAGCACATTGATTGGTTATGTGGCTGATTGCATGGGAAACACCAATCATATTCTTGTGCTATGTTATTCTATGCTTGAACTAGTGCCCTTGATGTTGAAGTTGTACTTGGATCATATGGCCTTAAAGTTCTAGGAGATTGTGGTTGGCCTTAGTTCTGGCTTTGATTTATAGTCTAAGATGGTGGCCTATTTTGCTGATATTCGGGTCTAGTTTGATACTGACCCTTAGACTGAGCCTGAGGCTGATACAACCTAGAAGTTTGAGATTGTTGTCTTTTAGTGGTTACTATATTGTTCCCCAAGTTCTGAAGTTGTTTCATGAATTCTTGGAATTCCTTGGAGTTGTTAGATGATGAAGTGGAGGCTTCAGCTGAGCTTTGACTCCTTGGGGTATGTATAGGAGCTAATGTAGGTGTTTGGCTAGTATCTGGGATTCCTAACTCAGGGTATAGAGGCATTTATGGTATAGGAGTGATTTTTCCAACTTGAATCAAATGGTTCTCAGCCCCTATGGAAAGGCTATAGTATGCAGGTAAAGTTGTGCCCCCCATCAACTGATTCATCAAAGAAATATCAGAATTCAAAGCCCTGAGAAATTATAAGAAGGCAACTTTGTTAGTGGGATTTAATGTTGTTGGGATCCTATCGTAGGTCTACTAAAATATGAGGTTAAAGTCTGTAACCTTCTCGTTCGGGACTCTCTTGATTGTTTTTAGCTACTCCAACAAAGATAAGTTGTCACCTTTTTCTCCAAACTAGTTGTGGAGATCTGTGCACAAATGGTTCCCATTTTTGATAGATCCTGCCTCAAGGCTCCGGAACCATTGGGAAGATTTCCCTTTGAATGAAGCGGTGAGTAGCTTGACTGCAATGTCCATCTCATGAATTTCATGGAATGTACATACATTCACAATATCTAGGACATGATCACCAGAGGAAGTCTAGTTTTCCCTAGTGAAATACATGATGCTTTTTAACGCTACTATCAGAACTAGATTTTTTACATTTAGGGTGAGTGGGCTACTACCAATGAAGTTGACATATGGATTTTGTTGTGCCATCCTGATTGGTTGAAGAACTCTAGTTGACTAAAAAAAAGGCCTACCAGGTGGAGGTGTTGAAAAGGTCCTATTTGGTGGAGATGGATACCTTTGATCTCTTCTTCCTCTTCTTGTTCTATCTAGGGATAAATGTAGACAAATAAAGATTCCTTATTCCCTAGTTCTTGATCTATTCTGAATTCTTTGTATAACTCTACTAGGTTTGGACTACTGAAAGTAGTGGATGATGCCTCTTTTGGAGTCACTAGATGTGCAATTTCAAAGCTCCTTCAAAGTTGGAAATTTACAAGTGCACATAAATCTTGTCATAATTAAAATAAAGACTTATTCTATCCTACCAAGCATGCTATAATTGTTATCACCAAATCACAACACCCTTATGTTTACACAAGTGCATATACTTGAGTTCACTATGTTATTGGATAACATAGGTACTATCTCCAAGTTGTGGTACTTGCAACTTGAGATAGACCTCTAGAGAAAGATGGTTCTTACTCTTAAACTACCTGCCACAATCTAATCTAATGCAGGAAAAACTATCTTTCCTAATCTAAATTTCCAAGGGACCAAGAAGAGAGAATGCATAAAAATGAAATCCTACACTAAAGTGGTGATACACTAGAAAAGGAGGTGTGTGATATTAGTCTTTCAATGTGTGAAAAATAGAAGGAAAATGCATACAAGAAGGGGTGATAACATTTCTCCACAATCTGGTAAATGCATTCACAACAATATTTTATACATGCACAATAATAATGATTCCTTGCAATAGTATAAGAATAGATACAATATTCTTGTAATGAAGGTTGATAGGGCAAGAAGAGTGCAAACAAACACAGTAGGGGAAGATGCATCCATAAACTTGTATTTTATTGCTTCATGATATGCATAGTTCAATATGTTACAAGATAAGGGCCTGGATCCCCATTAATGGTGTCCACTACAAGGGCCTACATCACATTGGCTTCACAAAGCAATATTGATAGATCTTTGCTACAACAAAACTACCTCTCTTTACAATGAGACCAACACTCCAATTTATAAAAAAATAAGAAGAGAGAGAGAGAGGGAAAATGGAAATCCCAAAATATTTCCTTTAACCACTTATAATAGGTATTGAATGGAGTGAAATTATGTTTTTTTTCTTGCCAAAGGCTTACCATACTATCTCATGACTCACAGTATTGAAATATGGCAGCCCATGCTTCATTGAATGCATCCTACTAGAAAATAAAACAATATTCTAAACTTAGCCGTATGTTCTAAAAAGTATATGTATATCCTTCATCAAATCTATAATTTATTGATTTTTTTACTTTCTTCTTGAAGCCACAATTCTAACGGTACCAATTTAGTGTGATTTTTTTGAGAAATGCAAAAGTTATGGCCTTCTGAGTGCGAGCAAATATTTTGGGTTTGTCAGGCATTTTTTGTCATTTGACGGGAATGAGCATTAATTGAATGGAGCTGAATATGTTTATTTTATTTTAATATATCAACCCTCATAAAAAATTAAGAAATCTAATTTTATAACGTCTTTCTTATTCCAAAAAGAGTATGTCGTGCTCATTCCTGAAAGTCCAATTTTATGAAAATTAGAGCTTGGGGTCAAAAGTTATGGCCATTTGAAGTTCGGGAGGTCAAACATTGAATTTTTCTCTTCATTGCAGTTAGTTCGGAAAAATTGGGTCCGCATGTCCCAGCTGTCTCAAACACATTCTTCCGCATCACACAATTCAGGATTCCTTATCCCCGTGTGTTCGCCATTGACCGGGCCATGACGGGCATTGACTTCAGCAGTCGCCGAATCCCATTTATCTTAGCTCCTTGTGCGGTGATTTCACCTTTTCACGTCCCATGCATAATTTTGTCTCGACTATCCCAGAAACATTTATCCACACCACCCGCAATGTTGTGACTTGTAGAAAAATCAGCTTTTCGCGTCCCATGTGTACATGTGTTCCAAATGTCCCGCGGATCGCGCGGGATGAAAACTTCTGATTTTTCTGATTTTTACTGCCTGTGGCCATTTCAGCTTTGTGCATCCCGTGTGTACTTTTGTCCTGACTATCCTGTGGACCGCCTAGAACAAAATTGTCTGATTTTTTCGCAAAACCCCAGAATAAGTCCTTTCTTGGATTTTTTTCAATTCTATCTAACTTCTTGGGTTTTTTCCTAGATGGGGAAGTTAGAGAGAAGCCAAGGGAACCCCAAAACATGATTTTGGGCCTTGAATCAATTCTATTTTCTCAAGACTAAATAATTTGATGCATGTTATCAAAATTACCTCGAGAGGTGAATTTTGGATAACAGTAACTTCTCATCTTCTCATAGTTTTTTTGCAATGTGATACATATTTGATGTAAATGGTTTTTTGTAAATGTATATATGGATTGTCTAATATTATGAGTTTCCATTTCAAAATACTTGTTGGGTGTAAATGTATAAATTGTTTGTCTAATATTATGATTTCATCACATTGTATAACAACCCTTTTCCACTTGATAAGTAGTTGATGTCGATTGCATCTCTCCAACAAGGAGGAAATGCAACGTAGATTTCACCTTTTGGAGAACCAAATTGCATTTCTCAAAGTGTTGAAAACACCATGTGTTTTTTAGTGTTTCTTAAAACTTGCTCTATTACTTAGTGGTTTTGATAAAACCATCCTTTTTCCAATTGATAATTAGTTGTTGTGGATTACATGGTTCCAACGAGGAAATACAACGTGTATTGCACCTTTTAGATAACCAAATTACATTTTTCAAAGTGTTGAAACCATCATGTGTTTGCCAACTTGTCATAAAAATCACTCTATTTCTTAACAGTTTCCATAAAACCAGCCCTTGTCCATATGATAAATAGTTGATGTCGATTGCATTGTTCAAACAAGGAGGAAATGCAACATGGATTACACCTTTTGTAGAACCAAATTGCATTTTTCAAAGTGTTGAAAACATCATGTGTTTGTCAACGTGTCTTAAAAATTTGTCTATTTCTTAACGGTTTTGATAAAACCAGCCTTTTCCATATGATAAGTACTTGATGTGGATTGCATCGTTGTAATAGAGGAAATGCAACTTGGATTACACATTTTGGAGAACCAAACTACCTTTTTAAAAGTGTTGAAAAAAATGTGCGTTTTTAAACGTGTCTTAAAACTCTCTCTATTTCTTAACGGTTTCTATAAAACCAACCCTTCTCCACCTCATAAGTAGTTGATGTCGATTGGATCATTCTAACAAGGAGGAAATGAAACACCGATTGCACCTTTTGGAGAACCAAATTGCATTTTTCAAAGTGTTGAAAAACACCATGTGTTTTTCAAAGTTTCTTAAATATTGCTCTATTTCAACCATTCTCCACATGATAATTAGTTGATGTGGAGTCAATGTTTACAAAAAGAAGGAAAAGTACTAGGGCTGGCACATTTTGGAGAATGAGATTGTGTTTTTTAAAGTGTTCGAAAAAACCATGCGCTTTTCAACGTGGCGGAAAACACACCTTTTTTTTCATCACTTTGGTAAAATTCAACACTTTGATGTGGAGTAAATGTTTACAACAAGAAGGAAAATAATAGTGGGTTGTACATTTTGGAGAACAAGATCGTGTTTTTCAAAGCGCTAAAAAATACCATTCATTTATCAACGTGGCAGAAAACACACCCTGCTTTTCATTGCTTTGGAAAAATTCAACCCTTATCCATATGATAAGTAGTTTATGTGGAGTCAATATTTACAACAAGAAGGGAAAACACCACTGGTTGCACCTTTTGGAGAACGAGATTACGTTTTTCAATGTGATGAAAAATACTTTGCATTTTTCAATGTGGCAAAATACATAACCTGTTTTTCATCACTTTCGGAAAATTCAACCCTTATCCACATTATAAGTAGTTGATTTGGATTCAATTTTGACAACAAGAAATAAAATCATTGCGGGTTGCACCTTATGGAGACTGGGATTACGTTTATCAAAGTGCTAAAAAACACAGTGTGTTTTTAGATGTGGTAGAAAACACACCCTATTTTCATTGCATTTGAAAAATTCAACCATTTTTGGCTTGATACTTAGTTGATGTGGATTCAATGTTTACAATAGGAAGGAAAATCAATACTGGTTGCACCTTTTAGAGAACAGGATTGTGTTTTTAGAAGGGTTAAAAAATAGAGCACGTTCTTCAATGTGGCAGAAAACACACCTCTTTTTCATTACTTTTGAAAACATATACCCTTCTCCACATGATAAGTAGTTGGTGTGGATTCATTGTTTACAAAAATAAGGAAAATCACCATGGGTTACACCTTTTGGAGAACGAGATCACAATTTTTAAGTATTGAAAAACACAGCGCATTTTTCAATGTGGCCGAAAACACACCCTATTTTACATCACTTTGGAAAAATTCAACCCTTCTCCATCTGGTAAGTATTTGATGTGGAGTCAATGTTTAAAAAAATAACAAAAACCACTGTAGGTTTCACCTTTTGGAGAACGACATTGTGTTTTTCAAAGTGTTGAAAAACATTGAGTGTTTTTCAATGTGGCGGAAAACACACCCTTTTTTTCATCACTTTGGAAAACTTTAACCCTTCTCCACATGATAAGTAGTTGATGTGGCTTCAATTTTTACAACAATAAGGAAAATCACCGCGAGTTGCACCTTTTGGATAATGGGATCAATTTTTTTAAAGTGTTGAAAAACACCATGTGTTTATCAACATGGTGAAAAAAACACCCTATTTTACTTCGCTTTGGAAAAATTCAACACTTCTCCACCTAATCAGTATTTGATGTGGAGTAAATGTTTACAAAAATAATTAAAATCACCGCGGGTTGCACTGTCTCGATAACAGGATTACATTTTTCAAAGTCTTGAAAAACACCATGTGTTTTTCAACGTAGCAGAATACACACCCTTTTTTTTCACTTTGGAAAAATTCAACCCTTCTCCACATGATAAGTAGTTGATGTGGAGTCAATTTTTACAAGAAGAAGGAATATCACCACGGGTTGCACTTTTTGGAGAATGAGATTGCATTTTCCCAAGTGCTGAGAAAAACTGTACATTTTTCAATGTGGTGGAATGCACACCCTGTTTTTCATTACTTTTGAAAAATTCAACCCTTCTCCACCTGATAAGTATTTTATGTGGAGTCTTTTTTTTCAACAAGAACAAAAATCACCATGGGTTGTACCTTTTGGAGAACGGGATTACATTTTCCAAAGTGGTGAAAAACACCATGTGTTTTTCAACGTGGTAAAAAACACACCCTGTTTTTTATCGATTTCCAAATTTTTAACCCTTCTCCACATGATAAGTAGTTGATGTGGAGTCAATTTTTACAAAAAGAAGGAAAATCACCATGGATTACACCTTTTGGAAAACATGATTTCATTTTTCTAAGTGTTGAAAAACACCATGCATTTTTCAACATGGCGGAATCCACACACTCTTTTATTTACTTCATTTGCTTTAAATTGTTACATAAAGGTGGAACATAATCGCATTTTGTACCTTGTGGAAAAAAATGGTTTATTATTTATAGTGTTAAAAAAGGTTTACTTTTTAGCACTTTAATAGTAGCACTAAAAATACGACATGATAATTTGTTACTGTTGATTACATCATTTCATCATAATTACATTAACTTTATGTTTGTTAAAATATTTTAAATTATCCATATATTTCACGAGCAGTTCTACGTTTTCTAACCCCACCGATATCTTTTTTAAAATACTCTAGAAATAGTCAAAGACTAGATCAGTTATACACGTTCCATATTTATGTATTTTAAATATATGCAAAGTATAATCTCATATACATGAATTTTAAATGTTTGCAATTATAATATAGGCCCACTCAACATGCCATACATTTACTTTCCAAATCTCAACCTGCTCATTCCATAAGATACATCTCTCCGTATATCCATTGCATCTGCAACACAATGCATTAAATATTAGACAAGGTATGAAAGGATTTTTACCTTACATACAGTAAATAAATATTATGAAATTAAGGACATTAAATGCACACCTTGTGCAAATGCTAAGTTTCTTAAAGATAAGTGGTAGCGAGGAGATGTTTCAGCTATATTTGAAGCACGTACAAAATAAATGATCAATATGTTAGTCTTCGCCTCGACAATTAAAATTTCTTGCAAATTCACAATCACACTAAGAGTACAATGTTTTAACCTGTATGTTCCATTTGTGTGGTTTGTATCCTCGTTGGACAATTTTCATCAAGAAATTGGAAGCATTCGTAGTCTTCATTGTTATTGCTCAAATCTTCTATAATGACTAGCCTCTTAGTCACACTACAGTGACATTTTTTACTCACACTAAATCATGGACGCATGCGGGTAGTTGTTGTCTCATTTACATCTCCTTTGAAACAAACAAACAACATATTTGATGCTTCTAGGTCTCTTCTAAACCTTTAAACACATTCAAAAAATGTTTTTTCTCTTCATATGTACTTATTCATGTTTCGAAGATTTACTTCAAGAATTATTCGATTGTGTGTTCCATAAAATCTGAATCACTTTCTATCATCAAAACACCAGCCCGAACTATTCTAGGAGTTTCTATGATGTATAAGACATTATAGAAAGTTATTTATTTATACACTATGTTTTTCAATATCATTATGCACATGAATACACAATGCCACTTAATCATAAATATGCGTGATGAAAATTATAATTGAAATTGATTGATTAATTGAAGGCATTAACAACTAACCATAAACTGTTAGTGACTATTGAGGTGGTGAGGAGGGGGCATCCTAGAACATGCCATCATTTATAGTGCATGTCTCTGCATAGGTATTGGCTACTGCATGATAAATGAAAACAATTCTAACACGATGCTTTTTTCATTACAAGTTATGCTTAGCAATCTATATCACTACTTGCCACATAGAATGACATTGAATCACCTTCCCCTTCTACTGTTGGATACAACAAAGAGGGGCCATCTTAGAATGTTACTTCATTTACCCCTCTTGTCTCCCCATAAGTATTGGTGCTTTCACGTGAAGTGAAAATAATTTTAACACGATGCTTATTTCGTTACGATTTATGTTTAGCAATATATATCACTACTTTCCTTATACAATGAGATTAAATTACCTTCCACTTTTGATGTTGGATACAGTGACAAGGGGCCATCATGGAATGTGTCATCATTTACCTTGCTTGTACCCCTATAAGTATTGGCTCCTGCACATGAAATGAAAATAATTTTAACACGATGCTTATTTTGTTACAACTTATACATAGCAATCTACATCGGTAACATATGATGGGATTGAATAACCTATCACTTTTGGCGATTGATATGATGACATCGACACATATTTCTTGCAAAAATCCATTTCCTTCAACATGTGATTTCACGTATTTCCTCTGATAGGCTAAACACATTCGCATACATTCAAGGCTCCAAATTGTCTTACCAAATACCATGTGCTTCTAGTTATTTCACTCCTCACCCGTAATTAATTGTAATTAGGGGTAATTGCAAGGTAATCTGTATCCATAATAATCTTTTCCCTCTCAACCACTATCAATAGTTTTCATTCTTTTATGAAATTGGTCAAGAAGTCATATTTTTACAACTTTCTCTTGTGTTTGTAAAATGGCTCCACCTTGTACAAAAGTGTGTAGAAAAAATATTCCATCGGACGAGTACATTTGTTTTTTCTATCACACAAATGTATAGTCTTAAACAAAAAATAGTAGGACTCGATGGATGCATTTGTTTCTTGATTTACATGGGAGAAGTTTCTAAAAAAATTTGCCCATATAGCTATCAAGTGACGCATATTCAAAATCAGTGACACTATAATCCAAGATTTATAATTGATTCTAATTAATAAGGAAACACAAAAATTATAGTACTCATCAACATATTCCTGAAGTACTCGAGAAACTTATTTTCCTCTTTGAATTCATTAAAGAATTATTGAATGATTTGAAATGTGTGCTCGTGATGTATTTCAGAACCATACATGATCATACCTAGTCTCTCAAAAATCTTCCACCTAGACTCCTTGCTACAATACCTGTGCACTTCTTTTAACCATGCCCTGCGCATGTGCCATAGGCATAACACTACATGGCAACAAAAAAACACACCTAATGGATTTGATTTCAAACGACACATCATCTGCAATGAATGCATTGAACTACCAGTCGGCATGAAGGTGTTTTCCTCGTTTGTGGATTTTTTCCAACCACCCGTAAATGTATTCAATTTTATTGCTTGAAGAAATGGCCCATGCTATAAGAACCCAAACCTCTTTCGCATAAAAAAAATAAATGTGTATAATTGGTACTAGAAGTAATATGACATCAAATGGTAACATGAAGTTCAATATAATAGAAAGGGAACACTATTAATGATACATAAATTACACATCATTTCAAAATTCATTCTAATTACTTACACCATATTTGTTCATAAAAAATGTCAAGTCCATGGATATTATGGAATTGTACAAATGTTTAACCATCCTTTCACACATCCAGAGTGTTTGTAACCCCATAATGAATAGAATAGTGGTTCAATTTGGGTGTCGATAGTAGAAAAATATGTCTCTTTCCTCCACGTGCCATAATTTCACACACATGGCATCATCGACATGTTTTTGAGACCTTCTATAGTAAAATCTTTTCCATGAGTTCACCACATCCTTTCTTGTCATGTATTCATCCCTCTTACTCGATATACCCACTTTGGATGGATTCTCTATATATTTATCATACACCGTTTCCATGGTGACTACCATCAATAAAAGACTCTTGATATAAGTTTTGCATTCATTTGAAAAGTATGTGGAAATATTCAGATGAGGATCATGAATGGTATTTTTGTTCCTCCCATAAAAAAACTCACCATTTACATCACAATGAAATGGATAGTTGTATAATATTATGTCCACTATTGATTTCCCGTACAAAAACCTTCACATTGAAATGACATTGGAAACCCCTATTAATTATACACCTCCTCACTTTTTAAATTGTTACTAGCTTATTTTTATTGTAGCTTCGACCATATGAACAATGGTATCTACATTAAAAATGGTAACATCAAATGCTATACAAATGTTTACGAAAACAACGTACACACAAATATTTTATTAGAAAAGTTTCAAACCTAGAATATGACTTGGTTGTTCATGGTTTTGGTGTTGAAAATTTTTTCCCCTTAGGAAAAATTAATTAAACAAGACACTACATAGAAGAAAATGCAAGAGTCAGTTCAGTTATGTGAGCCCATATTTCAAAACTAGCAATTAGGTTACAAACATGCTTGGTAATTGAAATCAAGAACAATTCAACCATAAGCAAAGCAACGGACTCGTTGAAGGCACCAGGTGTTAGCTCAGCATAATTCCAAGAGTGAGAGGTAAGAGTGAAACTCAAAACCCCACAGGAATTCCATGTGGAGTCAAAAATGAGGGACCCACCAAGGAAGTGCATATAATTTGTTCACTCGAGAACTGAATCAACTAAGTATAAAAGGGCTATGGGAAGCCTCCACGTGTCTCAATGATGCAACATCAAAGGTGTGATAGAGGAGGAGTCCCCAAACAAGCACAGGCCCTCCCTATGGTTTGAATCCCATAAAAGTTGAATCAATTGTTAAAAAAGTCTAAAGACCGGTGAATGCATCCACGTGTCTCTTCAGCGTAACTTGAGATTTAAAATCTGGAGGGAGTCCCCAAATGAGCGCAGGCTTGCCACGTAGAATTTTTTGAAAAGGTTTCACCAGCTATTGAAAAGTCCAAGCATGAAAAATACCAGTGGATAGCACCACGTGTCTCATCGACACACCCTCAAGGGTCAAATCTAAAGACAATATCCAAATGAGCACCAGCCCGCCATGTAGTCAGGGACCGAGAAAGGCAACACGCCCAATTTGGCTAAGTACAATAGGGTCATTGGTAGCCTCCACATGCCTTGTCCACGTAACTTCAAAGTAAAAATCTGCAGCGGGTTTCCAAATGAGTTTCATCCCTCCACGTACCCCAGGTCTAAAAATGAGACACCGGCCATTGAAAATTCCAAGGTCGGGATAGGCCGAAGGAAGCCTCCATGCGTTAGTTCAGCGCAACTTCAAAAGTAAAATCCAGAGTAGGTTCCCAAATGAGTGTTATCCCTCCATGTGTCCCATGTCCAAAAAGGGGATACCGGCCGTTGAAAAGTCCAAGCTTGGGAGAAGCCGAAGGAAGCCTCCACACGTTAGTTCAACGTTACTTTAGAGTTAAAATCTAGATGTGGTCCCAAAAAAAGCACAAGCTCTCCACGTGGCTAGATGTTAAACTAGGGGGTAGAAACAGCCATTAAATAAGAAAAGGAAAGGAAAACCAATGAAAATCCCCACATGTCCCTTCAGTGCTCTTTCGGGGGGAATCCAAAAGCAAGTCCCAAATGTGCGCTGAGTCTCCATGTGTCTCGGTTCATGCATAGTGTCTCTGACCAACAATAGGGGCTTAGGTAGAATACAAAGGAAATAGAGCAGGCCCACAGAAGATGCCACATGTCAGTTAGGCGCAACTTCACGAGTGAAAGGAGGTAGTAAAATATTAAGAATAGGCAGGGCTCCATGTAGTATCGCAGGGGTAGACTCTAAACCCAAAGTATTTTTGTAAAAGATTTGGTGAATCATAAAGCCCGCAAGGATTTTTAAATGCTTGGATCTTAAAATATTCTGAGAGCCCTCGTTGGGCACCAAATTTTGACATTTAGATGATCTCAACTACGAATGGAATAAATATATTCCACCACTTTTTGAGGTTGTTAGTTTTCTCACCTACCAGGTTGGTTCAAGTATGATGAGAATTATTATCCCCTTCTCTCTATTCATCCTATATATTGTAAGGAGGGGAAATTTTTGGAGTCCAAGCCTCCCATTCAAATTTTAATTCAAGTTCATGCCTCTTGGCCAGTGTAATGCATTGTATAAACTTTTAGAGAAACAATACATGTTTGTGGATAATTTTCAACCCTCTCTTGCGTTCATTGTCTCCTTTATGATCTCTCATTGTAATCTTGATTATTTGTTCATGGTGATTATATTGTAATTTTTATGTTTTTTTTTTATTGCAAAGTAGGTGTTTCAGCATTCCTTTTGTGCATCGCCCTTATTAGTTTAGGTTTTATTTCCTACATCTCCTTAACCCTTTCTCCTTGGCAAGTTAGAGTAGGTTTTAGAGTATGTCCTCTGCAATACAAATGTGTGCACTTGAACAAAGGAATAGGAACCAACCTTCATCTAAAGAGCTCTCTCGATTCAAAAATTCACACACTTTGAGAGATGCTCCATGTTATGCAATCACACTGAAAGTATTAACCCATAGAGTTTTATAAATTGATGGGTTCTATGATTTCACATCAATAGTTTTGGCATGCTTGGTTGGAAAAGAAGTCATATTTCAGTTTTATCAAGATTGGGTGTGTTTCTTGGTAAACTTCTAGCCTTTGGAGGCTTTGGAGAAACACATTTGGCAACTCCATCACTCAAATCAAGTGGTTTCACCAGCCCAAGTTTATCAAGTTTATAAGAAGAATACAAACAAGGTCAAGAATTAGAGAAGAGAAGAGGGGCTATTTTTCTATCTACATTTATTCCTAGATAGAGCAAGAAGAGGAAGAAGAGCTCAAAGGTCTCCATCTCCACCAAAAAGTTCACTGTCAACACCTCCTCTTGGAAGGCCTTTCATTCAATCAACTAGATTTCTTTGACCAATTAGGATGTCACTACCCAACCCCTATGTCAACTTCACTGGCAGCAACCCACTGGCACTCAATACACAAAATCCAGTTCTAGTTGCAACATTGAAGAGTGTTCCATATTTCAATAGAGAGAACCAGACAACTCTAATTGACCACATCCAAGACATTACAAATGTCTATGCAATTTATAAGATTGTTGAAATGGACATTGTAGTTAAGTTATTGGCATCCTACTTTAAAGGTAAAGCTTTGCAATGGTTTAGGAGTCTAAAAGCAGGGTCTATCCAGAATTGGGATAATTTGTGCACAACCCTTCATAACCAATTTAGAGAAAAGGGGGAGAATCCCATCCTTGTTAGAACAACTAAAAACCATCAAGAGAGCTCCTAATGAACAATTGACAGACTTCAACTTCAGATTTCAGAGGACATGGGATAGGATTCCTTGTGACCATGAGACCAATAGCTGCAGGTTCTTTTCGCTACTTCCTTAAAGATTTAAATTCTGATGTTGCCATGATGATTCAATCAATGCGAGGTATAACTATACCCACAACCTATAATATTGCTATTAAAGTTGAATGCTACTTAATTAAAACTAGCAAGCTAGCACTTAGGCCACCTATGGCTCTATATCAAGAACTAGGATATCCTACAACTAGCCAAATGCCAGAGTTTAATCCCATTTCAACCCCTAGGAATCAAATCAATAACGAGGCTTCTATTTCTTCAATCACCTCAAAAGAGTGACAAGAGGTTATGAAGCAACTATAGAACCTAGGAAATGAGCTAGTGACAATCAAGAGACAACAAGCTCAAAGTTCTAGGTCATTTCATCCTCCAAATCAGTATCAAGCTAAATGCCCATACAAGCAAAATAGAGCACCAGCTCAGAATGGAAATAAAAAAAAAAGCTAAGGATAGCCTCAAGTAGCGATGCCATTCTGACCATATGATCCAAATGCAGCTTAAACATCAAGGGCCTTGGTTCCAATACAAAACAACATGGTATAGGAATACGACTAGTGTTACCCCCTGAAATCTACGTCACAATCAATCAATGTGTTTCAATGGTGCATAAAATCAGGTTTTGATGGTACAAACAATCGTTGTGCCCCAAGAACCAAGCCAAGAAGGAAATAAGCAGTAGGAATCAACTCATCAAGAAGTCCCTCTGAATGAGACCACACTTTTCAATTGACAGGCTGAAGATTTTGAGGTGTGAACCAAGCCCCTTCTCAAAGTGTAGAGGCCAATACACGGTCTAAGAAAAGGAATATTCGAGAAGGAAAGTCATCAAATTCAAATGATCCGTAACCTCCTATTACTCCATAAGGTATTGGTAATCAAATTTCAGTTCCTAATGTGCAAGGTTAGCCCAAACCACCTTCTAAGCTATCCCAAGCACCCGTTGTAAAAAATTATGCACAAGAGAAGATGGTGCAAGGAAAGGGGCAGCAGAGAGCTAGTTAATCTCCATTTAACATCATTGAGCAGCTGAAGAAAAATGATATAAACATCTCAATGTGGGTGTCATTAGATATCCCGAGACAAAGAGACCTATTGGTGCTCAATTTAATATCACCCTGTTTGTTCAAAATTTCTTATTCCGTTTGAAGTATTCTCTGTCTCCCTATATGGATGCATTAAAAATTTCTCCCACATTTAGTTTTTGTTGTTAGTATTTTCCTTAGGTCAAGGATAACATTGAGTCTTGGTATTATTTACAGTCTTCTCTCTGTGGGGAAATTTTTTGTTGTTGGGCATCTTCCATGATTGTGTCTCCTCTGTAAATATTGTCTCAACATCAGTGGATACGTGATCATCCTAAATTGGACGCGGCATGGCAGGTCTATTTGGTGAACTTATCTCTTTTTTCACAATTCTAAAAAATGCCAAATTGGTCCTGTGGTCCCGATAGTTTCTAATTGGCTATTCAACAATGTGAAGTGGCAAAGGAATCTTATTAATTTTTACCCCAAATATGTACACCTTTCATAAATCAAGAAGTTGCGGAAATGCGGGCCCTTTTTTGTTTTGAGGCATTATGTCGAAAGGAATGCCCTAAGGCCTACAAAAGGACATGTGGTGGTTTAAAAATTCAAATGCAGAGAGATGTGGATTGTCAGAGAACTTTGAAGATTTTATTTTTTGTTTTTGAAATGGATTAAAGTTATAAAATGAGTCGCAATTTCATTGGAGATCAAATAAAGTCACATGTTTGAGTCAGCATTGAAAATTCAAAGTGGGAAGGCAGGTCGCCAGAGGTGTTTGGAACTTTTAGCTTTATTATGAAAAAGGAATAAAGTATAAAAGTGAATCATGACCCCGCTAATGCCCACATCAAAAATTAAAAGCATGAAGGAGGGTCGCCAAAAATTTTTGAGATTCTCCACTTCATTTTGAAAAAGAATGAAAGTCATAAAATAAGCTGGAGCCCCATCGATGCCTAGGAAAGCCACGTGTAAAGCCTATATCAAAAGTAGATGGGCTGGCCAAATTGTCCAAATATTCACAATTTCTTTAAGTGATACAAAATGTGAAAAACAACCCTTGGTCTGCTTCAACTCAAATCTTGTCCACATGGAGGGCCAGAGCTTGTTTGGGGACTTCCCCTTAAATTTTACTTTCGAAATAGCGCCGAAAAGACACATGGATATTTCCACTGGATCTTCCCATACTTAGAATTTTCAAGCATCTGATGCAACTTTCTCGTACCCTGGGCATGTGGCACCTTCCGCTGGTTCTTATACTTTTTTTCAACAAATTTTTTGGGCCGAGACAATTGGAAAGCTCATTCTTGTTTGGGGTCTTCACTTTTGGGATCCACATCAAAAGTGAACCAAAGAGACATGTGGAGGCTTCTACTAGCTCCTCTTTATACCAAGAATTTTTCAATAGATGAGGGCATGTGGAGAGCCTGCACTCGTTTGAGGTCCCACCTCTATACTTCACCTTTGAAGTTGCATCGAACAGACACATGGAAGCTTCCGCTGGACCTTCCTATGCTCCAAATTTTTAGTGACCAGTGTAATTCTCTAGGGTTCTGAACACATGGAGAGACCGCTCTCGTTTGGGAACCAGCCTCTAGACTTCACCTTTAACAGTTGCATCTAAGGAGAAACATGGAGGTTTCCTCTTATTACTCTTTACACTTGTCTGACTTGGACTTACAACACGGATATGTTGTATAATCCATATGAGGAAACTCATTTCTGAGAGGCACGAATGCAGGTATCTATCCCTCAAGTTGTATTCTTGAAGGTGAAAAGGATTGCTTGTCAGATCAAGCCATATGGAGCCACTTGATAATTATTAAAAAGGGGATTTCTTACACGACAAAATAAAAAGAATGATTAAAAATATTGTCAAAAATTATAACATGGCATCCCAATCATAGTTGAGTAAATGAGAAATGTGATCAATTCATGAGTTATCCACTTGGCAACAGAAAGTAAGATATTTTCAAGGGAAGAAACATGATTAAATGGGATGTTGTAAAGAGGAATATTCTCTTGAAGATTTAAAATTTTGGGAGGAAAATTTTGGATGAGTGAGTGAGTGAAATTGTATAAATTCAACGAGAATACTCTTTCATAAGGGGGGTTAATTTTTCTAAGAAAATTTGATAAAAAACCATTTTCCTAAGAGACCATCTAAGAAACCTATTTATTTTCCCATGTTTTAGATTTAATCATGTCAAGATGGTTGCAATTGTACAACCATTGAAAAGATTAGAGTTTTTTCAAGAAAATCTCCCTTGTGTATGAATCTAATGAACCTTTAAATGAATTTGTGTTGATCATGAGAACTATTGTGTTTGCTCCTATTTTAGAATTTTTTCAAATAATTTTTCTTGTTCCTCTTGCAATGTTATGTTGAAATCCCTATAAATCACACAAGATATCATTTATGTGTTAGTATTGTGGCATTTAAAATTTCATTCTGAGAAGAGATTTCATCTTGTGATGCAAATAAACAATTTAAAATCACTTTACTTTCAGTATGTTGATAAATATTGTTTGTAAGTTTATGAGTGTATCTTAGGCATGACGAATCAAGGACTTTCAACATTTAATTGAGTCTTTAGAATGATCCTTTATGTTGAATTCTTGAAGAGTGTATGAAATCGTGCATCTATGGGCCTCCATTGATACACACCTTCTGGTTGAAGGAATATTTCTACTATTTTTAAGCATTTTGTCTGTGAGTTTTCCAATAGTTTTAAAGGTTCTCAAAGATCTAGTATAATCAACTTTATCTTTCTTAACTTCCCACCAAAAACTTCTCAAATGATAAATCCTACATGAACTACCCCTATTTGTACTGTGTATCCAAAAATGAGCAAATTTCAATAGAAAAATATGTAGAGACAATCATGATTCAATTATTGTCTTTAGTAATTGTTAGTGCAGAATCACAGCACTCCTGAATGCCTACAACCAGGTGGGTTGAGACTCTCAGTGTGATTGCACAACATGTAGCATCGAACAAAGTGTGGGACCTTGCAAGTTGAGAGAGCTATCTGGATTAAGGCTAGTTCCTATTCCTTTGTTCAGGTGCAAAAAAATAAATTTCAGAGGATATATTTTAAATCTACTCTGTTTACCAAGTAGACAAGGTTGAGGAGATGTAAGAAACCAAACCTAAGATAATGAGGTGATGCATCAAAGTAATGTTAGACACCTGTTCTGATACTTAACATAGACCACAACAACACAATACAATACCATGCACAGGGAACAAAAATGTAATAAAATATTAGAAAGACAAAATGAACACATGAAAGGGTTGGAAATCACCCACAAACATATATCATTACTCCAGAGTCCATATAGTACATTACAACAGCTAAGAGGAAAGAAAATCTATATTACAACTCAAATGGGAGATTTGAAAGCTCCAAAAATTCACTTGCGAACAAAATAAGAAGGGAGGGTGCAAAAAAAAGATGTCCAACCCTTTACAATGAGCCTCGACCCTTACTTTATAGATTCAACATAGAGAGAAGAAGGAGAGAGAGGAGGGAAAACTAACTCAAAGCTCAGCTACTGGCCATCAATGCCCTTGAAAATCCACCCATAATTTGTCAAATATGCCTCAATTATTTATTTGACATGTTGACAGAGGAAGAAAGGTGAATCAGATGAAATTTAATATTGTTGTTGGAGCGAATAGATCTTGTATTAATGGCACAAATAATTTTTCCATTTTCCTTGCCTAACTTCATCAAAATTAAAATTTCAGATTTCCATGATGAGGACGAGGTCGAGATCTCTCCAATGGTGCCATATTTGTCAGATTTTGAGAACTAGATTAGAAGATATGCTAATTTGAATATTTGAATCGGGCCTGTATAAAAAATTGGTAGAAACTAGTTATCAAAATGGGTCTGCGGGCCCGAAACTCACTTTATGCCCTTTTGCAAAAAATACAAAAATGCAAAAAATTCTCTGCAGCCCTGGAATACCTTTTGGTCAAAAAACCATCCTCAGGCCCATATTTTCCATTTGGGCAAAAAATCACCCCAAGGCCCACCAACCCACATGTAATCATAGGCTTGACACATGTCTTTTGGGTATCGGCAGAGGCACGAATCATTTTTTATAATTTATGTCTCTTGGAATGGAGCCAAAAATTAAAATTACTCCTAGAGACCCGCCTCCTATCTTTAACTTGGAATATGGCCACATGGAGGGTTGGCGTGCGTTTAGGGATTGCTTTTGGATTTTTCTATTGAAGTTATGTAGGGTTGACAAGTGGCTTCCTCCATGACTTTTCTTTGTTCCTTTAAGTTTTTTGACTAAGTCCTTTTGCTTGGCAGGGCCATACATCTAACCAGGGACAGATGGAGGCTTGGCGCTTATCTAAGGATGCACTTTTTGATTTATCTTTGAAGATGCGCTGGGATGCCTTATTGAAGCCTTGCACTCATTTGAGTCTACTTTTTTATTTTACCCCTTGGAGATGCATTGAAGAGGTGTATGGAGGCTTCCACTGATCCTCACATACTTAGCATATTTTGGCTCGTTCTAAACCATTTGTATAGTCCGAAGACTTCAAGTTTTTATCCATCCATTTTCCCTTGAGGCTCTAGTTTTCTTAGACGTTGTTTTCTTCCTTCCCTAACCCTTCTATTACATTTTAGATTCCTCTTGCAACCTATTTTTATGATTTGAAGTGTGGGTCCATTCGACGAAATTGTTTCGTGAACTTCTTCCTACATGGAGGCATGTTTTATCAAATTTTTCACGGACCAAATTGAGATAACAATAACCCGAACCTTGTCTAGGAAACATCTCCACTCTCTAGTGTGATAGCGCGTGAGAGTTTGATTATGTTGTATTGATAATGTATTCTCAAGGTTCTCATGAAAATTGTGCAAATAAGGATCTCTTGATATCCTGCACCGACACGGGTTACATAATAGGTCCTTTAACCCTAGTTAAAGGCACAACTTAAAGTAGTGAGGGTAGATCAAACCCTTAGTGAGGTGCTATCCATTTCTCCAGTGCTTGAGTGACAAAGAGTCAGCTAAATCCCCTCCCTAGATACAAAACAACTCATATCATGATTTGTCTGTCTATAAGCATTTTGCTAGTTTCATGATGTTTCTTACCCCTCGCGGGATAGTCAATTTGTATACCAACACCAAAGTGGCACAATTTTTAGGGATTATTTGAACACCGGGACCTATTTATATGGAAACACCATTGAATTGGTGGCGTTTCCGGGGAATTATTTTTGCAGCAACAACACAGAAGTTGTGTGGTTACCGAGTAAGTATTTGTGTGGCAACAACACCAAAGTGGCACCATTTCTAGGGATGTTTGTGTGGAAACAACACCCAATTGGCATCGTTGTCGGGGACTATGTTTACAAATGCGAACACATACCGACCCTGGTAATGTTTTTACATGATTTAAGTACAAATAAGTTGTTTAAATGTCATCCTTTGTTGAGATTCATAAGATTTGTACAAGATTACAAGTTCATTGTGCAATATTTGTAGTTTCTAGCAGTTATTGCACTAAATTTACATCAATACTGATAAATGTGGGTAAAAGAAGATTTGATCTATTATGCTTTGCATAAATGAATGATTGATAGATATTTGGAAAATTACTTATAGTGCATCTGCACAACTTAGGTGAAAATACATAGTGGTGACTTCGAGTTGAATTGAAATTTTGATGATTACCAGTGTCTTAACCTATGTCAAGTGTAATTTTTCATTAATCTATGCAAAGCTAGATGGAAGAAGATATTGCTTCACTACAGACCCTACTAGGAAGTTATTTCCAGAGTTGGGAAAGGAAAATTCAGAAGGAAGACGAGTTTGAAAAGTTGTTGGAAATCAAGAATCAAAAAAGGAGATATCAGTTCTGAAAGGTGATCAATCTATGGTTGAAGATTACCGTACATCTTCAAGTGATTTTGAACTAAGTAACTATTGATGGTGAATCACAACACCCCTAAATGTCTATAACTCGATGGGTTAAGACTCTTAGTGCGATTGCATAACATGGAGATTTTCCCAAGTGTGGGACCTTGTGAATCGGGAAAGCTCTCCAGATGAAGGTCGGTTCCTATTCCTCTGTTCAGATGCACACATAAAAATGCAGAGGGTTTACTCAAAAACCTAATCTAACTTGCCAAGGAGAAAGGGTAAGAAGATGCATAAAAATAAACCTACACTAACAAAGGTGATGCACCGAGGAATGAAGAACACCTTTCTTGCCAATAAACACAAACCATTAAAATGCAATGCAAGATCATGTACAGATAACCAAAATTGTAGTGAAAGATCATGATGATGCAAATAAAACAAAGAGAGGGTTGAGAATCATCCACAAACATGCATTATCCTCTCCGAATATTGATACAATACACTACAAAATGCCAAGAGGCAAAGTTGCATTACAGTTTTAAATGGGAGGTTTGAACTCCACAAACTCACCTGCCAAAGAGAAGAAGGGAGGGGAAAAACAAGAATGTCCAAAACTTAGAAAGAAGACCCTCCAAGTACAATTTATAGGAAGAATGAGAGATAAAAGAGAGAGGAATTCCAAATCTACCCCAACCACGTCCAGGTTGCATTTAATTCATCTCATTATGGTGGTAGGTGAGAACCATAGCAAACCCAAAAGTGGTGAACTGTATTTTGCATTTGTAAGAATTTTTTCCCACCCAATTAAATATATCCAGTTGTAGTTGGATAGAGGACCTTGTAAGCTTTCCAAAAAGTCCAACCTTGCGTGAATCTGAGGTCCCTGTGAAAATTTATGGCCATTTGAATATCTGGGTCAGGGTTTCCTTCTTGTCAACGCTCAAAATGTTGCACCTCCTGAAGGTGCACCTTGGCGCATCCATTTGCGTGTCATCATACTCTTAAGTGTGCCATAGGTGCATCCATGTTCATGTCGACACTCTTTTACATGTGCCTTCTACCTATGCCTTGGTGCGAACTTTTTCGTGTCGACACTCTTTGATGTGCACCTTTTGAAGGTGCACCTTGGCGCATCCATTTGCATGTCTTCATACTCTTAAGTGCACCATATGTGCATCCATGTTCATGTCGACTCTCTTTGACGTGTGCCTTCTACCTGCACCTTAGCGTGAACTTTTTCGTGTTGACACTTTTCTACCTGCGCCTTGGCGCGAACTTTTTCGTGTCGACACTCTCTGACGTGCGCCTTCTACCTGCACCTTGGCACAATCATTTTCGTGTTGAAACTCTTTGACATGATCCTTCTACCTACACCTTGGCATGAAATTTTTCATGTCGACACTCTTTGACGTGCACTTTCTACCTGCACCTTGGCACAAACTTTTTCGTGTCAACACTTTTCTACCTGTGCCTTGGCACGAACTTTTTCGTGTCGGCACTCTTTGATGTGTGCCTTTTACCTGTGCCTTGGCACAAAAATTTTCATGTCGACACTTTTCTACCTGTGCCTTGGGCTATTGGTGATGCAATAAATATCGGACTATGAGTTTCTTTGATTTCCATATTCTTCTACTTGTCTATATCTACCTGGGGGGAAGATATTTACAAGAGTAATCTTTATATAAATTTGAGTTCTTGAATTAGAGAAGGGCCATAATTTGTCTTTGAAAATCTTGCCACTTAGTTTTCCCCTATTTCTTCCAAGGTTTATAGGGTTTCCTAAGAAGCTTAGTCATTAGAGAATATCTCTTTTCAAATCTATATTCCTATGCTCCAAAGACCCCTCATTCCCTATCATTCTATTTCTCTCGTAAATTCACCACCTCAAAGCAATATGGCCCAACCTCCACCTAAACCTCATTTTTTTCTCAATACTTTAGGACCTATAGATTTCAGAGGTACGGATGGATATCCTAATATGGTGCCACAAGATGTGAGAAATAGGTTACCAAAATTTAAAGGAAATAATGACATCACTGGTGACCACCATTTAAGACTCTTCGTCAATATGATTGAAGATTTTGAAGACATGTATGTGAAGTCATTTATTCATACTCTTGAGGAATATGCACATGACTGGTACAAGGCTTTACTAGATAATTCAATAGATTCAAGGACCGAGATGAAAAATGCCTTTAGATTACAATATGGGGATAAGATAGATCCCAGGTTCCTTTTATCTGAATTTTAAAATATAAAGAAATATCCAAATGAATTTTTCGATGATTTCAATACTTGTTTCAATAAGACCTTGAATAGGCTAACTATAATCCTAAGGCCAAGTTATGAGTCTTGTTTGATAAAATATTCTGATGCTTTTGATAAAAAGGATACTTATTACTTGAGAGATAAGAACCCGAGAACATTGAGGCAAGCCTTCACTATGGCTTTATAACATGAAAATAACATCAAAGTAGTTGGAAAGCCTCCTAAGAGAGAGGGTTTTCAGATAATCAATCCTGAGAGGGCTCAATCATACAAAGTTTTGGATCTGGAAGAGGTTGTAAAAACTTTAGCTAGAGCAGCTAAAGAGATATCCTATAAATTGGATAGAGAAGAAAAGGGGATAGGAAAAATTTCCTAGGGTCAAAACAATCCACATGGTCAGGAGAGATTTGGAAATCATCCTAGATGTGATCACAGACTAGATGATAGAGTGAAAGGGATGATTGGATCAAAAAATAAAAGCCTTAACCGAGGGAGAATAGATTGGTTCCTAGTCCTTTGACTGTCAGGGTTGCTACTATGGAGGAGGAAAATGTTATTGAGTGGTGTGATATGTGTTTCTTACAACACTCCCCATGTGACGTAGATCAAGAAGTTGAGGAAGTAGATGTTGATGAGACATATGATGATCTGCGCATGATGGAGAGCCCTGCAAACTCATAGTAGAGGGAAACCTCAACTGAATTGATAAGTGCCAGAACTACTAAGGATTTCTGAGGTTATGTCCATCGAGTATTACCTCTTCCTCCCATTAATAATTTTCAAATTGATATGGTGCAAGCATTTGATATGCTTAATCATGATTTTGAATACTTAAGGGCCTTGATGATTAAAAGGTATGATGGAGGTATCCCTTCTGAAGAGGACAAAAAACTGTTGATGAATGTAGTAGCTACTCATGAGAAATAATATAACACCAAAAGTAATGTTGTCAAAGGGGGAGTGCCACAAACCAAGCCAAAAGTTCCAGTTCTTACTAATATCTTGAAAGAAACCCCTAAGAAAGATACATATGGAAAAGGCCTAACTACCCTAAATAAAATCCGTGCTCCTGCCCATGCGCAGACTCTGAAAACTCCTATACTACTAGAGGAAGTGGTGAATCTCCCTCCTAATACTTCCCTACCCAAATATGTTCCTTGTGACATAGCCCAAATCTTGAGTCAGATCAAGGTCACTGTTCCCATTGTTGAATTACTCAGGTTCCCTGAGCATAGGAAAAGGGAATTCAAATATTTGGGATTTAAGGAAGAAAATATTACTCATGATAGAAGTGTTAATAATATAGAGCTTCCTCCCATTATCGCAGAATCAGAAATACCAAAATTATAGGAGGAACCAGGAGAATCATCTGAGGTGCATTTGGGAACTTCTCTGGTTGAATCTCAGCTTAATGTGGATCCATTTTGTACCACTTTTATTGTTAAAGATAGATTGGCACATAACTACATGTTTGATTCAGGAGCCTCATGTAATGTAATGCCTCTTGAGGTCATGAACGAGTTAAATATCAAGGTAATAGAAACTTTTGGGAAATTTACTACTATGGATTCAAGAGAAGTGCTAGTAGTTGGGTATGTCAAGTAATTAGTAGTGCAGTTGGAAGCTTTTCGAGGAAAGTGCTTAACCATGAATGTTTTTTCTGGACAGTCCTGCCAAATGGGGGATGTTATTATCCAGAAAGTGGGTAGCTAGTGTGGGTGGAAGTGTAAAAATGGACATGTCATAGGAAAATATACAAATTGAGAGGAACCTTGTGAATTTGTACGGTGAGAAGAAAATGTTACATCTCATTAAGGACCCTAACAATGCTTCTTATGAAGTATTGTATGCATACGTCGATGTCGAAAAATTTGTGGGTTATGCTGATTTTAAGGAGCATAAAATTGATTACTGTGAGTATCCTAAGTAGACTTTTTCTCCCTAGACTCTGATGTTTGATGATTTTTTTTCTAGATCTAGTAAATGCACAAAAGATAATCCTTAGAAAATATGGCTAGGTAACAACTTGGATAGATAAGAAAAAAAAGCACATGTCCAGTTGTTAAAAAAGTATCAAGACTTCTTGGCTTGGTCGTACTAAGAATGGATAGCACTTGAAACATTTCCTTGATTGATTTCTTAGAATCAAGGTACACATCATTGTACAGTGTATAGTCTTTTGTTTTTGTTCTATTTTCACATTTTTCTGTTTCTATTTCTCCTGGTCCCTGATGACTAGTTCTTGTTGGTTTCTCGGTTCACTCTTGGGAGGATTGGTAATTATTTTTCTTCTTTTCACGCTTATTCTTGAATCCATTTCCGAATGGGTTTTTGGGCACATGGTCTATTGTTCTTGTGGCACTTGTAATGTGTGCCCGTCCTCAAGTCGGAGCCGATTTTGGTGCTCAATTTAATCTCACCCTATTTGTTACAAATTTCTTAGTTTGCATGGTTTGAAGTATTCTTTGTCTCCCTATATGGATGCGTGAAAATGTTTCCCCTCATTTAGTTATCGTAGTTAGTGTTTTCTTGGGTCAAGGATCACATTGAGTCTTGGTATTATTTACAGTCTTATCTCTTAGGGAAAATTTTTGTTGTTGGCCATCTTCCATGATTGTGTCTCCTCTATAAATCTTTTTGCAACATCTGTGGATATGTGGTTGTGTTTAATGTAACACGGCACAATGGGTCTATTTGGTGAACTTATCACTTTTGTCACAATTGTAAAAAGTGCCAAATTGGTCCCATGTCCATGATAGTTTCAAATTGGCTATTCAACAATGTGAAGTGCCAATGAAAATTTCTTACTTTGACCCCGAAGATGTACACCTATCATAAATCAGGTGGTTTGCTGAAAGGCAATCCCTTTTTGTGTTTTGAGGCAATATGGCGAAAGGAATGAAAATATAAAAGGATTGCCCAAGGCCCACAAAAGGACATGCAGCGGTTTGAAAAGTAAAAGGTGGAGAGGTGGATTATCGGAGCACTTTGAATATTTTAGCGTTGCTTTTGAAATGGAGAAAAGTTATAAAATGAGCCGCAATTCCGCTGGGGACCAAATAATGTCACATGGTTGAGTCAACATTGAAAAGTCAAAGTGGGAAGGTGGGTCACTGGAGGTGATTGGAACTTTTAGCTTTATTATGAAAATGGCATAAAGTATAAAAGTGAAGCATGGCCTCGCTAATGCCCACATCAAAAGTTAAAAGTGGGAAGGTGGGTCATCGGGGCATTTTAAGATTCTCAGCTTTGTTTTGAAAAAGAATGAAAGTCATAAAGTAAGCTACAATTCCATCAACACCTAGAAAAGCCACATGTAAATCCTGTATCAAAAGTGGATGGGTGGGCCAAATCATCCAAAAATGCACAATTTCTTTAAGTGATACAAAATGTGAAAAACACCGCCTAGCCCACTTCAACTAGAATCATGTCTACATGGAGGGCCCACACCTATTTAGGGACTTTCCCCTAAATTTTACTTTTGAAAGAGCACTAAAGAGACATGTGGAGGTTTCCGCTGGATCTTCCCATACAGATACTTTTTAAGCATTCGATGCAATTTTATCGAACCCTAGCCATGTGGCACCTTCCATTGGTTCTTAAACTTTTTCAACAATTTTTTTGGGTTAAGACATGTGGAGATCCCGCACTTATTTGGGGTCTCCACTTTTGGTAACCATATCAAAACGTAAATTAAAGAGACACGTGGAGGCTTTCACTAGCTCCTCTTTTTACCAATACTTTTTCAATGGCCAAGGGCACTTGGAGAGCCTGCACTCATGTGAGGTCCCACCTCTAGAATTCATCTTTGAAGTTATGCTAAAAGAACATGTGGAATATTCCGTTGGACCTTCCCATGATTGAACATTTTAGTGACTAGTGCAATTCTCTCGAGTTCGGAATACATGAAGGGCCTGTGCTCATTTGGGAACCTACCTCTAGACTTCACCTTTGTAGTTGCGCCAAGGAGAAATGTGGAGGTTTCCACTGGCTCCTCTTTACACTCGCACATTTGATATGTGGTATAATCCATGTGAGGACACTCATTTCTGACAGGGACGAATGGAAGTATCTATCCCTTAAGGTGTATTCTCGAAGGTGAAAAAGATTTCTTGTCATATCAATCCATATAGCACCACCTCAAAATTCTTAAAAATGGTATTTCTTACATGAAAAAATAAAATAAATGATTAAAAAGACTGGAAAAAATTATGACATGGCATCCCAATCATACTTGAGGAACTGAGAAACGTGATCAGTTCATTATTTATTCACCTGGCAACAGAAAGTAAGATATTTTCAAGGGAATAAACATGATTAAATGATATGTTGTAAAGAGGAATATTCTCTTGAATATTTATAATTTTGGGGGGAACATTTGGGATGAGTGAGCGAGTGCAATTGTATAAATGCAATGAGAATACTCTTGCATAATGGGAGTTAAATTTTCTGAGAAGGGTTGAGAAAAAACCATTTTCCCAAGAGATCATCTGAGAAACGTGTTTATTTTCCTATGTTTTAGATTTTTCCATGTTAAGATCGTTGCAAGTGTAGAGCCATTGACAAGATCTGAGATTGTTCAAGAAAATATCCCCTACTGATGAATCTAATGAACCTTGAAATTAATTTGTGTTGATCATGAGCACTATTGTGTTTTCTCTTATTTCAGAATGTTATCAAACAGTTTTTCTTATTGTTGTCACAATCTTGTGTTGAAATACCTCTAAATCACACAAGATCTCGTCCATGTGTTTGTATTTTGGTATTTGCAATTTCATTTTGAGAAGAGATTTCATCTTGTGATGCAAATAAATATTTTAATATCACTTTACTTTTAGTATGTTGATAAATATTATTTTTAAGTCTATGAGTATATCTTAGGCATGATGAATCAGGGACTTTCAAAATTTAATTAAGTATTTAACATGAGACTTTGTGTTCAATTATTGAAGAGTGTATGAAATCATGCATCTCTAGTCCTCCATTGATACACAACTTCTTGTTGAAGGAATATTTTGCTATTTCGAAGCGTTTTGTCTGTGAGTTTTCTAATAGTTGTAAATTTTCTCAATGATCTGGTATAATTAACTTTATCTTGCTTAACTTCCCACAAAAAAATTCTCAAACGATGAATCCTACATGAACTACCCCTATTTGTACTGTGTATCTATAAATGAAAAAATTCCACTACCAAAATATGCACAGACAATCAGGATTAAATTATTGTCTTTAGTAGCCCAAAACTTGTCCAAGAAAGATCTCCACTCTCTATTGTGACAACTCATGAGGGTTAGATTATTTTGTAGTGATCATATTTTCCAAAGGTTCTCATGAAAAATTGGTGTAAAGAAGGATCTCTTGATATCCTTCATGAACAGGGGTTATAGAATGGGTCCTCTCACCCTAGTTGAAGGAACAACCTAAAGTAGTGAGGGTAGATCAAATCCTTAGTGAGGTGCTATCCATTTCTCTAATAGCTGAGTGACAAAGAGTCAGCTCAATCCCCTCCCTAGCTAAAAAATGACTCATATAATGATTCATATCTCTCTAAACATATTGCTAGTTTCGTGATGTTACTCAGCCCTCGCGGGAGAATCAATTCGGATACCAACAAGAGCTATTGCAAGCTACTACGGTAAAGAGGTTAGCATAAAATTATCCACCCAATCATCAATACAAGGTACTTACCAATGCAACTTAGTGAAGAGCATCAGATCGAGGAGGCCATCAAGGTAAAAATTTGAATCCCCCTCCATTCTATATCTCAGTGATCATAAGAGATAAGTTGATACATAATTGCATTATTGATTCTGGAGTAAGTAGCTCAGTCTTGCCAAAAAAATAGCCAACTAGCTAGGCATTCAATATGAATTCATCTCCAAAGGTGTGGTGAAATTGGATGGAACAACAGTAAAAAAGGTTGGAGTAATCAAATATTTGAGCCTCACATTACATTCATGTCCCAATGTAATGGTGTTGCAAGATGTATCATTCATAGACTTTCCACCGCTCTTTGCATTTTGTTTGTCTAGAGACTTCACTACTAAAATTGTGGGCTATTTTTCTACTTATTGGTCACACATGTTGTTCAAAACAAGGTATGGGGCTAAGGTCACAATCATATCTAACCCCATTGAAAACTTTCACATAGAGCCTCATGTACTGAGTCCAATTAATGCAAATTGTTCAGTATTTGATCAAGAGGATTACCCGAGAACCTATGAAGAAGATACTAATGCTAGAAGTATTCCAGAACTAACTCTCATTGAATGGGCAAATGAAAGGCATGATTTTTACCCTTACAAAGAAATGGAGGAATCTGAGATAGGAGTCTATTGTTTGCATGAAGAGAATCATCCTTTCCTTAGCATCACTAATCCATATCACAAAGATGATAACGAAGTATGGCTGTTATTATTTGATGGTTCAAGGAGTAGACAAAGTGCAAGAGGAGGATCTATGCTCATTTCACCACAAGGTATGAAATACTACTCATCTTTCCATTTGCATTTTTATTTCTCAAATAACACGGCTGAGTATGAAGCCTTAATTAACAGATTGCATCGAGAAATAAAGAGGGTCATTATGAACTTACAAGTATGTGGTATTAGTGAACTATATGTGAATCAAGTCAGAGGGAAACACACTATAAAGAATGACCTACTCAAGAGCTACAAAAATAGGGTATGCGACCTAATTGAATACTTTTAAGCTTTTAATATTATGTCCATACCCACAAAAAATAATGAAGCTACAAATAGGCTTACAATATTTGGAGAAACATTTGATGTGGTAAACAATATCAAAAGAGTCAAAACACAACCACATATCTTTGTGATTGTAAGGCCAACATTTCCAGACAATAACACAAGCTGGTAGGTGTTTGAAAATGATCAAAAAATCATAAATTTCCTACAAGTAGAGGCTGAATTCTCCGCTAGGAATCAAGATAAATTAGAGCAGCAATACGTGGATCAATTAGTGCAGCTACAAACAAATAATCTTCCCAGAGGTTTGGTGATAATGGAGTCAATATTCAATCGTTATGACCAGTTTTGTAAAGACAAAGCAAACATTAAGGTCAAACGAGATCATTCAGAACCTATTTTTGTTGGCGAAGGAAAGACACTCCAAATTGGTAAGGTGACCATTGAGTAAGAGAGATATGAATTATTACAATTTTTCCAAGAATTTATAGATGTTTTCACCTAGAATTATGAGGACCTATGAGGATTCAATCCAAAATTGGAACAACATACAATGGAAATGGATCTAGAGGCTAATCCCATCAGGTAGAAGAAAATACCAGTCAACCCACACATTGAGCCTCTAATGAAGAAAGAGCTAAACAAACTGATAGAGGCAAGCATAATATTTCCAATCAAACATTCAAGATGTCTTGCAAATTTGTTACTATTCAAGAAGAAGAATGGAGAAATTAGTTTGTGCATGGAATTTCGAGACTTGAACAGAGCATCTCTCAAAGACCACTACCCACTCCCTTCAATGGAGCAAATCTTACAGGTAGTATTTGGCTCAGAAATATTTTCTCTCCTAGATGGATACTCGGGTTATAATCAGATAATGGTGAAAGAAGATGACCTGTTCAAAATGGCTTTCACCACTAAGTGGGGCACCTTTTTGTACAGGAAGATTTCATTTGGATTGTATAATACCAAGGCCACCTTCCTGAGGGTGATGGACATGGCATTCAAGGGGTTGATAAAAAAAATATTACTGATATATCTTGATGATATCATTGTGTTCTCGATTTCATCAGAGACATGTATTTATAAGATGTAGGAGATTCGGGGTATCATTGAATCCCAAAAAATGCATATTCATGGGTCATGAAGATAAGCTCCTAGGCCATATTATGTCAAAGGAAGGATTGATGATAGACCCATAAAAATTTGAAGCAATTCGAGTGTTGCCCTTGCCAAGTCATAAGAAGGCTCTTTAGATATTTCTAGGAAGAATCAATTTTAATCGTAGGTTTATGAAAAAAAAAAAAAAATCTTGTGAAGCCAATAACACTAATGTTCAAGAAGAGCTTACAATTTAGGTTGAAAAATGAGGGAAAATAATATTTTCAAGCCATCAAAGAAGCCATATCCCAAGCTCCAACTCTCTTCAATCCCAAATTCTCCAAGGACTTTATGCTTTATGCTTTTGGTGGTGGGGACACAATTTTTGCAATCCTAGTGGAACAAAACAAGGGGGGATCTCAACAATCGGTTGCCTTCTTTAGTCAAGGATTAGAGGACTATGAAGTTACGTAATCCTTCATCAAGAAACATGTCCTTGCAGCAATCAAGAACTTAAAGAATTTCAAACACCTAGTATCAAACAAAAGGATCCAGCTGTTAGTTTCTCATGAAGGAGTCAGGGAATTACTTTTGAATAAGGATGTGAATGAGAAGCATAAAGGATGGATCACTTGTGTCATGGAATATGACATTGAAATTAAGGTCACTATGTTGTTTTTTTGAAAGGGACTATGTGCATAGCTATCCTCCAATCAACAAGTTGATGCAAGCAATGGAAATGGGGTTGTCTTGATACTACAAAATGGTCAAGAAAAAGCAAATGATAATATTTTTATTCCTTGTTGGACTCAGAATATGATGCAGTTCATGCAAACATGCCTATGCCCTCCATAAATGAGCAAAGAAAAGAGGAAATAATTTAGATTACAAGCCATTCCATATGTTCTTGTTGATGGTTTTTTTTTCAAAAGGAACATGAATAGTGTTCTATTGAGATGCATCGAAGTAGGTCAAATCAAGAAGGTGTTACATGAGTTTCACGATGGAGAATCCAAAGGTCATTTTTCTCTGTGAGTAACAACTCTCAAAATAATGAAGGTGGGATATTATTGGCACACACTGTGTAGTGATTGTTACACTTGGATCAAGAAGTGTAAGAAATGTGCATTATTCACAGGTAAGGAAATATTAGCAGCACTACCATTACACCCAATTTACATTGACCAGCCATTCATTCAATGGGGATTGGACTTCATTGGGGTCATCAATCCAAACTCAAGCCAAGGCCATAAGTGGATTCTCATAGCAACATAATATTTCACCAAGTGGACCGAGGCGGTAGCACTCAAAGAAGTAAACAATTCTTGCATATTAGACTTTTATGAAGGGATAGTGACTAGGTTCGGCATACCAGCCACTATCATATCTATCAATGCCTTGGCATTTCTAGGCTCCAAGATCACATAATGGGCTGTTAAGAATGGGATCTACTTGAGCACCTCTTCGAGTTATTACCCATAGGGTAATGGGAAAGTAGAGTCCATGAAAAATAATTTACCAAGAATCATTAGAAGGACTCTAGAAGAAAATCAAAGGATATGGCATACAAAGAAAAAATCAGCATTATGGTCTGACAGGATCACACCAAAGAGATCTACAGGTAATTCCCCTTACAAGCTAGTCTATGAGAAGGAGGTAGTGTTGCATATATCATTATAGATTCCCACATTGGAACTCATGAAATAATTTGAATTATCTTAGTTTGAACTAATGGAGGCTAGGTATGCGCTCTCATAGATTTGGAAGAAATTAGAGAACATTCAGTTCAAATGATGGAAAAATATCAAGCCTTAGTCAAAAGGTGGTTTGATAAGAAAGCAAGAGCAAGGATGTTTTAGGAAGGGGACCTGGTCCTAAAGTGGGATGTAGATTGGGCAAAGCTAAGGAGGCATTCTAAATTTGATGCTATTTGGAGTGGTCCCTACATGGTCATAGGAAGTAAGAGTAGCAATACCTTCCAATGGTCTACATTTGATGGAGAAGAGCTTCTGATTCCGATTAACAGAATCTATCTTAAATTTTGTTACTGAAAGGAAAATGTTTCACCATTGTAAATATTGGCCTAGGATTTTAATTCCTCTAAGTACGTATGCACGTTGTCTTGTTGTAGTGTAGGTTTCAATTTCCCTAAGTTCTTCGGCTTAGGTCACATTGCTCCTAGGTTGAATCATTGTGCACTTTTGTGTGCCTCTAAAGGTGAATGTGTTCCTATAGTCCATTTCTAGAAGCTGGTGAATGCTCCAGGTGAAGACCATTTTCTACTATCAGAAAATCTTACCTTCAAGATTTTCTTATAAAAATTGAGAGTGCAAGTGGCGGATCAGGTTAAGGGCCAACAAGTCATAAGCAGTTGAGCTCTAGGTTTCAGGAATAGGATCATTACCAGGATATCAATTCATGACTCCGAACCCAATGGATACTTCAAGGAAACTGATATTTTTACCTAGCAAGAAAGTGACCTCGTGAGTCAAAAAATAGTTGATGAATTTTTCCCCTTAGGCAAAATTAATCAAACATGACCCTACATAGAAGAAAATTGAAGAATTGGTTCAGTCATGCGAGCCCACATTTCAAAACTAGCAATCAGGTTACAAATAGGATCAGTAATGGTAATCTTGAACGATTCAACCCTAAGAAAAGCAGTGGACTTGCAGAAGGCACTACATGTCAGCTCGGTGCAATTTCAAGAGTGAGAGGGAATAATGAAACTCAAAACCTTGCAAGAATTCCATGTGGAGTCAATAATGACAGAATGTGCGATGGAAAAGTGACATGTGAGCATGGGAATCTACAAGTACCTCTTCCTCGTACCCGACCTCCCAAGGTCATGCTGAGAGAGCCAGTGAATGTGCAATATAAATGGATACAGACAAACTAATCAGGTAATCTTATATCCTTAATACACAATAATGGAATTTATGAATCTAAAGCAAAGAAGGCCCTCCTAACCTGAATTGGTGTAATGGTTCGTTTGGATATAATAGTTTTTCGGAGGCTCCAATCAATGTCGATCTCTACCAAGATCCTATTTCTTGGTTATTGGATGCGTGGGAAATGACCTGGAGCTTTGTATATATCTCCAGATAAGGTCATGAAAAAAGGTGATAGGAGGCTTAGTGGATTTGTAGGGGTGCTTTTTTGGTCTAGTCCAGATAATATTAGATTGATTTGCTTCTATATTTAATATGTAGAACTGCGTGATAATATCTAACAGGAGTGGTGAGGATCTAAATACTAGCGTTCGTAAACTAGTGTCAATGCTTAACTGATTTGTAGGCCTATTGGCTTATGGGACTTGGGGACCATAACCATGAGTGCATGGTTGTTGTGGACCTGTTATGGTCATGTGAAGAATCAATCCCTTCTTCTGACTATCTAGTAATAATACGCCTTTCTAGCCTCTATGTTTAGAACTAGAAGTTGTATAATTTTCTCAGAATACCTTACAGGTGTTCTGGTAACTTGAATGTGTAAGCTACTATCTATGTCAATGAAGAGGTCTCCTGCATTAGGTAGTTGAACTAAAGGATCAGAACCAAATATTTTTTCTCTTTCAAAACCTTGTACAGTAATTTGGATATTTTATCAATGCAGTCTGTAGTTAGGATGATTTGACCAGAATGTGTATGCCTTATCATCTTCAATATTTAACCCTCTCAGTTGTTCACTAATTGCTTGTAGGTTTTTCGTTGCTTGAAATACCTGTATCATGAGGTCTTGATCTATATAAACTAATTTTGTGGGTAGATTTGGTTGAGGCACTATTGGTTCAAATATATATTCTCTAGGCTCTCTAGGTCATGTGATTGTCATGCAAAACGATTCAAATTTTAACTAGAATTAATAAACTAATTACGAAAGATATATTTACACTATGCAAGAATTCTTCTATTTTTGTATTTTCAATGACGTATTTTGACGAATTTAAAGAGCATCTACTCTAATATATTTTAAAAATGGAAAACTAATCTAATAACAGAATTAAAACAAACAAAGTAGCCTAGTGTGGCTATTTGCCTGTGCAGTTGTGATTTTTTCCTAAATATCCAAGTAACTTATTACTTTAAATTGAAAGGCTCTTGATGCTACCTAAAAAGTGAGGAATGAATCATAGTTTCTCAGAAACTATCAATCCCCATAGCTTCTTTGGCTATATCGAGAGAGAAATTATTACTGAAATAAAATAGTTCACTAATCTATTTAATACGTTGTAACTAGAACTTTGATAGCTCAAACCTAGCATTTACAAAATAGTGGAAAATATAGTCATGTGCGAATTTGTCCCCTCAGTGTGATCTCCTTGTTACTTCGTGTTCTCATGAATCTAGAAAAGTGTGTATATGATAGCATCAATAGAAGAAGGTATTCGAACAATGACAACTTTGGATATAGACCGAATACAATGTGAGGATAGCGCAAGTGAATAGAGCTTGACTATGTAATTCCTAGTAGGATTTATTGTGGGAATACAACACAAAATACACCGAGAGTCTTTGAAACTATCCTTTATGATGAATAGAACCTGAAACTCTAATGGATTCCAATCTATAAATGAAACTACTTTACTCTAAAATCTCTCGCATGGAACAACATTGAAGCAAGACTGAAACAAGAAGGTCAAATGACCTCTAAACAACAAAGGAGAACTAATAATGGAAGCAAAACATGAAACTATGGGAATTATAATTGAGAATTTCAAAAGACTGAATAATAGAATTGAGAAGTAGAGGAGACATTTTTTTGAAAACAAGCTAGCTATTTATAGCAAATGCATTACTAGAGGGTAACTTCCAATTAAACTCTTTTACTATAAACAAAGGAAAAACACTATTCATAGGGTGGCCAAAACATAAATGCAAAGAAAGGTAGCTAAATAATGTCGGTAGAAATTGAAGATTTAGGTTTGATACGATTGTCAGAAGAATCTAGAAAACATGAAAAAGACCGCCGCCCTATGTAGGGCGGCGGTTATGGGACCACCACCCTATCCTGGGCGGCGGTCATGGGACCGCCACCCACGTAGGCCAACGGTCTCATCACTGAAGACCAAAATGCAAAGAAAAAGTGGGGCATAGGGTAAAACAAAGCATGCAGAGGCCAGGTGGGGCATGCGGGATACAAATGTATACATGGCGATCTTTTCTGAATTCTGAACACCTTGCAAGGAGACCTATATCATCATTGGGGTATGTGTAACATCTTTCTGGTGGCTCAGTTATACGAGCCCACATTTCAAAACTAGCAATTAGGTTACAAACATGCTCGATAATGGAAATCCTGAACGATTCAACCCTAATCAAAGTAGTGGACTAGCAGAAGGTGCTATGTGTCAACTCGGTGTAATTTTGAGAGTGAGAGGGAATAGTGAAACTCAATACCCTGTAGGAATTCCATGTGGAGTGAATAATGAGGGACCCGCCAAGGAAGTGTATATATTTTGGTCACTCAAGGCCTTAATAGGAAAAGTATAAAAGGGCCAGCAGAAGCCTCCACATGTCTCAACAATGCAACGTCAAAGGTGTGACAGAGGAGGAGTCCCCAAAAATGTGCAATCCCTCCACATGGTCTGAATCCCAAAAAAATCAAACTATCCATTGAAAAAGTCTAAAGACCGGTAGAGGCGTCTACGTGTCTCTTCAGTGAAACTTTAGAGTTAAAATCCGGAGTGAGTCCCCAAATGAGTCTAGGCTCATCATGTGGCAAAAGTCTGAAAAGGTTTCACCGGCTGTTGAAAATTCCAAACTCGAAACAGACTAGAAGATGGCACCATGTGTCTCATCAATGCCCCGTCAAGGGTCAAATCTAAAGCTGGTCCCCAAAAAATTTCTAACCCACAACATAGTTAGGGACCAAGAAAGGAAATTGGCCTGAATTAGATAAGTACAATGGGGTCAGCAGAAGCCTCCATGTGTCTCGTCCACAAAAATTCAAAGGAAAAATCTGGAGAGGATTCCCAAATGAGCACTAGCCCTCCACGTGTCCTAGGTCTGAAATGGGGACACCATCTGTTGAAAATTCCAAACTCAGGATAGGCTGAAGGAAGCCTCCATGCATCAGTTTAGCATAAATATAGAGGAAAAATCCAGAGTGGGTTCCCCAATGAGCGCCAGTCCTCCACGTGTCCTAGGACCAGAAAGGGGAAACCAACTATTGAAATGTCCAAGATCGGGGTAGGCCGAAGGAATCCTCCACACGTCAGTTCAACACAACTTCAGAGTTAAAATCTAGAGGCAGTCCCCCAACATGTGCAGGCTCACCGCATGGCTATATGTTAACAGGGGTGGGGACAGAACCATCCATTCAATTAAAAAAAGAAAGGAGAACCATCGGAAAGCTCTACATGTCCCTTCGGTGCTCTTTCAAGGGGAGAATTCAAAATCAGGTCCCAAATGTGTGTTGAGCCTCCACGAGTCTCAGGTCAAGCATAGTGTCTCTGCTAATAACAAGGCCTTAGGTAGAATTTAAAGGAAACAGATTACTCACACACATGATGCCATGTGTTAGATTGGCGTAACTTCAGGAGTGAAAGGAAGTAGTAAAATCTTAAGAATACGGGGGGCTCCTTGTAGATCACACAGGGGGTAGACTCCAAACCCAAAGTATGTTTGGAAAATATTTTGTGAATCATAAAGCCCGTCAGGATTTTTAAATGCTTGGATCTTAAAATATTGTGAGATCTTACATTGGGCACTACATTTTGACCTTCAGATGATCTCAACTACGACTAGAATAAATATATTCCACCATTTTTTTGAGGTTGTTAGGTTTCTCACCTACCTGGGTGGTTGAAGTATGATGGGAATTCTTCTCCCCTTCTCTTAATTCTTCCTATATATTGTAAGGAGGGGTAATTTTCTAATGTTGGACATTTTTTCTATGCACCCTACCTTCTTCTCTTTCCCGTAAGTGGATTTTTGGAGTCCAAGCCTGCCATTCAAATTGTAATTTAATTTTGTGCCTCTTGGCCATTGTAATGCACTATATAAAATTTTGGAGAGATAATGCATGTCTGTGGATAATTTTCAACCCTCTCTTACATTCATTGTCTCATTTTTGATATCTCATTATAGTCCTTGTTATTTATGCATGGTGATTATATTGTATTTTTTTATGGTCTGTGTTTATTGCAAAGTAGGTGTTTCAGCATCCCTTTGGGATATCACCCTTATTAGTTTAGGTTTTATTTCTTGCATCTCCTTAACCCCTGTCTCCTTGGCAAGTTAAAGTAGCTTTTTGAGTAGATCCTCTGCAATACGAACATGTGCACCTAAAAAGAAGAATAGGAACTCGCTTGCATCCGGAGAGCTCTCTTGATTCACAAATGTAAGGACAAAACCAGATTTGATTAAATCAACACAGAAACATATTCTATTCAGCATCTTTGAATTACATTCACAGACTATTATATAGCCATATACATAGCCAAAACAACTTCCTACAAAATAGGGAGGTGTTACAACAAGTAAACCTATTTAGTTGTGATTGTTACTCCCGAACAATACACAACTCAATACTAATAATATATTATTGTTTATATAACAATAATATATTAATAATATATTAAAATATATAATAATAATTACCAACGTAATTATTATCTTACACAATGTAAATAATAATTCCTAACATTCCCCCCCTTAGTGTTTACATGGTAGAAAAACATCCACACTCTCAACTACATTATGCTCACCCCTGTGGCATGTCCAACTCTATGACTCATGACCTTGCTCCAAAAGAAAGGCTCTCTCCTTCCATGGTTTTAAATAGGCTTACCACAAACCTTGACGTGACAGGAACCTCATCAACTATCCACCTCGTGTGGTTTTCTGGATCCTCCCACAAACCCTTTCAAGATCCATGAACTGACTTACTCTGGTGCTACTATTCACCACTATGCTTATACATCAAGGAATTATGTAGGAAACACAACTTGCATATTACAAAACAACACAATAGAAGAAATACTGAAAATATTTCACATTACTTCTTATAAGAATCGTAATTTTCTTAATCATAGTCTCTATCATTAATCGCTGCCACTTGATCTTAAACAACACAGAAAACTACCACTACCACTTGAAACTTTCCTTGAATAAGTCATTTCAGGTAAAGAATGGGAATGGAACATTGGTATATATTCCCCCCACAATGTGAAATTCCACTCATATAGATACTGGTAAGCAAAATGAATCGAAGAACATACTTCTAAATGGATCTTGCTAGTTAGGTCTTGCTGCACATGGTCACTAATGCTAGTGAACATATTCTTCTAGCTGACCATCTTCCAAAGAAGTATGGCAGTAAGAGGACAAAGTCATTCAGAGGATCACTGACAGTCATCTGTGCTCCAACACAACTCTCTTTCCAACATCCATCAAATACCACACAAAATAGGAACACTGCAAACTGAAGCACACTAAGAAAATGGAAACCACACTGAAAATCATATACTCACACCATACATATGCCACCACAGCTTCTACGTGGCCCCCGTCGTTGGTGACTGAAGAGAGGTCGTTGTTCGACCTCCTTCCTTTGATGCCTCCTTCCTCCATTATCATGCTCCTAGTTCAGCCGGATGTGATCATGAAGCTTCACAATACATTTAATAATTTGGATGTCGCATACAAGTGAAAATGCGTCCAAAATTGAAATGCAGGAAAAAAAAATTATTTGTCGGACTTAATACAATGACACAATTTTTATGACTTTGACAAGAGGACAAAACTATAATTTTAAAAAGTAATAAAATGAGATTACTTTTTAAAAATGACTCTTTTACAATTTTTGACTTTTAACATATAATTTTGACAAAAATGGAGACTCTACGATTAGTGACATTCTACAAAGACTCATATGCAAAGTAAACAATAGACTTGAAATTGACTTTGAATGTCTAACATTTGATAGAACGACTCACTTAAATGCCAAGAGGCTCCAACGGATCAAGTGGAGGACGCACATGTCGAGGGTGAATTCAGACGAGAAGAGAATTGTAAATAATCCAATTCTGTATAGAAGTGTCAACCATGCACGGGAAAGACTAATGCAATTCTGATATAGAGGAATGTTTAAAATATTTTCCACTATAGAAGTGAGTCAAACAAAAGATTATTCCAAAACCAAATGGCTGCACTATCGGTTGTACCCAAAATACATGTACAGTCCCTTCAATAAAAATCACATGTAATTTACACGTTGCTAATAAACATGCATTAGAACATATATTACCTTTTTCAATGCTCAAACTAAGACCAATGTGGATTGAATTTCAGTTATCCAATGAATGGCGATCTCACAAGTGAATCAAATCAAGACGTTTAGCTATTTGAATTCAATCTTCCCACTATCTGTCCAACCATGCTATGTAAAGAAGATACGTGCATGCCCATTACCACCAAAACTCATCAATTTCAACTACTTGATGGTCCATGAATCCAAATTTTTAGATCTGACAAAACTGATATGAACACCAAGATTCTGATGCATGGATGAACAATCAAGACAAATGAACATTTCATATGTCACAGAATAAGAACTTATGGGACTATGCAGGTAGATATATCTGTCTGCTCAAGCTAAGAAATGCATGATCGAGATACACACTTTGACAGGAAATGTTCTTTAGACAAACGCCATACTTAAAGCTTGTCTACCTCAAACTTAGCACTCTTCACTTTACAACTGTAAAGAAAAAATACCATCGATCATATCTATATGCATATAGAAGCCAATTTCAATGCATGAGGATTCCCACAAATTTCTGATGAAACTGAGACATGTCCACATTTCCAGCACAGTAGCTGAAACCAACTACAACATATGATACAAAGAAATCATGATATATAGATCTACCCACTTCTACGTCTAAATATATGAACCAGACTATTAAATGCAAGTAGCTACAAACTAATTGCATAGAAGGAGATCACAGTAGATATTTTTTTTCAAAAAAATTTAACATCATGCATGCTATAAATCTATTTCATTGTAAACACATGAACAACCTGCTCTGATGCCAAATGTAAGCACATAACCAGATTCGATTAAATCAACACAAAAAAATATTTTATTCAGCATCTTTGAATTACATTCATAGGCTATTATATAGCTATATACATATCCAAAACAACCTCCTACAAAATAGGGAGGTGTTACAACAATTAAACCTATTTAGTTGTGATTGTTACTCCTGTAACAATACACAAGTCAATACTAATAATATATTATTGTTTATATAGCAATAATATATTAATAATATATTAAACTATATTATAATAATTACCAATGTAATTATTATCTTACACAATGTAAATACTAATTCCTAACAACAAATTCCCACACTTTGAGAGATGCTCCATATTATGTAATCACACTGAAAGTCTCAACCCATCGAGTTGTAGACATTCATGGGTGCTATTATTTTGCATCAACATATTGATTTTCTATATTTGTTGACTTGTGATTTGTGTGGGCTAATGTAATCTGAAAAATTTCATTAGAACCTTCACCCTTTAGAAATGCATGTAGTATTACGAGAGGTATGGTGGCACAAATTTTGACATTTGGCTCATCCCCTATTGGTGTTTATTCTAGGTCATCATATGAAAATTGACTCGTTTCCTTTTTAATCTCTTGGACATGAAGATCGATCATGCTTTTCCTTTTGGGCCTCCTTCACATCCTAAAAATTATTACATGTAATTTTGCATCATTAATGAAAAAATTATTTCATACAAAAAAAATTAGAGTTGTGATTCATCATCATCAACATGAATACCATATTAAAACATTGGAAGCATTCAAATTTTTATCTAATTCAAAATCCACATTTATAAAATACAGTATTGAAATGTAAGGAAAACAACAATTTATAGGATTGCCTACTGCTTCTAGTGCATAAGCATATCATAATATGGTCATCTATAATGTGACAAAGAATGCGGCATAATAAATATAATGGGACAAATACTGTTAAAAAATTAGTATTATTTAAAATACACTTATTCAATGTGGAGAGAAACTTCCATAGAAAATATTATTGTATTTAGCTTAAAACAATAAAAACTATTGAAAGAAGAACAATTTTATTTAAAACAAAAGTTACAAGTAAAAAACCTAAAAAATTAAAATATTAATAACATCTTTAAAATATATATGTATTTATGCATGCCAAAACACAATAATTAAACACCAATAAAATAATAATCATCGCAGCACCCACTTACCGTTCTTTTTGAAAAAATTGAACTTACAAACTAAAATTGAGGAGTATAGATATTTCAAAAAATTTACCATTTCATTTGAATTTTAGAATTGGTGCTAAAATTTTGAATTGTAATAAAAATTATTTACCATACATTCTGAACAACTAGTATTCATTGGCATATTGAACTATCTATCATATACATATAATTTATGTGAACACCCTTCATCTTCAGTTTACACGGAAGCTCGTATTTTTGTATCTATTTGTTTTACAAACAAGATTGGGAGAAATTAGTATCATGGTATTCATATTCAGTACACAAAAGAGTAAATAGTACAAAACATAAATATACAATTAACGTTAGTATGATACATTTCAAATCAAATATATGTGATCCAATATTATAAAATAATCACAACATCAGAAAGATAATATCCATGACAAATTAAAGTATCATAAAATGCTAACGGCTATCCTTTACTCAAGATGCACCCTCCCATAATATCATAAGCATCCATTGTAAAAGGGATGGTTGTAATATTATAGGAGGGTGCATTTCTGAGTGGAGGGTCAACGAGCGATTTTAAAAACCTCTGCTTAGCACAATATACCACCCAACTATCAATGTAGAATCCTAAGGTACAAGCCCCTCCAGCACACACCGATTCTTGTCTTTATAGAGGAACTTGCCCCCATATGCCAAATTGAGAGTCAGAGTATGATATCACATAATTTTTATATCTTCAACTTACATCAGACATTCACAACATTAAAATTATCAATATTTAACACCTAATAAAAAATATATATACAAATGATGTCCACATTTGCAATATTTACAACTATAATGCATCCAGGAAATCAAATTTTAACTATTGTATTTAATTTAACAAAGCTAAGAGCAATGAAATTACAACTAAGAGCTCGAAGATCACATGCATATTTAACCAATACCAACGCAATATCAACATAATTTACTATTCTCATACCTATGATTAATAAACACAAATTATAGAAATTATCGAACCCTCTATCATTTCTTAACAAATATGTGACTACAATAATACCATGATAATAAATGAGTCACACTATTATTTAGTGTTTATATACTAAAAAAAAAAATTTGACCACATCATTCATTTTGAAAAGAAACTTCTAAACAATTGTTCGATATATTTGTACTTAAGATAAAGTTTCATGTTATATTTATCCTTATGTATATCAAGCACACATATTTGTTCCTATTTACAAAGTATTAGGTAATAGATATGACATCAAATTGTTGTTTCTTCTTATATTTTAAAATATATTAATTATTAATAATAATAATAATAATAATAATGAAAACTATAATTATTTTATAATTTTTAAGGTTCAAGGTTTAGGGTTTGGGGTTTAGGGTTTAGGGATTAGGGTTCAAGATTTAGAGTTTATGACTTAAGGTTAAGGGTTTAGAATTTAGTTTTTATCCTAAATAACATAATCTGGAAAACTTAACACTAATATGACAATGTAAACAATCAAACGATATCTTAAAATGTAATGTGATATCCTGAACATGGAAATATTGATATGACATAAAAAACTAATGTGTCACCAGAAATAATAGATTTGCGACACATTATTCACTAATATGACATCATAAACATCGATATTACACCCAAAACACTATTATGAGACCCTAAACAAGTTATAGAGTCATGTACAAACCCTAAAATTTCATAGTTCATACCTATTCGTAGCCACACCTATCACGTGCTCAACATTCCAACTGAAATCTAGAATACGTTTAACACCTTTATCCTCCCATGTTCTACTAGAATTCAATATAAGCCCCATACTACATTTTTTATTGTCATTTGAAAAAGAAAAGGATTTTGATAAACATATTTTTGAGGTACTATACTTTTAAGATATCTCAGAAAGACAGTCCTTGTTTAATATTACCAATGTCAATAGTTGTTTTTTGCAATGTCACTCCTAGTTTTTTGTTGTTATTTAGAACAAAATAATTTTAAGGGATTTCACTTCCACATGTCACATGACACTATAGATTTCAAGAAATGTGGAGCAGAATATATCGACATCACATGTTGAGCTGATGTAACTTATTTAAATTTACTAACCATAGAACATGGCATGTCAAGTTATTTGTGACATCTTTCTAGACCATTCTTTTGGGCCATCCTCCATGCATGCCCAATAAAATATGTAAAAACTTTCCACAATTGTTTTCTTAAGCCATCCATGTGTATATCAAGAACATAAATTTCTTCCTATTTCCACAATATTAGGAAATAGCTATTTTTCATTGGTCTCACTTATTAACATACTAGTGTAATTCATACTTATTCTTGGAAAGATTATATGATCACTAACTTCATTTAGATAATATTGTAGATTTGATTTGAACTCCTTCCACATCACAAAACATTTAATTTGTTTGCATGATTGTTTATATAAAATGAACAGTAAATTCAAAACTTGTTTATAACATTAACGTAACATCTCTAGAAGTATTAGGTAAAAGTATTCTAATTGTAATGATGAACGAAAACATAATATTATCTATATATAATCTAATTCTATCACCATAATTAATATTAATTCACTAACATTAAATTAATTTTGAACACTTTAAACACTTATATGACACCTTGAACACTAATTAGTCATCCCACATAATATAATTGGGATACACAAAACATTAATTTAACACCCTAAAGACTGATAAAATACCCTAAATAATGTCAAGATACTCTATGCATTAATGATTCATCCTTTATTTGATAATTAGGATAGCCTAAACACTAATGAAACACATGGTATCATACAAAATGATACGCATCACTGTAATACCCTATCAACTCATATGACACCATAAATAATAATATGACATCCTAAACACTCAAAATTTGAATAAAACGCTTGGACACTAATGGGTCACTCTAAAGAGCATAAATTAGACACCAAAAAAACATGAATGTTTTACCCTAAGAAAATTATAAGACTTGATAAACACTAATATGACACATTATACATTATTAGAAGACTGTAAATATTAAGGGATCACCGTAGATAATATAATTCGGACACCATTAAAAATTATTTTATATCATAAGAACTCATATAAAGCACTAATACACAACCCTAAACATTCAAACATTGATAGAAAAACCTTAACATTAATCGGTCAACCTAAATAATGTAATTGACAATCGAGATAATTTGAGCATTAACAAAAACAACCGTAAACTTGATATGAAACCCTAAAAAATATAATGATACCTTACAAACTAATGGTTCACTTTAGAAAACATAATTAGAATGCCCAAAATATTAATGTGTCATCCTAAACATTCATATGATACCCTAAACACCCAAACATTGATATGATACCCTAAACACTAACCTGTCATCTTAAATAACACAATTACAACACTGTAAACTATAATACAACACCGAACATTAATTTAACATTTATAGGGTTTAATTGATATAAATGATTCGAAATCTATCCCTAATACATGCTCAATTATCACATTAGGTGTATTACGACTCGATCAATGGAAAAAAATACAAAATAATACTTGACACTCAAATCACCCCACCTCGAACACGTGGAAAATCATCATGTTTTTCAACATGCTGAAAAACACAATGTGTTTTTGAGCATGTTGAAAAACACAGTGTGTTTTCCATCTTAACGAAAAATTGAGCGAAAACATTTTCCCTTAAAAATTATAACTATGCATTTAATATAATATGTGGTCCCCTAACTTATGATTGGTGATAACATTTGTTTAATCCAAAAAAAATGTTATAACTATATATCTAGAAGTAGATGGAAAAAAATAGAGATTGTCAAACATTGTATTTCAAGACATTTATTATTAAATTTCTTGTTGACAAATATGAATTCAAATATTAAGTTCATCTAAGTGTGATTTCATAAAATTCAATTTTGTAAATGAAACCATGTGGAAAACCATCATGTTTTTTAGCACGTTAAAAAACAAATTGTGTTTTTCATCAAGATGAAGAACACAGTGTGATTTCCTAATCTTAATCATTGACCTAATCAATCATGAAAAATCTACTCTTCCTTATATGTAAGATTCATAACATTTGTATTAAGATAACATGGCTTGATTCTCCCAAAGAGTAGTCAAATAGATGTAAAGGTGGTAATGTTATCTTTTGTCTTTCATTTTACCATCACTCTCTCACCCTCTCGCTTGTTGAATGTAATTACACCATTACTTGGCTTCCAAATAATATCAATGTTTGGATCTATCTTTACCTTGTTTTAGTGATGGTCTCTCTCATTTTCTTTCATCAGTTCATGGCTTCAAAATGGCTAAAAGTGATAATAGTTTCAAGTGAGAAAAGAGGATTCTTGGTTAGTATGTAGAAAAGAAGATAAATTAGGTGAGGAAAAGGGGTCTCACCAAACCTAAGGTTGCACACAACTGAAAAGCACCAATGTAAGAATGATTATATATTGGTTTTCTTCAACCCCTTATCCCTTTTTGCTAGGGAATTCATCAAGAATATTGAATAGTGAAGAAAACCATAATGTTAGTTGAAAAAATTTTAGATAAGGACAATACATTATTAACAAAGTATTAGTATTTAGCAGGTTTGATTCACAACTGTAGACATCTTTGTTGCTGAATTACATTAAGAAAATTTAATAATAGATGGAAAAATTAATAAACATGGTTTTATTTTTAATCAAATTAGTTGTAGATCCATATTTAAAGTGACAACAGAAAGGAAAATGAATAATGTTTCCCTTTGTGATGGTTGTATATAAAGAAAAACAATTAAAAATAAAAAAATTTATATATTCCGTAAAATCCTTTGATTTTTAATGTCAAATTACCTGTGACTACACTCGAGCGTTTAATGTGGAACTTCCCTTCCTAGTGGTCACAAATGTGAACAAAGGACTAATGATTTTCTTTACATATATGGTGTAGAATAATGGAGGAATTCGGTTCCATATGATGCCTTCCTCTTCTTCGTAGAGTCTGAAATAGTTTTGTGAAAATGAAATATTCTAAGTGTTTAGTGTTAGTGTTTTGGCATTAACCTATGGTTAAGTGGTTAGGTGTTTGGCTCTATACCTGTTGGATCATTTGAAATTTTCACCTCCCTCTTTAAATGTATTACCCCACACGAGCGGTGACACACTGACCAAAATCAATTCATGATCCTCTGTGCATACGAGAAGGCTATGATTTGACTCCTTGCAGTGCCGGTTTTTGTTGATAGGTCATGACTTCTACAAGCACATATTATGGGAAGCATGTTCATTTTTATGGAGTCCACACATACATGGGTGCAAATCAACTGGAGGATAGCCACTTCCGGAAGAAAGGGTTCACCCATCTTAAATTTTAGGGAAATTTTCTAGGAAGGATAGGTGAGAGCAGGGGTAGTTGATGTATAGGATTCATACATTTTTTTATGGAGAGGTCCACCATTTTATAGAAATCCTAATCTGTGGCAGAGTGGTTGAGGTTATATGGCCACTTTAATTTAGATGCAACCTAGAGAGATGGAGTTCATGGCATGTTTTTGGTGCTTGTCAAATATGTGGCATCATAGTGAAATAAGCATCATGTTTTGGAAACCATATATATGGTAACACGTTGAAACATGCATTGGGTTTTTAGAAAAATAGAGGTTTTTATTAATATTTATGTGGGATAGTTTTCTTTTCTTTTTTTGCACTTGTGGACTCATTTGATGTTGGGTCGATTTCTCTTCCTCTGATGTCTTAATGGTTGGCTTGCGTTATCTTGTGTATTTTTCCTATATGTATTTTATAACGCTTGTGGAAGTCTTTTGATGTTTCTCTAATTATCTCATGGTCTTCTGCGTATATGGGTGTGTTTTTTTGTGGTTTCTTTGTAAGTTTATATTATTTTACAAATATGAACTGTAACACCCACTTATAACACACACAAGGATAACACGAAAACAATATTAGGTATTTTTTTCACTTGTTTGAAGTTTATACGACGTCATATGTCATCATGATGGACTATAACCAACTCTCAATAAGCTTGAGAAAACAATGGTCACCTAGACACAAGGGAACATATGACACCTATCACAAAAAATTCACTTTCCCTTTTGACAAAACACAAGATAAAATTCCAACCACAGAAAAAACTTGCAGTTAGGGGCATCCCTTAGTAAAAATATTTTAAGGCTTCTTATTTTATTAAAATGTCTTTCAAAACATAACTTATTTTCTAAAAGGATTTTTACTATGATTCGCACAACTCTTCTTACAAAAGTTGGATTGCTTACTTTTATGTACTAGAGAACATTTAGGTAAGGATAAGACTTCCTGAATGAGGGTCATATTTAATATGAATTTTATTCACTTAATAGTTTATTTAATAAAATAGGTATTCAATTCTACAAGTCTATCTATCTAATTACATGTTACTTAAAGTTAGTTCAACCTCCATTACACAAGGGGATGACCATCAGCTCTCATTGAAGTGGACTACCATTTAGGTTTGGATTCATACTCTCCTTCATGCAAGGATCCACGTTTAACAACATTCAAGAAAAACTTACAATGTACTTTGGCAAGGGTTAATGGAAGAAGGTTAATTTGAATTTCATATTCAAGATCTCAAAAGATATTAGCCAGTATTTTATTGTGGCTTAAGAATTTGTCTTGACTGGGTAAAATCTTCATTTAGGTTTTCTCTTGATTAAATTTGTTAAATAATACAAATGGGGTTCCAAAATAGAATAATTACACTTACTAACTTCTTATTAAATCACCCCTGCTTAATAAAATATAACTATTTCCCAAAACCTAATTAATGATATTACTTTTAAAAATTAATAACATCTCGCAACAATAAGGATAAGGTTTAAATCATAGATTCAAGGTAGCAAGTGTAGTTTTATTTACACAAGTATATATTTCCCTTTTCTTCCACTTAAAGACTCTTGATTTTATCCACAAGATCACGACTTCATTATATATATATGTGTGTGTGTGTGTGTGTGTGTGTGTGTGTGTGTGTCTATACATATACATATATATATTTTTATTTTTTTATTTATTAATTTTTATGTTTATTCCTTTATTCATTTTTATTAGATTCTTAAATGATAGCCAACCCACTTGATTATACCTAGAATTACATTGATACCATGACCCATAAGGGTTATTATACAAAATTATTCCACACAAGAAGAGTTTTTCCATTACTTATTGAGAAAGCTATACACGGGTACAAAATCTCTATCCAACATGACACACAAACAAAAAGTGTCAAAATATTCAAAAGAACATTGATTGAGGAACAAGAAAGTAACAAAATTGGTCAAGTCATGATACAATATTTTTAAGATTGCTATAATACGATAAGAATACTCATAACAATGTGATGATAAAATTATATTCTTTAGAATATTATTTACATGTTTTGGTTTCAGCTGGTTTAAAAATATTACCCATAATACAGAATACCCAAGGAAACAAGACCTCCAAACTTCTCTACAAACACCATTCCAAGATCTAAAATATATTAAGATTTTGTACGAAATAACTTCATAAGAAAAACCAAATAAACTTCTATGAATATATTTTTCTACCTGCAAAATCCATCTGCACATTTATTAACTTGAGTCAATTCACGAGAACTGAGCATGATAAGACTACAATTTACAAAAATATGCTACTATTTAACAATATCATGAAAGTAAACATTCTATTTCAAGAAATGGATCAAGCTCTCACTGCAAATCAACTATCAAGAAAAAATAATTTTTATACCTTGCCAACTAAGAAGGATGCCACGTTTCGGTTATGAAAAATATCTCTAGAAACAAAAAGAATTTGACAACCAATCAAGCAAGACCATGGAATTTATAAGATTAGAAACAAAGAGTTCATAGTATTAGGATTTCAATCATGTAATCATGTAGATTACGTGATTGAGATCTAATGTTCAATCCATAAATTTACATTCTCATGGTGAAGTCAAAAATAAACCAAACATGATCATTGTCACAAAATAATAATAGTTCAACAATCATTCCATAAGGGCCATTTTCCTAATAATTTAGAAATAAACAACGAGTGCAAGAAGAGAGTTAAATTATGTAATCACACAAGTTAAATTTTTGGAAATCTGATATTCAAACTCACAAACATTATATCTGATCTAATAAGTGAGTTTGTAGTTAAAAAAGATGAGTGGAAATGATGAATATTAGTGTCTGAAATAGGCATTGCCTAGTAGCCTACCTACTTAATATATCAAATACCAGAAAAGAGACAAGCCTCTTAACTACCCAAGTCCATTATTGTAGCTAGCATTTTAAACACCCACCCAAGTTTCACAACAATATTGATCCAGAACCCTCTTGAAAAATCTATAATTTCGGGTCATATATATAAAAGGAAAGGATTACCACCTCCTTGACACAATACTCTTTAAAGTAACCCACTTTACCATAATCAAACCCACTCTTAAATATACAGCTACATATACAACTAGATACCATTTTCTTAGTTGCACTTCCTGTTATAGAAAAACAAAGCTCAAACATATATATATATATATATATATATATATATATAAAGACCCCAATGTCATTAACGATCCTAACAAATTATATCATAGCCACCGAGCTATTTAAACATCGATGTACTGACAAAAATTCAAATAAAAAACATTAACAATTAAAAAATTGAGATATAAAAAGTATAAACCATCAAAAGTCTTCTTGTAAAAGAATTAAGCCTCAAATTCATTCTAATATTAACTACATACTATACATAACTACAAAATTGCATCATTAAATTTTGATGGTTATAAAAATAATTAGGGTTTAAGATCTATAAGGGATGGTCAATGTGCCCCTTAAGTAAGACCTTACATGTCTTGAACCAAATCCAATGATCATCTAGTAAGAAAAGAAATCTAATATTTAGATACATTACACTGAGATTCAATCATTCTAAATATTTTATTCTACAACTGCAACCTAGCTTCATCCCAAGTAAAAATAACTTCAAGCTTGTAACCCATCTTCCAACCGAGATAAATATTATCACAGGGGGGTTTGGTTATAATTCATCACAATTGCAATAGGTATAAATGATATATTCCCCAAATGGGTTTAATCAAAGAGACACCTTTTGTATAAACCCATGCCAATCAGGAATCCATCAAGAATGAATATATACGCCAATACGAAATCAAACAATATATCAATATATGTATGTATATAGTTACAGTATAAGAAATGAAGCGAAGTATTTAACCTTTGTTGCAAGCCTAAGGCATTAATCTAAATAGAAGAATTTCATTCAACCGATCAACCAGTAATTTTCACATGTGTACAATTTGTGATGGCTTTATCAATCCAAAGCTTACACCCACCACAAAAGATACAATTGTAGTCACACAAGTTCATGATTTGCAGTAGGTCAGAAAATGTAGATACCATACGAAATAAGTCACAAACGCAGGAGGTATAAATTCGTGTTGAAGAAAAAATATCTACTTTTTCCAATGTTTCAAAAAGATAGAGGATATTCATCCATCCACCATTACACATTTATAAACTTTTATTGTTACTAAATAATTTTCAGAGGAAGGGGAGATATTGAACAACCATGCTTCTAAACCCACCATAAATTTTCAAAACAAAAATTACCCGAAGTATTTTTTTATTAAATTGAAATCATCCACAAACTACCCCTAGAAGACCAAAACCAGAGGAAAATCTAAGAAGCAACCAAATATTAAACAATAACTCAACAAAACCCACAATATCACAATTTAAATACCATTTTTAAGGAAAAAGAATGTTTCTTTTATGAAGATTTGTTAAATTTTAGCATATTAGGGAGATGGGTAGCTTATCATGCATGTAATATGCTTCCATAAGTTGCATACATGCCTCATAAACCTACAAAAACAACCCTAGTTTGAGAATTTCCTTGTCCTCGAGCTTGTTAGGCACCCAAACTTCAATCAGTTCCATGTTTGGCATTGTTAGGGATATACGGTCAAGGCAGGAGCTCCAGAATATGGGAGTTTCATTTTCCTGAAATAGTTGTAGTCTCAAGGAATGTAATTATTATAGTATATGCACAAAACAGTTATAAAACAACCCTATTCACCATATGTAACCAACAAGTGTCCAACTTGATTATTTCTCATTTCCAAGAATACACGTAGCCAATGCCTTGAGATAGTAGCTTTGAAATAGGTATGGACATCCACCCAAGAATTCTGGATAAGATACTTGGTTAATGTTACAGTCACAAGTGCCCTAGGAGAAATGTATGCAAAACTTGGAAGAAATGACAAAGAATGATAAATTCGTAAAAAATATCCTGAAAGCTTCTAAGCCTTTACACAAACAACCACAAAATCCATATGACTAACAACACTGGTGAGAGGAAGCCAATAAAAAAAACACCAAAGCAAACTTATTAAAAACAAAAACTAATACACAATAAGCAGCCAGGGTAAAAGTTTGATGTATGCAGATCCAACATAATAGGTAAGAGCATATTTTGTGAAACAATAATAAATAAATGGTAGGGTGGCCATCAATTCCACCCACATCTAGCCAAAAAAGAACCAAAAGAGAAGTGATTGGATCCCACATCTCCTACATGCCTAGCATGATACATTAATGACCAAAATCAGGAGGCAAAGTCGATGGGAGCCAACATTAATTTTACCTTTAATTTAACAATTAAAACAAAGCATGCAGGTAGGCTTGGTTGGCCAAGGTGGGAGTTGGTGGCTTGAGTCTTTAATTAAATATTAAACAAGAACACTACTTCCTCAAAAATGACGCCACCAACAAAAACAAGCTCCTCCAATATCATGCAAGTCAAGGTTAGGCCCCACGTAATATAACAATAATTAAATATACTTAGTTTTAACATAAAATTAGATTCCATTTTTTTATACGCCTTGGAAACTAAAAGGAATTTGAATAATCCCTTAGCACTTTGAAGTAATAATGTCATTACACAAACTACTTAAATGATAACATGATAAGACCATGATAAGAATGTTCGCTAAAATATGTTTCGAAATACACTGAACAACAAGCCAACATTTACAACGGTACCGGGATGTATGGTGGAAAGAAGGGACTCAAAACTAATTTTACAAGAAGGATTGAAATTACTTAATGATCAAACGAGAACTCAAAAATAAACATTCGATACTTAGAAAAAGGGAAAGGAAATAAAAAGTTTGAGTGGACACCACATGAGGCATTACATTCTTCTCCCCTTATGAAAGCATCGTCCTCAATGAGAGATGATGCAAAATAAATCAAAATAGGATAAGAAACAAATGATGGATAAAGACAAGGATTCTTCCTATGGTAAGATTATTTAACTTTCATTGTTCTATGTAGATTGGTAGTTCTCTCTTATTTCATTATTTAATTAATCTATTTTCCTTTACATTATTCCTAACTTAAGTTCTTAAGATTTCATTGTTATCAAGTTTTAGTTTATTCATTCTTGTGGGTGTCCAACAGAAACCATTATCACAAAACCATACCAGGGTCAACACCCAAACTAAGGAATCATAGGCCAATATTACATACTATCACAACTATACCTCATCAAAATATCTTATCTGAAACCATAAAAGGGATATACATAATCCCCATAACATAGCACTCATCACACTTATATGACAAACACAAATACTTAGACATAAGTGTACTATAATAAGCAAAAAATTACCACTATTTTACATATGACAGTTTCACACAACTCGGTATAATAGCGACAAGTACAAAGCGTCAAAAAAGGGAAACAAATCCATATAAAAAAAAAACACAAAAAAATAACCAACTCACATGAATACACATACACCACAACCCACTCCAAGAATATCACCCACAACTCAACATATCCCCCAAAGCATAAATCAAACACACACAAATATCTAATGCCTCCTTCAAGTCTCTTATTCCTCCCTCAAATCTCTTATGCCTCCATCAAGAAGTAATATATAAAGAAATTTTCTTTTTCACTCCACAAAGAGTTCGGTCACCCTATGGCCCTAGCCACGTATAGTCCAGACACCCCTAACCTAAGTGACATAATAACTCATGGTTCATAAACCTACTAGTTATTTGTAACTCCTTGGGGTGTACACCCATACAATGAAGTGGGTTTGTAGGTTCAACCACTCCATGGTGTATTCCATGACCCTATTCCACAGATTACAACATTGGGAACAAAATAACAATCCGATTATGATGCCACGTGGCAAAGTAAAAAACCTTAGGCTAGGTTGTAAAATTTTTAATTTAAAAGAAGATACAAATACAAGCAAAAAAAAATGGCCAAATATCCATTGTTAGTGCAAAAAATCCACATGTTTAGTTTCACAAACAAAGGAAATTCCAAATTTATAAAAAAAAAATCAATCAAGAAAATTGTTGGTCATTGGAAAAATAAAGGGAAAAGTTCAATTTACACAGAAAATAAATATATAGAAGTAATACATTACGATGACTATGTGGCCTTATACAGCCAACCACAGGGTACTCAATGAGTTGCTGGCACTTGGAACATTAAGCCTCAGCTCATAAAATAACATATCAACAGTTCAAAATTTCATCATCTCTATCTGAATCATCTCACAGCTAGTTTGACAAGGCTAAAGATTGTCATATCTATGGTTAGGTGAAATCCATAAAACAACCAAAAGGAGAGGGAGAAGAAGGAGCACAAGTCATCATCTGCTGAGCCTAAGGTCATCTCGAGTTACTAGCTCATGGTATACATTCCCACTCTCCAAACATACACTTTTACCAATTTCCCTCAAAGTTGATTAGCGTAAGGTTCACAACATAACACGTAACTACATCACTAACACAATCGTGGTTTACAAACATTAACCATAATGTCTCACACATGGTACATAAACATGGTATATCACTAACATTACCATTACATTTTAAAATACATCACATTGCCATAAATTGTACCCCAAGTGCAACACTATACAATAGGGATCATATGCCCCAAAATCATGACATGAACCATCACATATTACTTGAATTTCACTTATGATGAGCACAATTAAAAAATATATTCAATTGGAATATAATCACTATGATATAAACATTTGTTCACAACATTATGATGAAATCAAGATAAAATCTAGTTCATTATGTACCAACCTTGTCATACAACACATAAAAACAACTACACATCACAACTGTCAAAATGTTCCGAAAATATACAATCAACATTAACATTCTTTTCACACACAGAACAAGATGGTACATCACACTTGAATTCTTACTGAATTCATGAAAAGGAGAGATAATAGTCTCATCATCAACATCTCAACATGCCAAAAGTTACACACTAAGTGACATACACAACATGTGCATTAACAAAATCACATTTAAAAGTTCATATCATGCTTAAAACACATTACTCTTCCAATATCCACCACGATCCAATAACACCATCACAACTCAAATCTATTCCAAAGGTTTGAGAGCATGAACCTTTTCTTTATTACCAAATATAACACCGACTTAGAACACACACAAGGCTAACATGAAACAAATATCGTGTAATTTTTTTTTGAATTATTTGAAGTTTATATAACAGCAAAGGTCATCACGATGACTGCAACCAACTCTTGATAAGCTTTACAAAACAATGTCCACCTAGGCATAAGGGAACATATAACACCCATCAAAAATGATTCACTTTCCCTTTTGACAAAACATAACATAAAATTCCAACCACAAAACAAACTTATAGTTAGGGGCATCCCTCAAAGAAAATATTTTAAGGTTTCTTATTTTATTAAAACATCTTTCAAAACTTAACTTATGTTCTAGAATATTTATACTTTGATTCATACAACTCTTCTTACAAATATGGATTCCTTCCTTTTATACTAGAGAACATTTAGCTAAGGATAAGACTTCCCAAATGAGGGTCATCTTTAGCATGACAATTATCTACTTAATAGTTTATTTAATAAAGTAGGTATTAAATTCTATAAGGCTATCTATCCAATTACATGATATTTAAAGTCCTTTCAACCTCCATTGCACAAGGGGATGATCATAAGCTCCCATTGAAGTGGAGTGTTGTTTAGGTTTGGATTCGTACCCTTCTTTGTGCAAGGATCCATTTTTAACAACATTAAAGAAAGGATTACAATGTACTTTACAAATGGTTAATTGACAAAGGTCAATTTTAATTTCATCTTTAGGATGCCAAAAGATATTAACCAGTATTTTATTAAGCCTTAAGAATTTTTCTGGATTGGGTAAAAGATTTGTTTAGGTTTTATCTTGATTAAGTTCTTCAAAGAATACAATTGGGGTTCTAAAATAGAAGAATTATAAGTACTAGCTTCTTATTCAATCACCCCTACTTACTAAAATCTAAATATTTCCCAAAAGCTAATCAATGATATTACTTTTAAAATTAATAACGTCTCACAATAATTAGGATAAGGTTTAAATCATAGCTTAAGGGTAGTAAGGGTGATTTCTTTTTTATACAAGTAGATATCTCCCTTTTCTTCCACTTAAAAGACTCTTGATTTTATCCATATGATCATGAGTTCACTATATATATATAATTTATTTGTTTATTTGTTTGTTCATTCATTTATTAAATTTTGATCAAATTCTAAAAGGATTGCCAACCCACTTGATTATACCTATAATTGCATGGATACCATGACCTAGAAGGGTTACTATACAAAATTATAACACAAAAGAATAGTTTATCATTACTTTTTGAGAAAACTATACACAGGTATGTTGGTTGTCAAATAAAGATTTTATTGAAAACAATAGTTAGGGGATAGAAAGTCCCTCCTCTTTAATGGGAGAGGTTTCCTTATGGAAAGCAAAAATCTATTCACAAATGTATAATGTTGGGTTTTAAAGAGAAATTCTGATATCATAACAGTGTTTGATATGACAGATCATCAATACAAAAGGATATAAGAAATAAGGAATGGAAAAAGGTGGAATAGCACTCTTAGGAAATATAGATAACAAAGTAATTCCTTAAAAATGCCATAATGGAATCATATAGAACATAATCATTTGCATTAAAACCATAAGATGTTATTTCACAGACACAAAGTTCCAGATATGACATCGACAAGAATACAAAGCTTCTTGATGTAAATAGATTAATGATAAAGTAAATTTTAATAGATAGAAATAGAAAGAGAGATATTCTTATATTGATAGCTTTTTACTCCTTTACACTTTTAAATATAACCAGAGTTCCAGACCCTGAATATGGCATAGAGAGCCCATTATATAGCTTACAAACTTGTTACACTTGGTAACCATTTCTTTTAACTAAAATATTAATTAAGGAAGTGCTCAACATAATGTCCTTAATTATTTTACAATGAGCTTGATTCTAGGAATAGAAGGAGAAAAGGAGAAACTAGGAGAGAAAACATCCACTTATTGTTGAGGAGGGCCCATTGAATTGAGAATCCGTTGCCTAAATATTTTTAATGCCTCAGCTATCTCCCTACCTCGTAGGATTGATGTGTTGGCAGTAGCATGTGACCAAGTCCCTAGACATTTCTCCATGTCCTTATCAAGCTTGGTATGTTCCAGGTATTCTTTATTAGCCTCTTCAATGGGAAATTTAAGAGAGCAAATATCCTTTATCTTCTCTTTGGTAATCAATTCTTCTTTGAATAGGTCTTATTTGAAAAATGTCCTTAAATGAGTTTCAATCTCTTGAAGAGAGAAAGGAACACCTTAAATTTCATCATGAAGATGAAAATGAATTTCCTTAAAGGTAGATGCAACACAAGTCTTGAAAGATTCTCCCTTCTGCCAACTATTTCTCAATTCTCCCAAGGATTCTTCCACAAGTTATATTTTCCATTCAAAACTGAACACCCATGACCCTGACAAGTTGTCCTTGGCATCATCAAAAACTTTACTGGCCAAAAATATTTTTTCATCAGTCTGTCTCATCAGGTGAAGATCGGTGATGCAACTACTTTAAAGCTTCAGTTCTTTATGCGTAGTTCTAATAGAGGAGGAGAGTTTTTTTTGTAGGTTGGACACCTTCTCATTGATTTTGAAGGCCTTTGTAATGAAGTTCAAGCCTGCAATGGTCATGTCATCAAACATGGCTTCCATATCCCTTCCATAAATGGAATATCTGTGTATATCCTTGACACTATGAACCTCATCCTAACTAAGAATCATAGGAGGTGAAAGGGTAGCCAATGGAACCAAATTCTCCCATTGGAATTATAGAAAGTTCCAGGTCAGAGGCTAATAGATCTTGCTCTGCCTTATCAACCTTAGGTTTTGCAACCTCTAGAAATTGTTGGCCTTGAACATCTGTCAGTATTCTTGAAGTTTTTTTTACCTCTCTTTTTTGGAGGAGGAGTAGTACCTAAAAAGGCTTCCACAACATCAAAAATTTGGCCTTGTCAAATGGGAAGAGGGTTTTCTCTTCCTGCTATCAACCAAGGGTTGCAACCCATGCAAAATTTTGAATAATAATAAGAAGAAGAAGGGACAACAAGTCCAAGAGCAAGTGAACCCATGGCACCTAAGGTATTCACCATTGTTTCCTCCAGTAAAGAGGTGAGTGAGGTATTTTGAGCTTCTTGTGGAGAGGAGTCAATGGTATTAGAAGGGTCGGTGCTAGGCACCTCCTTCTCATCTTTTACTGTAACTTATGAAGTTTCTTTAGGGTTTGGTACTTCACCATCATAACTTTTCACTGAGAACAATAATTTTATTTTTCCCTTAAGGTAATCTTGAATGCTCTAGAAGTGGTTCTTCCTCAATTGGCTCTTGTTTAACCTCTTTTATCTTCTTTTCGTACACTTGAGTAGAAGAAGAGTGAGTAGATGATTCAGGTTCTTTAATTAAGGAAGGAGGGGTTTGTATACGTACCTCTGTGCTAAGTGTATGTGTTTCCTTCCTAGGTGTTGAAGTATCTCTAGAATAAGATCCGATTTGATTCTTCTTAAGCTCTCGAACCTTCTTGTCAAACCAAACTTTGGTTCTTACAAGGACAGGGGCCAAAATCATAACCAAGTCATCCTTCTCCTTCTTATACCAATCCAGATCTTCCAAAGGAGTATGTTTGATTGATGTCTCATATTCAAAAGGCTACAATTCATCATCATCATCCTAGAACCCTTTAGGAATTTGATACATATTGAGCTCTTTAATCAGTCACAGAGAGAGTCTGCCATAGTACCTCTGCCTTGCTTCAAAAACATGTACACAATCAACGCAATAATCCTCTGTATTTGGCCTGTGATGATAATTCATCCTGAGGTTCTAATGAATGAACTTCTACAAGTCAAAACAAGTCTTAAGCCTAAAAAAGTGGAGAGTGAGGGGAGCAATGGCCCTTTCTACATTTTGGACATTCAAGGCTATGTTTTACATGTATAGTTTCCCAAAGAAATTGGGAACTGCGAACGAAAGATTTTTTTGTCCCTACAGGTCTATGTAATTTATCTAATTACCTACTGAATTCAACTAGAGCCATCTTGTCATTACAATACATGGGGAGCTTCAAAGGTGTGTTTTCATAACCAGCCAACCTAATATATGAAAACCTTCTGAATTGAATAAAGAAATCTCCATACTTAGTTATCAGGTTCATGGCTTCATTAGAAAACCTCTTGGCAGTATCACCTTCCAAAAGCCTTACAATATACATGGTAAAGGCATCATTAAATCTTCTGAAATTATGGTTGCTAGTTTCAAGGGTAAATTAGGGGCAATATGCATAAATAGGCTCACCCTTCTGGCCCTCTATGTATGTAATCTGAACCACTATTGAGATGCTACTAGGCAATACATGAGATAAGAAGTCATATAGAACTTCTTAGTCTACTACACATTAGACAATTTCTCAGTCAAATTGATGCAGATGATTTCTACCCAATTTATGTTATGATCACCTTCACATATGATGTTGATAAAAGGGCACATCCAGAAGTGAAATTCATTAGTAGAGGGAAATCCCATGACATGAGCTAGAAAAAGGATGAAATCAGATAGCTCTTCATTAAAATCAACCCTAAAAAACACCTTAGAAAGTCAGGATTCTCCCTTATTAGGGTTCCTCAACCATGATTTTGTTATTCTTTCCTTATATTTATCACTACCCTACTAAGACAAGGTCCGAGATTGAGCTTGAGTGAGAACGATGGAGTCTTCAGTCTCTGTAATGCGTAGGGCAGTAGTTGTGGTATTGTCATCCAGTTTGGCAATCAGCTCCCCATGCACATTAGTCAATTCTTTGGTGTTCAAGTTAAAATGAGCTCCACAAATGAGCACAGTGTCGACACATTATACAGAGAATGGGAAACCCATAAGAAATTCCACTATCATTGATCATTTGTGTCATGGGGGAAGGATTAGAGAAAGTCAATCTATTCAAAAAATACCTAAAATCCAGATGCTGAACCTCACTATCCCTGATATCGGGAACAAAGGTCTCAAGAGGTGATATATGTTTTTGCCCTTGAAATTTGATCTTCATGTTTGCAATGCATAGAGGAAAATCTTCAAGGGTTGAGTTCACAATAAAAAAAAATTCAAAGAGAGCAGGAGCACGAGAAAATGACCTTAATTGCAGGGATTTGAGCAAATGATGGCAAGTGAGCAATGTGTCAAATGCATAGAGGATAGTCCCATTAAATAGCTGCTTAGGAGAGAGAAGGTCATTAAATGTGCATTAAATTCATATACCACCAACTCAAAAAGATAAGAATTGGGAAGAGAAGAAAAAATTGGCCTAGATGGTCTTTAGTACATTTGGGACATGAGGGACGCGAAGACACGATCCGTTCGACGTGGGCCAAATGAGCACAAGCAGTCTAAAAACTTTGAAATGCATAGGACATGAAGACATGATTTAGACGATGCACACAATATAGGGAAAGAACAGACATAAGGCATAGATGCTTTTGGGATAGGTGGGACAAAATTACATGAAGGACCCGATGCGGGTGATGTGGCCAATTGAGGAACAAAGAGCTTGGGTGAACTTGGCACAAATGGGCCAAAAAATTCTGACATAACTGAAAGTTAAAGAATTTTGTGGATGGACGCTGATCGGGGAACAAAAGGCCCAGCAGAACTTAGGACATGCGGCATAAAAAATGTCCGACAGAACCAAAAATCACTAAAATAACTCCAAAATATGTGAATTGTTACCATCTCCTCAACTTTTCACTTCACTAGAACATCACTAAAGAGTGTCAACTCAAAATTTTCAATTTTTCTAACTTTCAAAAGAGGGGAAATTTTGAGATGACAACAACTGGGTCCTTTTGGGGATGACTTGGCTAGATCAAAAGAATGAGACAAGGTAAGAACTCAAGAAAACCTAGGAGAAGAAGACCAGTGCATAATCCATTGGGCCAAAGAGTCAAAAGGCAAACCAATATAGAAGACAACACACAAATAAGGAAAAAAACACACCACAAATAGAAATAAAGAGAAGCAAACACACACTATACATAATATACAAAGAGACTTCCTATCCACCTAGGACTTGAACAAATTCAGGGTACTGCCCACTATAAGGAAGTGGGAGAGAGGAACCATCCATGTAATCAAGATAGAAACAATTTTCATTAGCAAAATGCTTGATTTTGAAAGGACCGAGCCAAAGAGAATCAAACTTACCATGGATTCCTCTTGGCTCATGTCTTTTATCCCATAGCAAAATAATGTCTCCAACTTGAAAATTTTTGGACCTAGCCTTCTTGTCAAACAAAGATATTTTTAACTTCTACTGGTGGGTAGATATTCTATCAACAAACTGCAGCTTGTATTCATTCAACTTATGAAGATACATGATCCTTTTGTCTAAAGAATCATTAAAACTAGTGTCTTCAATGGCCTTTATTAAGTACAAAGCTAGTAGCTCCATTTTCATTGGTAATTGGGCTTCCACACCATACAAAACTTGAAAAGGGGACATCCCAATAGCTCTTTTAGGTGTAATTCTGTTTTCCCAAAGAGCACCATAGAGTTTCTTGTGCCAGTTCCTCTGAGATTCATTAACTAGTTTCCTTGCCATAGCCACCAGATTCTTGTTTGTTGATTTTTCCTATCCATTCCCTTGAGGATAGTAATCTAAAGAGTGAGCAAGGGAAATGCCATATCCATAACAAAAGTCCACCATCTCAGTAGAAGAAAAATTTGAAGCATTACCGGTCATAATCTTTTTTGGCACTCCAAACCTTACCAAGATGTTTTCTTTGATAAAATTACATACCACTTCAGAAGTGGTACTTTTTACTGGAATGGATTCTACCCACTTAGTGAAATAATATATGGCAGTCAACACATGAGTATGTCTAGCACTTGAAGATGGGTTGAGTGTTCCAATGAAATCTAAACCCACTGTTGAAAGGGCTCTTCAATTACAACAGGTTTAAGCGGCAAGGCAGCCAACTTGGGTCTTCCCACAAAGGTCTTACAAGCTTCACATTTATCAACCCATTTTGATGCACATTTAAACAAAGTAGGCCAATAGTATCTAGCACAAAGAATCTTATGAGAAGTAATAGTTTGATGAATAACAACCTACACATACTTGATCGTGGAAAGATGAGAAAAGCTTCTTCTATTGTTCTTTGTCAAAGAATATCAGAAATCTTCCATCCAATCCATGTTTGTACAAAGCATTCTCCCACAACACGTATTGTGCTAATTTTAGCTTGATAGATCTCTTCTCTTTGGCAATCAAGTGAGAGGGAAAACTCCCCATAGGTAAGAAAATGAGCAATATCAGCATACCATTCATCAATCGAGCTGAGAAATAGAACAATAGGAACATCAACCTCATCCTTAGGTAATTCATGACCATCTCCTTCAGCAATGAGTTCACACAAGCCTTTAACCCAAACTAGTTTTTATTAGTTTGATTTCTATATCATATTCTTGAACCTTTGCTACCCAGTTCCCTCTCTTAGCTCCAAATTCTTGCTGCATAAGAATAGACTTGATGGTTTGTATCAGAAACAATCCCCATAGAATGAGGGTTAAGAATATAAAATTGAAACTGCTTGACCACTTTAACCACTGTAAAAGCATGTTTCTCCATCATGGTGTATTTTAACTTGTGATTTTTAAGAATGTAGCTCAGGAACACAATTGGGAGCTCATGATCATCAGAATCTTTCTGGTTCAATACAGCAAGGGTGCTTTCTGTGGCATAACAATAAATAATAAAATATTTACTAAAATATGGACATGCTAAGATAGGAGTCCTAGCAATAGTCTTTTTTAATACCTTCAAATGCTTCTTTCCCTTCAAAGGACTAGCCAAAAAAAAAAAATTTCCTTTAATCATTTGAGAAATATCTAAAGTCAGCTTTGCAAAATTAGGAATGAATCTTCTCAAGAAGTTGATCTTACCAAAGAAAGAATGCACTCTCTTCTTACTTGTGGGAAGAGGAATCTGCTGAATAGTTTGAACTCATTCAGGATCAATTTTTATTCCATATTTAGAGACAACATGCCCCAATTATTTTCCCTCCATGACAGAAAAGACAGATTTTCTTGGGATTCAAAGAGACCCCATGTTCCCTGCACTTCAAGAGAACTGTTTCCAAATGCTGAAAATGATCTTCTCTAGTTTTTTGGAAACCATTATTAGGTCATCTAGATACACAAAAATAAACTTTCCTTTCAGGCTTCCAAAACCCAAGTCCATAGCCCTTTGAAAAGTGAAGCTGACATTAATGAGTCTAAAATTCATCCTCTTGTAGGAAAAAGTACTCCAGGGGGTAGTGAAGGAAACCTTGTGCTGATCTATGGTATTAACTTCCACTTGATTATACCCTGAGAAGCCATCAAGCACGGACAACATTTCAGACCCTGTAATAGCTTGCAAAACTTGATCCATCATCGGTAGAGGGTAGTTGTCCTTCAAAGAATCCTGATTCAGATTCTTGAAGTAAACACAGATACGAATCTCACCTTTTTTTCTTCCTGAATAGTACAATGTTGGCAATCCATGTTGAATGGTGAATGGGGAAGATAATTTTAGCTTTCAATAATTTTTGTATTTCCTAAAAAATCGTATCAACAATCTTTGGATTAGACTGTCTTTTCTTTTTCTTGAAAGGTTTAATCCTAGGTTTGAGAGGAATGAAAATGTTGCATTTCCTTTGGTTGGAAAGCTTTTAGATCATCATATGAATATGCAAGAACATCCATATAATTTTTCAAGAGGTTAACTACCTTCTTCTTTTCTTCTTGCATATAACACTTTCCAACCTTCACCATTTTGGGGTCAACAGAGCTCCCAATGTTAATCTTTTCATACTCAATAGATTGCCACTCTCCTGTATAAGCTTTAGACTTAACATACCTGTTATGTTTATCAAACAATTCCTCCAAACTCACCAGTCCTTTAGGAATCTTGTTACCTTTGAGTCTGATGCATCCATCTTGATCTGTCTCCTCTTTGACACCCTCCTCATTGGAAGATACACTATCACGAGGAAAATTATCACTTCCTTTGAAATAAAATTGTTTAAAATTATCCCTAAGCTCCAGGAAAGAAAGAAAATGCTGATCATCATTGAAAACTTTCCAGTTAATTGCATTATCAGGCACACTTGGCCTATGGATCATTTCAATGGTGAATATATCTTTAGATGAATCAGGGTGAGGTATCAACAATGATCCTAAAATAGCTAGTGAATCAGCCCTAGTGTTCTTTTCTCTTGGCACTGCTTCAATGGAGAAGGCATCAAGAAATTCAATAGAATCCCAAAATAGAGTTTTGTAATGCTTCAAACTTCTATTCTTTACTTGAAAAAGGTCTCTGACTTGTTTAACAACTAGTTCTACATTTCCACAAGCCAGAAGATTCTTCACACCTTTTTACTTTACCACAGTAAGTCCAAGGATGAGGTCTTCATACTCTGTTATATCATTTGTATTATCAAACTAAAGTTTGAAAGAGAGGATAAATCGTTCCTTCTAAAGACATCAACACCATGCCAAGTCCAAAACTAGCTGAGGAGTAGCTTCCATCAAATTCTGGATTCCAAACACCATTAGGATCATGAATTACTTCTTTGGGAAGTTTAGTTTCCTTTGGAGACATAATCATATAGTTACCATGTCCAATATCTTCATAGAGTATTTGTGCTTTGGGATCATTTGTTTTTTACACAATATATTCATATTGCTTCTTAGGAAATAGCTTCTCCATTTTTCCTTTGACTGGTATAAGGACATGTGACCAATCCATTTCAATTTCTACTCCCACGTCTTTACAAAAATTCTTACTTAACAACATACCATATGAAGGAGGGATATCTGCTACTAGAATAGTAGCCAAAACCTTTTTCTTAGGTAAGGTAGCAAAAGCTACCTGTGCATATTTAATCCTTCCCACCAAAGGAACCTCCCTACTCTCTATAGAATAACATGAACCAATAGTGTGTGTGAGGGTGAGACCCAAAGTATGAGATAATTTGGTAGGTATTACATTATCTGATGCTCCTGAATCTATGAAACAGTTGCTAATTTTATGGCCTGCTATAAGAAGACTCACATAAAAAGGTTTGTTTTTCTCATTAGATGTGGTGATTGTAGCCACAAGATTTGGTTGGGGTGTCGAGGATGGAGTAGGTAAAAGGCCTTTAGAGGTAGTTTTGGAATCAGAATTGACAAAGTGGACTATTCTGGAAAAGGCTTTGGGGTGGGTTTGATAATACTCAGCCTCTGAAATTTGAAATTTTGTTTTCTTAAGATGGTCAATGATATCAAAAGATCTGGAGATGGATGGGGAATCATCACTAGGAATTTTAGGCTTATCAATTTTTGAAGTTGGAGAAAAATAAGTTTTAGAAGTAGAAATAGGAGAAGGATTATCAGTACTAGCCTTTTGTGTGGAAGCAATAGGAACAGGAGATCCTCTTCTTGCCACAATTGGGATAGTTGTGAAATACTCTTTCACTTTCTTGATGGGATGCTTCACTTTTTCCTTCTTATTAGTCTATTCTCATGTCATAACAGCATATGACTCGCTATTCATATCTTCTACTACTTCATCATAATCATCTTCTTCATCAACACCCTCAGTAGTGAGAAACTTGACCTGAAATCCATCAAATTCTTCCAATTTCTCCTCATCCTCCTCTCCAGATTCTTAAAATTCTTCATTAGCTTCTTCCTTAGATTCCTCAACTTCACAAGTTTCATTAATAGGGAATTTGATGGGTGGTCTGTCAATTCTCAACCTTGTCTGAGAAGAGGGCAATCAAATCTTGGGTTGGAAGTTTCTTTCAAGGACATCTTGATAAGGAGCATGTTGAGCCAATTGTTTCTTGATAGAAATGAGGTCATTGGATAGTTCTTGTACTAAGGGATCTACATTAGCTCAATAATTTGAAGAAGAAGAAACATATGCTTTAGACTTGGAAGGATCTCTTTTCAACTTGCCAGGAATGATCAGGACATCCTCAACACTAATGGCTAATCTTTGATCCTCATCCAATGTTACAAGATTAGATCTACTTAATGCATATCTTACCTCAGGAAATTGAGCATTTAGAAAAAAAAAAATTGAATCTTGTCCACGGGTCGGGTGTCCACTAGGATCTTATTAATCAACTTATTGAAACTAGCCAAAAACTCTCTCATAGGCTCTTATGGTTCTTTCTTGATTTGAGAAATCACTGCTAGCAGAGCATGCACATCTTCTGCGGGTTTAAAACGGTTCTCAAATATTGTCCTCAAAGTTTTTCAATTGGTAATAGCCCTAACAAGAAGATGATAGAACCAATCTGCTACATTATCTTGCAAAGTCTCTACAGAAAGTCTCACCTAGACATATTCATGCGCAACACTAAGGAATCCACAAGCAACTATGAAGGTTGCAAGATGTTCATCTGGGTGCACTTTACCATCACCTTCGAACTTGGGAATTTTCTTTTTGTTACCCCTGGGTAACTCATGCAAAGGCTGAGGAAGGGCAAGAGGCCCAACATGGAGGCCCCAAGGTAATGAAACTGTCATCCTTCGAAAGACTACATGAAGAGGAACTAAAACACTAGCAAGAATTAAATCATGAAGATTAGGGCTGATTTTCTCTTGAAGAATACTACTTCTAAGAGTTCTATCTTGAGGAAGGGGTGTGCTTATGGAACGAGCTCTTATATTTCTTCTTGTGGAAGGAAGAGGAAAACCTTTCTGCTCTAGGAGATGAAACAAATAATCTTCAATGCCAAGGGCTATCCTACCACAAGTAAATCGTAGAGTCTCCAAATCAAATAATGATCAAGAAATTTCGCACAAACTAGAATATGTCAAGTTGGAAATTCCCTAACGAATCCCTAACAAAAATTCCCTCACAAAAATTCCCTCCTCTTTAATGGGAGAGGTTACCTTATGGAAATCAAAAAGCTATTCACAGATGTACAATGTTTGGTTTTAAAGAGGAACTCTGATATCATAAAAGTATTTGATATGACAGATCATCAATAAAAAAGGATAGAAGAAATAAGGAATGGGGAAATAATTCCTTACAAAAGCCATAATGGAATCATATAGAATATAATCATTTGTATTAAAACCATAAGATGTTATTTCACAGACACAAAGTTCCAGAGATGACATCCAGAAGAATACAAAGTTTCTTGATGTAAATAGATTAATGATTCAACAAATTTTAACATATAGAAAGGAAAGAACAAGCAAATATAGAAACAAAAAAGAGAGATCTTCTTGTATTGATAGATTTTTACTCCTTTACACTTTTAAAAATAACCAGAGTTCCAGCCCCTAAAAATGGCATAGAGAGCCCATTATATAACATACAAATCAGTTACACTTGATAACTATTTCTTTTAACTAAAATATTAATCAAGGAAGTGCTCAACATAATGTCCTTAATTAGTTTACAATGAGCTCGATTCTAGGAAAAGAAGGAGAAAGGAGAAACTAGGAGAGAAAACATCTGCTTATTGCTGAGGAGGGCCCACTAAATTGAGAATCCATTGCCTAAATCTTTTTAATGCCTCAGCTATCTCCCTACCTTATGGGATTGATGTGTTGGAAATGGCATGAGACCAAGTGCCTAGACATTTCTCCATGTACTTATCAAACTCCGTATGTTCCAGGTTTTCTTTATTAGCCTCTTCAATGGTAGATTGAAGAGAGAAAATATCCTTTATCTTCTCTTTGGTAATCAATTCTTCTTTGAACAGGTCTTCTTTGAAAAATGTCTAGAACTAAGTTTCAATCTCTTGAAGAGAGAAAGGAACACCTTAAATTCCATCATGAAGATGAAAATGAATATCCTTAAAGGAAGATGCAACACAAGTCATGAAATATTCTCCCTTCTGCCAACTATTTCTCAATTCTCCCAAGGCTTCTTCTAGAAATTTTATTTTCCATTCAACACTGAACACCCATGACCCTGACAAGTTGTCCTTGGCATCATCAAAAACTTTCCTGGCCAACAATATCTTTTCATCAGCCTGTCCCATCAGGGGAAGATTGGTGATGCAACTACTCTAAAGATTCAGTTCTTTGTCCATAGTTGTAATAGAGGAGGAGAGTTTTTGTTGCAGGTTGGCCACCTTCTCATTGATTTCGAAGGCCTTTGTAATGAAGTTCAATCCTGAAATGGTCATGTCATAAACCATGGCTTCCATAGCCATTCCATAAGTGGAATATCTGTGTACATCATTGATACTCTAAACCTCATCCTGACTGAGAATCATAGGAGGTGGAAGGGCAGCCATTGGAGCAGGATCCAAAACCTTATATTTAGCTAATAATGAATTGATGAAGCTGGAAAGAACTTGATTTTTTTCCTCCAACTATTCTATAGTTTGCTTACCCTTTTCCAATCTCTCAATAACCTAGGTTAATGTTTCTTGAAGGTTATGTGCCTCACTCTTAGGAGTAGATTCTCCCATTGGAATTCTAGAACGTTCCAGGTCATAGGATAATAGATCTTGCTCTGTCTTATAAACCTTAGGTTTTGCAACCTCTATAAATTGTTGGCCTTGAGCATCTATCACTATTCTTGAAGTTTTCTTATCTCTCTTTGTTGGAGGAGGAGGAGTAGTACCTAACAAAGCTGCCACAACATCAACATTTGGCCTTGTCAAATGGGAAGAGGGTTTTATATTCCTACTATCAACCAAGGGTTGCACCCATGCAAATGTAGAAGAATAAGAACAAGGGACAAGAGGTCAAAGGGAAAGTGAACCCATGAGACTTAAGGTATTCACCATTCTTTCCTCCAGTAAAGAGGTGAGTGAGGTATCTAGAGCTTCTTGTGTAGAGGAATCTATGGTACTAGGTGGTTTAGTGCTAGGCACCTCCTTCTCATCTTTTATTGTAACTTATGAAGTTCTTGCAAGGTTTGGTACTTCACCATCATCACCTTCACTGAGAATAATAATGTTCTCTAGTAGTGAAGGAAATCCTGAATGCTTTAGAAGGGGTTATTCCTCAATTACCTCTTGTTTAACCTCTTTTATCTTCTTTTGGTACACTTGAGTAGAAGAAGAGGGAGTAGATGATTTAGGTTCTTTAATTGAGGAAGAAGGAGGTGTTTGTACAGGTACCTCTGTGTTGGGTGTATGCATTTCCTTCCTAGGTGTTGAAGTATCTCTGGAAGAATATCTTTTTTTATTCTTCTTAAGCTCTCGAACATTCCTGTCAAACCAAACTTTGGCTCTTACAAGTACATGAGCCAAAATATCAACCAAGTCATCCTTATCCTTCTTGTACCAATCAAGATCTTCCAAAGGAGTATGTTTGATTGATTTCTCATATTCAAAAGACTGTATGTCTTCATCATCATCCTGGAACCCTTCAAAATTTTGATAAAGATTGTTCTCTTTAATCAGTTGCAAAGAGAGTCTGCCATAGTGCCTTCACCTTGCTTCAAAATCATTTGCACAATCAGCCCAGTAATCCTCAGTATCTGGCTTGTGATTATAATTTATTTTGAGTTTTTGATCAATGAACTTCTTTAAGTCAAAACAATTCCTAGGCCTTAAAAAGTGGAGAGTGAGGGGAGAAATGGACCTTTCCAAATTTTGGGCATCCAAGTCTATTTTACATGTATAGTTTCCCAAATAAATTGGGTACTACAGACTAGATATTATCTTTTCCCCAAAAGTTCTATGTAATTTATCTAATTTCCTGCACACTTTAACTAGAGCCATTTTTTCATTACAAAACAAGGGGAGCTTGAGAGGTGTTTCATAACCAGCCAACTTGATATATGAAAACCTCCTGAATTGAATAAAGAAAGCTCAATACTTATTTATTAGGTTTATGCCTTCATCAAAAAACATCTTGGCAATATCACCTTCCAAAGCCTTACAATATACATGGTAAAGGCATTATTAACTCTTCTGAAATTTTGGTTGCTAGTTTCAAGGGTAAATTGGGGGCAATATGCATAAATAGGCTAATCCTTCTGGCCCTCCATGTATGTGAATCTGAACCACTACCGGGATGTTGTTAGGGAATACATGAGATAAGAAGTCATATAAAACTTCTTAGTCCGCTACACATTAGACAATTTCTCGGTCTACCCAATTTATGTTCTGATCACCTTCAAAGATGATGTTGATAAAAGGGCACATCCGGAAGTGAAATTCATTGGTAGAGTGAAATCCCATGACACGAGCTAGAAAAATGATGAAATCAAACAGCTCTTCATTGAAATCAACCCTAAATAATTCCTTTAAAAGTCATGATGCTCCCTTCTTAGGGTTCTTCAACCACGATTTTTCTATTTTTACCTTATATTTATCATTTTCCTACTCAAACAAGGTTTGAGCTTGAGCTTGAGTGATAATGATGGATTATTTAGTCTCTGGAATGCGTAGGGCAGTAGTTGTGGCATAAACATCTAGTTTGGAAATCAACTCCCCATGCACATTAGTAAATTCTTTGGTGTTGGAGTTAAAATGAGTTCCATAGGCGAGCACGGTGTCAGCACATTGTACAGAGATAAGGAAACCAGCCGCATAAGAAATTCCACTATCATTGATCATTTGTGCCATGGGGGAAGGATTAGGATAAGTAAAAGTATTCCAAAAATCCCCAAACTACAAGTGCCGAACCTCACTATCCACGACATCGGGAACAAAGGTCTCAAGAGGTGATACATGTTCTTGGCCTTGAAATTTGATCTTCATGTTTACAATACATAGAGGAAAACCTTCAAGGGTCAAGTTTGTAATAAAATAAATGCAAAGGGAGTAGGAGCACGAGCCATTGACCTTAATTGCAGGGATTTGAGAAAATGATGGCAAGTGAGCAATCTGTCAAATGCATAGAGGATAGTCCCATTAAATATCCATTTAGGAGAGAGACGGTCATTAAATTTGCATTAAATTCATATAACATCGACTCAAAAATTTAAGAATTGGGAAGAGTAGAAAAAACTAGCCCAAATGGTCTTTGGTACATTTGGGACATGAGGGATGCGAAGATGCAATCCGGTCGACTTGGGCAATGCGGGTAATGTGGGCCAAATGAGCATGGGCGGTCCAAAAACTTGGAAACATGAGGAAGTCAAGGGATGTAAAGACGCAATTCAGCTAATGCGCATGATGCGGGGAATGTGGGGACAGATGGCACAGATGCTTTTGGGAAAAATGGGACAAAAGTACATGAAGGATCCGATGCGGGTGATGCGGATGATCGGGGAACAAAGAGCTCTTGGGAAAAATGGGCCAAAAAGTTTTGACATAACTGAAAGTTAAAGAATTTAAGGGATGGCCTAGAAAAAATTGGCACATGAGGGAGAAAAATGTCTGACAGACTCGCAAATCACCAAAATAACTCTAAAAAACGTGAATCTTTACCATCTCTTCAACTTTTCACTTCACTAGAACATCACTAAAGAGTGTTAACTAAAAATTTTCAGTTTTATGAATTTCAAAAGAGGGGAAATTTTGAGAGGAAAACAAGGTAAAAAAATTCTATCTAACATGGCACAAAAACCAAAGTTGTCAAAATATTCGATTGACCTTTGACTGAGGAACCAGAAAGTAAAAAAAAATTTCAGGCCATGCTAGACTAGTATCAAGATTGCTATAATATGATCATAATACTCATAACAATGCAGTGATCAAATTATCTTCTTCACAATAGTATTTACAATTTTGGTTTTAGCTGGTTAAGATAATATTACCCACAATACGGAAGACCACATGAAAAAATCCCTCCAAACATATGTAAAAACAACATTCCAAGATCTAAAATATTTTAAGATTTTGTAGAAAATAACTTCATAAGCAAAACCAAAGAAACTTCTATGAATTATTTTTTTTCTACGCACAAAATCCATCTCCACATTTATTAACTTGAGTTAGTTTACGATAACTAAGCATTATAAGACTACATATTACAAAAATATGCTACTATTTAATAGTATCATGAAAGTAAACATTCTATTTTGAGAAATGGATCAAGCTCTCACTGAAAATAAACTCTTAAGAAAAAATAATAGTTTTACCATGCCAACTAAGAAAGAAGCCAATTTTTGGTTATGAAAAATATCTCTAAAAACAACACGAGTTTGACAACTAATTAGGAAAGACCATCGACTTTATAAGCTCAGAAACAAAGAGTTGAGAGTGTGAGGATTTCAATCATGTAATCTAGTTGATTGCGTGTTTGAAATCTAATATTCAGCCCATCAATTTATATTCTCATGGTGAAGTCAAAATTATACTAGACACAATCATTTTCACTAAACACCAATAGTTAAACAATCATTCCAAAAGGTCCATTGGCCTAATATATTAGAAACAAAAAATGAGTTTTACGAAGAGATTTCCATCATGTAATCTCATAGGTTAAATGGTTGGAAATATTATATTCAAACTCAAAATCATTAACTCTTATCTAATAAGTCAGTTTATAGTTAATAAAGATGAGTAGAAATGATGACTATGAATGTCTGGAATAAGCATTGCCTAGCTACTTACCTAGTTAATGTATATATTACCGGGAAACCAAAAATCCTCTTCACTACTAAAGTCCATTATTCAAGCTAGCATTCAAAACATGCACCCAAGTTTCATAACACTATTGATTCATAACCCTTTTGATAAATCTATAATTTCAGGTCATCTATGAGAGGTGTTATGGCTCCATGTGTGATGCCACATCATTCCTCCTCTACTAAACGTCACAAGGTCAAATCCAAAACCCAAATCTCAATAAATTGGTGGTTGAGGAATGAAAAGCCTCTTACACACAAAAACTCAAACCCACATCTAAAAAGGAAAAAAATAAAATATCGTGTAATAAAGTGCAATAAATTTCCTTTTTTTCCTTGCGAATCACATAATGGGGTCTATTTTGTACCCCTTAACCCATATGGGTGGTTGGTAGGTGAAATTAAGAGGCATGGGACAAGTTTAACTTGCCCCACAAGCCTCCAAAAATGGCCCTTAAGCACAAATCCGAAATTGAAAAGAAAGGTTGAGTACACAACACTCAAAAGTAATAAAATTCTTTAAAATCCAACAAAAATCAAGGACCATATACTAACATTAAATACCCTTTTTGGTCTCATCCCATATTACAATAATTAACCAAGATTAATCGATTTGAATGGAGTATACTAACCAACCATAATAAAGTGGAGCACATGAATACAATAATAAATCACATAATCATAAAAATAATAAAATGAAAAGGGGAACAACACATTTTTTGTATTGCCTGAACTGTACACACGTGAATATAAAAGTAAAAATACCAGTATAAATTTTTTGTTTAACTTACAATGCTCATTATACAACACCACAAGGGTTCTAAGAAGATAAAATCAACAATTCATAAGACACTTACATAAGTCATCGACTCAAAAAGACACACAACAACACCATATATTTGTTGATGCAACACTTACCCCAGTGGACGAAAGGTAGAAATGACCCAACCACAAGAAAGGGACCCAAGTATTGGCAAACCCACAACACATCATTACCAAAATTAAATCTTAGTTACGATTAACATTATAAAAAATAAATATGCAAGGATAATATTATAAATTTTTCCACCTAAAAATTCCTAAATTCATTCACATTCAACTTATAGTTCGACCATTTAATTTGGTTCTTTATCCTATGAAAATCTCCATAACTTACAAAGTTCCTAAGTTTCCCGTTCTTATGTTAAGATTATGCTTTCCAAACGTTTATTCAATGTTTAGATTTTTACCCTTTCAACACAAGTGAATCTGATGTCATGCCAGGAAAGAAATATTAGGATTAAGGGAGATATAGATTATATATATATATTTCCGTAGACATTCTTTGATCACGGTATTTATTTCCCTATCATAGTTGATATAGTTCCATAACTTGTCGAATCCTTTCATAATTTGCACATCAAGACTTCTATATAGGTTTATATATATCCTTTGTTTCCTCAAAGTTTTATCTCAAAAAGGACAATTCATATTCTTTTTAACACAATAAAATGGCTAATTGATCTATAAGGACTCCAAGAGTGACATTAATCCTAACCTCATATGTCATTTTACTCTTATATGATTCACTCTTACATTTCATTATGGTATCATTATTGGCATCCGTTTATAACAAATGAGTTACCAAAGTACTTGTCTAATATCATAAATAAGTACATGATTGGAATCTTTGTAAGATACACATGAACCATAAGTGATTTGTGTTCAAGGTAAGATCCCGTGCTTCTACATTTAACGATTCAGCACATGAAGTTTATTTTATTCTTAATTTCATAAAAGGGCATACTAAGGGATTATAGGGCAAGATTCCAGTTTCCTAGGTTCTCTAAAGTCAACATCTTTCAAATAAATTCCACTTACAAGGATTTATTTACAATTTTCTACCCATAAGCTAACATCCTATTTAACAGAGGTTTAGATTAATTTCATTTTGCACTAAGGGCTCTATGCCCTAATATAGATCTGATTAAGGTTTGAAAACATATTTATTCTATAAACCCTCCGTAAAAGACCAAGGAACTAAACTATAATTAGCAGAGGTAACACATCTAGCATTAAGGAACAAAAGTGGTCATTAACAAGAGTTTAATCCAAGGTAAAACTATTTCACTACGTCCGTTTTTGTAGTTCCCACTCCACTTTGACATTTATATGATTATAATTTTGTTTAGCATAGACTAGAGTAATGGAATTCTCTATCACAGTTTAGATATTGACCGATGGATATTTTTATTTTGATTAGTTAATTGATAGACAATGTGGATGTTGGACTTATGACATGATTTACAAGATATATTATCTGCATGTTTGGATATATGGAATTGTCAATTTTAAGCTTATATTGGACTAATGCATTTATTTCGATAATTACCTGATGTTAGATGATGTATTTGATATCATAATCATATTCCTAGTTGATAAAGTAATGAAATTGAAATACTTGAAATTGTAAACGACGGAAAAGTACTATTTTTGAGATATTTTAGTTACGATAATTAATTATATGTATATGCATGTGATTTTACTCTTTCAATGTTGTTAATATGGCCATGAGGCCAGAAATCTATTGTCTTGACTATTGCAGGTGCTCACAACACAATAAACTAAAGGGGGATAGGATAAAAATAGTGAAAGAATATGAAGTATTTGCAATACTTCACCATGGTAACACGTGTATTCGTACGTTGTATTTTTTTGTGGTTTGTTAGGATGTCCCCATTGGGGGTTGATCTCAAAAGTTACCTTGTGAATTTTTGTAATTTTGTCTTGTTTATTTTATTTAATTGTGATTTATTGTAATTTTGTTTGCATGTGGAGTCACTTTTATTAATTTTATTTAGCACCGCTCTTAAGTTAATTTAAAATTGCTCATCTAAGTGCTAATTAGGATGTGACAAAAGGGGAAAATAAATGTGATTTGGTAGCCTTAATTTGTGTTGGATTAGAACGAATTTAATTTTTTTTAGGGTTGTGTGTACTCAATATTCCCTGTGAAATTCGGATTTTGACCTTCTAGGACATTTTGAAGACTTGTTGGACAAGATAAGCTTCTCCCACACCCGTTAAATTCACCCACCCACCTAGCCTATGATGTGAGGGACTTATTTCAGGTCCTATTTTGTGTTTTAATGAAATTAAAGGGAAATTAATTGCACTTTTCTTACATGGGTAATTAACTTTTTCCTTAAGGGGTGAGGGCTGGATTGAGTGTATAAGAGGGTGGTCATTCTTCCAACCACCACTTTAATATGCTTTGGGGTTTTTGTTTGACCTTTGTGATGTGGGATAGAAAAGAAATGATGTGGCATCCTACATGGAGCAACATCATCTCTCTCCCCGTCATTTCAAGTTATTAGAATTTTTGTGAAGTTTGGGAGGTTACGTGCTTGGTTTTAGCTATCTAATTTTGGGAATGCTTGCTTTATGGATTGGTTGTTGGAGATGAATATTGCTTGGAATTTTTTTATCTTAAAGGATTTTGGATCTTTCTTGTGGATTGGACTCTCTTTATTGCAAGGTAGGGTCTTCACCCTTGGCTTCTTCTTTTTTCTTGTATGATTATGTGTTAAATGAATGTGTTATTGCATGATGTTATTGAGTAGTGAAATGGCTTAAGGATGTGTATGAGAAAGTGAAATGGGGTTAAATTTTGTTGGGAGGCATAATATTTTATCCTGGGTCTTTATGAGGGAATGGGTTGGGTACCCCACCTTGTTCTCATCTTGTTATGTTGTTCATTGTGGGAGACATGAGAGAGAGGGAGGCATAATAGGTAATTTTACTAGTACTGAGGCATAAGATATTTTGGGAATGATTGTGGTTTGGAGGTTTTGAGGTGGGCATCCAATCCTTTGGGTAGCACAAGGGTATCCCCATGATCCTTTCTCTACTTGGCTTGTTTTTGAGCCATTGTATGGAAGTTTTTGTGTATACAAAAAGGTGGCGTGTCATTTTCTTGTGTGAATGTTGTGTCAAAATAAGTGTGGAAACAAAGTCTTTGTTGCAATGGTTGTCAAATATGCTTGCAAATTTGTATTTGTTTAAAGTGAAGTGTTTACTTATTTTATCATCAAAATGTAATCTTAGTTGATATTGTAAATGAAATCAAAACTTGAAAATCATTTCATTACTTCTTGGAATGAGGGACTATAAAATCGTAAAACTAAATCATCTTCATCGAAATGTGATTGAAAAGCAAACAACTGTGTTCTCATTTTAGTTGATTTATTGCCTTCAATAGGTGTGTTATTATTTTAAAACTATGGGGAAATATTGTTATAACTTTACTGTGGGAATGGTTGCAAATTTGTATTTTGTAAAAGAAAGAAATATTTATCCCTATTGTTTTACATGAAAGGAATACGGTAGTAAATAAAACTATAAGTTGTTTTGTTCTGTATTGTTGAAATAAAGTTCCTAAAGTTTCCCATTTTCAAAATTTATGTGTTGATCGAAAAAGTCTTAAAAAAATAAAAAATTCCATGGTTAATTATCTTGTCAACAAATTGATTGATTTCCTTTTTATCTAATAGAGTAAAGAAGACGCATGGTTACCATTAGACCATAGTCTTGTTCATTATATGAATTGATTATGCACTTATTATAAATTTATATGTAATCCAAATGCTAACTAATGTAATAATAGGTGTGAAGAGAAATAAGTAAATGAAAAAATAAAAAAAATTACATTCTAGAATTTTGTTATCAAATTTTAAAAAAAATTTCAATTCGAGGGTTAAGGAATAATTGACCTTATTAATTACATTACATTAGTACTATTATCAATAATTATAATAATAATAAAATACTACCGTGGTGATTATTTTAATATATTATATGAATTACATTAATATTATATATATATATATATATATATATATATTATAGAACCATATTAAACTTTGAAGTAATAAACAAAAGAAAAAAATTTAGGAAAAAAAGAATTTTTTTTAATGTAACCCAATGGCCATAGCTTGTGCATATTTAATAGAAAGGAATGGTGGGGGCGAGGTCGCCAACCCCACCCCCAACCCATTAACTATGGGATGGTGGTGGGCGCGGCAACCTCCCTCCGCCCCCCACTAAATATTTAACCCTCCCTTCCCACATTTGAACATACCCAACACCATTGCAGTGGCACACACTATTAAATTTTATTTTATTTTACCCAAATACATTAAAAACCTCACCATATCCTTTTGCGGCTATACAAATTTTGGGCTTCAGCCTTACTTCAAACGCAGACTGTGTAAATAGTATTTACAGTCAGTTCCTTATTTGGTAATAAATACATTATATATATATATATATATATATATATATATATATGTTTATATATATTGCTTTATACAATATTCTCATTCTAAATTTTGGGTATAAATAAAATGATGTTTTAATAAAAATATATGCATTTATATATACATTGAAAAATGTGTGTGTGTGTGCGTGTGTGTATATATATATATGTATATGTATATAATCTTTTTCCCGAGTGTATATATACACTACTCTACCTATTTAACTAATACAGGGTAAATACCGATATACCCAATAGGGAAAATACAAAAAGAATAAGTTAAACAAATAATAAATGTGTGCAAACCCTAGGAGAGGGTGTAAATAAAACAAGAAAATAATGGAAGAATGTACATCCTTCCATGAGCTTGAGCTTGCCTCTCATGGATTCCACCTCCCTCTACAGAAATCTACAAAACAACAAGAAGAAACAATAAGTCAAATGAAAGGAAAAAGAGACCTTTCATAACCAAATGGGTTAGATGGATCCCTAAATCCAAGGCCTATAAATGAATCAATCTAATGGATGAGATTCATCCCTAAAAAAAATACGGGGGAAGTGGGTAAGATGATTTACAAATTTAAAATGCATGGGTAGGACTCTTATTAGGCCACTCAACTAGTGGAGGGGGTGTTATTACTTTTCTATCCCAAATGTATTATTAGAGACCTTTTTATTTAATGCAACCTTTGACACCTTTGTGGGCATAATAAAAGTTTATTTTATAAATAACTAGACTACTTGATAGCTTTGGAATTAATTTAAACAAGTTTTATTAAGGTTGAATTAAATTGCATTAAAACAAATTGTAGGGGATCCTAAGGTTTGCTTTATTGAGGTATTTTGTTATTTTATTGAAAACAAATATAAGGAAATTATGGACCCTCTTTCAGAAATTAATAATATTAATTTAATACAATTTTAAAATGAGAAGGTGTGAATGTAAATTTTATCCTAATGGTTCGAGTGGACTTTTCAAAACAAACATTATTCCATAATTTTTTAATTTGACATTTGTTTTCCTTGGGTTTCATGTGGGTTTTTTTGTGGGTGTGACCCTTTGTATTAGATATGTGAGTTCAAAATTTGGACCCTTGGGCACACTTGAAAAGACTAAACATGAAAATTAAACCTAGTGCAACTCTAACCCTAGAAAACAAAATTATATGATATTTATATGATATAGAAAACTTACAAAACACTGAAAAAGAACTTAGATTGATGAAATAACTCTTTCATTTTTCTGTGCAGGAGGCACTGACCAAACGAGGGGTTATTGCATATAGACCTAGACTTGCCACCTCAAGATTACATTGTAGTGGATATTCTACCTTAGATATTACAAATGCTACAAGATGTCAATTCCGCTATATGCAGAGGATATTTAGAAGGATGACCTACAAGATAGGAAAGAAATCCATTAGTAGATGTTTGTGCATCTCCATGACACAATGATGAGCATAGGGCTAAGAAATACCACGTTGAGTCAGCTTGAGTGGATTCACCTTAGAGGGGACATAGAGATAGGATTTCAAGAGACAAAGATAGATATCGAAGCCCCAGGATGAGGTAGGAGCTTGCAAAGAGACCTAGGGGTCAATAATCATAAGCTACAAATCATATCAAGAAAATCTTGAAGCTATGCCTATCTCATTATTTTTGAGATACAGGTGGTATTCAGGTAGACTCTTAGTTATTGAGCTTGAGCGGGTGCTTAATGCTTTGATCATGTACTAATAGCATGAAGGCTCATGTTGTGATTCATCTTATGAGGGATGGAGAAAATGTCTCATGGAGGATAGAGGAGTAGAAGCTCCATGATGACTCAAAGATAGTTACCTAGGAGCTCTTCGAGGAACAGTTCAAGAGAAAATACTTATCCAGGAGGTTTATTCACCAAAGGATAGATGAGTTCCATGACCTAGGTCAGGCACCCATGACAGTAGCAAAGTATGAGAGTGAATTTCTTGACTTAGTTCAATATGTTGACTATATGTAGGATGAGTAGGTTAAGATTTATAGGTTCATAAGGGCCCTGAATTTGGATTTGGGAGGTGCGGTGCACATTCATTTCCCGTAGACCTTAGCAGAGGCCATTAAGAAGGCTTAAATTATAGAGGAGACTAGGGGGGAGACTCACCATGCCACGGATAGAGTGCTAAGTGGAATCCAACAGATGCAGGATAATAGGTCAAGGGGGTCAACTCCTCCTCCTCATGGAAAACATGCTTCTGCACAGTTTTCATTCAGGCCACCACAACAATCACCTCAGTAGCAGCAACAACAGACTCATCTACCATTCATACCTCCATAGAGATTCGATGCTCAGAGGGGAAGGAGTATGGGGCCTCCCCTTAGGGGTCCCATTAGGACATAAGGTACACTGAGAGATCATTCAGTAGGAGCTCGTAAGTAGTAAACTCAACAGTCCATATCTGGATCATTAGAATCCAGGGCACATACAAATAGAGTAGCTCCTAGAGTAGCATCTCATTAGAGTAGACTAGGTTGTTATGATGGATTTGGTGTCCTTGCACATCATTGGAGAGAGGGACCATAGAACCCTAGTAACAAGGGTAAGACACCGATTTTAGATCCTATAGTTCATGACATGGGACGTAGCCATCAGATCTATGTAGTGGTTTAGAATGGCTAGGTTGAGCATCAAGGCACTATGATATAGACTGTAGGTAACATTAGTGGTATTCCTACATCTATTCTATTTTATTCTGGCTCATTTGATTCCTTTATTGCACCATATTTAGTCCAGTATTGCAAGCTGGTGGTTAGTTATAATAGGCCTTAGTTGAAACGTCAAGATGGCTTCTGGAGCCAAATTCTCTGTAGAATCCTTAGTTTAAGGAGTGCGTAGTGGATTTAGGACCATTTACCAGTACCTCTAATATTCATATCCTTCCTTTTGGGTTCATATGGATTCATCTTGGGCATGGAATGGTTATCTACACACAAAGCCAAATTTAATTGTTACCATTTGATTATATCATGTATAGATGATTTTGAGTTAAGACAATGATAGCTAGAGTTAGGAGAACCATTTCTATTTACACTATTTCCACTATTTAGCTTAAGTTGGTGTGCACGACATGGATGTTAGTTATATGCTATTACTGTAAGTGATAGGTTGGAGGATGGGGCTAGTTGACCTTCACTTGATGATCACCCCATCTTGTGGGATTTTTATGATGTTTTTCCTAGTGAGCTACCTGGGATGCCTCTCCCATGTGAGATAGACTTCCACATTGACTTGGTTCCAGGAGAAAAACCTATCTCACACACTCCTTATAGGATGACCACACCTAAGATTTATGAGCTCAAGTTGCAACTTGATAGCCTTCTCGAGAAAGGCATAATCCATCCTAGTGTATCCCCTTGGGGTGCACTAGTGATTTTTGTAAAGAAGAACGATGGATCCTTGCGGTTGTGTGTGGACTGTAGAAAGTTGAACAAAATAACAATAAAGAATTGTTATCCCCCTTCCTTGCATTCATGATTTGTTTGATCAGATGAAGGGGGAAAAAATAATTTATAAGATTGATCTTAATTCTGGATATCATTAGGTGAGGATTTCAGAGGCAGATATCCATAATTCATCTTTACGCACAAGATATGGGCACTCCGAATTCCTAGTTGTCCATTATGGTTTGATGAATGCCCCTACAGTATTCATGAACTTGATGAATAGGGTGTTAAATATGTTCTTGGATCACTTCATGCTCATATTTTTTGATGGAATTCTGATATACTCACATATTTGTGAGGAGCACGAGGAGAAAATTATTTGGGTTCTACAGTGTCTTCATGAGCAACAAATTTATGGGAACCTAGATAAGTGTGTATTATTTTAGTCAGAGGTGCAGTATTTGGGTGATATCATTTCTAGGGAAGGTATCCCAGTTATTCCTTCCAAGATTAGAGCCATTATAGAGTTTGCCATCGCGAACTAGTGTGACCGAGGTACACCAATTCATGGGTTTGGTAGGATATTACATGAGATTTGTTCAAATTTTCTCGTGTTCCACACCCCATCTCTTCCCTTCAATGGAGAGGGGAGAAGTTCCTATGGTCATATAGATGTGAGGATCCCTTCAAGACACTGAAGAGATGCCTCATGATAGAACCTATTCTTCCAGTGTAATATATCCACAGGGTGTAGTTCTTCATTTGCAATGATGCATCTTTTGGCAAGAATAGGAGGTGTATTGATGCAGGGGGCCCATAGTTGTTTCTTTTGATTCGTGCAAACTCAAGGATTATGAGATCAATTATGTAAATCATTACCTTGAGCTTGCATCAGTTGTTGACGGCCTTGGTTCGGTGTAGAAATTTCCTTCTTGGCTAGAGATTTACACTCGGGACTAATTACTTGGGTCCTCACCACCTCTTCACATAACCCAATCTCAACTCTCATCAATGGTATTGGATGGAGTTACTTTGTGATTACAACATGGAGATAAATCATGTTGAAGGGGAAGAAGAATGTGTTTACAAACTCCCTGAGTAGATGGAGACATGTGGTTATGGCTACTTCAGTGGGTATAGATTTGTGGAGCAGGGTTCTGTAGCATCTTCCTCATGAAATCTTCTACCTTGCGGCCAGATAAGATATTGAGTCTCAGAGGCCCCTTGAAGGGAAATTAGATGGATTTTCATTAGAGGTAGATGGTCTTCTCAGACATGGATGTCGAATATATGTTCCTAGAGATGGAGAATCAAGATAGGATATTTTGAAAGAGTCCCATCATGCACCTTATTCATCCCATCTCGGGGTGAAGAAGATTCACGCCACCTTGAGACACTTGTACCATAAGAGGGGGACTATGGAGAAATGTAGCTCATTTTTTTTTCACACTGTTTAGAGTGTCAGATGGTGAAGGTCAAGCATTAACACCTAGCTAGCCTTCTCTTCCCTCACGCCATACCGAAGTGGAAATGGGACACCATTTCCATGGATTTCATATTTTTCTTACCGACATCGAGATACCACCATGACGCCATTATGGTAACAGTCGATAAATTTCTAAAAGTGGATCACTTTTCTCTAGTGAAGACCACCTACAAAGGTAGTGCAATGGCACGAGTATACCTTGATGAGATTGTTATATTGCATGGGATTCTATGTGAAGATCATTTTTTACCATGTAATCCCTTATACACTTCTCATTTCTGGACTACCATGTAGCATGCTCTTAGGACAAAGATCAAAATTCAATACGAGTTATCACCTTGAGACAGATGGATAGACCGAGTGAGTGAATCGTATCTTGGAGAAAATTCTTATGATGTACGTCATGAACGATCAATCGAGGTGGGATGAGTACTTGTATTTGGTGGAGTTTACCTACAATAATAGTTTTCATAGTTTTGATAGGCATGGCTCCTTTTTAGGATTTGTATGGCACGGAGTGTAAGACACCATTGAGTTAACATAGGTTGGAGGAAAAACATTTCTCTTGGGCCGGATTTACGGAAGGATATAGAGCAGCAGGTTGTTATGATTTGGCAGAGATTACAGAAGGCTCATGAAAGGCAGAAGAAGTATGTGGATCAATGTAGGAAAGATCAAAGTTTTTAGGTGGGCACGAAGGTGTTTCTTCATGTTACGCCTCATAAAATCCCTTTCCATTATGAAAAAGGTTCTAAAGCTTTCTCCTAGATTTGTGGGTCCCTTTTAGATCTTGGTGTGTATCAATCCTTTGGCATATCGTGTAACATTGTCACCCATATTTTCTTACAGCCACGATGTATTTAATTTTTTTGTGCTTAGGAGGTACATTGTAGATACTTCTCATGTATTAGATTGGACCTTATTGTAGGTGCAGGATCTGGGCCAGGTGATTGTAGAGCTCATCCGTATTTTAGAGCATAGGACCCTAGGACTTCAAGGAAGATAGATGATCACGTTTTCTTTTAATGGGATAGATATGATGAGATAACAGCCTACATGGGAGGATGTGATGCCTCTAAGAGCATAGTTCCCACATTTATTCTAATGACTTCTAGGAGGAAGTCGAGTCTAAGGGGAGGGGGATGTAGTGCCAACTCGTCTTCAACATTTATATAGTTATTATGTTTCTTATCATAGACTAGATTTATGGACTTTTCCATCACATTTTAAATATTTACAAATGGAAATCATTATTTTTATTAGTTAATTGATAGACACTATGGATGTTAGACTTATAAAATGATTTACATGCATGTCTATATGCATTATATTGCATGTTTAGATATATCGAGTTGTTGATTTTGAGCTTTATATTATACTAATATATTTATTTTGATAATTATATGATGTTAGATGATGTATTTGATGTCATGATCTTATTGCTAGTTGATAAAGTAATGAAATTGAAATAATTGAAATTTTTGAACGATGGATAAGTACTTGTTTGGAGATGGTTTAGTTATGATAATTGATTATATGTATATGCTTGTATTTTTACTATTTCAATGTTGTTAATATGGCCATGAAGCCAAAAAGGTATTGTCTTGACTTTTGTAGGTGTTTGCACCACAATAAACCAAAGGGGGATAGGAGACCAACAGTGAAAGAATATGAAGTATTGGTAACAGGTCACCATAGCAACACATGCATTCATATGTTGTATGTTTTTGTAGTTTGTTAGGAGGTACCCTTTGGGGGTTGATCTCAAAAGTGACCTTGGGAATTTTTTTAATTTTATCTTTTTGATTTTATTTAATTGTTATTTATTGTATTTTTATTGGTATGTGGATTCACTTTTATTAATTATGTTTAGCATCTGTCTTTAAGTTAATTAAAAACTATTTATCTAAGTGCTAATAAGGATGTGCCAAAAGGGGGGGAATAAATGTGAGTTGGTATCCTTAATGTGTGCTGGTTAGGAATGAATTTGATTTTTTTTGGGGTAGTGTGTATGCAAATCTTCCTTGTGAAATTCGGATTTTGACCTTCTAGGCTATTTTGGAGACTTGTGGGACAAGAAAATCTTTTCCTACACATCTTAAAGTCACCCACACCACATATCCTATGATGTAAGGTGACTTATTTTAGGTCTTATTTTGGGTTTTAGTGAAGGAAAAGGGAAATTAAATTCACTTTTCTGGCATGGATAATTAATTTTTTCCTTAAGGGGTGTGGGTTGGCTTGAGTGTGTAAGAGGGTGGTCATTTCTCCAACCACCAATTTATTATGCTTTGGGGTCTGGGTTTGACCTTCGTGATGTGGGGATGGAGAAGAAATGATTTGGAATCCTACATGGAGCCACATCATCTCCCTCCCTGTCTATTCTATTTATTAGAATGTTTGTGAAGTTTCGGGGGTTACTTGTTTGGTTTAGGTTCTCTTATTTTGGGAATGCTCTCTTTCCAGAGTGCTTGTTAGAATTGAAGATTGTTTGGAATTTCTTGAGCTTGGATGATTTTGGAACTTACTTGTGGAGTGGATTCTTGTTATGGTAAAGTAGGTGTTATCTCTCAAAAGTGCACCTGACAGAGAGATGGCAGCAGGTGTTCTAAGTCTGGAAAAGATCTCTCTCTCTCTCGTAGATATAATGGGGACACCTAAGGTCTGTGGGTATACCTATTTTGAGGTGAACCTCTGGGATTAAAAGGCCGGTTCCTTATTGGTGTTCACTAAACTATTTTCTAGGAGTTTTAGGGTTAGGAGGTGACTAAAAATGAAATAATTGCTAAGGTGATACACAAAATTTGAATAAATAACTTGAATTGCGTGGAATACAAAACTGGCTTGTGAATAATTCTTTGTGTGCAAAAACCAATTTGTACTTTCTACTGAATGCAAGGGAAAAAACACTTAATTTGTACTGAGGGAGAATCACAAAAACACTAGTAAGCTAACATGCACAATAAAATTTAGCAAAAAATAGTAGATCTGTAGCAGGGTAAAGTGACTAATCATGGAATATTGATTCACAAGATTAATACTTGTATGCACAAGACTGCTGAATAACTTGGAAACAAAAGAGTAATTCAACACTAAGAGGGTAAAACTGGTAGAAATTTCTTCAGTACTCATATCAAAAGTTCTTCTACGAAAAATCTCTGAAAAATCCCCCTCTTCTCTTGTGCTTTGCAAGAGCATACAATATATAGCAAAAGTTTACCCCCTTCCTAAAAATAGCCTCAAGGCTGTACTCGCCCATGTATCCTAATTTTATCCTTTATTTAATAATAAATAAAGGAATAAAATAATATAAACTAAAGTACATGATAAAAATAGGCATTATCAGCGTTTAGATACAATTTTGTCAAACTATAGTTGACTGTTACATTTTTATGAAAGAAAGATGAATAATCGCTAAATTTAAAAATTACTTGCTATGCAAGTCTTCTCTCTTTGCATATGCAAGTTCGTCATCTTCTCTGTTTTTTCCTATTGTGAAGGCATGTAAAATTATCTCCTATCTGTAGGGAAAAGGATGCAACCTTAGCCATATTTGAAAATTTAAGATTAAGTGGGGACCACCTCCTAACTGCACATGTTCTGATTTTTGTTCACTTTCTTGGATAGTCACATGAGGGACACCTGCGAATTTTGTTTGAAACCCCATGTGGAGACCACCTTTGATTTTAGATGCTGCCACATTGTCGACTTACGCATAAGCATGTATATAATATCAAAGGGGACCACCCTTTGCGCTAATCCACCATGCATTAGTTGATCTACCACCTTTGGGCCTTAGCACATAGTACAAATTTTGCCCTTTTCAGGACTTTGGCATATAATGATGTCTTTTTAATTTTTCTTGGTATGTACATGGTTTAGACTTTACAAAGTCTTGGTGAATTATATTGAGTTGACCATCCACGTGGGCTAGCCCCTCTCCATGATGGCTCACCCCTTGCGGATTTTGGCGGTTAGTAAACCTAACCCTACTTGGTTTTACCTAGATCTTCATGAGCACTAATGGCCCCTGATCTATGCCTTGGTTTTGTTTCCACCGTTGATTATGTAACTCTGATTAGGGTTCCGGCCTAGGCAATTAATGCCACCGGTGGTGTTTCCGATCAAATATTATCACCTGGGAACCTGGGGAGAATGACCACCGTTCATCTTGGCACTTGGCATTTTCTTGATCATTGATCTTTAATCATGGGTTATGGTTTTGGAACCTTATTTCAAATGCGAGTTTATACCTTCAAGCTTGGCATTTGGTCATTTCATTTGATTTTTTGCTCTGTGGGCGAAGCCCTGAAAAAATTTTACTTTCTCTGGATTTTTCGATGAAAGGCATATGATACTTGGAGATCTTGAATTCTTTGAGCCTGAAAATTCATTTTGAAGTCTTCAACACCATTGATGCTTGGTTCGTCCTGTGTTTTTTGATAAAAAATGAAGGTATTTCTTTGTTTTTGTTTCTGAATTGTGGCTTGGCTTTTCCTTTTATATGATCAATAGATCATTTTAAATCTATTTCTCTCTGTCTCTCCTTCATGGAGTGATGATTTTATGTTTTATTTTTCAGGTTTCGTGCTCTTGATAGGAAACGAGCTCGACTCGAGCCTGTAGAGGGAAGTTGTGGATGTGTGATCATTTTCTTGCTTCGTATTTCAAACTTGGTGAGTTCCTTAACTCTGTCTTTCTCTTATGTTTGAGCTTGGGCTTTCATTTTGTAAATCTGAAGGTGGAAGAACTAAGTAAACACTCGAAAATGTCTCATGGGTCCATTCCTTTACTTTTGAAGAAAACCTTAAAACTCTGAATCATTGTTAAAAAACTTGTTGAAGCTTATTCTGTGCACTCTAATAAATTATTTGTAGTCTAGGCTCGGTTCTTGAAAATGTTTGACTGTTTCCACTTCTATTTAGCTTAGAACTTTGTTTCATTTCTTATTATATGTATACTGTTTATTTTTTATTTGAAGCGTGAGATCCTTCGGGTTCTGTAGATGTATATTTGATTTGTAAGTAGATGCCTACCTAGAATTTGTAAGATCTTCTTTCATTTTTGTATGTGCATACTTGCAGTTCTGAGTATTTGTAACCTATAGAGTTGTATCTTCTTTTGTGGCTCATCTCTCCTTCTGATGAAATAAAAGAAATTTATTACTTTAGCTCTTGGACTTGTAAACAATTCCATTTCTGGGAAACCTTAGCTAAGCATTTGTAGTATTGAAAATGAGCTCTCCATTTATTACAGACCTATATAAGTTCATCTCCTCTTTTTCCTATAGATGTATGTTTGTAATTAGTGATTACTTTACTTGTAATCTGTAGAGGCAACTTGTATTGTTGAATCATTTCTGTTTCTGTGTAAAATATTTCACTTTTGATCTTAGACTTGTCTATATATTCTCTTCATCTTCCTTTTCCTTTAGTTAGAAGATGGACGCTACTTGTATATTCTATAACTTGACATTTGCATTTAGAAAGAAGAATCTAGAAGTTATATTCTTTTCATTTGTTGCAAACATGATTGCATACTATCTGGATAATGAAGTAAATATCTCTTTTCTTGAAAGTTAAAGAAAGTGCTTAGTTTTCTTTTCTGTAATAGTAATTTACTTCCTAGAAGTTATAGTAGTTGCTCTGTTTCACCTCTTGCATTATTTCTCAATTTAATTTTTCTAGAAAAGTCCTTTTTGATAGGGGAAACTTTGGAAAAAAAAATAGAATTCTTCTCTTTCTAGATTTTGATAATTTGACCTTTTCTAAAAAATATATAACATCTCTCTTTGCTTATCCAATCATCTGAATGAGCTGGCCATGCTGACTTTACTTGATTCATTGTAACTTTTCTGAAAATTTTCAAAGTAGTTACTTCTTTGATTCACAATTAAATTTGGAAATAAAAGGAACATTGATAGCTGTAGCATGATGAGAATCTGGAAAACCTATATGTTTCATTTGATCATGATATCAATTTTAAAAGTGATGAAACGTGAATTTTCCTTGACTATTTTACTTCCTTTTGAAGCTTAGATAGCTTAGAAAGCAATGTAGTAGCTGAAAAGCATGTGTTTCAATTCTTTTTTAAATCAAAAGTAAATTTTACAAGGGGAGAATATGGCAAAAATTTTCAAAAATTCCTGCTTTCTCTCCCCTTTTCTAGATTTTTGATCCAGATTTGCAAAATATCTTCTTATTAGCTCAATCTGACACTTCTTTCTTCTGTAAACCATCTGAAAATGATGTTTGCACTTAATTCAGTAGATTCTTTCTTCTTAACCAAGTAACTGATTTTCAATCAATGTTGCAAAACCTGTTCTTGCAAAATTCGAAAATGTGTTAGAAATAAATAGGCCTTTTGGCCACTCTTGTATCCATGTGATTTATTTATTTTTCTTTCCTTCTTCTGGAACTTTTTTCCAACATGCTTCCAGTGTCATTTACTCATATGTTTCTTTCACAAGTTGCTTCAAATTCTTCCCCTTTTAAATCAACTCTTAGCTACATTTGACCTTCTCTTTTAAGATTCACTTTATGAACTCTACCTATTCCTTGTTGCCAGCTCATCTGTATTTCTTTGTTTTCCTATTCCATGTGTTTCTATACTTCTTTCTTTCAAGTACCATTAGATACATCGAATTCAAAATTTGTATTTTCTTTTGAACATGAGTATTAGAATAACATTGTACCCTAAGCTCAATTTAATAGATACTTCTCTTGTCTTGCAGGTGTTAAGAAATGGAGATGGAAGTGGAAGATGAAGGAGTTGAGATGGAGATGGAAAGACTAAGGAGTGGAGATGGAGATGGAAAGACTGAAAAGGCAATGATGGGTTCGTTTTACTCCTCTACTCTTATTCTTTAGCACATGCAGTATTCTTATTTCCATGTATATGATGAGTCACTTAGTCATATCCCATGGCTTGTGTGGGAAAGCTTATGATCTCTTATGAATAAAGCATTAAATTGAAATAATGAGTTGATTATCTCTTTCTGCATTTAGTTTTCCTTTGATTGTACAATGATGTAGGCAACTCAATATCTCAAGAAAAAGAATTAACATAAGGGACAACTTGAAGTGAATACATGTAATTCCAGTGGATAATCATTGAATGAAATGTGTCTCTTTGTATGTTGTGTGATTATCTTAGCTTCCATTCTTCGTTTTGACTCCTTTCTTCTATCTCCATTTGGACATTATTGTCACTGTTTGTTTATTAATATTTTCTTGATGGAAGTGGTAGGAATGGAGTCAATTGTAATACTTTATGGCAGCATAGATAAATGCAAACTCATTAATCATGACAAATTTAATGAACACAGAGCAATAAATCTGATAGGCACACAGATAATAACCGTGAATTTGATTACTTGAAAACTGCCACTATGTTTGTTGTTCCAAAACTATACACCTTACATACTCTGTAACCCAATGTCTTCATCAAGATAACACAGATGTCCTTCGGGGCTTGGGTTTTCTTACTGAGGATATTTGTGAGATTGTAGACTATGTGAGTTGTTACGTTTGGTAATGGCACACATAGCTGTAGATTTCACTTAATCTCTTTCACAAATCAGCAATAACAAAAATAATCTAATATAATTCCTTAGCTTAGGTATACTTCACCAAAGCTTTCCATTGTAATGAAGTTTCAAGTTGCCCATTTTTGCACAAGTGCAAAAATTGTCAACATTTCTTGTGATCCTATGGGGAAAGTTGCCTGCTAGCTTAAAGACTAGTTCCTTACTCTTGTCCATTGGGTATGGAGTCCAAATCTGTAACCAAAATCTACCTTTTTTCGAAAGTTCCAACCCTTTCAAAGTAAATAAATCTAGGAAGATATCTGACAAACCAGACCATGTGAATGAATGCACTTATTGAAAATAAAGAATGATGCAATGTACAAAACTGCACTTATTGAAAGGGAAATCCTACTCTAACCAATCACTGTAAGATTTTCAATAACAGTGTTTGTGAAACATACCATTCACAGGAATGAGAAGTTCCTCTCCATTCAACTTGGAAAGCTGAAAAGAATTGTGTTCTTTGCAAGCTGATATTATATAAGGACCACTCCAGAGTGTATCAAAATTTGAGTGTCTTCCTGTGCTTAGCATGATCATCATCCCATTTCAACACAATATCTCCTTCATTGAAGATTCAGAATTTGGCTTTCTTGTCAAAAGTCTTCTTCATCTGATTTTGATTCATCTCCATGTTTGAATGTGCTTGATCTCTTACTTATTATAATTCCATCAATTCTACATAACTGACCTACAATGGTTCATTATCAAGTAATTCCATTTGATACAGTAAATCCAATGTAGGTAACTCAAATGAAATTGGCATCTTCACTTCTTTCCCATACACAAGCTTGTATGGTGAATTTCTAACTGATCTCTTAGGGGTCACCCTATCATCCCAAAGTGCTGAATTCAACATTAGATGCCAAGCTCTTTGATTATCCTTGAGTGTTCTTCTGATGATTCTCAACAGATTCTTGTTAGTGCTTTCAGCTAATCCATTACCTTGTGGGTAATAATTAGATGAAGATCTCAAGTAGATTCCATGGCTAACAACCCAATCTATTACCTTAGCACCGAGAAACACTAAAGCATTATCTGATATGATAGTTACTGGAACACCAAATATGTAGACTATCCCTTCATAGAAGGCTAGTATTGAAGCTTCATTAGCATCCTTCAAGGCTACTGCTTCAATCCATCTTGTAAAGTAATCTGTAGTAGTTAGAATCCATTTACATCCTTGTGAAGAAGGTGGGTTAATCATTCTGATAAAGTCAAGACCCCACTACATAAAGGGTTGATCAACTGAAATACCCTATAAAGGCAGCGAAGCTAAACATTCTTTTTTAACAAAGAAAGCACACTTCTTGCACTTCCTGGTCCATTCGAAATAGTCCTTAAATATGCTAGGCCAATAGTAACATGCTTTCATGATTTTCAAAGCTGTAGTTCGTGCTGAGAAGTGACCTCCTGTAGGTCCTTCATGGAATTCTGATAATATCTTCTGAATTTTTTCATAATCGACACATCGCAACAAGATTCCATTTATATCTCTTTTAAACAATACAACCTCCACGAAAAGATAAGGAATAGCTTGTAATTTGAAATACCTTCATTTATTTTTTTCCATACCTTCTGGATAGGTGCCATGTTATAGATAGTTAACCAAATCAGTCATCCATCTCCATTCCTGAATTTCTTGACAAAGTTCAGGTTGCTGATTTCCTAGTTGCAACACAACATTTGATTGTTGATATGTGGTTTCAGCATGCTGTTCTCAAATCTTTGGGTTCTGCAGCCTACTTTTTCACCATATCAGCAATTAAATGCTCACATAAACCTTTACCTCAAACTTTCTTTACAACTTGGATATCAACACCGTATTCCATGACCTTCTTAATCCAACCTGCTCTTTTCTCATTCAATTCTTTGTTCAACAAGAAATCTTTCACACTTGGATGAGAAACAAGGACATGAATCTTATTGTTTGAAAGCATCTACTTAAAATTCTTTAGTCCTCTTACTACTGAAAGTACTTATTTTTCTAGGAATGTGTACCTTGTTTTGTAATCATGAAATTTTTTTCCAAAGAAAGCAATTGGCTATTCAATGTTCTCACCATTTACCTGAGTTAGAATAGCTGAGATTGTTTCAACTCCTGCAAGTGCATACATTGTGAAATCCTTATTAAAATTTAGACTTGCAAGAGTAGGAGCCTGAGAAATAGCTACTTTAATAGCTTCAAAAACTTATCTCCCTTTAGTATTCCAAGAGAATGTCTTCTCTTTCTTTAGCATTGTTGTTAATGGCTTAACCAACGCTACAAAATCTGGAACAAATCTTCTAACAAAGTTGATTTTTCCCAGAAAAATTTTCAATGCCTTTTCATGATGAGGCAAAGATAGCTGTGATATGGCTTCAATTCTGAAAGGATCAATTGTTAAACCCTGTTTAGAAACAATATGGCCAGGTAGCTTACCTTCATGTACTGAAAAGATAGACTTTTTGGGATTCAAAGATATTCCAAACTACCTGCAGATCTAAAAAGTCTGTCTTAAATGCATTATATGTTCATCAGAATTTTTTGAGAATACAGTGACATCATCTAAATAAACAAGTATAAATTTATTTAATAGGCTATGAAAAGCCATGTCCATTGCACGTTGAAACATTGTACCAGCATTTGAAAGACCAAAAGGCATCCTTTCATAAGCATAAGTACCCCACTTGGTGGTAAAAGCTATTTTATATCTGTCCTCTCCTCAGACTAAAATATGATTATATCCACTATAACCATCTAGAAGGGATAGTCTTTCTAATCTTGAGACTGTTCTCAAAATATGATCCATGTTTGGTAATTGATAATGATCTTTCAATGATACTTTATTAAGATCTCTGAAATCCACACATAATTTGATTTCTCCATTCTTTTTCCTAACTAGAAAAAGATTTTTTACCCAACTTGAATCCTTAACCGGGAAAATAATTCCTAATTGAATCAATTTTGATAATTATTTCCTCATAAGAGGTTTTATTCTAGGATTTATAGGCCTTTGTTTTTGCCTAACTGGTTTAGAATTTGGTTGTAATTCAATCGTATGATGTGCTAGACTGGGGTCAAACCCTTTCAAGTCTTGGTATCTCCAAGTGAAAACATCTTTAAATTCAATGCAAAGCTTAATAAAAGACTATTTTTAAGATAAGGAACATACCTTTCCAAGAAATAAGTTCTTTCCTTCATCAACTGAAACCTCTTCGTAGTTATCAGCATGAGTAGACATCTTAGCTTTGTCCTTTCTTAACTTGTCATCAGTGCTGAAGATGTCTTCCAATGTGACAAGTCCTCAAGGAAATTTGTTTGTCTTTAACTAAACAATTTTCTCACCATATAGATGATGTAATTTATCCTAATTTACTACAGAAAATTCAACTTCTTGCTACAAAAACCTGCATATTTGATCATCACTCTCAAACACCTGCCAATTAGATTCATTGTCAGGTATAGAATGTCTGACAATCAACTTAACATGAGGCTGAACTTTTCTACTTTCTATTTGTTCCAGCACTTTGAAACTAGCACCAACTACTGCTAGTCTATCAGCATGTTTATTTTCAGCTCTAGGAATAGACAGAATATTAATGGCATCAAAATATTCCATTAAGTATGAAACTCTATGCCTGTAAGACTTTATTAATGGATTCTTACATACATTGATGTTTTTTACTTGATTTATTACTAACTCAGAATCGCCATACACTTGTAACATGTTGATTCCTCTTTTTCTGGCCTAAAGTAATCCATGAATTAATGCTTCGTACTCAGCTACATTACAAGTGCATGAAAATTGAAGACTCAAAGCTGTAAAATACCTTTCGTTTGTTGCGGAAGTGAGCATCAAACCTGCTCCCTGTCCCTTCTTATTCTTAGCTCCATCAAAATGAAGCTTCCAAATCCCTTCTGTTTTATTTTCTATTTTGGACAGCAAGGGAACTGCTGCACTTTCTTTTTGCATGCAATAAACATTAAAAAGATGTTTTTAACTATTTTCTCATCCATGAACATGTTAGAAACACCTTCTAGTGCTGAAATATGAGCTACATCATCAAAATCAGATTGATCTAAAGCTGAATAATTCGCTACTGCATTTGGTGAATGAGGCTCAATATGAAATATAGCCAATGGCTTAGATTTTATGGTAGCCTTAGTTCCATAATGTGTAGTGAAAAATAATAAATACCAATTAGAAGAGAGGTAGCCTCCTATTTTTGTTGTAAAGTCTCTAGATAGGCACAAAGCAAAATATGGAGGTAAATCCACAACAGTAACATCTAGTAAAATGGAAACATTTGGGCAAGTATTTAACGTTACCTCCAAGTTTTTTATTACTCCAACTATATTGGTTGCAGTCCCATCAAGCTGTAAAACACTCCTTTCTGTAGGTTCATATTACGAGCCTAATTTTTCAGCAATTGACTTAGGCATGACTGTACTACTTGCACCGTTGTCCACCATATAGTTATGAACTAAATTTTCTCCAATGATCAGAGATAGGTAAAAGGGTGGTGGCTTCTTTATGTCATGAGGATTTAGAACCTATAAACCATCCATCTAACATCCTTTACATGATCTTGATCAAGTGTTCCAAGGACCATATCTGTATTTTGGACTTCCTTTACTACTATTTTTGAAGAAATTTGTAGTTTAGATAGTTCATGAGAGAGTAAATCTTGTTGTCCTGGAATGCTTAAGGCATCTCACACTGAGATGTTAACATTGTGCTTCTTCATCACATCAACAATATTAAAAGAAGCAACAGTCTTAAAGATAGACTCGACCGTTTTAGCATAAGCTTTAGCAAAAACTGATTCTGCTTCAACAGACTTGGATATCTAAGGGATAAACAATTTTCTTATATCAAGCTGAAATTGTTTTTGTTGCTCTTTACTAGCTACAACACTTGTTGTTTTCTGAGGGACAGTAGGACTATTGGCTAGTTTCGAGACTGTAGATGTTGATATATCAGTAATAACGGGCAGCATAGGATTGTTTTGTTGTTTTTTAATTTTTGGTAGCTTTCTCTTGAGCTCTAGTGGTAACAGCAATGAAATCCTCCTCATTAAAGCTGACCAAATTTTGTTTAGGTGTTTTCTGAACATGACTTTTTTGCTTCCCACCCTCCATTTGAGGTATGAACAATGCTTCAGATTGAGGTTGCACAATAAGATTCAGGTTCAGGAATGCATTTGGGTAATTTACAGTTTGATGAGGTTGATTACAGGGTTGACACCACTCTTTTGTAGCCATATTAACTAGCACCAAAGCATTAGATACATTAGGAACATTAGAATCAAACTGCCTTTATTGATAAGGCTACCTGTAATTTTGATTTTGTTGGTAAGGCTGCTTATTTTGCTCATTTTGCTGATAAGGAATTTGATATGGCCTATTAGGCAATGTAAGCTTATTTTTAATTGATGTCAGCTTATTTCCCATGGTTTGCAAGGATTTAAACATATCTGGGGATGGGGCTGCAACAGTAGGCTCTATGATTATAATAGGATGTGGGATAGGAGCTAAATCTACCAAAAATGGCATTCTAGGCCTTGGTGCTAACTTTCCAACCTGAATAAGGCTATTTTAGGCTTTTATAGCATTGTCATAGGCCCTTGGAAGAGTAAAATCAACCATGCATTGAATCATACTTACAATATCCCTGTTCAATGCTTTGAGGTAATAAAGGAAATCGTGACCAGCTTGAGGCTTAACACTTGTTGGGATTTTTTCCCAAGTTCTAGCAAACGAGACAAAAATTCATGAGGGGCTCTCTTGATAGTAGATAGCTGTTCTCTCAGGGAAAAATGATCTAAATTGTCTTGGAACTGTTCCACAAATTTATCTCCTAATCCATCCCAAGTTCTTATGCTTCCAATCTCTAGGTTCCTATACCATTGCAAGGCTTGTCCTTTGAAAGATGTAGCTAAAAGTCTTAAAGCTACGTCTTCATGAGTAATATTGTGGACTGCACATATGGCTACAACATATTTGATGTGTTCAGTATGTGTAACTTGATTTTCACTGGTAAATGATGGCAGACTTTTTAGAACAACATTAGGAATGTCATGATACACTATAATTACTAATGGGCTGCCATTAGTAAAGGCTACAAAATTTCTTGGTGGTTGAATAGCCATTGGAAAAATTAGGATATTGATTGAAAAATTTATTCGTGGTGAAGGAATATCAGGAGGGTTTTAAAAACAAGGTCTGTTATAAGGCAAAGTATTACCAACCCTTCTTATTTTAGCATATTTCAAAGGTAAAGAAACAAACTTAGGAGGAATACCTCTTACCGATGATCTTGTAGTCACTTTAGGCATGGAACATGTTTTAATACTGGTCTGAAATCAGCTTTACGAAGCTTCCAAAAGATCATAGAATCTTTAGAATTAATTTTCTGCAGCTTTTCTCCCAAAAGTAACTTTTATTTGCTATAAATCTACTTTTGATCTGCTCTAGAATCTAAAATTTGCATGCAGATATGATTCGTGGTTCCATCAGGCATGCCAAAAACTATTATCTAGTGAAAGTGCACCCGGCAGAGAGATGGCAGCAGGTGTTCTAAGTCTGTAAAATATCTCTCTCTCTCTCATAGATATAATGGGGACACCTCAGGTCTGTGGATATACCTATTTTGAGGTGAAGCTCCAGGATTAAAAGGTCAGTTCCTTATTGGTGTTCAATAAACTATTTTCTAGGAGTTTTAGGGTTATGAGGTGACTGAAAATGAAATAATTGCTAAGGTGATACACCAAATTTGAACAAAGAACTTGACTTGAGTGGAATACACAATTGACTTGTGAAGAATTCTTTGTGTGCATGAACCAATTTGAACTTTCTACTAAATGTAAGGGCAAAAACAATTAATTTGTACTGAGGGAAAATCACAACAACACTGGTAAGCTAACATGCACAATAAAATTTAGCAGAAAATAGTAGATCTGCAGTAGGGTAAAGTGACTAATCAGGGAATATTGATTCACAAGATTAATACTAGTACACACAAGAGTGCAAAATAACTTGGAAAGGCAAAAGTAATTCAACACTCAAAGGGTAAAACTAGTATAAATTGCTTCAGTACTCATATCAAAAGTTATACTGGGAAAAATCTCTGAAAAATCCCCCTCTCTTCTTTTTTGCTTTGCAAGAGCACACAATATATAGCAAAAGTTCACCCCCTTCCTAAAAATAGCCTCAAGGCTGTACTCGCCCATGTATCCTAATTTTATCCTTTAAGGAATAAAATAATACAAACTAAAGTACATGATAAAAATAAGCATTATCAACCTTCGATACAATTTAGTCAAACTGCAGTTGATTGTTCTATTTTTAGGAAAGAAAGATGAATAACTGCTAAATTTAAAAATTACTTGCTATGTAAGTCTTCTCTCTTTGCGCATGCAAGTTCGTCATCTTCTTTGTTTTGTCCTGTTGTGAAGGCATGCAAAATTATCTCTTGTGTGTAGGAAAAAGGATGTAACCTTAGCCATATTCACAAATTTAAGATGAAGTGGGGACCACCTCCTATGTGCACATGTTCTGATTTTTCTTGACTTTCTTGGATAGTCACATGAGTGACACCTGAAAATTTTGTTTGAAACCCCATGTGGGGACCACCTTTGATTTTAGATGTTGCCACATTGTGGACTTAGGCATAAGCATGTATATAATATCTAAGGGTACCACCCTTGGGCTAGCCCACCATGCATTAGTTGATCCGCCACCTTTGGGCCTTGGCACATAATACAAATCTTTGCCCTTTTTCAGGGACTTTTGCATATAATGATGTCTTTTTAACTTTTTCTTGGTGATGTACATGGTTTAGGACTTTACAAATTCTTGGTGAATTATTTTGAGTTGACCATCCACGTGGGCTGGCCCCTCTCCACGATGACTCACGCCTTGTGGATTTTTGGCGGTTAGTAACCTAATGCTGCTTGGTTTTACCTGGATCTTCGTGAGCACTAATGGCCCCTGATTTGTGCCTTGGTTCTGTTTCCACTGTTGATTATGTAACCCTGATTAGGTTTCCGGCCTGGGCAGTTAATGCGGTCGGTGGCATTTACAGTGAACCTTATCACCTAGGAACCTGGGAAGAATGACCACCATTCATCTTGGCACTTGGCATTTGCTTGATCGTTGATATTTAATCACGGGTTAGGGTTTTTGAATCTTATTTCAAATGTGAGTTTTATACCTTCGAGCTTGGAATTTGGTCATTTCATTTGATTTTTTGCTCTGCGCACAAAGCCCTGGAAAAAATTTTACTTGCTCTGGATTTTTTGATGAAAGGCATATGATACTTGGAGATCTTGACTTATTTGAGGCTCAAAACTCGTTTTGAAGTCTTTGACACCATTGATGCTTGGTTTGGCCTACGTTTTTTTGATAAAAAATGAAGGTATCTCTTCATTTTTGTTTCTGAATTGTGGCTCAGCTTTTCCTTTTATATGATCAATAGATCATTTTAAATCTGTTTCTCTCTGCCTCTCCTTCATGGACTGATGAATTTATGTTTTATTTTTTGGTTTCATGCTCTTGATAGCCAACGAGCTTGGGTCGAACCTGTAGAGGGAAGTTGTGGCTGTGTGTTCATTTTCTTGCTTCGTATTTTGAACTCGGTGAGTTCCTTAACTCTGTCTTTCTCTTCTAGTTTGAGCTTGGGCTTTTGTTTTGTAACTCGTGAAGGTGGAAGAACTAAGTAAACACTCGAAAAATATCTCGTGGGTCCATTCCTTTACTTATGAAGCAAACCTTTAAAACTTTGAATCATTGTTAAAAAACTTGTTGAAGCTTATTCTGTGCGTTCTGATAAATTATTTGTAGTCTAGGCTCGGTGCTTGAAAATGTTTGAATGTTTCCACTTTTGTTCGGCTTAGAACTTTGTTTCATTTCTTGGTAGATGTATACTGTTTATTTTTTATTTAAAACACGAGCTCCTTCAGGTTCTGTAGATGTATATTTGACCTGTAGGTAGATGCCTACCTAGAATTCATAAGATCTTCTTTCCTTTCTGTATGTGCATACTTGCAGTTCTGAGTATTTGTAACCTGTAGAGTTGTATCTTCTTTTGTGGCTAATCTCTCCTTCTGATGAAATGAAAGAAAGTTCTTACTTCTGCTCTTGGAGTTGTAAACAATTCCATTTTTGGGAAACCTTAGCTAAGCATTTGTAGCATTGAAAATGAGCTCTCCATTTATTGCAGACCTGTATAAGTTCATCTCCTCTTTTTCCTGTAGATGCATGTTTGTAATTTGTGATGACTTACTTGCATTCTATAGAGGGAACTTGTATTGTTGAATCATTTCTGTTTCTATGTGCAAAAGCTTTCACTTCTGAAGATTAGACTTGTCTGGATATTCTCTTCATCTTCCTTTTTCCTTCAGTTAGAAGATGGGTGCTACTTGTATATTCTGTAACTTGACATTTGCATTTAGAAAGAAGAATCTAGAAGTTGTATGCTTTTCATTTGTTGCAAACATGATTGCATATTGTCTGCATAATGAAGTAAATATCTCTTTTCTGGAAAGTGAAATAAAGTGCTTAGTTTTCTTTTCTGTAATAGTTACTTCACTTCCCAAAAGTTATAGTACTTGCTCTGTTTCACCTCTTGCATTATATCTCAATTCTGTTTTTTCTGGAAAAGTCCATTTTGTAAGGGGAAACTCTGGAAAAAAAAATTCCGAATCCTTCTCTTTCTATATTTTGATAATTTGAATTTTTCTGAAAAAGATATAACATCTCTCTTTGCTTATCTGATCATCTGAATGAGTTATCCATGATGACTTTACTTGATTCATTGCAAATTTTGTGAAAATTTGCAAGGTATTTGCTTCTTTGATTCACACTTAAATTTGGAAATAAAAGGAACATTGATAGCTGTAGCATGATGAGAATCTGGAAAAACCTATATGTTTTGTTTTGATCATGATATCAATTTTAAAAGTGATGAAACATGAATTTTCCTTGACAATTTTACTTCCTTTTTGAAGCGCAGATAGCTTAGAAAGCAATGTAGTAGTTTGAAAAGCATGTGTTTCAATTCTGTTTTAAATCGAAAGTCAATTTTACAAGGGGAGACTTTGGCAAAAAATTTCAAGAATCCTATGTTTCTCTCTCCTTTTCCAAATTTTTGATCCAGATTTGCAAAATATATTTTTATTAGCTCATTTTGACACTTCTTTCTTCTGGAAACCATCTGAAAATGATGTGTTGTGCTTCATTCAGTAGATGCTTTGTTCTTAACCAAGTAACTGATTTTCAATCAATGTTGCAACCTGTTCCTACAAAATTTTAAAATGAGTTAGAAATAAATAGGCCTTTTGTCCTCTCTTGTATCCATGTGATTTATTTCTTTTTCTTTCCTTCTTCTGCAACTTTTTTCCAACCTCCTTCCAGTTTCATTTTACTCATCTGTTTCTTTCACAAGCTACTTCAGATTCAACCCCTTTTAAATCAACTCTTAGCTTCATTTGACCTTCTCTTTTCAGATTCACTTTATGAACTCTACCTCTTCCTTGTTGCCAGCTCATTTGTATTTCTTTTGTTTCCTGTGCTATGTGTTTCTGTACTTCTTTCTTTCAAGTACCATTAGATACATCGAATTTAGAATTTTTATTTTCTTTAGAACGTGAGTATTGGAATAACATTGTACCCTGAGCTTAATTTGACAGATAATTCTCTTGTCCTTGCAGGTGTTAAGAAATGGAGATGGAAGCAGAAGATGGAAGAGTTGAGATGGAGATGGAAAGGCTTAGGAGTGGAGATGGAGATGGAAATACAAAAAAGGCAATGATGGGTTCCTTTTTACTCCTCTACTCTTGTTCTTTAGCACATGCGGTATTCTCATTTCCATGTATATGATGAGTCACTTAGTCATATCCCATGGCTTGTGTGGGAAAGCTTATGATCTCTTATGAATAAAGCATTAAATTGAAATAATGAGTTGATTATCTCTTTCTATGCATTCAGTTTTCCTTTGATTGTACAATGATGTAGGCAACTCAGTATCTCAATAAAATTAATTAACCTAAGGGATAACTTGAAGTGAATACCTGTAACCCCAGTGGATAACCATTGAATGAAATGTGTCTCTTTGTTATGTTGTTTGATTATCTCTAGCTTCCATTCTTCGTTTTGACTCCTTTCTGCTATCCTCCATTTGGAAAGTATTTTCACTGTTTGTTTGTCAATATTTTCTTGATGGAAGTGGCAAGAACAGGAGTCAATTGTAATCTTTTATGGTAGCACAGATAAATGTAAATTTATAAATCATAACAACTTTTAATGAACATAGAGAAATAAATACTGGTAGGCATCATAGATAATAACCGTGAATCTGATTACTTGAAAAACTGCCAATATGTCTGTTGTTCCAAAACTATACATCTTACATACTCTGTAATCTAGTGTCTTCAATCAAGATAACATAGATGTCCTTCGGGGTTTGTGTTCTTTTTCCGAGGATATTCGTGAAATTTTAGACTATGTGAGTTGTTACGTTTTGTAACAGCACACATAGCTACAGATTTCTCTTAATATCTTTCACAAAGCAAGCAGTAACAAAATAATCTGATATAATTCCTTAGCTTAGGTATACTTCACCAAAGTTGTCCGTTGTAACGAAGTTTCGAGTTGCCCATTTTTGCACAAGTGCAAAAATTGTCAACAGTAGGGTCTTGACCCTTGGCTTCTTCTCTTTTCTTGTATGTTTATGTGTTGAATGAATGTGTTATTGCATGCTGTTATTGAGTAGTGAAATGGCTTTAGGATGTGTATGATAAATTTAAATGGGGATAAATTATGTTTGGAGGCATAAGGTCTTCTCTTGGGTATTTAGGAGGGAGTGGGTTGGGTGCCCCGCCTTGTTCTCATCTTATTATTTTGTTCATTGTGGGAGACATAAAAGTGAGGGACATAAAGAGGCATGTTTACTTCTAGGGAGGCATAAGATGTTTTTGGGTTGATTTTGTTCTAGAGGTGGGAATTTAAACCCTTGGGAGGCACAAGGGTATCCTCATATTCCTTTCTCTTCTTGGTTTGCATTTGAGCCATTGTTTGGAATTTTTTAGGTATAAATAAAATGTGTTGTGGTCATTTTCTTGTGTGAGTGTTGTGTGAAAGTAAGTTTGCAAGCATTTTATTTGTTTTAATGGTTTTCAAATATTCCATATTGTCTCATTATTGGGTCTCGAGCGCCAGTGAGGAAGTAGGCTGCACTTCCTCATTGCAATAATGGTTGGGTGGAGATTGTTGCCTACTCCCACAGTTTTGGTTTTGTGTTTGATCTTGGAAGAAGGTGGAGCTCAAATGAGGAGTCATGTTTCTTTTAGAATTTTGAGAAATAATAAAAAACTCTTTTGTTATATTTTACCATGTTGTTTCCATTGTAAAAGGAGGGATTGTAAACTTGTTTTTGTTGAAAGTGAAGTTTTTAGTTGTTTTATTATCAAAATGTAATCTTAGTTGATATTGTAAATGAAATAAAAAGTTGAAAATTATTTCATTACTTTGTGGAATGAGGTAATAATATTGTTAAATTGAATCAAGTTCATCAAAATGTGATTGAAAATGAAACAACTTTGTTCTCATTTTAGTTGATTTATTGCCTTCAATAGGTGTATTGTTGTTATTTTAAAACTATGGGGAAATCTTGTTATAAATTTCTTGTGGGAATGGTTGCAAACTTGTATTTTGTAAAAGAACAAAATATTTATTCATATTGTATTACATGAAAGGAATATGGTAGTAAATTAAACTATAATTTCATTTGTTTTGTATTGTTGAAAGAAAGATCCTAAAGTTTCCCATTTTTTAAGTTTATATGTGTTCATGGAAAAAGTCATACAAAAAATTAAAAAATTCCTTGGTTAATTATCTTGTTATCAAATGGATTGATGTCCTTTTTATCTAATAGAGTAAAGAATATGCATGGTTACCATTAGCCCATAGTCTTGTTGATTATATGAATTGATTAATAACTTATTATAAATTTAAATGTAATCCAAATGCCAACTAACATAATAATAGGTGGGAAGAGAAATAAGTAAATAAATAAATAACTAATTTTACATCCTAGAATATTGTTATCAAATTTTATAAGGAATTTCAATTGGAGTGGTAAGGAATATTTGACCATATTAATTAGTTTACAATAGTACTATTATCATTAATTGTAGTAATAATAAAATATTAATGTGGTGATTATTTTAATATATTATATAAATTACATTAATATATTATATATATATATATCTCTGTGTGTGTGTGTGTGTGTATATATATATATATTGGCATATACAATATTCTCATTCTGAATTTCAGGTATAAATAAAATGAATTTTTAATAAAAATATATACATTTACATATACATATACAAATGTATATATTTCAGTAATATAGGGTAAATACTGATATACCCAATAGGGAAAATACAAAAAGAAAAAGTTAAACAAATAATAAATATGTGAAAATCCTAGGAGAGGGTGTAAATAGAACTAGATAAGAAAGGAAAAATGTGCATCCTTCCATGCAATTGAGCTTTTCTCTCATGTCTTCCACCTCCCTCTCCACAAATTTACAAAACCAAAAGAAGAAACAAAAAGTCAAATGAAAGGAAAAAAATTCATTTCATAACCAAGTTTAGGGTTAGATGGATCCCTAATTCCAAGGGTTCTAAATGAATCCATCTGATGCATGAAATTCATCCCTAGAAAAAGTAGGTGGGAAGTGGGTGAGATAATTTTAAAATTTAAAATGCATGGGTAGGACTCTTTTGGGGCCACTCAAGTAGTGTAGGGGGTGTTATTACTTTTCTAACCCAAGTGTCTTATTAGAGACCTTTTTATTTAATGCAAGCTTTGACCCCTTGCGGGTATAATAAAACTTTATTATTTAAATAACTAGACCACAATACCTTGGAAATTAATTTGAGCAAGTTTAATTAAGGTTGAATTAAATTGTATTAAAACAAATTGTAGGGAAGCCTAAGTCTTGTTTTAGACTAATTAATTTATTAAATGGTATTTAGATATTTAATTATCTTATTTAAAGGGGATCTAACGGAATTGTGGACCCTTTTTTTGGAAATTAATAATATTAATTTAATGTAATTTTCAAACAAGAAGGTGTGACCATAAGTTTTAACCTAATGTTGCAAGTGGAGTTTTAAAAAAAAAAAATTCCATAATTTTTCTATTTTGACCTATGTTCTCCTTGGGTTTCATGCATTAGTTTTTTGTGGGCATTACAATTTGTGTCATCTAGGAATCATAAGGAATTCATTTTATGAAAAAGAATAGATCAAACTTAATAAGACTAGGTAGTTAACTATGATACTAAGGAGGTGTTAACTATACTTACTCCATATTTGGCAGGGTTACACAACATAGTTGTTATGTAAAACAAAGACTCTTAAGTTACATAATTGAACTAATGAATATATATCTTAGCTGTAGTACAAAAAAAATTAATTGTGAGGACTAATGATCTTATATGACAATAGAGTTTTGCAAACTAATATGGCTAGAATGAGAGGGAGGGTACAACAAGTTTAAACATTAACTTAATTAGATAATCCCATCTTTTAAAGGTTACTTTCAAGATTATTTGGTGATCTTTGTCACCTAACATGTCAGTCAGACCAGAAGAGAATACATTCCCCTTACTACACGCATGATAACCAATCTTGTAAGGAGATCACTTACTATATATAGCGTCTGACCAAGTCATTCTTAATTAACATTTCACGATGACACCACTAAACATATAGGTTATCGTGGTAACTCAACTAAGGTTATAATTTAGTTAATATAGAAGGTTCAATTTAGCATATTGGTTTAAGTTCATTGTAAGGTTTCAGTTTTCTATGCAAAAAGAAGAACACGTCAAGGTTAGTTACAGACATATTTTGTACTAGGGTTGACTAATTCACTTAGATTTCTCTATTGCATTTTCAAGGTAAAGAACACAACACACAAATTAATTTATCAGCTATTAAACACTAGAAATGAACTATAATATATTACATTCAAATTCATTTAACATATCCAAATTTTTCCATATGCAAATATAAAACAAAATGGTACCAATAATTAAAGGCACATTTCCCAAGGCATTCCTAAAACTAGCATCTCATTCATATTACCAAATTTTCAAATATAAATTTTTGTAACATGGCAATACATTACACAAAGAAATTTTTCAATAACCTATACAAATTAAAATAATAAACAATGGATTACATCACACCTTTTTGCAATCTCACTTCCATCCTACAAAGCCATGTGATCGTGAAATCAACGATAAATCAATGGCATGGCATCCACCCAAATCTAGCATAATTAAAATTTTTAGTTTCTCATTTACATAATAACATTAATAATTTAAATTCAAAAGAATAATGTTAGAGACACATATTTATTTCATTTCATTTCACTTCATTTCTTAACCAAGGAGAGAGAAAGAAATAGTGAAGATAGAGAAACACTATTTTTCCAAAAGTTCAATTCATAAAAAAAGTCACACACTAGAGTTTTAGAAATTTAATTACAAGTGTCAAAATGTTTCCATAATGGTTTGGTAACCCGACAATGGTCCTACAAATTTTTTTACGTTTTCTTACTAGTTGCACAATTGTGCAAGACAGGCGCAAGGGGAAAAACCAATGAGCCAAGGGGGTAGGGGAGGAGAAAACACAACCACAAGGAAGTGTGGCCACGGGCCGCCTAGACACCGATAAGGGCACAAGAGCGGTGGGGATCGCAAACGAGGGGGACCGGAGTTACGATTTGGCGGCAAAATACTTAGAATCAAATGTCGAAGATGATGGGCACCTATAGTCCCATAGTGTATCTAGTATGCATAATCCAAAATATAACCACAACAATCAGATAATACAAATTTCCATATAGTCTCATCTAAAAATAACATTATAAATAATCAAAATGCAAGTCTCTAATAATAGAATAAAAACATAGGAATAGTGGTTGAAGAGGAACTAGGCACTACACCCTCTTTACTTCTTTATTATCTTTTTCCCAAATTTTAATAATAGTGTATTTGTGTTATAAATAGTAATTTTCCCAAAAATTGTTTTGTGTAATAAGTAATTTTTTAATTTTAGATTTAATTACCATTAATTTATATTCTAAATTTGGCCATTAATGTAATATATTACTTATAAGTATTGCAATGTTTGAAAAAGTATAAAACAAAATTATAAATAAAATAAATCAAGTATAACTCACAATTAAAAAATTATAAATTAATTAAGAGTAAATAAAAAATGAAAAGATTAATTACCATTAAGGCGTGACTATCTCAAGGCGATGACCTAGGGCTCTAACAATTGTCAAATTTTACGACGTATATTTATTTTGTGTTTTAGTTAAATCAAATGACGCATTGTTTCTTCTTCGTTTTACATCCATGTTGCAAGACCATAATGTAGTTTCCTCACAACATGATGATAGCAATGTTAATTTTATTAATGTGAAATCACTAAAATTACAATGAATGTTTGCGATCTTTATAGGAATTAAACTCTCTTATTTGTAGACAAATAATGTTCATAGGTACATGGACCATAATCACAACTTCAAAATAGATCAGAAGCAACATAATTAAATACAACAAATAATAATTGTTGTAACAATATACCTATGCATAATAAAACATTGGTTATAAAACGTAATAACATACATCAACAATTACCTTATTAGATAATTAAAATAATTAAAGGTATTGATGCATAAATTAACCTACACCTTCCCCCTTATAGTTTTCATTTCATTTCCTCAAGGGATGAGGAGAGGAAATTTCTGACCACTCAAACTTGTCAACGTGCAAGTGACTTCTTGAAGATAGCTATCGTTGTTTAGTTTTGGACAAAATTTACGCTAGAAGTTGTCTTCAACACATCTCACTATGAAATAACATGTACCTCATGTAATTTTTTCCTTTCATGACACAGTTGATTGAAAAATAAATTTGAGAACACACCTTCATTGTCTACATACATGTGGTTGGTTTGTCCTATGGTATCCAAGGCCAAGTCTACTATGCGACGTACCCAATCACTTCACATACACTTCTCCTATAGAACGATAATCAGCCCCCTATGGAAATGAGAACAAAGTGTTGTTTCTTGCTCCCCATGAATCTTGGTCCAATCATAATAATACAAATCCCAAAGTGGATTTCTATCATCAACATTGCCCTACATGATCTTAATCAAATATCCAGTCAGGAAAAGTTTTTCACTCTTATATTCTAACCAAGAGACATTGATATCCTTTGAGATATCCTAAAGATGCGCCTTTGGCTACTTTTCCAATGATAACTTTTGGGTCCTAGCATGAACCTGGATAATAGCTTAGTGTAAAGCTGATATCTGGTCAAGTGCTAGGTCAGGTAAATGAACTCCCAATCACCTGCTGACAGAGAGTGGCACTTACTCAGTGAGATGGATCTGAACTAGATAATTATATCTGATTCCTCCAATAGGTGTAGCAATTGGTGGCATCCATTATTCTAATGTATCACATTTTATTGGATATTTCATCTAAGAAACAAATGTGAGTCCTTTTTTCCATACGTCTAATCCAAGACAATAATGCTCAAGCCATGATTGTTCATGTCGACATAAATTAAGATCTTTCTCATTCTGATGCATCCTAACTAACTTTTCTAGTGATGAAGAGGACTAGGCACTAACACACCTCTTTACTTCTTTATTATCTTTTCCCAAATTTTAATAATAAAGGTGTATTTGTGTTATGAATATAATTTTTTCCATGAAAAAATTGTTTGTGTTAAGTAATTTATTTTATATTTAATTACAATTAATGTTATATTATAATATTTGGCCATTAAAATGTAAATATATTACTTTATAGTATTGCAGATGTTGAAAAAGGTATAAAACAAAACATTATAAATAAAATAAAATCAAGTAAACTCACAATTAAAAAAATGTATAAATTAATTAAGAGTAATAAAAATGAAAAGATTAATTACTCAGTAAGGCGTTACTATCTAAGGCATGACCTAGGGGGCTCTAACAATTGTCAAATTTTGACGACGTATATTTTATTTTGTGTTTTAGTTGAAATCAAATGACTTGCATTGTGTCTTCTTCGTTTTACATCCATGTTGCAAACTCATAAATGTAGTTTCACAAAACATGGATGATAGCATGTGAATTTTATTAATGTGAAATCAACTAAAATTACAATGAAGTGTTGCGATTCTTATAGGAATTAAACATCTATTTGTAGACAAATAAATGGGTTACATAGGTACAACCATAATCACAACTTCAAAAATAGATCCAGGAAGCAACAATAATTAAATACAACCAAATAATAATTGTTTGTAACAATATAACCTATGCAATAATAAAACAAATATTGTTATAAAACTATATAACAATATATCAACAAATTACCTTATTAAATAATTAAATAATTAAAGGTAATATGATGCATAAATTAACCTAACATTCCCCCCTTATATTTTCATTTCCTCAAGGGATGAGGAGAGGAAATTTCTGAACAACTCAAACTTGTCACGTGCAAGTGACTTCGTGAAGATAGCAACCTCGTTGTTTAGTTGTTGGACAAAATTTAAGCTAGAAGTTGTGCTTCAACACATGCTCACATATGAAATGAACAATGTACCTCAATGTGATTTTTTCTTTCATGAAACAATTGATTGAAAAAAAATTTGAGAACACCTTCATTGTCAACATACATGGTGGTTGGTTTGTCCTGTGGTATTCCAAGTCCTACTATGCGACGTAGCCAAATCACTTCACATACAACTTCTCCTATAGAACGATAATCAGCCTCTATGGAAGAATGAGAAACAAAGTGTTGTTTCTTGCTTCCCCATGATCTTGGTCCAAATTCCATATAGAATACAAATCCCAAAGTGGATTTTCTATCATCAATATTGCCTACATGATCTTAATCAAAATATCCAGTCAGGAAGAAGTTTTCATTCTTATATTCTAGACCAAGATACATTGATCCTTTGAGATATCTAAAGATGCGCCTTGCTACTTTCCAATGAATAACTTTGGGATCCTACATGAACCTGGATAGATAGCTTAGTGTAAAGCTGATATCTGGTCTAGTGTAGGTCAGGTAAATGAGACTCCCAATCAACTGCTGACAGAGAGTGGCACTTACCTCAGGAGATGGATCTGAACTAGATAATTATAATATGATTCTCCATAGGTGTAGCAATTGGTGTGCAATCCATTATTCTAAATTTATCAATCATTTTATTGGTATATTTCATCTAAGAAACAAAATGTGATTCTCTTTTTTCCATACTTCTAATCCAAGACAATAATGCATCAAGCCATGATTGGTCATGTCGAATGATAAATTAAGATCTTTCTTCATTACATTGATCATCCTAACTAAATTTCTAGTGATGACTAGATCATCGACATAGACAACGAAAATCACAATCATCCCCCCTTACTTTTTGAGGTAAAGAATCAAATCATATGGATTTATAACAAATCCATGTTCTACGAGATTGATCATCAATCTTGATGTACCATGCCTGGGGTGCCTATTTGAGGCCATACAAAGATTTCTTGAGTCTGTATACTTTTGTTTCTTGACTAGGTACAAAATATCCCTCAGGTTGAATCATATAGACTTCTTCTTGTAAATATTCATTCAGGAAGGTAGTTTTTACATCTATCTAATGGAATTTCCATCCAAACTATGTAGGGTAGAGTAAAGATCATCCTGATCATTTTAAGCTTAGTAGTGGGAACAAATGTCTCCTTGTAGTCAATGCCTTCTTTTTGTGCATACCCCTTTCCTACAAGTCTTGCTTTTTTACTTATCCATGATCACATCTATTTTGTAATTTTCTTGAATATCCATGTGTATCTAATGGTTTTCTTCCCTGGTGGAAGATCGACAAGCTTCCAAGTGTTATTTTTCATCATTGATGATATTCAGAATCCATGGCATCTTTCAAAGATTTCAACTGTAGGGATTCCTGGACTATAGAGGGCTCATCATATTAAATTACTCTAATCATTAAAGAAAAGTTAACATCTTCTCTTTCTTTACTATGAGTTCGTGGCCCAGGAGTGGATGTATCCATTGGAGCATCCATTCTTGCATCTTATAATGTGTTAGTACACCACTTGGGCATACATTGAACTATTCCCGTGGGTAATGGTTCTATCATATCGACACCATCATCCTCATCCTCACTTTCATCATCTGAGGGAACATCAGCTTCAATTTTTATAATTGGTGAAAAATCTACATCTAGTGAGTCTAGAGGAGGAGTCTCTGCTTCCTTCTTCTCAAAAAACTGAACATCTCTACTGGTGTAGACTTTTCTCATCTTTAGATCCATCAATATGTACCTAAGAGTCTCTTCACTGTACCCAATGAAAATGAGTTTTTGTGACTTCATGTCTAATTTATTTCTATTCTGCTTGGGTATGTGCATGATTTCTTTACACCCCAAATACTCTGAGGTGTGCAATAGATGGTTTTCTTTTCTACCATGCTTCTTGTGGCGTTACTCCATCAAACACAACTGTGGGCACTTTGTTCAACAAATACACTGTTGTCTTTGTTGATCTTTCCTAGAATGTCTTTGCAAGTCCAGAATCATGGATCATGCATCGCACCATTTCCATGATAGTACGATTTCTTCTCTTACCAACACTATTTTGGTACGGTGTGTGTGGAGGAGGCATTTGTTGATGAATATCGTGAGTTTATAGGTAGTCTTTGAACTCATTACTAGTGAATCCCCCCCCCTCGATCTGAGCAGAGAATTCTGATGTGAAGACCAGTTTCATTCTCAACTGCTACTTTTAACTTCTTGAAAGTTTTAAAAGCTTCAGTTTTATTGTGGAGAAAAAAAATCCACATTTTTCTTGAATAGTCATTAGCACATAGCATGAAGTACTGAAATCCAGAATGACTCGGCTACATCAAACCACAAAAATTGATATGAACCAGATCAAGCTTACCATGAGCTTGATGTTTACTCTTCTGGAATGAAGCTCTGTGTTGTTTTCCTACTAAGAAATGAGGACACTTGTTTGTATCCTTCTGAAGAGATGGTAGCCCATGTATCATATTTCACTGACATAGTGTCTTGAGATACTTGAAAACTACCATGAACAAGTCTTTGATGCCACAAATGAGCTGAGGTAGAGTTCTTAGCCATAAGTGCTTGATCATCTCTACGAAAAAAATCAAGTTGGAACATGCCTCCCACAATAGAAGATTTTACAACTATTTTTGAGCCTCTTGATTTTTCTAGAATCAAACATGTTTTCTTGCTGGAATGACTATCAAAGTCAATTTTTAAGTTATGATATAGGAATTAATTGACTAAAATAAGATTCTTTGTCAACCCAGGCACATTTAAGACATCTAATAGTCTGCAATTGCATGAACCAAGGGGTAGAGAAATGTTCCCAATCCCCTAAATTGTATATGAAGAATCATCTCCCAACGAAACATGATTTTTTTGATGGTGTGTTTCTCATTGAAGTAAACCAGTATCTATGGTCGTTCATGTGTCGAGTGGCTCCTCAATCAACATATCAAACATCACTAGATGACGTGGATGGTTCACTTGATCTAGAAGTGTACAAGAATTCTTCATTATCTAAATTTTCTTCTTGCTTAGCAATATTTCCTTATTGGTGGGGGTCTTCTTTTCCAGTTCCCATTTTTCTTCCCTTGATTTTCATTAGAATGTTCCTTGTGAGATTGCTACAGAGGTCCAGAGTGTCTTGATGAACCTTTCTTGTAAGTATTGTACTAACAATCTTTTAGGTCATGTCCTCTTTTACAAATTGGACATTGATTCTTCTATTTTATGTCCCCTTGATACTAATTTTGATTTTGGGATTTTTGATAGGAATTAGGTTTTCCTTCACTTTTTCCTTTCCATTTTTTATGTGAACAAAGTTCTTACTCCTCTTCATCATCCTTATTGTGCATTTCTTCCTCTTGTTATAGTATGTTTACCAAATTTTCAAAACTAACTATCGTATCTAATAAGTTTAGTGTTGTTAAAAAAATGAAAGGAACAAGGGAGTTCTCTCAAAAAAATGGGAATGAGATCATCATCTTTGACTACTTCTCCTAGGGCTAGAGTTGAAGCCCTCAATTCTGCAACTCTTCTTAAGAAAGCTTTGATTTTCTCATTTTTTTTTAACTTTATTGTCTATAACTAGCTCTACAAATTCAAAATGACATTCTTGTTTTTGGCCTCATACATCATGCTCAGCTTATCCCATTCTTCTTTGGCTGCTGTGGCATCATGAATGTGGGGGTTGCACATCTTCAGACACTTCAAACAAGATGATGAGTTTAGTTTTTTTATATGCTCTATCAAACTATCATTGTTGTGTTGTATCAATAGTTGATATGGTCATAGTACCAGTCACAATAGGTGATATTTCTTCAAACTCAAGTCGTGTCTTGATTTTTTTCCTCCATGCAGCATAGTTCTTTCCTCTAAGTAATTGTCAATCTGGAAGAAACTTTTTTGGGGCATTGGTGCCCATTTTGTAGAAAACACTAACATGTTTTTACTCTTATCACTCTAGGAATAAGGTATCCCAATCTATATACCGTCAGTTAGATATATTGAACCTTTCTATATACGAACTCTTCTGATATACTTAGTGGTACGTGGAAGAAGCTCACCCTTTCTATATACCTAATGGTATGTGAAAGAGGGGTTAACGTACGTGAAAGAATTTAATATGTGGTACCAAGACAATATGTGGTAACTTCACTATATACTTGGATAATTTCTTAGTCTAGATTTTTGTCGTGCAATCTTTCACAGACGGATGGGATGGCTCATAGTGTGTGCACTATGACCTTATTACTACCCATTGATTTAAAGGATCGAAGCCCAAACGACATTGTTGCAGCTATATTAGGTGTTAAGTGTAGTAGTATTTGCAGCGTCTTTACTCATCAGTGTTTCCCAAAGGCCCAATATATACCGAATGCTACAAATTAGATCTAGGATCTCATGAGTGTTTCAAAAGTAAATTTTTTATTGTTTTCTATTATAACTTTCTGCTAGTTTATGAGCAGTTACAATATTTGCAGTTGACTATGGAAACATGCAAATTAGTATAATATATTGAAGCATGCAATTACATTAATAAATATGGAAAAAATTGAATGACAGGTAAATGTTTTTTTGTTTTGCGGGCCATAGTGGCCTCGGAAGTGTAGAATGACCCATGATGTCCGAAATTGTTAAAAAGTGGCCCAAAATAAAAATTTTTGATGGTATTCCTTTTCCAAATGTTGCCTGAAATTAAAAAAAGACCTAATAGGAGAAATAAATATTTTCCCCTAAATTAGGGTTTTTCTCGCTAAAAAATTAGTAGGTTGTTTAGTTATGACTAAACTGTTTAGTCAAGGTCTTCCTACTAAATCCTCCTCCAAATTTCACTGTTTTTTTGCCTCTAAATTTAAAAATTAGAAAATTGTTATGTTGGGGGTGGGATTTGAACCTAGCACCTCACACACCCAAGTGTTTTAGTCTATCCACCATGGCCACTTGTGCACTTGTGATATAAAATGAACAAATTTGTATTTAAATAAAATCGAGTTCTACTAACCTTTCAAAACATTAAACCTAGCATGAGGGATCCACGTGGACTGTGAGCTGAAGGAGGGCAGTTTTAGGGCTTCTGTATTGAATGGATCTGAAATGCCTTTATCTCCTTGTTTGTTGTATTGGTCGTCACCTTTTCCAATTTAATGGCTTTTCATGCCATTTTTGATTATTTCTCACCATTTTTTCTTTGGTTTTCTCCTTTTGTTGTCATAGTTTGTTTGTTTCTACAAGTTTTGCAGGATCGTGTGGAGTTGGAGACGTTCTTGTGGGTCATCCGAAAAGGAGCTAAAAGGACACAGGCCGCAGGGGAGCAGCTCAAACACAGTTGAGTAGAGATTGTTAATGTATTTTTCACGCAGGTCATGACTCTATAAGAGGTCCTGCGAAGGAGGTTTAGAAATGGCTCGTGCCTGTTGAGAAAACCCACTGGTGGGAAATTACCAAGCAAAGCTCACCGCTCAACCTGAAATGTAACTATCTTCAACTCAGATCTCATAATAGCTCGCATTTGTATTTGAATGGCTCAGGCTAGTGTAAAACAGGGGCTCAATGGAGAACATCTCAGTCACTTGTATGAGTCTTCTCGGTTGGTGTGGGATCAATCCACCAAATATAGTATGCCTCAACTGGGCGTATTGTAATGCCTACAACTTAGTGTGGAACTCGAGAGAGGTGGGTCTGTGGGAAGACCTCCAAATATGAACATAGTGACCTCCAAATACATCAATGACCAAATATACCTTTAAATGTAGAGGGAAAACCCCTAGTAGGGGAGAACTTTTTTTAAAAAACAAAAATCCTAGGACAAATTTTTCTTGGTCCAGGGTGCACTAGTGTAAAATAAATTGTTTTCCAAACACCTACAACGGAAGAGGGGGTTTTGGAGATGTAGGGATGTCTAGGAAGTTTCTACAGGTAACATACGCTCCCTTGGAAAGACAATTCTTCTCCAAGACTCTTCTCTTCCTACTACAACCTCTTTTCAACCCTTTTCTGCTTCACAGGTTCAGATTCTCGCTCAGGTACCAAATGTAGTTTCACAAAATAGGGACGGTAGCATGGGCATTTTATTAATGTGCAATCAACTAAAATTACAATGAAGTGTTGCAATTATTATAGGAATTGAACAGCCATGTGTAGACAAATAAATGGGTTGCACATGTATAACTATAATCGCAACAACTCCCAAAATACATTCAGTAAGCAACAATAATTAAATACAAACCAAATAATAATTTTCTGTAACAATATAACCTATGCAATAATAAAACAAATATTGTTATAAAACTATATATCAATATATAAACTAATTACCTTATTAACTAATTAAATAATTTAAGGTAATAAGATGTATAAACTAACCTAAGAATTAAACCACAAACCTCTTGTTTCACTCACACTTTTAGTTGTTTCTCCTTAAGGGGGTTTTAACAAATTTGGAAAAATAACTTTTTTACCCTGCAACGAATTTTTTTTCTTGAAGATGCCCTCAACTTTTGCAAAAATAGATTATAGTTAGTTTTTAGTAAATGGTAGCGGTTGTTTGAACATTTAATAGTATGCAAGAGGAAGAGATACAAACAATGCTTCTCACAGAGGTGAGAAAAATAACTGACAAACGGTGAAGAGCATTTTCTAGGGCTTGCTTGCACTGAAAAACTGACAATGTGGCCGCTGTGGTCCCTAGGTTGGCTAAAAAAATGCCATGAACCAACATCGATAGGGTTCGATCATGTTTACAGCAATTTATGGTGCAGAAATATTGATTATAGGGATCTTGAGTTCCTAATTAAAGGCAGAGGCTAGAGTTAAGAAAATGGAGAGGTATATTAGCACCACGGCTAATATTTATGAGGAGTTTAGAGTTTATATATGTGAATTCCCAGCCGACCGTCACATCGTCGAATCCCACTAGGACAGCGGACCAACGCATGTGAATCTGGAGAACGCTGTGTTTTTGTTCTGCAACTTCTTTAAAAAACACCCATTTCATCTATAGTTTAGGGTTTTAATCTTCGTTTTGTTAGGTTTCGGAAGAGATTTCTGTTTGTGGGAAGTGGTGCACAAGATTGAAGCAAAAAACTAAAATGGAGGCTCATAAGAAGAGAAACAAAGAGTCTTTTTTGTGGCTGAAAAAATGACCTGTAGCTTTGTACTCTCATCTCTGAAATAGATCAACTTGCATTTAATTCTCCATTCATATATGTTGCTCAGAAAATATCATGATATTTTTCTTATGAGTTCCTGCCTTTCAACACTGAACTGTATTTTGCATACCGAGCTGGTTATACCCTTCAAACAAATACTTGTTCTGGGTTGTTAGGAAAATATTTCTTGACATTATCTGTGTATAAGCGTATTTGCATGTTTCAAGCTTCAAAATAAACATGGCCTAGATCCAATGAATAATTGTAGCCTGTCATTTTATATCAAAAGAAATAAATCTCTATCTTTGAGAATAATGCATTTTCGGAACACTCTCTTTATTTCGCAAAAAATAAGGCAGTCTTCCTCTATTTACTTGTTGCAATCTTTTCCTTATCTTGTGTATTAAAATTTCATGTATTACATTGTAGAACTAACTTTGGAACTTGCTTCATACCAAGATTGATTTGAATTTTGATGTTGTGTTTCAAGTTTCAACTTATTGATGTTTGGGAAGTTGGGGCTATAAATAGAAACACACCAGATTTGACACAATGAGTTGTAGCTTTACATTCTCGCATGCAAATATTAGCTGACCTAAAATTACATTTTTCAAACTTTGTTTTCTAGTTTGAAATCCTAAATTATCTTAAGAAATCTCAATCTTGTTTCTAAAAATTTGTGATCAACATCTAAAAATAAGAATGGGTCTTATAAAGAATTATTATCTTTTCCATTTTATAGTGCAACTTGAACTTTTTTTCTTTTAAGTGCAAGAAAAATTGTATTTTGTTTCTTCAATTTCATCACTACAAGTTTATCTTGATCCCTTGGGAATTAGGTTCATGCTTTCCTATTTTATAGTTATAGATTCAAATCATTTGCATTAATAGAAGCTTTACATGCTTGGAAATTTTCATTCTAATGTAGCTCACTTGTATGATACTTTCTTGTAAGAGCTTGAAAGAATCTCCTTTTATTGGTCCAATTGTTTGACTTTGAATTATTTTTTCCTAGCTTTCTGACCAATAAATTTGTACTCATATCTGAAATGTATCAACTTCCATTGCATTTTCCATTCATGTATGTTGCTATGCAAATATCATTATATTTTTCTTACGAGTTTGTGCCTTTCAAAACTATGGCGATTAAAAGCCCTAGGCCAATGGCTAGCGGAAAAAAATGTAGTTCTTACTAAAATGTTTGGGAATGTCAATCTATTTTTTCATATGATTTCTCTTTGAATCTACACATCCTTTTTTGTGTATCAAATGCAATTTTATTTTAAGAATGTTTGTATTTCTCAACTGTTGAGAATTTTTCTTTTTGCAATCTATATTCGCTAAACTTTTACATTTATTGATTTATGACCATTGGTGTAACGACCCGAAAACACACACACAAACAACACAGTGAAATACAGGATAACTTTTTTTTTTTCACTTCACATGCTTCACACATAACATGACGCAACATGTCATCACCAAGGGTACAACTAACAACTGTGAACAACTTGATACAAGGATGGCCATAAAGGCAACACGGAAACATTCACATCTTTCAAGGACAATTTACTTTTCTTTTACACATGACAACATAGAAGCCCGACCACAAAACACACTTACAGTTAGGGCAAGTCACAGTAAGATATGATTGAAGGTTATTTATTTTGATAAGACACCCTTTAGCTCATGACTAATTTTTCAGAAGGATTCAATATATGATTCGCTCAATTTCATCTTACCAACTGAGTTAATTTCTTATACGCTGTAGAGTAGTTCACTTAAAGTCTTCTCCTACTTGCTAAATCTTATTATCTTCCAGAAACTAACCATTGTTTTCCCTTAAGCTTGTTTAAGGGTTCATCCAAAAGGGGTAGTGTTCACTAGTTTAGCTAGGGATATCAATTTAAAAAAAAAAAGAATTTACTTCACAAAGGATGGTTTCATTTTGATCACTCATGGAATTATTTGATTTCAAATAGATCACCTCTACATTTATTTGTTGAATATAAAATTATTATTTTTGTTTAACTTCTTTAAGGGTTAACCGACCCATTTTACTTTACTTATAAAATATTGCCACTAAGTCTAAGAAGGATTTAACTTAACAATTTATTCTCCAAATCAAAGTTTTACAATACTCATATCAATGTAAAGATTGAATACCATTTCTCACAAAGGTAAGTTACCAGTTTACCTACAGAAGGACAAGACAACATCTTCACAAAATTTCAGAACAACCCAAGGCAAGAGGTCTTCTAAACTCCTTTGCATGCACTATTACAAAATTTACCTCACATTGGACATTTTTACAAGGAACCTCATAAATTGCACTGATGAAAACTTTAGAACTCTTTCCTTTAATCTACTCGCATAATCCATCTGCACAAATACTAGCTAGAATCAGTTCGCGAGAACTGAGCATGTTAAGACTACCCATAGCAACAGTAAGCTAACATTTTATAATATCATGAAGGTAAAATTCTAAACTCAAGAATGGATCAAATCACAAACCACTAATCAATATGTTTCACAAGATGATGAGATTTATACCAGCCAACAAGGAGGAATCCCAATATTCAAGAGAGAGAGATATTCCAAAGACAAACAAGGTGAGACCTTATTGGTGAAGACAAACAGGCTGGGAGTATTGAGATTTCAGTCATGTAATCCTATGGATTACGTGATTGAAATCTAACACCCAAACATCATTCTAATATTATTAACCAAAAGATAAAGATCAGTCAAAAGACTTCACATATTCAAAATTCCTTGCTAACAAGACTGCATTAACGCACATCCATGTTTTAGGAAGAATATAGGTCCCAACCATATATGAACACAAATCAGTCAAAGATTAAAGTTAACTTCACTCGGCTGAATAAACCAACATACATATAATACTCACAACATTATAACTAGCTATCTGAAGGTTCAATATACCAAGCAATTCTCACCGAACCTAATTATTTTTCATCAAGAAGTTAAATAAATTAGATTCTATCCAATTAAAATTACATACAACAACTATAGTTGGATTACACAGGAAAGGATCAAGAAGACGTCTTTTCACCAAAGGTTGTTATTATCTTACATCACATAATCAGTAATAAACCATAATCCACCCCTCGTATGATCATTGTAAGAGTTAAGGACTTAGCTCACTAAAATATGTAACTGAGTCGATTCATACCTTTTCCATTTTCATACAAGTCTAACCCAATTCGAAGAAAGATAACCATTCTATTTTCACACATGCCTCAGTCAACACTTACTCAGAAGGTCCCTACCTGAATTATTGAAGGTTTGCTAAGCTACCGAAGGGATTTAATAGAAACCCATTTCATTCGATACTTGAATTTAAACAAGCAAGGGATAGTCTGTTAAAAAAGATAAGTGAATCGACACAAGATCCTCTACCATGACCCAACACGAGTCACCAATCACAAGGTTTACGGTCAGCGAAGGAGGAAAGCAAAGCAAAATACTCTTCTTACGAACTAAGCCTTCTCCTCCGTCTCTAAATCAACATATGAATAGCTTGGGCATACCCATCTATCTCACGACAGTCTACTCGACCTACCTCATAGTCGCTCCAAAGGAAACATCTGCTACTACAGAGTTCGTTTCACAAGGAAAAAAAAATAATCTACATAGAACGTCTATAACATCATACACTTTACCAAGAGAGAGAAAACTCTACAATTTTAATTTCTGCCTTTCACTATTACATCCATTTAGAATACAAGCATTATCAGGAAGTCATAAAGCAACCTAGCCAAAAAAAAAAATTAAAACTGGAATTAGAATTGTAATCGGTTTGAGATAGCTTTTCATAAATTACCATTATTGATCAGACAATTGCAGTAACTAATAACATAACAAAGATTAAGTTTTACTGTTTACCTAGTTCATTCATTTTGTCCATTATGAAATAATTTTATGCTACAAAAAAAAAACCATTTTCGAAGCCAGAGAGCAATTATTTGAGGAGCAAGGAAAAAGCAGAAGCTCATTCTAAATGCCATAACAGATAAAAGAAAATAGAAGGACATTCAATTCATGACATAATAAAAAGGATAGCAGAAGATTGCAAGGGCAGGTTTAACATGCCTGGTTTAAAACGCCATCACCAAATGCATATGATTGTTTCAATGCAGCGGCTTGCCCTTAACCCGAAGTGCTCTGTGAGCTCATGCTAGCGCCCCAAACACGCGGTGAAAAACAGCTACACAGCCAACCCCATGATTTGAAGCTCGGACACAAGACATAATGATAACATCACGCTCCTGGATCTATGTTTTTCCACATCAGCTAGTTATCAGGAATCAAAACTATTGAACCGCTTGTCTTCCTACCCTCGAGGTCGGCATGAGCCTTTGCAGCTTCTGCCAGTGGTTATGTCTTTGTCACACAGAATTTTAGAACACCAGATGCAACATTTGCAAATAATTCTCCTGCAGTTTCCAGGAGCTCTTCTCGAGTTGCAGTGTATTGCATCATGGAAGGCCGTGTCAAAAACAACGATTTTGGGGCAAGGGCTGACAGAGGAACATGATAAATTGCACCTGATGACTGACCAAAGCTCACCATGTAACCTCTAGAAGCCAAGCACTCCAAAGATCCCTGGAATGTGTCCTTGCCTACAGAATCAAAAACGACCTGCACACCTTGTCCTTTTGTAATTTCTTTAACACAATCTACAAAATCTTCCTGGGTATAGATAATGGGATGATGGCATCCATCTTCAATTGCTTGTGCTGCCTTCTCCTTGGTCGATACAGTACCAATGACAGTGGCACCAAGGGCATTACCCCATTGACATAACAAAGATCCTACTCCTCCAGCTGCAGCGTGCACAAGAATTGTATGCCCAGGCTCCACCTTAAAGCAACGCCGAAGAAGAAACTGAGCAGTCATACCCTTCAGCATAATTGCAGCACCCACAATAGGATCAATGGTAGATGGCACTGGTACAACAAAACTTGCAGGAAGAATCTTCTCCTCAGTGTATGAACCCATAGGATTCCCCGCATATCCAACTAAATCACCAACCTTTCTCCCTGTTAGTCCTGGTCCTACTGCAGTTACCAGTCCCACTGCTTCTCTTCCGAGAATGAAAGGTAGCTCAGTTTTGTACACGCCTTTGTGGAAGTATACATCAATAAAATTCACACCAATAGCTTTGTGTTTAACACATATTTCTCCTTAACCAGTTTTAAGTACCTTTTGCATAAAAAACAACTGTTACAGCGACTGACATGGAGATAACTTGCATTATGAATGTCAACAAATTTATTCATACTCCCAGGATGCACTTCAATGTTCATTTACTCTGTATCTTCATATCAAACCACCATATCAACCCATGGGCTAGGCACTGGAATAACTTCCGGCCAGAACTAGAAACAATAGTGAACGCAATCTCAGCCTCACTTGCAAAACTTGCCTCAAGATTTGATCGAGCTTCTTCCATGTTAAATTCATCACCTGGACGGAAGCGACTTTCCAAAATGAAAGGGCAAGACAGCTCAACAAAGACTTTATCTCGTTCTTCTACTACAGCTGCAAGATTTTGCTACAACTGATCACGACTGTGTGGTCGCGTGCAACCAGAACATCAGGATCAACACCCACGGCTCCTTGGGATCACCCTGTGGCAGCAGTCACACATAACTCTCTCTGAACTTCACGAGCAGGGAGGAAGGAACAGGCGGCTGCCACCATGCGAAAGCATTCAACTTCAAAACGTTCGGCCCCAATCTAAACACGACCCAACAACTGAAAAAAATAGCCTATGCGGCCATGGAAAGGAGAGGAAAAGCAACTGAAGAGCTCCCAAACACCTGCGACTCCATTGGACTGGAGTTTCCATGCCATTGCATCTCAAATCCCAACAAAACAACCGGCCAGAACATGTCAAAGGGAGCAGGTAGCACAGGGCGCAAGAAATTTGCAAATCCAAGGAATTAAAGAGGGTGGGGCGGCTGGCAGAGGTAAGGCCAGTGGGAGGAGGCCACGTACCAGTCTAGATGGCAGGAAGGGGGGGTGAGGGATAGTAGAGCCTAGGCACAAATAGACAGAATTTGATTTTAAAACAGCGTCCCCTACGACCTGCGCCACACACCTACCCCCCCCATCTTTCCCACGCAACCCCTCCATTCCCTTAGCCATTTATTTTCAGTACCCAATGATCATAATACTCCAAACTTAATCAGATTAGAAATTAAGCCATCGGTATAAGTCTATATTTATTGCATTCAAACCCTATGATTTGTAAAAATTATAAGCTACTTGCTTTCACGATGAAAGACCAAGCACATGGCCATTAAACAACTATTTCACAAGGGTGAGTCAACTTCCACCACGCAAACAACTAACTCGTACACCAAGATTATCATTTAGACCAATGCTGATTGGGTGCATGCCACACAAAAATTGCATACTGCGAACTGAAGCCACACACTCGAATCTAAGGATTCGATTTACTAGTGTAAAAAAAATACATATATCATTCTACACCCATGTCTTCTGGGTATTTTATTTTTAAAATATAATCTCATGTAAATGAAGTACGCAACAATCAGATACTTAAAAAGGAGTGTATATAATCCAAATTTACCAGAGTCACCAGAACATCTCCAACAGTAACTCAGTAACAAGTTTATTCATTGGGCTAAAGCAAGTCGAAAAACCTCAGTCTTTTAATTCTCTGCAACTAACAGTGGGTTCTATCCCAACTCATAACAAAACTGAATCCCAAGCGATAATAAACCAAACTTCCGAACTCATCAACCCTTGTCGATGGGTTAAAGTCCTTGGCTCGACAACGAATAGGAGCAGGATGGAAATGGCTTCAAGGAAAGTTACTAGCCCAATCAACCTTGAAAAAGGGTTTACCGCCAAACGGGGCATTACATTCTCCTCCCCTTAAGAAAGCATCATCCTCGATGCGACAAAACACAGAGGAAAGGAAAAGGCACGTAACCAACAACATGCAAAGGAGATGGATGGTCAAGGGGAAACTCCTAAAGGGCCATCGCTACACCTAAAAAAAACTGAATTCATGATCTGGATGGTCAAGGGGGAAACTCCTCTAGAGTGACAAGAACTGCAAACTCACATCTGTTGATTATATTTTTTTATCATATAGCTACATCCTTATTTATTTCTTCACCTGCCTTGATTTGAATGGTGTTCCTATCCCTATACGAGTACCCCAAGCTTGACATCTCTAGGTGCTTGATGATGAACCCTTCTAGCTACAAATTCTCCATCAGTAGAGCTATTGTAAGCATGGGAAATTACCTAGGGTCATTTAGGTGGAATCCTTTATGTCAACATCTATTTCATTCATATTCTACTTTGATTGTCATGTTCAGTTCTTCTAATTACACCACCTTGTTATTCTACCCTTGAAGTGATCATAACAATCTTGGTAGCAATGTAGTCTACTACAATATATTTCTTTGTGCTTTAATCATTCCCTGCAAGGCCTTTTGACTTTTCGATCTTATTCTAAAAGGATTTCTTGGGTCTCTAAATTGTGGAAATATGATTAGAGATCAAAATTCGTGATATTATCTTCTCTTTCAATCTCCAACACGATTTATGGGGTTACATAGTTATCCATAGCTCCTTCAGTTTTTTTTGTTGCCCTGCTTTGTTTCTTGTCCCTTTATGTTTTCCTTTCTTATGTTGAGACCTATGTTTCTAATTATTTATACTTCCTCATAGTCTCCAAACATGATTATATTACCATTTACCCAGTAACTTATTTTCCCATATCACAAGTAAGTTGGATACTATGTGAATCTCCCATCCTAAATGAATTTCTCAATGACTCTAACAAGCCTAAACTCATGCTAACATTTTCGGTCCAAATTTCTAATATATTTTTCCCTCTTGATACACCAACTTCACAAGGCGACACTTCTCAATAAAATTCGGTGCTTTCTTAAAAAAATCAAGTAAGAAGCTACCAACATTAATGATATGGGTGAATGAAATCTACTCCAAAAATTTTCTTTCCCGTAACCTCGTCGAAAGGAAGGAAGAGGAATAGTGACTAGAAAATCTCTAGTACCTCACTCCATAACATAAGGTGCACCAATCCTTTAACCCCTCCTCCCACCATATTCATTCATGGTGCCATTCTCCATTCCTCTTGTTCTACTTTCATGCACCCAAGTATTCCTTGGAAAAAAAATTGCTTTGATTGGATTTGCAAAATACATAAATACACAATAAAATGCATCATAGTTTACTTAACATGTTTTCAATCATGACTGTAGGTTTTGGTTGGTTCGTGGAGACACTTGAGGCTGCGGAAAAGTCACTTGCGAGAGCTAAGAACAATGACATTTGGCTACTTTTTATGAAATTGTTGATTCTATTTTATTTCGCAAGGCCCAAACTTCCCTTCCATATTTCAGTGCTAATTATATCCCGCATCAACTGTGTGCTAATAGTTTTTAGCATGCACAATAATCGGAGTGAAATTCATCTCCATACAGTTGTTAAATAATTTCCTACCTATGTTTTGTTCCACTCCGGAGGTAAATGTAAAACAAATTATGGAACCCCTCTCGGATCCCTTACGATGTCCACATCGCACAGTCCGTTGCGCGATTGCTAGCTATGTCATACAATCTAACCTCATAAACTACATGTTAATTAATTTATCATACAATTCTCTATTATTCGAACCTACCTAAATAATCTCATGTTGAACTTTGTCGTGGTCTTTTACAAAACATTGACTAGCTTACACTATAAAGTAGATTCCTTTAACTCACATTAACGTATTAAAGAAATAAGTAGAATATAACTACATATATTATATGTTTTTTTTTTTTTTTTAATAATAAGAGTTTTGAGAATAATTTGTTGATAATAAACAAGATTCTCATTTGATTAATACAAAAATCAACGATATCTGTACTCCTCTAGATTGAAGTCCTCTAATCGTTGAACTTTGCAACATGTACATATTTGTCAATAATGAAAATACACCCTTCAACTTAAAATAAAGACACGTTACCAGCTTTTTGAAAGTACAAACAGAGATCTGACAATTGTCATATGTGCGGGACGGCGTGGCGTCAGAAACCCTGAAGCCATGAAAACAGCCGTTCGGCCTTACATCGTTTTCATCTTTTAGCTGTTATCTACCATTCATCGGAATGCTAATTTCAAGGCTCTCATTGCCATTCATATGTCGCATTCATCAAAACAAATCAGTGCTTTGCCTGCGGAAATATCTTCCAGCCTTGGCCGGAACGCCTTGTATTCTCCTAAGAAAAACCATTGTCACCGTGGTTTCACCTATTTCGGGATCACCATTTTGAAGTAAAGGAGACGGCGTTCTCGTTTGCTGCCATGAATCATCAGACACCGTTCGATCATCATCTTTCCTTATCTTTGCAGAATCTGTATCGGGTTGGTCTAGGGGATACCTCTCAAGCCCAGAACCTACGTCCTGCCCGGTCCTTCAACAACCACCAAGAATCCATGAAATTTGCAAATGAAATAGCAGCAGCTCCCCACCCTCTTGGCGATCTCGGCGCAGTAGTTCATAACTGCAATGTGGAGGGTTTTCAGAACGCGTTTTTGTCGGTGGACAGGCCTGCTCTTTCCATCCCTCATCCGCCTCACTTTCAGGATTTTTATATGCACGGTGAGCACAAACCTCGCGTTCAGTCCTTAACTAATGGATGGATAACAAATGAAGCTAAAGAAGAGGAACGGGAATCCCTCAAGCGACAGCGATCTTTTACCACCCATTTACTGCCATGTTCATCGTTCAGGGAGAACCACATTGTTTCAGAAAGGCTGAGGCGCAGCGAAATGAATGAATTGCTGGCACAAATGCGTTCTTTATTACCGAATCCAACTGTCAAGGTATGATGTGTTTCATTACGAAAAATCTTGGACGACTTTTTTATTTGATTTTGTTTTCAATAACCATTAATCACGGAGGGTATATTCTCTGACCTCTTGGCAAATAAGACTCGTAAGATTTTATTTCTGTTAAGAACAAATGGGAGTTTAATAATGACGAAAAAAAATGCACAGAGATTATTGCTAACATTCTCGATTGTAATTGTATTTTCAGAGTGATAAGGCTTCCATTTTAACAGAGACCATAAAATACATCGAATCTCTCAAGTGCATCCTTGCCATTCATTCTAAGAAGCCTCGAACTACCATATTGCCCAACGCCATAAAATCTAAAGCAATAAGCAAAGAACAAAAATTGCCGTTTACCAGATGCGATAAATCAACGTGCACCAAGTATTGTGAACGGCACGATAATTTGAATGTGAAGTACGACCGAAGACACATTTTCATTACAATCAACTCTATGAACAAGAAGAACCTTTTGCCCTCAATAATTCTGGCCGTGGAATCGCATGATATACAAGTAATGGATGCTTTTGTTTCTGTAACGGAAAGAGTAACATTTCTATGCCTACACGCTAAGGTGGGTGGGTGTATTTCGCATTTTATAACTTCCAGTAATATTAGAACTGACGGCTAACGTACATATACATATTTATCTGAAGGTTTTTATTGTTTTTCCATGACAAAACAGGCCGACCAGATCTTGGATAATGTGGCAAGAGAAGATCTGTATTGTACATTGAACAAGCTTATCGATTCTGAATTTCATTAATGTTTACCATAAGTGCAGAATTGAATAATCTCTGCCTCTGCTGGATGACTGTAACCAGCACTCATAAACCTGGTAGGGTCCCCTCTCTCCCAATGACCAGAAAAATATCAAACATAGTTAAACATGGTTAAATCATATTGTTTAATCTCTGCTTCTTGTTAAATTTATGATTGGTTGAGAGATATAGACCCCACAAAGCATAACAGGTAGTTAAAATTCTAGAGTTTTCAGATAGTTTGTTATGAATGGTTACTGCGTTTCAAGCAGTCTTATTAGATACATAATTAATAATCAAAACTGATGTTTTTCACTGATGTTTTTACTAATTTTTATAATTATGGATATTGGCCTCTTGTTCTTAAGATTTTGTATTCAGTTTCTTCTCATAATTTCGGCGTAAATTGCTCATTTTTGCTTTGTTTGATCATTTAGTTGTTCGATTGTTGAAATGGCCTTAAGAAGCCCCAAAAATGGTACATGTGACACAACAACGTAATCTATGCATGCATATAACAAAAATTGAAATATTAAAATTTCAAAAATATATAAAATTTTAACATGAAATTTGTAAGAATAAAAAGGAGCAAGGAATGGTACACCTGTATGTATAGACTAATTATGTCCTTCAAATAATATAGAATGCTATGCATTCTTGTCAAGATAAGTGAAGATACAGCATCAGAAGCCACAGAGCCTTTGGAGTGACCAAATTTAAAATCAGAATAACGTTGGGGGCATAGTCTGCACAACTAGGAATGCTAAGAGAGTTTAAACATGAAGAAACCCCAATACTAGACGAGCTATACTATTAGTAGACATAATGAATTGGTGTGTACTAAGTCAAACATTAAAATGTGTGCCATTGCATAGACCTACAAATTGCAATGCTATAGGATAGTGCGTGTTAATAAACCATTATGCTGCTTTAATAAATCAGGCTGCAACACATGGATCTAGGTTTTTTCTTCTTGAGTGTCTTGAATTTGTTGAAAGAAATAATTTGAAATGGAAACAAGATGGTGTAATTTTATAGTCTGTATTCTTTACTTTCTCATAATCATGCCCTATGAATTTTCCAATAAAATGCATTCTATATGTAGAATAGATCAAGTAACCATGCCCCCTGCATTTACAACAAAATAATGTGAATGTGTAATGTAATTTGTATTTTTCTGAATAAATTCATACCTAACATATTGTAAAAGCTAAATTTTTGTGAGATTTCTTTTTCCCTTTTTAAATATAACAAGATATAAGCACCAAATTTTGGATAGTATCATACCATAGTTCTATCCAAGTGTGAAATACTTTCTCTTCATAGAACATTGTATATGTTCCAATTTGTAATATTTTCACCTATTCTTGTAACATGTTCACATGTTTTATCTATCTTTTAATTTAATTTTATTCCTAATTTGCATTGATATTTCTATGACAGCCCCTACTAAATGACTCCATTTTTGAGGGAAGGAAAAGATTGTAGATCATTTGACTTAAAAGAATTGAAGTGTTTCTAAGTCAGATATAGTAGTTAGTCATTATTGGAAAATATAAATAGGTGCATACATTTATATATTCGGGCCTAATATAGAGAGTGCATGACATATATTGTGTCACATACAAATTGTAAACACAACAAGCATATAAGTACATAATCTCTCACTTAAATGCATGCATTATGTCATGCATAATATAAAATAAAATTCAAAATTTTTATACCTAAGGGGATCACAAGTGTTGCAAACTCATGATAGTCCAAGGGACACATAAAGATATCCTAATGAGGATTCCAAAAAGGGGTGCTAAAGTTTCACATAGATAAATTGTCAAAGGAAAAACAAAAAGGGAAAGAAATAAGTAATCCAGTGTGAAAAGAATATATCGATAGAAGCCAATATGCATATACATCATAATGTTTACTAGTCATTTACTATTCACATACATTGCTTTGAAAATCATAATAATATCATTTATCACAATGTATAATATGAACACAAAAAATATATGTGAAGTAGAATTGAAGAAAGTTGTGTAATATATAGAATATTAGCACATGATGTTGTAGAATGATGCCCCTAGATTATCAAATCAATTGGGTCAAGGGAAATTATAACATTTGAAATCATGTAGTATCATTTGTATCCTAAATCATGATTGTATACCCACGAAAATGTACATGTCTATATAAAATGGAACTTGTTATCTACAAAATTACTCAAAAAATATCACATGTAAAGTAGAAGCTAATAGCTCGAGCTATACTCAAATCTTGATATTTTTCTTTTTAATATTTTATATGTATTATATTTTTAAATATTTTAATGTTATTTTTTGATATTTTTTCAGAAATATATGTAATGAAAAAATTCAAATAGAAAAGGGATATCGAGAATTTTGTCTACATTCACATGATAGTCTAAAATGACATTACATATCATATCATAAATATTTCCTGATATAGGAAATTTTGTTTAAAGGACCAGAATAGGAACCATGGGCATCGAGAGAGTATTGTGTAGGATAGGATTTTTTTTCACTTTAAGCTTGGTTTATATTAACTATTCAAACATGGTAACAAACCCTTAACCGAAATCTATAGCTGCGAAGACTCCTGTTCAATGCGGCGGTGATGGCGTGGCTCAGGGTGGTGACCCGAACCTCATAGATTGAGTGACCGATGTGGAAATTGGGGGAAAATAGTGGCAGGTATCTATTTCTACATTTTCCATGAAGCCCTTGAAATCTCCAGCAAACTGTTGGAAATATGCATGTGATGCATATTTAATTCCAACCATAGCTTTTTTTAGGAAAGCAAATTTTAGCTTTAGTCTTGTTTTAGTTTGCTTTAGTTAAGTTAGTTTTATCTTATTTTTATCATTAGATTTAATTCAAATAAATCTGTTTTAAATCATGCATAGCATGCAACTGTTTTAAAGCATGAGTTTAGATTTAGAATGCTCAGTTGAAGAGCTGTTAGTGGGTGAGTTATTCTATTTAAATAACAGCAATTGTAATTGGTTTGTATGCACACACAAAAAGGTGTGAAATATGCACAAGCAAGGAAGGATGTGCATTGAAAGCACACAGCTGCACGCACAACTTGATTGTAAAGAACTGAAGCTCTGAGTATGATGAAGCTTTTATTAATGGCGATTATGCACAGCAGTGCTGGTTCGAATATTCATATGTTTATGCAAGTTATTTAAGTATTCTGTTTATTTCTTTTATGTTGTTTGTTGTATAAGACTGCAGATTTTCTACAAATTGGTATCAGAGCAAGGTTATTCCAGCATCTTATTAAATTGGTAGCAAGCTATGGCTTCTACATCCGGTATGCAGACACCACAATTTAATGGAAAGAATTACGAATACTAGTCGTTGACCATGAAGGCACTATTATGATCTCAAGACGTGTGGGAGATCGTTGAAGATGGGTACACAGACCCCGCAAATGCAGCAGCATATATTGCACTTTCTCAAGCAGAGAAAGATACTTTGAAGGAGTTACGAAAGAAGGACGGAAAAGCTCTTTTCTATATTCATCAGGTAATGCATGAAAGCGTTCTTCCAAGAGTGGCAGCAGCTAGTCAAGAAAAGACTACATGGGATACTTTACAGGTTACATATCAAGGTAAGGAGAAAGTAAAAACCGCTAAGCTACAGTTACTTCGTAGAGATTTTGAGAATTTAGCAATGAAAGATTTGGATTCTGTAGAATCATTTTTTACATATGTAGTTGGCTTAGTCAATCAAATCAAATCCCATGGTGAGACTCTTAAGGACATAAGGATTATTGAAAAATTGCTTAGAAGTTTGCCTACGAAATTTGATCCTTTAGTTGTTGGTATTGAAGACACTAAGGATCCAAGTCAATTTTCTATTAATGAGTTGCATGCATCACTAATCAATCATGAACAGAGGATGAATAGATCACATGCAAGTGTAGATCAAGCTTTTGCATCTCAGCCAGCAGGTAGTTGTGGCAAAAGAAGAGGAAGTTTCAGCCCAAGAGCAGAGGAAGAAGTCCATCTAGAGGACGTGGCAGCAGTTCATCAAACTCAAGTGGAAGAGGACAAAATCAAGAATAGAGTTATGGTCAGAGACAAGATAAGTCTCATGTTCATTGTCATTATTGCAAGAAGTATGGGCACTATACTTATGATTGCAAGAAAAAGCAATATGATCAAGAGAGACAAAATCAAAATCAGGTTGGAAGTTTTATTTCTAAACCTATGTTTATTGCATGCACAAGGATTACCAAAGCAATACCTTCTTTATCCCCTATTGAATGTAATTTGTCAAAAGAGAGTCCATGTGATGTATGGTATTTCGATTCAGGTTGCAGTAATCACATGACAGGTAATCTAGATTTGTTTTCTAGTTTGGATGATTCAGTTAAGAGTGATGTAACTCTTGGAAATAACAATATTGTGTCCGTGAAAGGAAAAGGCACGGTTAGTATTCTAAGAAGACAGGGGGAGAAAACAAGTATGCAAGATGTTTACTATGTTGCAGGTTTGAAACATAACCTTATGAGTATTGGACAACTGGTACAGAAAGGATACCGAGTCTATATGGAAGACAATGAGTGCGAGATTGTGGACAAAGCTCCTAGCACTCAGTTGATTGCAAAAGTGAAGATGAGAAGTAATAGGATGTTACCATTGATTTTGAAACCTAGAAAGAAGAAGAAATAAGATCTGTTTGCAACAAAGTCATGCGTTAAGCCAAATTAGTCTTTTGTTGAGTCCTGCCCTCAAACAGATGAGTCCTGTGCCAATGAAAATCAGGTCTGCGCTACAGTAAGCGAGTCCTACGCTGATTCCTACGTAAATATAGTTGAGTCTCTACGCTAAAGGAACACAATCAGCTTTTCATTCAGTCATGAAGGATGAAACATGGCTTTGGTATCTAAGGTATGGACATTTGAATTTTGGAGGTTTGAATTTATTACATAGAAAAAATATGGTTAAAGGTTTGCCATTGATTCAGAAACCTGAAAGGGTATGTGAAGGTTGTATTTTGGTAAAGCAACACAGAGATTCATTCCCAGTTAGCAAAAAAGTGAGAGCAAGTGCACAACTTGAGATTGTACATTCAGATTTATGTGGACCTATGCAGACAACTTCTATTGGAGGTTGTATTTATTTTATGACATTCATTGATGATTACATAAGGAAGACATGGGTTTATTTTCTGAGAAATAAATCAAATGCCTTTGATACATTTCAGCAGTTCAAGGCATTAGTGGAGAAGCAAAGTGGATACTACATCAAAGTTCTCAGAACGGACAAAGGAGGTGAGTATGTTTCTAATGAGTTTATGAATTTTTGTAGATATCATGGTATACACAAGCAGTTTACTACCAGGTATACACCACAACAGAACGGTGTGGCAGAGAGGAAAAATAGAACCATCATGGAGATGGCAAGAAGCATGTTGAAGGCAAAACATCTTCCAAATGAGTATTGGGTAGAAGCTAGTAGTAACTTCTGTTTAAATTTTCAACAGGTGTCCAACGAAACTTGCTAGGAACATGGTTCCTCAACAAGCATGGACTAATAGGAAACACAGTGTTTCACATTTCAGAGTTTTTGGTTGTGTAACGTATGCACATGTACCTGATGAGATAAGGAAGAAGTTAGATAACAAAGGAGAAAAGTGTATTTTTGTTGGGTATTCAGAGAATACAAAAGCATACAAGTTGTACAATCCAGTCACTAGAAAGGTTGTGATCAGCAGGGATGTACATTTTATTGAGAATGAAGCATGGGATGGAAGTATAGAGAAAACATTGAGTATAGCAACATCTATTCTGCATGATGATATGGCAGATGAAACTTTAGAGCAACAAGCTACTGTATCTACAAATCTTGGACATGCACCACAAGTTGTAGCACAAGCTACACCACCATCTACAATCAGGAGGTCACCAAGATTTCAGCCATCTTCAGGCATGCAAGAGACACCACAGGGAACACAAGAAGCTACTCCATCACCAAAAAGCAGTCCTGCATCGAATACTTCTGTGCAGCGGAAAACAAGAAGTCTAAGTGAGATTTATAATGTTGATACAACTAATTCATTTTCATTTTTTGCATTATTTTCTCAAGCTGCAGATCCAGTATATTACGGAGAGGCTGTAAAGAATGAAGTTTGGGAAAAATCCATGGATGATGAGATTGATGCTATAGAGAAGAATTAGACATGGAGCTAATGGATCTTCCAAAAGGAAAGGATGTGATAGGAGTCAAGTGGGTCTACAAGACAAATTACAATGCTGATGGAAAAGTACAGAAGCACAAAGCAAGGCTAGTTGCAAGAGGTTTTACGCAGAAATATGGAGTTGACTACAATGAAACATTTGCACCAGTAGCATGTTTGGATATGGTAAGAATGGTTTTAGCAATTGCAGCTCAAAACAAATGGCCTATTTATCAGATGGATGTTAAATCAGCATTCTTAAATGGATTCCTTGAAGAGGAAGTTTATGTAAATCAGCCAGAAGGTTATGAGATTGAAGGTCATACAGGAAAAGTATACAGATTGAAGAAAGCACTCTATGGTGTCAAGCAAGCACCTAGAGCTTGGTACAGCAGAATAGATTCTTATTTGATTGAGAATGGTTTCAGTAGGAGCAGCACTGAGCCTACCTTATACACCAAGATAAATGAACAAGGTAAAATTTTAATTGTTTGTTTATATGTAGATGATTTGATCATTACTGGAAATCTATCTACAACGTCATTCAAATCAGCCATGAAGAAAGAGTTTGAGATGACAGATCTTGGTCTTATGCATTATTTTTTGGGTATTGAAGTTCAACAATCAGAAGGTGAAGTTTTTATCTCACAAGCAAAGTATGCAAGTGACGTTTTGAAAAGGTTTAACATGTTAAATTGTAAGCCAGCACCAACACCAGTTGCAGTAGGCTTGAAGTTGAGCAAAGAGGATGAAGGATCGTTTGTGGATCCAACATTGTTTTAAAAGTTGGTTGGAAGTCTTATGTATTTGATGGCCACAAGGCCTGATATCATGTATGGTGTGAGCCTCATATCAAGGTTTATGGAATCTCCAAAAGATTCACATTGGCAAGCTGGAAAAAGAATTTTGAGGTATGTACGTGTAACAAGAAATTATGGAATTCTTTATTCAAGTTCAGATGAGTTCAAACTCATTGGTTATACAGATAGTGACAATGCTGGAAGTATAGATGATCGAAAAAGCACATCCGGCTATAATTTTAACTTTGGAACAGGAGTGGTTTCATGGGCATCAAAGAAGTAGCCCATTGTCACGTTATCTTCAGCAGAAGTAGAGTATGTAGCAGCAACAAGAGCAGCATGTCAAGCTGTTTGGATGAGAACAGTGTTGACAGATTTACAACAGAAACAAGAGGAAGCTACACATATTTTTTGTGACAACAACTCAGCCATAGCATTGTCAAAAAATCATGTTTTTCATAAGAGGAGCAAGCATATTGATACGAGGTATCATTTCATCAGGGAGCTAGTAAACAACAAGGAAATTCATCTTGAATTTTGTAGATCCGAAGATCAGTTTGCAGACATTTTTACAAAGGCTTTAGCAAAAGAAGTTTTCGAATATTTGAGAGATTGTTTGAGAGTATGTGAACCTGCACATGGTAGATCTGAAAAAGCAAACACAACTATAGAAGAGTGAATGCTACAGTTTGAAATTAAGGGGGAATGTTGGAAATATGCATGTGATGCATATTTAATTCCAACCGTAGCTTTTTTTAGGAAAGCTAATTTTAGCTTTAGTCTTGTTTTAGTTTGCTTTAGTTAAGTTAGTTTTATCTTATTTTTATCATTAGATTTAATTCAAATAAATCTGTTTTTAAATCATGCATAGCATGCAACTGTTTTAAAGCATGAGTTTAGATTTAGAATGCTCAGTTGAAGAGCTGTTAGTGGGTGAGTTATTCTATTTAAATAACAACAAGTATAATTGGTTTGTATGCACACACAAAAAGGTGTGAAATATGCACAAGCAAGGAAGGATGTGCATTGAAAGCACACAGCTGCACGCACAGCTTGATTGTAAAGACCTGAAGCTCTGAGTATGATGAAGCTTTTATTAATGGAGATTATGCACAGCAGTGCTGGTTTGAATATTCATATGTTTATGCAAGTTATTTAAGTATTCTGTTTATTTATTTTATGTTGTTTGTTGTATAAGACTGCAGATTTTCTACAAATAGTTTGAAGTCTGATCCTCTTATTCTTACAAGCGATGGCATTGGACTTTCAAACCCTTCTCTTCTCTAGGCGACGGTGGTGGAGAACGGATTGTTTTGCGCAAAGGATCGGATCTCTTCTCTTTCATCACTAGAGAGGTTGCGAATGATGTGGGTGGCTCCCTTGTGCAGAACCCTTCTATCCAATTTGGTGATAGACCTCCATCTATCTCCTGCGAGAGTTATACTTTGTATTACTCTACTAGAGGCAGGACATCCACTTTTCGACCGGCCCCTACCTTTACTAAGAAGGTTAATGAATAGGTTGAGTGATGCTAGGTGTTCGTTCCAGGAGGTAATGTAGGAGAAATATAGGAGGAAACCTACGGTTAATGTTGTTAATATCCCTTACATCTCTTTCACAGATGAAGTGATTGAAGCTGAGACCTTCTACTAGGAACTTTCCTTGTTTTTCAGATTTAGTTGTTTTTGGCCCACCTTTTCAGTCCTACACTCTTGGATCTCTAATTACTGGATCCCTCTATTGCATGACAGGTTATACTTTTATCCTTGTGCTAAAGTAACTTTTATCGTTGTTTTTTATTCAATAACTAGTAAGTACACAATAGGTAGAAACCTTTGGACCTGGCAGTCGCATTACCTTGTCATGAAACCATGGTTCCCATATTTTAACCCGACCACTAAATATTTCTCCTACATACCAATATGGATAATATTTCCTCACTTGCCTTTGTAATTCTAGAACCCTTGTTGTCTTATTTACATTGGAAATGATATGGGAAATATGTTAAAAATTGATTCCAAAACAACATACTTTAACCACAATACATTTTCCTACATCCAGGTGGAGATCAATATCTCAACGAATCTACATACTAGCATTGACCTTAAAGTTCAATAAAGATCTTGGTCCCAGCATCTTGATTACGAAGGATTTCCGTTCAAATGCAAAAGATGTTTTGATTTCAGACATATGATTTTTTATTTTTTTCAAGAAAAGCATAAAAATGAAAGAGCTACTTGGTGGAAAAATACTCTTCTAGAGATTTTTTTTCTTTGATGCTAAGGAAGACTTAAACTCAAGTGCTGATTTGGAGGAATTGGCTGAATTGTTTCTTAAAACTCTCCTCAGAGAAATTCCAGCTGAAGGAAACAAGGTAAAATTATAAGCTCATTCTTAGCCAAATAAAATTGTAGATAATAATTTATGAATTTGTTTCGTTATTAATCCCAAGACAAGAGATTATGAGCGCACAACATATGTCAGAATATTGAGAGACGTGGATACTTCGGTATATTTTCTAGCCACTATTAAACATAAAGTTGAGGATATAATTTGGACACAAAATCTGGACTATGAAGGGTTTCCCTTACGGTGTAGAACATACTTTTGTCTAGGTCATTTAGTTACTAACTATCATATGGGGAGAAAATATGTTAAAAGAAGAAGTTCTTGGTGGAAGAATTCTAATCCTAGCCATATTGTTGTAAATGACCCAAGATAGTGACTCAGATACTCAGTCTAAAAAAGATGTTGATGTAGATTCTAAGAATAAGGAAGAGTTTTCCTTCTATATAGAAGGACCCGATGCAACAAATTCTTCACATTTCAACAGATGAGGTAGGTTTGGAAAAAGGAATGGATCCCCTTCCTATTGCTTCATCAAGTTACAAAGAGCATATAGAATTTATGATTCTAATTCATGATATTGAAAATGAAAAATATAAATACAGAAAAGGATTGGAAGGTTGTAAATAGAAAAAATAATAGGTATGAAATCCTCCCCTTAAGATGCACTTACATTCCAATGGGAAGGGGTATAAGGGAAGTGTTTGTTCTTTTTGTGTTGTTATTTGGATGGGATGTTGGTTCGGATGTGTTGTTGTTTTCGTTTCACTTTTTCATTGGTTGAGGTTGTCTTACTTGATCTTCACTGATATATCTTTGTCACCACTTTTGTACGGGGTAGGGTCCCGTTAACCCTCATTTACATCTAATAAAAAAAATTGTGGAATCAAAATCTAGTGAAGTGAAAAAAGAAAATGGTTCCTTGAATGGTAATATCTATAGGCCAATTAATTATCTTGAAGTCATGCTTCTTATTGAATACGTATCAAATGGTTGGAAAACAGTTCAAGGAAATAGAAAAAACAATGAAATATTTTCTCATACCTAATTTTTGAGTTTCCCTACTAGTCCAACTTATCTTAGTTTTCTTATTGTTGTAGTTATTGTTATATATGGGATTTCAGGACTTTCCTATTCCTGTGTTGGGCACCACTCAAAACCTAACTTTTACCCTTTATAAAAATAATTAACTATATATACTATTGTAGTGACCTAGGAGATTTCATTGATGTGTATTTACATGATTTTGATAGTGGGTTATGTTAATGGTGTGATAATATAATATTTTCCCATAACTTGGTTGCAAAGTATTTGTAAAAGTTAGGTTATTAGTTTCTTAGTGACTAGTTTCACAAAAATATTAGGGTCTCGAATATCATCCATAATAGCCATTGAAGACAAGAAATTCCTTGAAATTTGTAAAATTTAATACAAGAGATGTATCTTACATGGTTATGTTGTAGTACCCACTCCTCTTCAACACCTATTTCTTCTTTATTAATGTCATTTAGATACCTATAGACATGGATATTGATATAGTATTTTGATAGCACGTGATTAAACTATATGAAAATTTAATTATTATTGTGATCTGGCTCTTATCATTGAGTATAAGGATGCTTAGCCGATTTTGGTGGATATTGTAACACATGTGATTTAGCATTACTTTACTATAAACTGACATCTTGGATTCAGAGTAGTTGCAATTATGTTTTGAGGCATTGTCTAACCATGTGTACATTGATATTGTGTTTTATTGATTTTATGATGATCTTAAGTGATCTATGACAATTGTGTGATTTTCATAAAAATGTGAATTGTGATTTTGGATAACTGTAAATGTTGATTTAGAATAGGATTGCGTACCATAATGTATGATGAAATTATATGATGGATGATTTATACGTGTTTTGAGTTATTTGATGTATTGATATGGCCTTGAGGTTGAAGGTGGTATTAGTTTATGGTTACAAGAAATGTAATTACACAAATAAGGAGGGACTAGGAAGGCCAACCATGAGGGAATGTTGCATGTTAACAACATGACCACCTCGGTATCTATTATGTTTGTGTTTGTGTTTGTGTCACCTTCTTGTTTGTCATCTTTTTAAATGTATCCATGGGGGAGCAGCTTACATGTGACCATGGGTAGGTGTGTGTTAGTATTTCTATGTTATGTTTTTGTGCTTATGTTATTTATTTATTATGGATCTTCTAATTTTATTTAAGTTCTAATTCACCCCCTTATTTCAATATGCTATTGTTTGACTGAGCTATTGTTTCACCCTATGTTCTTATGTTTGTTATGTATCTTTGATTAATTAAGTTAATTGTAGGGGACTAATGTTAATGTGATGGTGTGGCTTTTGGGAGGTTTATATTCCTTGGAATATACTTTATTCCTTTCATGTCTTTTGTTTGAATTTTTAATTTGGTATTGGTATGTCTACCTTTCCTAAGCCTAATTTCGGATTTGGGCTTTGAGCCCAATTTTGAGAGCTTATGGGACAATTTTTACTTGTCCCACATTCTTTACACTTCCCTCCTAACCTAACCTATGATCCAAGGGGTCAATTTAGGCCCTTAATCATGAAAATTTGAGAGGAAAGAGGCAATTATTTCTCTCATGTTTTGAATCTCCAAATTTATCTTTGAAATTTGTAAAAGTGAGCTTGTGTGTAATTTTGGTGATGGTATCTCCTCACCTACCTCTCTATGATGCTTTGGTTTGTGCGAGGAATAGGTAATGTGGATTTTATGGAGATTAAGTGGCATAATACATGGAGCCGCATCACCTCTCCCTCCTTATCTATTTATGTGTTTTCCTTTCATGATTTTGGGTTACTTGTTTTAATTACTTGGATTTTTGATTGAGAAGAGTTGGTTGGTGTACTTTCTTCAGGGAAGAAATTGAATTGAAATTTCATGAAGGAATAAGCTACCATCAATGGAAAGGTAGGATCTTGACTCATGTTATTTTTTGTTCCTTTTTTAGTGCAAATTGAATGAATGTATGTGTATGTTTGTTGGGCTTGGGTAGTTATTACTTAAGAAAAGGTGTGGGGAGTGGGAATATGGAACCATTGGGGAGATACAAGGGATTTTTGTGAGGTTTCTTTGAGGAGGGAGTGTGGGTAAGGTGTTCCACCTATGGGGAGAGAAAATTTTTAAAATTGCTGTATTTTGCATATTTGCATCATGGAGACATAAGGGATTTTGAGTGTGTTTTGTGATGTGCAATTTTGGGGTTCTTGGGTGTACCCTTACCCCACATGAGAGGTATAAATATGTTTTATCCATTATTCCCTCTCCTTTAGCTCTGAATTGATCCTTTGTGAGGCATTAAAGTTGCATGTTTTAATTGTTATTCATATGTTGAAGTAAAATGAATGTATGTGTATGTGTAAATGTGGAAGCCCTTGTTCTTAGTTTCATGGTTATGAATGTGCTGCATTATTTCATGGTTAGAACTTGGGAACCAATGAAGGCGTTGTCTTCACCCTTTCATTAGATTCATGGTTGGGAGGAGAGTGTTTCCTATCTCTCTGATTAGTGTGTTGGAGTTACAGTGAAGAAATTCTAGGTTTTGAAATGGAGTTGCAAGAGAATTTTGGGAAATTTGAGATTTTTTTCTCCACCATTTTGGTGGAGGGCTTGTATCATTGTTCCATTTTAATTATTTTAAGATGTATGTACTTCAATTCATTACTGGAAGGACTTAAATCAATTAGAAAATTATTGGAAAATTTTATTTATTGTAAAGTCTGTTGTAATACCCAGTAAAACAACCCACTAGAGATGCATGAAAAAACCTAGGGTTAGTTAGGGAAAATTATGGAATAAATTATTATTTTTGTTTAAAAGAATCTACAACTAGGTTACAAAACAACATTTGTCACTAACAGGTTTTGAAAAAATTCTAGTCTACTAGAACATAATTTAATTTTATTAGTAATTATTACAGGTCATAAGGTCCAAAATTTAGGGTTAGAAGTTTCAATTAGGTTCAGAGGGAAATTCCTCACCATACCCACTCTCTAACACGCTTAAAGTTTCAACTTGGTTTTTATCACACTTAATACTTTATAATTCTTCCTAAACTACTCCCATTGGATAGGAAATTTCCTCACCTTTCTAATGATATAAATAAGTCCTCCTAACTCCTCATATTTTTCAAGTTATGGGTCGGCGGGCCTTGGGGTGAAAATTTTCCCGCAAGAGTGGGCCTATGGGCCTAGGGGTGAAAATTTTCCCTTGCGCAGATTGGCGGAGTGGGGAAAAGTTTTGTAATTTTTTCCTCTTTTGGGGCAAAAGCATGATTTGGCTCAATGCACCCACGGGCCCAAAGAGGACACGTGTCAAGCTCTTATTGGTGCGGAGAAAACAGACTTGCGGGGGCACATTTGAATTTAAGACTTTCAAGTTTAAAAATGCAACGGGTTAAAATCAACGTGTGCCTCTACTACTCCCAAGTTCTTCCACATGTCATGATTTTATTTGATGCGGGTCATCGAGTCGACGGAGAGATTTAGGAAATTATTGCAAAAAGGTTTAAAAACTTAAGTTTTCAAGCACACCTGCTTCTCCGCCGGCGCCTTGTGATGCCACGTGGCATCACCTGATTCACTATGGGTTGGTAGGGAGGTGGAGGAAAATTAGAAACTTTTCTCAACATTTTCTAAAATGCTAAGGTCAAAACAGATTCTGTGCCTCCGCCGTTGCCTTGCAAGGCAACGTGGCAGCTTCTGATTGGCTACAGCATAACAAAGTGGCGGGGAAAAGTAGGAAAATTTTCCCAAAATTTTTAAAAAAGGTTAAGTTCAAATTTTCAGCCAACGAAAGGAGAAAAATGGAAAAAATGGGGCAGCGGGTTCAGAGGGGAAATTTTTCAAACATTTCTTTTTGATAGTTAGATTAATTTTTGAAGCTAAAATGAAGTAAAACTTCAAAAGGCCATAAGTTTTGATAGAAAGCTCAGTTTTTGGAAAATGAGGACTTTCTGGAAATATCTCAATGTCCTCTTTGCATAGAGATCATTAGTTTTAGATTTTGATAACATTTAATGGGTAATGCTTAAGAAAATGGTCTACAGACTTATATAGTGCGAGCTGGTAAATTTTAACTTGTTACATTTATTCAATTTGATCTTCTTCCTCTCTCAAAATGTCAAATAGACATGGGGGATTGTTCTTAGATGAATTTTAGGATGTATTGGAAAGGTTTACAACTTTTTACAACTTTTGATAGCTAAAAGACGTTAAAAGGTTTGGGCCTGATTTTGTAATGTTTGAAGGATTTTTCCTTGAGTGTTTTAGTCCAATTGAGTTCATTTATATCATAACATGTTAACTTTTAAAGTTTTAGTGTTAGTTATTGTTTGCAGGTTCAGAAAGTGCATTTTATAGGAAGTATTTGCCAGTTTTAAAATCAAAACAGAGGTCAATTTCCTTAGGATTTGTTTATCATTTTCCATCTTCCAAGTATGGAAAATTCACTTCCCTTTTATTCTAATACATTTAGTTGATTAAAACAAACCATATAATAGCTAAAATTCAAATTCTAATTTCCAATTTTAACATTTTTCAAAAGAACAGAGTTACATATGTTTCCTTCATACGTATTCCTCTTTTCAATTTTCCAAACAGAGATTTCAAATTAAAATTTCATGATCAATTTCAATACAATAATACATATTTACAAAGGTCATGCAATATTTTATTTATTTCAAATATACAACTTTACAACTTACGTATCATTCTTTCACATTCTTTCCAAAACAAAAATAGAGTATATATCCTTTTCATTTCACTTTACAACTTTCAAAATCCATACCACATCTTTTCATTTCAAAACATTTACAAATCCATTCACTAAAGTGGGAAAGGTTACAATGAAATTGATATCAATAATGGCTGCCAAAACTGTCCTTTTTCCTTTCTTTAAAAGAACAACATGCAGAATTCTCTTTCTTCCAATTTTGATCACAGAAAAGGAAGGTGAAAGGAAATGCTCTCCACTAAACCAAGACATCCAATGAAGAGGAGAAGCCATCCTTCTTCATTGGCCCCCAAGCCCCAACCACAATGCAATAAAAGGAGTGATCCAACTCATGGCAACAACAGGCTTCCACAAAAAATACAAGCAACATAATCACAATAAACATAGTCCAAAATAAAATGTAGTTTTACAACTACATTAACACATGATGAGAAATACTAAGGCTTCATCTAACAAGCCATAGGAGGAAGAAACTATGGGGGATGCTACTTATGTCTCCCAGAGGGGAAATGGGTATCACAACTTGAGAACAATCCCCTTATGCCTCCCCCAAGCACCCCTTATTCCTCACATTTTCTTATATCTCCCCAACCTCTTATGGCACCCCATAACGAGTAAAGAAATGCAAGTTATTTGTTCTTACAAGGTGGAACCCAACCCCAAATCCCTCCACACATATACCTCCCCAAAACTCTTATGCCTCCCTCAAGAGTACCCCATAGTCTTCTCCTACACCATTCCTAGGCAGTCTACCCAAACATCCCACAAACATGCTAAAACATTCACACAATAACATGTACATTCATAAAGAAAAGGAGTATTTCAAGAGCCAACCTCTTACCTCTCCATGGTGGAGTTTTCTAATTTCTAAAACAAAAAGCTTTCCAATTCAAAAATACAGTCCAAAATCAACAAAAAACAAGCATGAAAGGGTCTCCAATCTCCTTCCAAAAGCAAGAGCTTCACACAGAAAAAATTCACCCAAAAGGAAGTATGCAAAATGTTCAACAACCCAAAACAAAGCAAGGAGTTCTAATTTTATATAAGAGGGAAGATAAGAGGATGAGGTGGATCCATGTAGGATGCCACATCAAACATCCTCAACTACAACACAATAGTCAAATTCATTCTCCAATGCACAATAAAGAGGTGGGTGAATAATATAAAAATAAACTTACACACTCCAAAAAACCCACACCCCATAAGGACTGAATTTAATAAAATGTAAGAAGAGTGCAATTAAAACTTACAATTAGTCATATAAAAATACATAAATAAGGTCTAAATTCAACCCTCCAACCATAGGTACGGTTGGTAAATAAAATTAAGAGGTACGGGACAAGTTTTACTTGTCCCAAAAGCCTCCAAAATCAGCGCCTAGGGAAAAAATTGAATTTCCAAGAAGGTGAAGTGTTTCACACTCAAAAGTAAACTTACACATCACTTACAAAGTCCCTTACACATTCTTACAACATTTAATACAAAATCCAACTACTTCACTAATTACTTTCTTATGACATATTGATTTGTTTACTTTAACAACATTATTATTCATAACATTAACACAACATTTAATAACTAATGAAAAAGGATAAAAGCACCACAAAATAAACACATGCAAACATTAATAAAAGAAAACCACATTAATAAATACATAAATCCCCTTGGTCACATTTAAAGGTAATCCCCCCATGGGAATCCCTAACAAAAAACAACACACACACACAAAACATGTTGTCATGGTGACCTTGTTGAATTCATCTAGAATTCCAATGTTGTTGGTCTCCAATCCCCTGATGTTTGTTGTGATAGTTTAACCTGCCAAAGAAAAATACCTCCTTTGGCCTTGTGGCCATATCAAAACATCCAACATGATATAAATATAATCACAAAATCATCTATACATATGAATCAAAACAACATCAAGGCTATCAACAACTATATCATGATAATATAATTTCCATTTTATATGTCTACTCACATTATCAAAATATCACATGTCCAAACAACATTAACAATATATCCATGTCAAATAGTATATCATCATCCACATATGAAGTGTCTCTAATAATCATCAAGTATCATAACTAAATCAAGATCAACAATAATCCATAGTCCAACATCTAACATCATACTAAATCAAAACCATAATAATGTCCATAATGTAATCAACAATATCAAGATTAGTATCAAAAGGTGTCAAAGGGTAATGGGCACTACATCTCCCTCCCCTTAGACTTGAATTCCTCCTAAAAGTCACTGGAACAAGTGTGGAAACTAAATCCGCAATAATGTAGCGTCCTCCCATGTAGCTGCAGTCTCATCATATTTGTCCCACCACACCCAAACCTGATCAATCTTTCTGCCTTGAAGGCCCAAGGTCCTATGATCTATAATGTGAACGGGATCCACCGTCACCTGCCCTTGATCCTACACCTACAATGAGGTCTAATCCAGCACATGAGAAGGATCTGTAATATATCTGCTAAGAACTGAAACATGAAACACATAACGTATGTGAGACAAGATAGGTGAAAATGCTAGCCGGTAGGCCAAAGGGCCGGTATGCTCCAAGATCTTAAAAGGACCCATTATTCTAGGAGCTAACTTAGAACCTTTTCCATAACGGATAGGGCTCTTGTGTGGCCTGACACGAAGGAACACCTTCATGCCCACATGAAAATTATAATCGGTCCTATGCTAATCTACATACTTCTTCTGTCTGTCCTATGCCTCATGTAGTCTCTATTTGATCAAAACCACCTATTGCTCCATGTCCAACAATAAAGCTCATCCAAGTGAAACTTTATCCTCTAGCCTATCCCAGTTAAGAGGTGTCCTGCACTCTCTACCATACAAATCCTGAAAAGGAGCCATGCCTATAGAACTCTGAAAACTATTATTGTAGGAAAAATCCACCAAGTACAGGTACTCCTCCCATCTAGACTACTGATCCATCACATACATCCTGAGCATGTCCTCTAAAATATAATTCACCCACTCAGTCTTTCCATCAGTCTCAGGGTGATATGTTGTGCTGAAATTGCTCTTATTCCTGAGGGCATGTTGCATGGTAGTCCAAAAATGTGAAGTATACAAAGGATCGTGGTCACAAATGATCTTCCATGGAATCCTATGCAACTTGATGATCTCATCTAAATATACCTGTGCCATTACTCTAGCTATATAAGTGGTATTCACTGGAGAAAAGTGATCCACTTTTGTCAATTTATCAATTATGACCATGATGGCGTCATGGTGATATTTTGACATTGGTAGCCAAACAATTGAATCCATGGAAATGGTGTCTCACTTCCATTCCAGAATAGCATGAGGAAAAAGAAGGTTAGCCGGATGTTGATGCTTGGCCTTAACTCTCTGTCACTCTAAACATCATGACACAAACTGAGCCACATCACTACGAAGTCCTCTCCAGTGATACAACTTTCTCAAGGTGGCATGCATCTTCTTCACCCTAGGATGGGCTGAATAGGGTGTACGATGTGCCTATGCCAAGATGTTCTTCCTCAATTCTCCATCTATGGGAACATAAATCTGACCTTTGTGCTTTAGAAGACCATCTAAATCTAAGGAAAAACCATTAAACTTCCCCTTTAGGGGTCTCTGAGACTTGATCTCTGCTCGAACTGCAATGTAGAAGTTGTCAAGAGGAAGCTTCTGAAGAATCATGCTCCACAAATCTATGCTCATTGAGGTGGCCATAACCACATGCTTCCATCTGTTGAGAGCATCTTCTACCACATTCTCCTTCCCCTTCACATGCTCTATCTCCATATCATACTCACAAAGTAACTTTATCCAACTCCACTGACGAGCATTGAGATTGGGTTGCATGAAGAGGTGATGAAGACTAAGGTGATATGTCCTAAGTGTGAATCTCAGACCAAGAAGAAAGTGTCTCCATCAAACCAAGGCATGCACAGCTTCCATAAGCTCAAGATCATGAGTCAGCTAATTAAACTCGTAATCTTTGAGTTTGTGAGACTTAAAAGCCACTATTTTTCCCTCCTACATCAACACACCTCCAAGCCCTGCTAAAGAAGCATCCGTGCAAACAAAGAACTCACCATGTGGATCTAGTACTGTAAGGATAGTTGTTGTAGTGAGGCATTCCTTAAATGTACTAAAGGCCTATTTACATCTGTCTGACCAAAAAAACTTCTTTTATTTCCTCTCAAGGTAAGTGATGGGTTGTGTGATCTAAGAGAAGTCCTGAATAAATATCTGGTAGTAACATGCTAATCCCATGAAGCTGCACACCTCGGTCACTGTAGTGGGTGCTGGTCAATCCATAATAGCTCTAATCTTGGAAGGATCAACAATGATACCTTCCCCATAAATGATAAGACCCAAGTACTGTACCTCTATCTAGAAGAAGGCACACTTCTCCAAGTTCCTGTAAAGTTGTTGCTCCCAAAGACACTAAAGAACCTAGCAAAGGTTCCCCTCGTACTCCTCACGCGTACGTGAGTAAATAAAAATCTCATCAAGGAAGATGAGCATGAAGCGATCTAAGAAGGCCCTGAATACCCTATTCATCAAACTCATAAATATTGCAGGGGCATTAGTCAAACCAAAAGGCACCACTGTGAACTCATAGTGGCCATATCTCATATGGAAGGTGGTCTTATGAATGTTTGCCTCCAAAATCCTCAGCTGATGGTAACTTGACTTAAGATCAATCTTAGAGAAAACCGTGGCTCCCTTCATTTGATCAAATAAATCATCAATGCATGGAAGGGGATAACGATTCTTGATTGTTACCTTGTTCAGCTGGCAGAAATCAATACACGACTACAAGGATCCATCCTTCTTCTTTACAAAGATCATCAGTGCACCCCAAGAGGATACACTAGGATAGATAAGGCCTTTCTCTAAAAGAGCCTCAACCTTAAACTTGAGCTCACAGAGCTCTGGGGTGGTCATCTGATAAGGTGCTCGTTAGATAGGCTCTGCTCCCGGAACTAGATCTATATGAAAATCAATCTCACGTCGGGGTGGTAACCCCGATATATCACCTGAAAAGACATCTACAAACTCTCTCAAGATAGGATGGTCATCTAGCAATGGTCCAGTAAACCTATCCTTTGATCTGTCACTAACTGTAATAACATACATCTGACAACCCTGTCGCACACACCTCTTAAGCGACATAATGAAGATGGTGTAAATAGAAATGGGTCTCCTGACTCCTAAAATCACTGACTCAACTCCCAAATCATATGCACAAGATATAATCTCGTCCTAACAATCCACTCTGGCCCTATGTGCAGACAACCAATCCATACCCAAGATGACTCCATAAGAGCCCAAAGGAAGGATACAGAGATCTAAGGTATTGGTGAAAGGACCCAAATCCACCACACACTCCTTAACTAGGGATTCTACAGAGATCTTAGCTCCAGAAGGCATCTCAACATCCTAATTATGACCCTACCTAACTGCCACACCAGCCTGTATCGCTCTACTAAAGATGGTGCAACGAAAGAATCAGAAGAACCAGAATCAAACAAGATGGAGGTAGGAATACCACTAATGCTACCTGCAGTCTCAACAAATGTAATCTGATGCTCTTCCTAATGGTTCTCAACCATTGCATACATCTTATGAATGTGCCCCATATCACCAAAAATAGGATCTGATATCTATGTCTTACCCTTGTTATTAGGGTTATGTGGGAAGTCTCTCCAAAACATTTCTAGTAACACCACAACCAAAACAACCACCTCATCCTCTCCCCTGTGTAGCAGGTGCAGTTAGTACTTTGGAGGTTTGTGGCATGGATTCTAATGATCCGGTTGTAGTCTGTTGAGGTCTCTACTGGAAAGATTCATCTGAGTGAGATCTCTAGGCACCCCATGTCCTAATGGGACCCCTAAGAGGAGGCCTCATACTCTGTCCTCTCTGTGCATCAAATCTCTGAGGATGTCTATAAGGTGGGAAAGACTATTGTTGCTGGTGGGGTCTAAAAGATGACTGTGTTGAGCCCTGTCCACCATGAGGAAGAGGAGCTGATCCCCTCAATTTACTATCTTGCATCTATTGTATGTAGCTCCAGACTCGGTCTTTAGCCTGCTGGGTCTTTCCCTGAGTCTCCTCTGTTATATAGGCCTTATCGATGGCCTCAGCTAATGTCTGTGGACAATGGATCCAAACTACACCTCCAATGTCTAGATTTAGGCCCCAGATAAACCTGTGGATCTGCACCTACTCATCCCGCATGTACTCAACATACTAGAGTAGATCTAAAAATCCGCTCTCATACTCTGCTACTAAAAGAGATACTTGCTAAAGGTCATGGAAATCATCGATCCTCTATTGTATGAACCTCCGTGATAAATATCTGGTCCTGAACCTCTCCTCAAATAGCTCCCATGTCACTATCTCAGAATCTACATAGAGCTTCTACTCCTCTGTCCTCCACCATATTCCTACTCCATCCTTCAGTACAAGGATCACAACACAAGCTTTCATGTTGTTAGAACAAGGACAAAGCTTGAAGCAACTACTCAAGCTCACTAGCTAGGTCTCTACCTAAAATCCACCTGTGTCACCAGAATAATGTGAGGTTTGAAGCTTCAGGATCTCCCTGATGTGATCTGTAGCTATGGTTTGACGGAATTTATTTCTCTCTCCATGCTCATCCCTAAGCCTAGGGCTTTGAGACCTCTCTCTATGCTCTAAAACTTGGTTACCCTATCTCCTCTTTGGTGACTCTGTCTTGGCTGACTGTGCATGGGAGTTCTCTCCTTCATGATCCTCGCTAGGTCGAGGAGATACTTGACCCTCAATGGAAGGGACTCTGTCATGTTTAGCTGCATGTCCTCTTACTAATCCTCTGCGTAGAGCGACATTAACATCTTGAAGAAACTGTAAAATATGGGGTAGGATGGCTGATACAACATGATCTAGTGGTGGTAAGTCTAAGTCTATGTGAAAAGGCTTCTCATCTTTTCTGTGCCTCCTGCACAGAACAAAATGAGAGTTAGTTCCTTATTCTAGGTCTTTCTCAGTTTCCATGTTTACTAAAATGTGAAAATTTCAAACTAAATTGTTTTCTAGGTTTAAAAGTGCGTTAAGTTTTAAAGTTCATGTCTCAAGTTTCTAGTGTGCCCAATGGTCCAAGCTTTTGAACCACTTCTCTGATACGAAGTGTAACACCCGCTAAAATAACCCAATAGAGACCCAAGAGACAACCTAGGGTTAGGGAAAATTATGGAATATATTTTTTTTAAAAGAATCTACAACCAGGTTACAATCTACAATAGTTATCACTAATAGGTCTCAAAACAATTCTCGTCTGCTAGAACATACTTTTCTCTTATTAATAATTATTAGAGGTCATAAGGTTAAAAATTTAGGGTTCTAAGTTTCAATTAGGTTGAGAGGGAAATTTTTCACCATACCCACTCTCTAATAGGATTAAAGTTTCAACTTGGTTTTTCTCTCACTTAATACATTCAAAATTTTCCTAAACGACTCCCATTGGATAGAAAATTTCCTCACCTTTTCAATGATATACAAATGTCCTCCTAACTCGTCATATTTTTCAAGTTATGGGCTGGCGGGCCTTGGGGTGAAAATTTTCCCCCAAGAGTGAGCCTGCGGGCCTAGGGGTGAAAATTTTCTCTTGCGTTGGTTGGCGGAGTGGGGAAGATTTTTGGCATTTTTCACCTTTTGTGAGAAAAAGTATGATTTGCCTCCCACCCGTGGGCCCGAAGAGGACAGGTGTCAAGCTCTGATTGGTGTGGGGAAAATGAACTTGTGGGAGCACATTCGAATTTAATACTTTCAGGTTTAAAAACACAATGGGTTAAAATCCACGCACGCCTCCACTTCTTCCATGTTCCACCACGTGTCATGATTTTATTTACTGCGGGTCATCGGGTCGGTGGAGAGATTTAGGAAATTATGCCAAAAAGGTTTAAAATCTTAAGTTTTCAAGCACAACTCCTTCTCTGCCGATGCCTCGTGATGCCACGTGGCATCACCTGATTTGCTGCAAGTCGGCAGGGAGGCAGAGGAAAATTAGAAACTTTTCCCAAAATTTTCTAAAATGCTCAGGTCTAAATGGATTTTGTGCCTTCTTCGTTGCATCCGAAGGCCACCTGGAAGCTTCTGATTGGCTGTGGGATGACGGAGTGGTGCGGAAATGTTGGAAATTTTTCCCAAATTTTTTTGAAAAAGGTTAAGTTCAAATTTTCAGCCCACGAAAGGCGAAAAAGGGAAAAAATGGGGCAGCGGGTCCGTAGGGGAAATTTTTCTGAAATTTCTTTTTGATAGTTAGATTAATTTTTGAAGCCAAAATGAAGTAAAACTTCAAAAGGCCATAAATTTTGATAGAAATCTCATTTTAAAGAAAACAAATACTTTCTAGAAATATATCTATGTCCTCTTTGTACAGAGATCATTAGTTTTAGATTTTGATAATGTTTAAGGGGTAAAGCTTAAGGAAACGGTCTGCAGACTTATATAGTGCGAGCTGGTAAATTTTATCTTGTTACATTTGTTTAGTTTGATCTTCTTCCTCTCCCAACACATCAAATAGACATGGGGGATTGTTCTTATATGAATTTTAGGATGTATTAGAAGGTAATTTTTCTTGATTGATTTCGAATTCAATTTTTTACAACTTTTGACAGCAAAAAGACTGTGAAAGGTTTGGGCCCGATTTTGCAATGTTTGAAGGATTTTTCCTTAAGTGTTTTAGTCCAATTGAGTTCATTTATATCATAACATGTTATATTTTAAACTTTCAATGTTAGTTATTGTTTGCAGGTTCGGACTGTGCATTTTAGAGGAAGTATTTTCCAGTTTTAAAATCAGAACAGAGGTCAATTTCCTTAGGATCTGTTTATCATTTTCCATCTTCCAAGTATGGAAAATTCACTTCCCTTCTAGTCTAATACATTTAGTTGATTCAAAAAAACCATATAGTAGCTAAAATGTAAAGTCTAATTTCTAATTTTAATATATTTCAAAAGAACAGAGTTACATATGTTTCCATCATATGTATTCCTCTTTTCAATTTTCCAAACAGAGATTTCAAATCACAATTTGATGATCAATTTCATTACAAATATACAAATTAACAAAGGTAGTGCAATCTTTTATTGATTTCAAATCTACAACTTTACAACTTACGTATCATTCTTTCACATTCTTTCCGAAACAAAAACATAGTATATCTCCTTTTCATTTCACTTTACAACTTTCAAATCCATACCGCATATTTTCATTTCAAAACATTTACAAATCCATCCAATCAAGTGGGAAAGGTTATAATGAAATTGATATCAACAATGGCTGCCAAAATTGTCCTTTTTCCTTGCTTTAAAATAGCAACATGCATAATTCTCTTTCTTCCAGTTTTGATCACAATAAAGGCAGGGGAAAGGCAATGCTCTCTACCCAACCAAGACATCCAATGAAGAGGATAATCTATCTTTCTTCATTGGCCCTCAAGCCCCAACCACAATGTAATAAAAGGTGTGATCCAACTCATGGCAACAACAGGATGCCACAAAACATACAAGCAACATAATCACAATAAACACAGTCCACAATAAAATTTTAGTTTACAGCTACATTAACACATAAAAATTAATAATAAGGCTTCATCTAGCAAGCCAAAGGAACAAGAAACTATGGGGGATGCTACTTATGCCTCCTAAAGGGGAAATGGGTATCACCACCTGAGAACAACCCACACACAGACACATACACACACACACACACATATCATTTCAAACCCTATCATGCCCTTATGCCTCCCCCAAGTACCCCTTATTCCTCACATTTTCTTATATCTCCTCAACCTCTTATGGCACCCTAAGCAAGTAAAGAAATCCAATCTACTTTTTTGTACAAGGTGGAACCCAATGCCAACTCCCTCCACACTTATACCTCCCCAAAACACTTATGCCTCCCTCAAGAGTATCCCATAGTCTTCTCCTACACCATTCCTAGGAAGTCTACCCAAACAACCCACAAACATGCTAAAAAACTCACACAATAACATTCACATTCATAAAGAAAAGGAGTATTTCAAGAACCAAGCTCTTACCTCTACATGATGGAGTTGTCTAAATTCTAAAAAAAAATCTTTCCAATACAAAAATATAGTTCAAAACCAACAACCAACAAGCATGCAATGGTATCCAATCTCCTTCCAAAAGCAAGAGCTCCACACAACAAAAATTCACCCAAAAGGAAGTATGCAAAATGTTCAACAACCCAAAACAAAGCAAGGAGTTCTAATTTTATAGAAGAGGGAAGATAAGAGGATGAGGTGGATCCATGTAGGATGCCACATCAAACATCCTCAACTACAACATAAAATTCAAATTCATTCTCTAATGCACAATAAAGAGGTGGGTGAATAATATGACAATAAACTTACACACTCCAAAAAACCCACACTCCATAAGGAATGAATTTAATAAAATGTAAGAAGAGTTCAATTAAAACTTACAATTATTCATATCAAAATTCATAAAGAAACTCTAGATTCAACCCTCCAACCATAGGTATGGTTGGTAAATACAATTTAGAGGTATGGGACAAGTTTTATTTGTCCCACAAGCCTCCAAAATCAGCCTCCAAGGACAAATTCGAATTTCCAAGAAGGTGGAGTGTTTCACACTAAAAATTAAACTTACACATCACTTACAAAGTCACTTACACATACTTACAACATTTAATACAAAAGCCAACCACTTCACTAAGTAATTTCTTATGACATATTGATTTTTTACTTTTACAACATGATTATTCAGAACATTAACACAACATTTAATAACTAATGAAAAAGGATAAAAGTACCACAAAATAAACATACGCAAAAATCAATAAAAGAAATCCCCATTCATAAATAAATAAATCCCCTTGGTCACATTCAAAGGTAATCCCCCCATGGGAATCCCTAACAAAAAACAACACACACACAAAATACATGTTGTCATGGTGACCTTGTTCAATTCATCTAGAATTCCAATGTGGTTGGTTTCCAATCCCCTAATGTTTGTTTTGATAGTTTAACTTACAAAACACAAATACCTCCTTCACCCTCGTGGCCATATCAAAACATCCTACATGATATAAATATAAACACAAAATAATATATACATACGAATCACAACAACATCAAGGCTATCAACAATATCACTTACAATTTATATCAACAACTATATCATCATCTTATAATGTCTATTTTCTAGGTCTACTCACAATATAAAAAAATCACATGTCCAAACAACATTCGTAATATATCCATGTCAAATAGTATATCATCATCTACATATGAATTGTCTCTAATAATCATCATGCATCATAACTTAATCAAGATCAACAATAATTCATTGTCCAACATATAACATCATACTAAATAAAAACCATAATAATGTCGATAATGTAATCGATAGTATCAAGATTAGTATCAAAAGGTGTCAAAGGGAAGTGGACACTACATCTATATTTCTTTTTATATTTTTGTAAAATATTCCTACAAGCAAATTTTTAAAATTATTTACAAACTTGTTAGTATTTGGAAAGAAATGAAACTCAAATTATTTAGAAAATCCTTCCGACATATGCATTATTAGGAAAGTTTGAAACTATCTAAAACTTTGTAAAATATTGAAAATTACAATATGTATTTAGTTAGAAGATCTTGCAAACTATCTGAAGGAAAAATATATTTTGTTGATCTATATAATGTTATGGTTTCCATTTACTTTCTTGTTTTCTATAAAAATAATAATAAGTTTCAATGTATGTTTATACTTGTAATGTAATATGAAAATATCTTGGAAAATATAAATCTGGAAATGATAATATTCTTCCATACTAAAACAATTCGTTCCCTGCATATTTGGTTACAGAACTCGGACTTAGCTTTACTTGCTTGTAATCACTTAGAGTAATGTCACTTAATAGACTGTAAAAATATATCTCTAGTTGACACCCGATTTTATATGTATGTAATATATATGTATGTAGGTAGGTGGGGTAGGTAGGTATGTATGTATGTATGTATGTAGTGCCCACTTTCCTTTGACACTTTTGATACTAATCATGACACTATTGACTATAGCATGGAAATTGTTATAGTTCGATTTAGTATGATGATTAGATGTTAGAGCATAGATTATTGTTGAATCTGATTCATATATGATGCATGATGATTATTAGAGACATTTTATGCATTTATGTTGATATATTGTCTAACATTGTTACATTATAGATGTTGTTTGGACATGTGATATTTGGATATTTTGAGTAGACCTAGAAAATGAAAATTGAATTAAATGTGACAATCATATAGTTGTTGATGAGATTGCAAATGATATTCTTGATTGTGTGGATGTTGTTGTTATATATATATATATATATATATATATATATATATATATCTATATATTGACGGATTTTGGAATTATAATTCTATATATTTTCGATGTTCTGATATGGCCATGAGGCCGAAGGAGGTATTGTCTTTTGCAGGTTAAAATATCATAATAAACATCGGGGTATTGGAGACAAACCACATTGGAATTCTAGATGAATTCAACAAGGTCACCATGGCAACTTGTATTTTTCATGTGTGTGTGTGTTTTATTGTTGTTAAGGATTCCCATGGGGGGGGATCACCTTTTAATATTACCAAGGGTTATGTGTATTTATTTATTTGGTTCCTTTTTATGGATGTTTGCATGTGTTGATATTCTGAGTAATCATGTTGTTAATATAAATAATTAAAATATGTCATAAGAAAGTAATTAATAGAGTTGTTGGCCTTGTATTAAATGTTGTAAGACATGTGTAAGTAATGTGCAAGAGATGTGTAAGTTGATTTTTGGAGTATGAAACAATCCACCTCCCTTGAGATTCGAATTTGTCCTTGGAGGCTGATTTTGGAGGCTTGTGGGACAAGTTAAACTTGTCCCACACCTCTTAAAATTTGCATAACAGCCTTACCTATGGTTAGAGAGTTAAATCTAGACTTTTATTATGTATTTTTGTAACTAAATTTGTATGCTTTAAATTGCACTTTCTTACATGCTTTCAATTTAATTCCTTGCGGGGTGTGGGCTTGATTTGAGTGTGTAAGTAAAAATGTCTTTTATTCACCTACTTATTTACTGTGCCTTGGAGATTGAAGTTGACTTATGAGTTAGAGTGGAGGATGTGTGATGTGGCATCCCACTTGGATCCACCTTATCCTATTCTCTTCCCTCTCTATATATTCAAAATTCCTTGTCTTGTTTTGGGGGTTACTTGAACTTTCATCACTTCATTTTGGGAGATTTTTTTGGTTTTAAGATTTCTTTCTTTTGGAGGAGATTGGAGATTGTTGCACACTTGTTGATTGTTGATCTGTTTGATTACTTTACATTCAAGAGTTTTTTTGTTTTGAACTTGGAACAAATCCATCATGGAGAGGTAAGAGCTTGGCTCTTGGAGATGAGCTTCTTTCCTTTTCATGAATATGTAAATAGTTGTATGTATGTTATTGCTTATTGGTTGGTTGGGTAGACTACCTAGGAATGGGTGTGGGAGAAGACTATGGGGTATTTTGGGGAAGGCATAAGTGTTTTGGGGAGGTATAAGTGTGGAGGGAGTTGGGATTTGGGTTCCACCTTGCAAAGAAATAGCTTGCATTTCTTTAATCGTTATGGAGTGCCATAAGAGATTTGAGAGGCATAAGGAAATGTGAGGAATAAGGGGTACTTGGGGGAGGAATAAGGGTATGTCAGGGTTTTTAAATGATATATTTTTGGTGGTTTGTTATCAGGTGTTGATACCCATTTCCCTTAGGGTGACATAAGAAGAATCCCCCATTGTTTCTTGCTCCTTTGGCTTGCATAATGAAGCCTGAGTGTTGTTTGTTGTCTTTATTTTGTGGTTGCAAACTATAGTTTTGTTTTGGACTGTGTTTTGAAAGAAAAATCTATAGTTGTGTTGTGGAAGCATGCTGTTGCCATGTGTTGGTACCCAAATTGATTCTCCTTCAAATTCTGAGTAGCATCACAGGTTTGTGAGGAAGCTTAGAGACAAACAGATCATAGTGATTTATTTTGTATTCAGGGATGGGATCTAACTAGCCCTCTGTCACTCAGATGTGGAGAAATGGATAGCACCCCAAAGAGGATTTGACCTATCCTCACTATGTTATGGTTGTGCCTTTGAACTAGGGTGAGAGGACCCTTTTGTAGCCTACTGTTTATGGATGAGATGGGGATTTCCTTGTGAAATGTTTAAGAAGACCTTGAAGAAAATATGATCAATACAACAAAACTTAACTCTCACGAGTTGTCACTCTAGATAATGGAGATATCTTCTAAGCAAGGTTCAGGCCACTAAAGATAATGAAAACATGAGTGTTTCTCCATGTTTTGGTAATAGAAATTGTGCATATGTATACCCACAGGACAAATAGGGGTAGTATGGGTAAGATTAATTGTTTTTGAATGATTTTGGTGGGAGATAAAGAAGGATATTGTTGATTATACCAAGTATTTGAGAATCTTCACAAAAATGTAGAGCTCAATTAACATAATGCTTTAGAGTAGCTAGGATGTTCCTATAACTAGAATATGTTCTTCAATGGAGGCCCAGATAAACACTTTTCACACAAACTTTAAGGATCGAAAATGAAGGCTCAAAATGGAAAACTTAACTGAACATTATCAATCTCTATTTCGTTACGCCTAAGATACCCTCAAAGGATAACAAACAATCTTATGGTCATGTTAGGAGTCACAGTAATTTTAAATTTTTTATTTCAGTATCAAATGAAAGCTCTTCTCGTAAATGAAATTGATAATGCCACCAAACTATCACAAGGATAAGAACTTGTGTGACTCACATAAATTTCAATGTAAGAAAGCAATGGGAACAAGAAAAACTACTTACACTCATTCAGAAACAAAGAAAACATAATTTTTTTCAAAAACTAACATAGATTAACTCAAGTTTGATTAAATTTATCATTAGGGGAAATATTCTTGAACAATATGACAGCTTGTCAATGGATGTACACTTGCACCCACGTTGACATGATCAAATTTAACACAAAGGAGATAAAAATGTATCTTCAGATAGCTACTCAGAAAGATGGGTTCTATCAATTTTTTTCTTCGAAAATCAGTTCTGACCTCTAACATTCCAACCTTCCAACCTCCAACCTCTTTCACGACAAAATTCATGCCATTTATAACATTTTGCAATAGATTTTTCATCCTAACAAACCCAAATATTGAGTTCACCAGTGCTCGCCATTATCCCGATCAAGATTCTAGGAATCAAATATGTAAAAAGTTTTCAGGTACACAGGGGGTAGATCTCTTCGAACATCTCCTCACATTCAACTCCCCCCTCTAGTAGATCATTCTTCCTTTTACTTGCCAACCACTTCCACCCCTAATATGTCCAATCTAGTTCCTTGCATGCCTAGGAAGGAAAAATGGAAGATCATATCGAGCCCAGAGATCAGATCTCATCTTAATGGTAAAAGATGTCCCCAAATTGTTGTCACTAAAATAACATATCAAACAAGTGTTTTATGTGCCAAGAAAAGAAAAATCGAGTCAAATCTGACAGTCAGATTGCATATTTAATGGTGAGATATGTTTATCAGACCTTCCCCACCAAATAAGGATACTAGATTAATGTTCCTCTTCATTTGGCGTGCATGAGGACTCCAAGAAATGATAAAAAAACCACAAGAATACGCATCCCCAGGAGCTCTGGAGTGAAAATGGTGGAAAAATAAGATACAGATGCATATCCTCCTTTGATTTCTCATTTTAAATTTGGACCTTCCATGTCGGAGATCTACTATTAAAATGGGTCTGCGGGTTCCTTTTTTCCTTTTGCAACTTTTTGGGAAAACGTAAATTTTTCACATTTTTCTCTGCACCTCCACCCTTGAGAAATGATCCTGACATGTGTCCTAAGGTGGGCCCTAGAGGAATCATGGCCAAATTCTTCTATTTCACCTCTATTTTGGAAAAATAAAAAAAATTTCAAGTTTCCCCTATAGCTTTGCCCTTCCACTTCTAGTCTCTGATGTGGGTCCCAATGGAACCACACTTCATTTTAAAATTTTATCTCTTTTCCAAATTTCCTGCGAAAGTCCACACCTCCGCCATTAATCAAGGAAATTCTTTTACTATTCTCTATTGGGTCTGCGGGTCATTTTGATGTTTTAATCCTTTTGGTGACAAGAGGCAAAAAATCCAAGTTGCCTCTGATGGTTCACTTCCCGGCCCCTTTGACTTTTCAAAAACCCGGCCTTGAATCTTCTCTTATTAGGCTTGCGGGCCATTTTGATATTTTTAATCCTTTAAAAGGAAAAATTCCAAGTTTCCTCCGATGGTCCACTTTCCCCACCCCTTTGAATTTTCAAACCGCCACATGTCATAATGGCGTAAGTTTAAAAAAACCTCAAGGCTTCAAAATGACTCAGTGAGGGCATGCTTCCATTTTAAAATTTTACTCCATTTTTCCATAAGGGAAAATGATCGAACTTGCCTCCGAAGGCCCCACATCTTTGCCTTCAAGCTTGCCATGTGTCCTTGTACGGGGTCAAAGTAAGACTTTTTTCCTTTCCACTGAAATTTTTATTTAATCAAAGCCATGGGGCAGGTTCAAACCTTATTGCCAAAGTAGACAAAAATAAAAAGGTCAAAAAACAAATCGCGTCGTGCTACATTAAATTAGAAGAAGCCACATAAGCACCAAAATAACCAATTAGAATTGAGTGGAGATATGGGACCTTATTTTCCCTTTTGCCAAAAAAGCACAAAGTGACTTAAATCATTTACCTATCACCCCCTGGATAACCACAAGAAGGCATGTTTCCTGTTGATGTAAGGACGTAAATTTGACTAAGAGAAATGCCTGTCAAACCATAAAATGTAGAAAAATGACCATTTGAGCTTGCAGATGACATTTTCTCCAAGGATAGATAATTTGGAAATGTTACAAGGCTCAAATAAATTCCTCCAAACTACATCCATTCATTTTTCCTCAAATATTTAGGGAAAAATGACAAGGACAAAAAAAATTGACTATGGAAAATGGAAAACATGGGACAACTTGAGTTTTACCCCCTAAATACAGACCTTTTGCATAAAAATAGAGAAATAAGGAAACAACCATGGATCCATACATGACCCTCGACCCAATGAACAGATTGATTACAGAAAAAAAGAAATGCAGGGACTTCTCAGCCATGACATGATGAGATAAAATATGGTAGGGGCCGTAAATTTGATAGATTTTCAATGGAAAAATGGGGTGAAACTATTTCGAGCACAAACATTGGCTCCAATTCGGTGATAGGGTACTCCATACGAGTGCAACAAGAAAAAAGTTAGAATTAGTGCCAAAAATATCAATTGGGAAAAGGAGTCAGCTTAAAGAGTAGAGAAACAAAGCCATCTCCCAAGAAATGAATAGAGAAACCAAAAAACATAGGTCACCAAGGACAAGAACAAGAAAAAACACAAAATACAGGAAACAAACCAACAAACTATACATTGTATAGATGATGCTCACCTTGATTCTGAGGAATCAATCTAACAAATGCTTTAGATGCCTTCCATTAATAGGAAATTTGACCAATTCCCCATCTAAGTCCTTCAAGAAGAGGTATGTTCACCAATTCTAATATCAATGGAGTAAGGACCTATCCATAATGTGTCAACTTTTCCATGCTTTCCCTTATCTTTATCTCTACTATCCCATAGTAGAACAAGATCTCCAACATTGAAAATCTTTGGGAATGACCTTCTTGTCAAACAACTTCTTTAGATTTTCTTTGAACCTTAAATTCCATTGGTGGGATGCTGCAGGGCCTGAGTTCCATACACCAACTCAAATGGACTCTTCCCAGTGGCTGTTTTAACATTAATCCAGTTAGCCTAGACAGTAAACTTCAACTGTTCACCCCATTTTCTCTTGTTCAACTCCAAGGCTCTTCTGATAATCTTTGACAAATTTTTATTATTGGACCTCAGCCTGTCCATTCCCTTAGGGATTATAAATTGGAGGCATATGTTAAATTTATCCCATATTCTCTACACATTGCCACCAAGGGTTTAGCTTGTACGCTCATAGCATTGTCAACAACAATTTTGACTGGCACCCTAAGCCTTCAGATGATATGGTTCAGCATGAATTCCATGAAAACTTGGTGTGTTTCTCTCTTGGTAGGGATTTCCTGTACCCACTTGGTGAAGTAATCAGTGGCTACAAGAGTCCACTTATGGCCAACACTTGAAGGATCTGAAATCTCACCAATGAAATCCATTACCCATTCCTTGAATGGGGATTCAATTGATACATGATACAAAGGTAGGGAGCCTGAAGCTTTCAGTCTTCTAGAGAAGAACTAAAAATTCTCACATCTTCTAACAAAAATAATTGTATCCTTGAAGAGAGGTGGCCACCAATAACTAGCCCTCAGGATCTTGTGTGCCGAGACTTTCATAGAAAAATTCCCCCCACAAATTCCTCCATGGAGATCAACAATTATCTTGGGGGATTCATCTTCAGTAGTGCAACCTAAAGAGGACCCCCTTAGGGTTCTTCCAAGATAACCCTTTATCAGTACTGACATATTTCTGGGAAGCCATCTTAAGAGTTGTTTTTTGGGTTCTTACCCAAATAGTCAGGGAAGTATAAATGTCTGAGATAAAAAAATCACATCCTTGTACCACCTCAGAACTCATCAGTTTTTTAAAAGACATCTACCTTTCTTTATTCTACCTCATTCACCTCAATAGTTTGCATTTTTCGCTCTCAACCATAAGCTTAGCCAAGCCCAAACCTCTTACCAACTTCATGGTTTGGATGTCCATGTCATATTATTGCAACTTGTTCACCCATCTGCATCTCTTGCTTGAGACCTCCATCTCTGATAAGATGTCTTTGACCATAGTGTGGGGGAACATAAGAAACATATTTGGAACTCAAAATGTAAGGACTGAAAACCTTTGTTACTTTCACTAAGGCAAATGCTTATTTCTCCATAATAGTGTATTTCAGCTCACCCCCCCTGCAATGCCTTATTGAAAAAGGAAATTGGCCTCTTAGCCCCTTCATCATCCTTCTGTAACAGGACAGATGCAATAGTGTGTTTTGAAGAAAAGGAAAAGAGGTGGAAAGGCTTCTTATAATCTAGATATGCTAAAATAGGGGCATGCTTTAATGCCTCCCTTGATCCCCACTGAAATCTTGAATGGCATCCTCCTCCCATTTGATGGCCTGGTCCTTCCTCAACATGCCATTGATTGGAATGGTCAACTCAACAAAGTTTGACATGAATCTCCTTATAAATTTTATCTACCCAAAGAAGGACTAAATCCCCTTCTTGGTTCTTGTGATTGGGACCTTACTGATGGACTTTAACCCTTTTTGGATCAATCATCACCCCTTCTTGTAGACACAATTTCACTAAACAACTTTTCCTTCTACAAGTTCCAAAATGGCACTTCTTTGGATTGAGTGAAATGACATACTCTCTAAATCTCATCAGCATCTTCTTTAAGTGTAGCAAGTGATCACCTCACTTCCTAGAGAACATGATTGCATCATCTTGGTAAATAGCAATAAAATCATTTATGTAACCGGAAAAAATAACATCCATTACTCTTTGAAAGTTTTTCTCCAACATTCATCAGACAAAAGGGCATCTTGAGATACACATAAGTCTCCCAAGGAGTGGTAAAGGTTGTTTTAATTCTTTCTGATTCCTTCACCATAACTTAGTTATAACCCAGATAAACCATCCAGGGTAGAAAGTAACTCAGAACTAGTCACTAGTTATAGCATGTTTTCCCATGTTTGGTAAATGATAATTATCCTTCATTGGTGCTCTATTCAAATTTATGAAATCCACACACAGTTTGATGTCACCATTCTTCTTTCTAACTTCTACTAGATTTCCATCCCAGGAATAATATCTTTTGGGCTGGATAATCCCTCCATCTCTCAGTTTCTTCAGTTCTTCTTGTATTTTGAGAGATAGGAGTGGATTTATTTATCTATCTTTCTACTTGAATGGTATTTGCATTAGATTCCAAGGGAATCTCATGTTGCAATAGATATTCTCTTTATAGATTTAGTTTAGAATAAGTCCAAGCCTAGCAATCTTGATACTTTTTTCAATAATTGGACATAGGACTATTTTTTCCTCCTTACTTAGATTGCTTCCTAGCTAGATCTTCCTTGGCTTTTATTTTTGTGACAAGGTCATGCTCCTCAATATCCCTTGAGGCTGCTATGCTTTTGTTAATAATGCGATCAACATTATCAAAGTTAGAATCAAGAGCAACCAGCCCTCTAGGAATGGTATTAGTCTTCAGTTGGATAATTCCTTTTGCCAAACAAGGTTTATTTACCCCTCTGCTATGCACACCATTGGCTCCCAATCAATAATTTGATCAGGAAAACTTTCCTTTATTTTGCAGAAATCTTCTGACCTGAGCATCATCATCAAAAACCTGTCAATGTTTAATGTTGTTAGGGAAAGATGGCCTTTTCAATACTTCAACATCATATTCACAATATGGGGACACTTCACAATTATCCAACCGAGATCCCAACATAGGAAGATTTTTTTCCAAATCATTGAACCTCCTATCATGATGGAAAATGTTCAATGAATCAAACATCTCAATGAAATCCCAAACCTGCATGCTTGCATTTGTTTCATTCATTGCATTTTTTGTGGCATATAGTTTTTCTATACTTCCTTGACAATTAAATCTGAATCTCCCTTTAACAATGATGTCCTTAACACCATATTTTCAAGAAATTCTCAGACCTAAAAAATGTGCATCATACTCAACAATGTTATTAGTACACTCAAAGTTAAGTTTGAAGGAAAATACAAACTTCTCTTGGCCTAGAGAGATCATAACAACACCAACACTATTTCCAAACTTGGAGAAAAGCTCCATCAAACAATAAAGTCCAAGGAGATCTTGACCTTTCAAGATACTTGCATTCTTCAATTTTGTGCTCTTTTCCATTTGCATATCCTATGAAGTTATCAGCATCAACACTTATGTACAATACCTCATAGGATGCATTGTTGGGATCCTCAATAAGGTGCAACATATTATTTTCCCCATATAACTGGACAAGGATGCCCTCAATTTTGATGGTGGCATAGGACATATCAACTTGAACACTCCCACCAACACTTGCAGCCCATTTTCTAGACAACAACATACCCCACTTGCCTTGGCAGTCAACAATAAAAACATCAAGCTTCAAGTCCCTTCCTGGATAGGCTACAAGTTGTACCACCAGACCTTTCACACATCCCACCACTGGAACTTATCTGGAGTCCATAGTAGTAGACTTCCCATATGTTGTTGTTACCTTAATATTCAGCTCATTCATGACTTCCAAAGGCATGACATTGCATGATGCCCTTGACTTAAACAAGTAGTTGTGTAGGATTATGTCCTTAATTATTAGAGTGGTGAAGAATGGATCCAAATTTAGTTGAGAGTCCACTAAGGATGTCCCTAGATAAACCTCAGGTGTTTTCACCTAGTTCCTCCAACACTGGTGTTGTTTCTAACTCTTCAATGACTGGGGGAGTTTCCACAATGTTTATATTTCTACCCAAGGTAGTATTGTCCTCTTTCAGCCCCAAATATTAAAAATCCCTTTTCTTGTGCTCAAGAATCCTAAGCAACTCAACAATTGGGACTGAAATCTTGACTTTGACCTCAAGACTTGGGCAATATCATAAGGGGCAGAATTTGGCAAGGCAACATTGGAAGGAAAGCTGACACACTCATTAGATGGCACATGCATTTTGATAGCTTGGGCATGAGGAGGAGTAATGAGTTATGTTTGGGATAGCAAGGCCTTTGACAGATGCATCTTGTTTAAGAGCCTCTATAGGAATGTTTGAAAGTAAGGGCGGTTTTTTATTGGCTTGAGGCCCTATACCTTTGACAACCCTACTCCTTGTGTTGTGTTCCATTTCTTGAGCCACAAAAAAATTCATCAATAACTGCATGTCCTCCTCATATGGGATTCCTCCATCATACTTCTTTATCATTAAAGCTCTTAAATATTCAAATTCATTATTAGGTAGTTCAAAATCTTGTACAACATCTACTTCTAAAGTATGAGAGGGAGGAAGAATAGGTACCCAGTGGATGCAGTCCAAAAAATCAGCAGCAGTTCTAGCATTTATCACTTCAGTTGAATTTTCCCCTTGATGTGAGCTCATGGAACAACCCAACATGAAGAAATCATCATTATTATCATCATTAGCTTCTTCTTCTTCTTGTTGATCTTCCTCACATGGAGCATGGGGAATCAAACATCTGTCACACTAATCAATGACATCTGTCTTCTCGACAACAACTCTGGCAGCCAAAGGATTAGGTATGATTCTATTTTCCCTAACTTGGGAATTTAAATTTCAAAATCCAACAGGTCCTTTACCTCTTTCATCAGATCTGTGTTAATTTGTAAACCTGTCTTGGCCTTGTTTCTTGTGTTGACCTTGTGAACTCTGCCCAATTCCTTTTTCTGCATGGGCTAACTTGTATGATATTTCTTTGACAATGCCGGCCAAATTTTTCACAACTTCCTCTAAATCAATAGCCTTACTATTATCACAAAATCACAGCACCCCTGGATGTTGATCAGATTTATAGTTTGATCACTCTATCATCCAGTGTGATTGCACAACATTGAATCCTTTCTCCAAGTGTGGGACTTGTAAAAATGAAAAAGGATTCTCCAGAGAAGGCTAGTTCCTCTTCCTAGACTACCTGCCACAAGCTATTCTAGTGCAGGAAAGCTAATCTAAACCTAATCTAACCATGCCAAGGAGATAGAGAGAGAGAGAAAAGGGAAAAACAGAGCCTACACTAAAACGGTGATACACCAGAGAAGGAAAATGTTGAACATCTATCAAAATTGCCATGGAACAAGGAGGGGTGAGCAATCGGAAGGATGGACAGATGCATCACAGGCCCAAGGATAGATTTCACATAGAAAATTTCCCAAAACTCTATGAACAAAGCTCCAAACCTACAATGAAGAGAGGCAAGAAGAAAACAAGCGTAAAACAAGCAAGGATGGACAGATGCATCACGAAACACGTTTTTGTTGCTTCAAAATTTTACACAGAACATCATTTTAATGGTAAAAGGAAAAAAATTCCATTACAGAGAAGGGGAGGAGGTTTGAACTCCATTTTCAACCTTGGAGAAGAAAAGAAGGGAGGGCAGAGCTGAAAAGATGAACCACCCTTTGAAAAATGAGTCAAATCTGGCTTTATACAATGCATGGGTCGAGCCCAAGAGAAAGAAAACGTGAAAAAATGTGGGAGCCATTCCTCATTGAATGTAGATGCATTAAAACAACATGGGTGTCCTTATAGAACCATCCCCTAACATTTTTAGCCGTGTTGAAGAAGAATGCGACCCATTCTGCATTAAAACTGGTTGTTGAAATGTCAGTTCTGGCCATTACCACGCGCCAAAGATGGTTCTTGATTTTCTCTCCCCAAACTGAACCAAAACGTAAGATTAACCATCGAATCATGTAGAGAAATTCACTAGCTTTCCATTGATATAAAGAACGTAAAAAATTTGAGCTTTGGATCAAAAATTATGGCGAGCTGAAGATTTAGGGAAAAAACAGGCCAAAACGGATCGGCGGGAAAATATTTGAATTTTTTCCATGCTCTGCCACTTGGATGACACGTGTCAGGCTCTTATTCATTCGCGGGTTCATCCTCTGAAAATTCTTGTCAGGCCCTTCCTTAATTTCTTGCCACTTGGACACGTGGCACTATTTTATTGGCTCGGGCCTGAGGGGCGCACTTTGTCCTTCGAAAATTTGGTAGTTTTCACTTTGGGAAAATTTTCCCATTTCTCCCCCGTGCTCCACCACTAAAGTGCCCCATGGCACGATTTCATTGGACGCGGGCCCTTCCTGACCATTTCCCTTTTGTTTTTCCTTTAGAAAATTTTTCTTAAAATTTTCCCATCGGGCCGATGAGGTGAAGACACGTGGCGAGATTTGATTTGTTGGCGGCTCTTTCAAATTTTCGCATCCCACACGTCCCTCGCGTACCTTTGGCCTGGCTATCCCAAACTACCTGGGAAAAATATCTCTAGACCACCCGATTCAGGCTGACTTGTTCCTGTTTGAGGTGAAGACACGTGGCGAGATTCTATTCGTTGGCAGCTCTTTCGGCTTTTCGTGCCCCACGCGTCCTTTTGGCCCAACTGTCCTAGACGAAAGTCTCTTGTTTCGGCCGAATCAGCCGGTTTGCATCCTCTGCGTACTTTTGGCCCGGATGTCCCAGACCGTCTGGGACAAATATCCCCGAACTGCCTGAAATGGACCAACTTGCACCAAACCAGCCGATCCGTGTCCCGCGTGTACCTTTGTCTCGGACGTCCCAAACTGCACGAAACAAGACTTAGGAAATTTTTTCCCTCTTTCGGCTGATTCGGCTTTTTGCGTCCCATGCGTCCCGACATCCCAACTATCCTGCAGATCGCCTGGACTAGGACTTAGCCAATTTTCTTCTTTTTTTTGCCCCAAGCTTGGTTTTCTACAATTTTTTCACCTTTTCTAACCCGTTGGGTTTTCTTCTTGGATGGGAGAGTTAGAAAGAAGCTGAGGGGCCGCAAAAAACATGATTTTGGGCCTTTAAACAATATACTTGCTCAGGAATGAATAATCTGATGCATGTTATCAAAATTACCCTAGGGGGTGAATTTTGGATAACAATTTAGCGACTCAGCGGGGTCAACTACTTGCTGGATGAAGTTACCAGTTTCCTGAAGCATCCATTCGGCATGGAGTCATGAGTTGTAACCTATAAACTGATCTAAACTTTGAAAACCTCCCTTTGAACCACTTGAAACCCACTGAAATGAACTATGCAAGAGCAAAACCAGCACCACAAAAACTATGTACAGAACTGAAAATCATACGTGCTCCAAATGAAACATGCAGAGTGTGCACAAGCACTTCTTCTGCTAAAAGAAAACCTACCTACTCTACTCTAACTGGAAGCAAAGGCAAGCTAAACAAACCCTGCAATTGGCTGTGAGAAATAGCTTGCCTTTCTCAAAAGTGGCAGCCATGCAATTGATTTGGCATTGAACGTGGCTGATTGGATGGATGGAAAATCAACAAGAAGCTGGTCTTCCACCCAAATCATCAAGGTATCAGCTGAAGGCAAATTCAATACCTCTTTTAGTTGCTCTGCATTTGGATTGAAGAGGTATGACAGCTGATCCTTGGTACTTTGTAGCTCACCCTCATGCTTAGAAGTAAGCATGGCTGGTTGTGACTTCTCCTTTGGCTCCAATGAAGCCAAATACCTGATTGGGCAAGGTCTGATCCATTTGATATGCCCATAGATCTGATTTTCAACTCCAAAAATGGAGTCTTCTTGTAGACCTTCTTGAATGGATGGTGTGGAAGAAATGGTGAAATTCCTCTGTCCTTTCTCTTCCTCCAATGAAGAACATGAAAGATTAAAATCTTCCAATCTTGGTTCCAAAGAGCTTCTATAAGATGTAGGCTACTACAAATGAATGTTCTCCTTCATGACAGTAGACTCAAGTGTTTGGAATGTGGATGATGAAAGAGAGAATGGTGGAAACTCAACCGGCTCTTCTCCATCAAAACAGTCCTCCAAATCTGACAGATAAATTGCCTCATGGCTGTCCTGCTGCAAATGTTGTACTTACTCCATGGTGTCTTTTTGATCTGTAACTTGACCACCATGGTTTCCTTCATCCTCCAACATTGAGTTTGAGAGATCAAACTCCTCTTCGACATTGGTGCTAGAGAGAGATGAAGTAGAAAGAAGAACTGAAGGTCCTCCCATAGCCTGCTTTGTGCTCAAAGCCCTTGGATCTGTAATTTTCTCCTCCATAACTAGAATGTGCTCCTCTTCTTTTGGATTTGGAGTAGCTTCCCCTTCCTCCAATGTTTGAAGACAATCTTGCTCTTGATTGAACTCTTCCTCCAACATGAAGTTTTTCAAGTCAAACTCTTCAATCTGCTGCTCTAGAGGACAAGTTGGGACTGTAAGATCTTCTTCTGAGCTTTCTTCCTTTATGGCTGATTGTGTAACTTGAATTGAATCAGCATTCCCTTCAAATAGAGTGCCAACACGGAAACTACTTTCTGAGCAAACTGACTGCTGATCTACTTCTTCTTTTTTCTCTTCTTCTGCTGCCACAAAATTAGTCTTAACCACCATTTGTTCAACCTTAGCTTCTTCTGTAGGTTTAACCATCAAGGGAATCTTTGTCATCCCAAATTTCACAGCCCAAACCCTCAAGTTGTCTGTCATTTATTTTCTATTGGGATCCTCTTCTTGCTGTCCTTCATGGCCGATTTTTTCAATTTCTTCTTCCCCAAATGGAATTGGGAATGCAAGAGGAGGGATGGGTTGTAACTCAATTGATTTGGCAATTTTTTGTGGTGGTAGAGGAGGTGAAACCTCTTGTTTCTTTGGGGGAGAGCGTATTTATTTTAGCTCTTGTGGAGGGGATGATTTTTTGGAAGGAAAAAGGAAAGAAGAATTGAGGTGTGGTGGAAGACTAAGAGGTGGAGACATGGGGTCAACATTTGGGACAGCAGATGGGGAATTTAGAATTTGCAATTCCAAATGAGATGGTGCTGCTTGAGTAATGGGAAGAGAAAAACCATATGATGGTGTAGAACTTACCCATTGACAAGGTTGTTCAATAACAAGTGTATAGGCCTCTATTTCTGCTGTCCATTGTGCAAGTTGGGGCAGCATCTTCATCATGAAGTCCAGCTTCTCCTGAGGGCTGAAGTGTCTTGGGAAAGGGCCTCCCCATGGACAAGGAGTCCTGCAACCAATTCTGAAAGTTCTCATTTGAGCTGTTTCTCTGGACTGCACCATCTTTACCTCCATCTTTTGGATTTTCTCCAACAGACCAGCATCTTGCATCTGATTGTCTTCATTATATGCATACTCTTGCTCTTGGAAAGCTCCATAGCCAAACTGATTTTGGCATTGCTGCTCATATGGGTATGCCTGCTGATTTTGCATTTGTTCAAAATGCTGATTTGGAGGATTTAAAAAACATGTTGGAGATGGGAAACATTGTTGCTGTTGTTGAAAATGTGAATTCCACGATGGAAATGAAGTCATGATTACACAACTTCATGGAATGGAAAAGAATGAAAGGGATGGAAAGAAGGATGGATGGGAATGGATGAAAAATAGGTCTGCAACTTCAGAAATGGGTTGTTGATCAGATGGAGTCGCCAGATGTGTTTGCAAGTGCCTCCAAAGGCTGAAATCTTCACAGGAACACACCAACCTGCAAAATATGAAGTGGAAGACCTCTAAGTCCCACCGGACGTGCCAGAACTGTTATCACAAAATCACAGCACCCCTGGATGTTGATCAGATTTCTAGTTTGATCACTCTAGCATCCAGTTTGATTGCACAACATTGAATCCTTTCTCCAAGTGTGGGACTTGTAAAAATGAGAAAGGATTCTCTAGAGAAGGCTGGTTCCTCTTCCTAGACTACCTGCCACAAGCTATTCCAGTGCAGGCAAGCTAAACTAAACCTAATCTAACCATGCCAAGGAGACAGAGAGAGAGAGAAAAGGGAAAAGTAGAGCCTACACTAAAATGGTGATACACCAGAGAAGAAAAATGTTGAACATCTATCAAAACTGCCATGGAACAAGGAGGGGTGAGCAATGCTAAGGATGGACAGATGCATCACAGGCCCAAGGATAGATTTCACACAGAAAATGTCCCAAAACTCCATGAACACAGCTCCAAACCTGCAATGAAAAGAGGCAAGAAGAAAACAAGTGAAAAACGAGCAAGGATGGACAGATGCATCACGAAACACATTTTTGTTGCTTTAGAAGTTTGCACAGAACATCATTTTAATGGTAAAAGGAAAAAATTCCATTACAGAGAAGGGGAGGAGGTTTGAACTCCATTTTCAACCCTAGAGAAGAAAAGAAGGGAGGGCAGAGCTGAAAAGATGAACCACCCTTTGAAAACTGAGTCAAATCTGGGTTTATACAATGCATGGGTTGAGCCCAAGAGAGAGAAAACGTGAAAAAACGTGGGAGCCATTACTCATTGAATGTAGATGCATTAAAACAACATGGGCGTCCTTACATACTCATCCCATGACATTTTTAGCCATGCTGAAGAAGAATGCGACCCATTCTGCATTAAAATTGGTTGTTGAAACGTTAGTTCTGGCCATTACCACGTGCCAGAGACGTTTCTTGATTTTCTCTCTCAAAAATGAATCAAAATGCAAGATTGACCTTGGAATTTTGTAGAGAAATTCACCAGCTTTCCATTGATATAAAGAACGTGAAAATCTGAGCTTTGGATCAAAATTTATGGTGATCTGAAGATTTAGGGAAAAAACAGGCCAAAACGGATCGGCGGGAAAATATTTGAATTTATTCTGCGCTCTGCCACTTGGATGACATGTGCCAAGATCTGATTCATTCACAGGTTCATCCTCTAAAAATTCCTATCGGGCCCTTCCTTAATTTCTTGCCACTTGGACACGTGGCACTATTTTATTGGCTCGGGCCTGAGGGGCGCACTTTGTCCTTCAAAAATTTGGTATTTTTCATTTTGGGAAAATTTTCCCATTTCTCCCCCGCGCTCCACCACTTAAGTGCCACATGGCATGATTTCATTGGATGTGGGCCCTTCCTGACCATTTCCCTTTTTTTTGCCTTTGGAAAAAATTTCTTAAAATTTTCCCTCCAGACCGATGAGGTGAAGACACGTGGCAAGATTTGATTCGTTGGCGGCTCTTTGAGCTTTTCACGTCCCATGCATCCCTCGCGTACCTTTGGCCCAGCTGTCCCAAACTACCTGGGAAAAATATCTCCGAACCACCTGATTTGGGCTGACTTGTTCCTGTTTGAGGTGAAGAAATGTGGCGAGATTCCATTCGTTGGCGGCTCTTTCAGGTTTTCACACCCGACGCATCCTTTTGGCCCAACTGTCCGAGATGAAAGTCTCTTGTTTCGGTTGAATCGGCTGGTTCGCGTCCTCCGTGTACTTTTGGCCCGGATGTCCCAGACCGTCTGGGACAAATATCCCCGAACCGCCCGAAATGGACCGACTTGCGCCAAACCGGCCGATCCGCGTCCCGCGCGTACCTTTGTCCTGGATGTCCCAAACTGCACGAAACAAGACTTAGGAAATTTTTTCCCTCTTTCGGCCGATTCAGCTTTTCGCATCCCACGCGTCCCGACGTCCCAACTGTCCCACAGACTGCCTGGACTAGGACTTAGCCAATTTTCTTCATTTTTCGGCCCCAAGCTTGGTTTTGTGCAATTTTTTCACCTTTTCTAACCCGTTGGGTTTTCTTCTTGGATGGGAGAGTTAGAAAGAAGCTGAGGGGCACCAAAAAACATGATTTTGGGCCTTTAAACAATCTACTTGCTCAGGACTGAATAATTTAATGCATGTTATCAAAATTACCCTGGGGGGTGAATTTTGGAATACGCTTACTTGTCTGAGGATTTTCTGGGTTAATTCATTTTACACCCCCCCTTTTTGGAATCTTTCCAATTGCTTTGATGTTGTTTTCAATTTGCAGAGCCATGGTGAAGGCCTTCCTCAAATTCGTAGGGTTTTTGTCGCTCAAGTGGTATGCAATTTTTTTATCAATTGCATTTGAATATTTGATCAAAGATGATTCATCACATGGCCTTAAGATAACAAGAAATCTTCTCAAGGTCCTTTTTAAACCTTGTGTTGAAATCATGTACTAACTCATTAGGATTCTTCTTGATATTTTCAAATTATGATAGAAGAAACCTAAGGTCAGTTCTATCACCATAATGTAGTCTAAATGCATTGTTCATCTCTTTCCAATAATCAATGGAATTATCTGGAAAATCTTTATACCAGTCCCGGTGCATCCTCTTCCAGAGTATGGATAAACAGCTTGATATATACATCTTCATGCTAAATCTCAAATTCTTCCATCATATTGATAAAAACATTTAAATGTTGATCACTAGTTATAGAATTGTTTCCTTGAAACTTTGGTAATACACTTCTTACATTGTGGGGAAATGCATTTGGATAACCAGTTTTTCCTATAAAATTTATAAGATCAAAGGTGTTTACAACAAAAGAAGGTCTGGGTGGGGGAAATACCATGTTGTTGTGAGGAGGTGACCCTATAGGGGAGACAAATTTATAAGGGATACATGGTATTTGAAACACAAGAGTATAACTTCGAAAATGGATATCCCCTAAAGGCCTTGTTTCTTGGAAATCCCTATCATCTTTTGAAAAGAAAGGAGCAAAATGAGAAGAAAACTTTTCAAAATCAATTGAAGGCCCCCTCTCTAGATGGAGAATTTAATTCCACAAAATACTACCTAATTCAGAATCACTTGAATAGAAGTCTTCAATGATAGGCCGATCACTTTCATCAATGGAGATCCCTTTTCTTGTCTTCTGATCTCCAACAACTCTCTAGGATTTTCTTCCTTCTCACTTTATTTTTCCTAGCTCTGGAAATAGTATCCTAGCAGGATCTCTAGCAAAGAAAGATCTTCTTCCTTCAAGATTTGCAAAGATTAATAACAAAACTCACTTGATAGAGGTTAAGACACTGGTATTTATCAAGAATCATATCAACAAGGAGTCTCCACTAAGGATATCCACCTTAGTTGTGAAAATGCACTAAAAATATGATCTACCAAATGTCTGTCAATACTAGAAACTTGAAATGGAAAGATCTGACTTTTCTTTACCCAGATTTATCAATGAAACTTAGTGCAATAACTATAGAAAATGGAAATATTGCACACAAACACTTGTAACTTTGAACACTTCTTACATGCCTGAACATAATATTATGCTTGAAAAGATGTATTGTTCACTTTGAGCATACAACAAGTGTTTACTAGGGTTTGAATGTGAACTGCAATCACTACAATCCCCAATAATGGCGCCAGTAAGGTGTTGGTACCCAAATTGATTCTCCTTCAAAGTCTAAGTAGCATCACAGGTTTGGCAGGAAGCTTAGAGATAGATAGATCATAGTGAGTCATTTTGTAGCTAGGGATGGGATCTAACTAGCCCTCTTTCACTGAGATGTGAAGAAATGGATAGCACCCTAAAGAGGATTTGACCTATCCTCACTACTTTATGGTTATGCCTTTCAACTAGGGCGAGAGGACCCTTTTGTAGCCTATTGTTTATAGAGGAGATGGGGATTTACTTATGTGTGAAATGTTTAAGAAGACCTTGACGGAAATATGATCAATACAACAAAACCTAACTCTCACGAGTTGTCACTCTAGATAATGGAGATATCTTCTAAGCAAGTTTCAGGCCACTAAAGAAAATGAAAACCTGAGTGTTTCTGCATGTTTTGGTAATATAGATTGTGCATCTATATACACAAAGGACAAACATGGGTAGTATGGGTAAGATTAATTGTTTTTGAATGAGTTTAGTGGGAGGTAAAGCAAGATAATGTTGATTATACTAAATATTTGAGAATCTTTTCAAAAGTGGAGAGATTGAATAGTAAAATGCTTCAGAGCAACTAGGATGTTCCTTTAACCATAATATGTGCCTTCAATGGAGGCCCAGATCAACACTTTCCACACAAACTTCAAGGATCCAAAATGAAGGCTCAAATTGGAAATCTTAACTGAACATTATCAATCTCTATTTCATCACACCTAAGATACCCTCAAAGGCTAATAAACAATCTTATAGTCATTATAAGAGCCATAGTGATTTTAAATTTGTTTATTTCACTATCAAATGAAATCTCTTCTAATAAATGAAATTGAAAATGCCACAAAACTATGACGAGGATAAGATCTTGTGTGATTCACATAGATTTCAATGTAAGAATGCAATGGGAACAAGAAAACCTAGTTGTAGACATTCAAAAATGAAGCAAACACAAATTTTGCCCAAAAATAACAAAGATTAACTCTTGTTTGTTTAAATTTATCAGCAGGGGAAAGTTTCTCAAACAATCTCAAAGCTTTTCAATGATTGTACACTCGCAACCACCTTGACATGATAAAATTTAACACAAAGGAGATAAACATTTTTCTTCAAATAGATTCTCAGAAATACAATTTTTATCAAACTTTTTCTTAGAAAATCAGGTTCTAACCTCTTTCATGAAAAAAATCATGCCATTTATAACATTTTACAATAGATTTTTTCCCCCAAAAAACCCAAAAATTGAGTGTTCCAGTGCTCGCCATGATCCCGATCACGATTCCCATAATCTAATCTGTAATAAGTTGACGTTCTCAAGGGGTAGATCTCTTCAAACATCTCACACATTCAACTCCCTTCTCTAGTAGATCATTATTCCTTTTACTTGCCAACCAGTTCCACCCCTAATCTATCTAATCTGATTCCTTGCATGCCTAGGAAGGAAAAATGGAGGCTCATATTGAGCCTAGAGATTAGATCTCATCTTAATGGTAAAATATGTCCCAGGATTTTCCTCACCAAACCATGGTATCAACAGGTCTTTCACGTGCCAAGGAAAGAAATATCAGGATGAATCTAACAATCAGATTGCATATTTAATGGTGAGATATGTTTACAGACCTTCCCAACAAAACCAGGCAACCAGATTAATGTTCATCTTCATTTGGTGTGTAGGAGACTCCAAGAAATGATTAAAAACCACAAGAATATCCATCCCCAGGAGCTCTGGAGTGAAAATGGTGGAAAAATAAGATACATATGTAAATCCACCATTGATTTTTATTTTGAATTTGGACCATCCACGTGGGAGATCTACTTTGAAGACGGGCCTGCGGGTTCCTTTTTTCCTTTTGCAACTTCTAGAAAAATGTAAATTTTTCACATTTTTCTCCGCACCTCTTCCCTTGAGAAATGATCCTAACATGTGTCCTAAGGTGGGCCTTAGAGGAACCATGACCAAATTCTACTATCTCACCTCTTTTGTGGAAAAAGGAAAATTTTCCATGTTTCCCTCACAGCTACGCCCTTCTGCTTCTAGTCTCTGATGTGGGTCCCAGTGGAACCATGCTTCATTTTACAGTTTTAACTCTTTTCTCCATAAAAGGAAATTTTTCCAAATTTCCCCCAAAAGTCTACAGCTTTGCCATGGACCGGGGAAAAATTTTAAGTATTATCTATTGGGTTTGTTGTCCATTTTGATGTTTTAATCCTTTTGGTGACAAGGGGCAAAAAATCCAAGTTTCCTCCGATGGTTTGCTTCCCCACCCCTTTGACTTTTCAAATCCAACTTTGACCCTTCTCTTATCGAGCTTATGGGCCATTTTAATATTTTAATCCTTTAGGAGGCAAAATTCCAAGTTACCTCTGATAGTCTACTTCCCCTCCCCTATGACTTTTCAAACTGCCACATGTCATAATGGCACAAGTTTAAAAACTTCAAGGCTTCAAAATGACTCAGCGGGGGTGCGCTTCGATTTTAGAATTTTACTCCATTCTTCCATATGGTAAAAATATCAAACTTGCGTCTGAAACCCACATCTTTGCCTTTAAGTTTTCCACATGTCCTTGTGTGGGGTAAAAGTAAGACTTTTTCCCTGCCACTCAAATTTTTCTTTAATCAAAGTGTGGCAGGGCCATAGGGTGGGTTCAAACCTTCTTGCCAAAGTATCCAAAAATAAAAAGTTCAAAAAACAAACCCGTTGTGCCCCATTAAATTATAAGAATCCACGTAAGCACCAAAACAACCAATCAAAATTGAGCATAGCTACGGGACAAAATTTTCCTTTTTGTCAAAAAAGCAAAAAGTGAAAAGTTAAAGCATTTACCTGTTGTCCCATGGCCAACCAAAAGAAGCCACCTTTCCTGTTGATGCTAGGATGTAAATTGGACTGGGAGAAACACCCGTCAAACCGTAAAATGTAGAAAAATTACCATTTGAGCCTGGAGATGAAATTTTCTCCAAGGACAGAGAGTTTAGAAATGTTACAAGGCTCAAATACATTCCTCCAAACTACATCCATTCATTTTTCATCAAATAGTTAGGGAAAAATGACAAGGATAGAAAATCCCAGTTATGCAAAATGAAAAACGTTGGACAACCCAAGTATTATCCCCAAATACAGACCATTTCCAAACAAACAGAGAAACAAGGAAATAACCATGGATCTATACGCGACCCTCGACCCATGAATGGATTGATTACGATAAGAAAACGAATGTAGGGACTTCTTAGGCATGACATGAGGAGATAAAATATGGCAGGGGCCATAAATTGATAGATTTTCAATGCCAAAATGGGATGAAACTATTTCGAGTACCAACACCATGTGTTGGAAAACATATCTTATTACATTATGGTTAGGGCTCGGGGGCCAATGAAGAAGGATGGCTTCTCCTTTCATTGGATGTCATGGTTTGGTGGAGAGCATTTCCTTTCCCCCTGTTCTGTTATGATCAAATTGAAATAAATAAAATGGAGGATATTCATGTTGTTGTTCTTGACCAGTGGAGAAAGACATGTTTGACAGTCCCTTGTGAAACTTCTTTTGTAACCTTTACCATCTTGAATTGGATGATCTTATATATTATTGTGTCGGAAAGACTACTCTGTTTTTAGCTATGAAAGTTGTAATTGATCATGGAAGAATATATCTAGTATTCAATTATGTGAATAGAAAAGAAAGATATGCATTTGGTATGTTGTATTTCGAAAATAAATGGGAAAGAAGTTGTAAGATATTTCTTTGAAAGAATATAAGTGTTTTTCCTTGTTCATATGATATTATTTCCATTGGAAATCTTTGTTTATAAAAGTTAAAATGAAGCACGTTTGAAGAAATATTGCACTATTCTGTCTCAATTGAAATGTTTAATTAAAAAAAAGGGAATAATAGAAGTTGCATTCTTGTCTCTATATTTTGATTGAAGGAAAGAAAAACTATTTAAAACTAGCATAGAATAAATTCAATGTTTTCATTGCATGACAAAAGAGATAATTTAATCTCTGTTCTTGAAATGTAAAAAATTCATTCTTCTACTTCACCATATACTTTACAAATTCCTTTTTAACAAATGTCCAAAACAACCCTGCAAATCTATAAGAGACAGATGAAATATATAATTGGACTTAATGAGATAAAAAAGATCCCCAAACTAAATTAAAACACTCAAGAATTTTTTTAAGAATCCTTCAAATCAAGTAAAGGCAAAATGACAGGTTTTCTGCGGTGTAAACATTGGTAATGTTTGAATGCAAACCAATCAAGCAAATTTTAACATTGCAATCTATCCTAAAATTTTCCAAGTAAAATCCTTCATGCCTATTTGGCAAGATAAAAAATAATTAATGAAAAATTTGAACAAAATTGATAAGTTAAAAATACTAGTTCACTTCTAAGTGACAGAAAAACGTTTTCTCAAAATTGACCCTTTAAACTTTATCAAAATTATATTATTAAGGTAAGAAGATGCTGAGAGCATTCTAGAAGGTTCTCATTTTCTAAAAACCAAGTTCCCTATCAAAAGTTACGGCCTTCTAAAGTTTTTACTTCATTTGAATTCAAAAATAATCTAACTATCAAGTTTAATTGAATAAAATATTCTTGGCTGGACCCGCGGGCTAAATTTTTTTTTTTTTTTTTTTTCCCAAAAAGTGCACAGTCATGAAGTTTCCCACCACTCCACCAATCCACAAGCCTTTATTTTGTCTAAAAATGATCTAAGTCAAAAAAGGTAATTTGGAAATTTTTCCTCCACGGCCCCCACCGCCCACAGCTAATCATTGATCGACACATGGCTTCATTGGGTGTCGACAGAGGCTCAGATCAATATTAACCTTAAGCACTTTTAAAAATAAATTTGGAAAAATTTGTAAGTTTCCTTTGTAGCCCTACCGACTCGGAGCCAATCAAGTGCTACAACGTGGCTTCACGAGGTGTCAGCGGAGGAGCGGACACTTTTAAGCCTTAATGCTTCAAAAAAAATTTGGGAAAAATTTCCAAATTATCCTCCGCTAGCCCGCCAACCCACAGTTAATGGTTTACTAACACGTGACATCTTCTCACATCGAGCCACGGGTTGATTTCATCCTTTTGGCCTTTCCTTTTGAAAAGTAAAATTTTACAAATGTTCCCCGCCAACCTGTTGACCTTAAACAAAAAAGGAGCTACCACATGGCCTCCCTGGGCATCATCAGAGGTGTGTGTGTAAAATTTGCTTTGTCCCAAAAGGGAAAAAGTGCTAAACGTCTTCCCTACTCCGTCGGCCAACGTCTGGGAAAAGTTTTTTTCCCCTCTCTACCAGCCCATGTATGGAAAAAGTTTTCTTCCTTGCTCCTCCAATCCACTTTTCCTCGTCTGGGAAAAATTTCTCTCGAAACTTTGCAGGCCCATGTTGGGGAAAATTTTCCTCCCCAAGCCCGCAAGCCCACTCTTGGGAAAATTTTCACCCCAAGTTCCACCGGCCCATAACTTGAGAAATATGAGGAGTTAGGAGGACTTTTTTAGATCACCGGAAAGGTGAAGAAATTCCCTATCTAATGGGAAAGTTTTCAGGAATTTTTAATTGTGCTAGTCATGGGAAAAATCAAATTGAATCCTTAACCGAGTTTAGGGAGTGGGTAAGTAAGAATTCACTCTGATGATTTTAAATATGTATTCTTTCCACACCCCTGTAATTAAACCTTGCTCTTATCGTGGATCTTGTGGAATTAAATACCTTGGGTATTTAATTTTTTTTGTTCACTTAATGCTAAAATTTTAAATTAGGGAATATCTAGCTAAAATTTCAATGTAATCAGTGATTAAATTAATCCCTAAGGAGATTTGAGCTAGGTGTGGATTTATTATACTTATTGATTTATAATGTGTAATTAGTAGTTGT